>JAOWBW010000207.1:0-600000 GCA_026119855.1 Campanula takesimana
CCCGCCCGCTCATTTGGGCAGAAGGTCAAGGCCTTTTCTGGCTTATTCAGAGGCGCCCGCCTGGTTCAACCCAAGCGCCCGCTTGGGTTGACCGGGAGGCCCAGAATAATTTTTAGAAATTCCCTTGTGGTCCTTCGACCCTATTAATTCAATATAGTCCTCCTTATTTAAGATTCGTTCTATTGTGTGTGACCCTCTAGGATTATACTAAGTTGGTAATGGGCTCAAACATGATCCCATAAGATATGATTAGGTTATAGCAAACCGTCATACCTACCCAAAATAGTATAACTAGATACAAGTTCGCATTCCTTTAGAATATGTCACAATCCTTTTGTCCACGATGTCATTGAACACAAGTCATGGTCAAACAGTCAACTTGTTTTGTTAATACTTTCTCGATCCCGAATATGTTGATAATTCATATGCTATTGATCTAATCAATCCATTTGAGTTCGGCCGAACATTTCATCAACATCATTCCTTCAAGGGGCCCAAGCTTGACATCTCTCCGTGGAGGGACAAATCCATTTAGCTTATTATCTTCCCAACGGGAATCCGATTATGCCAATCATACCCTTTATAACTACCGTGTTAAGGTAGCATTTGAATATGTCAAACACAATGTTCATCAAGTGGAAGACTATAATAACTTCATGTCTAAGGATTCAAATGAACATAACTAATATGAGATATATGTATGACATAGACCATGACATAAATCTCATACAGCGGGTCAATGTCCAGTACCTTGTTCCAAACAAGTACCCATAAATCTAACATGATCATCTCATGATCATTTAGCCTTTATACTAGTGCTAATAAGTACTAGGGACGGGGATTATTATAAGTAAACATGAACAACAATAATAATCAAAACATCTCTTTGAATTGATATGAAAATAAATGATAACAATTACAACGTTTATTAAACGTGCCTAGGGCACCACTACCAACAATCTCCCACTTGCCCTAGGCCCAATCTCCCATTTATCTAATACCCATGGACCTAACATGACCATCATGTTTAGCTTGTGGGAGTCCCTTTGTTAGCGGGTCCGCAACATTGTCATCAGTATAGGTACTCTGCATATATTACGTCTCCCCTATCAACGATCTCTCGAATGATATGAAAACGCCTAAGTATGTGTTGGACTTCTGATGTGCTCTTGGTTCCTTTGCTTGAGCAATAGCACCATTATTATCGCAATAAAGGTCTATTGGACTAGCAATACTAGGAACCACTTCAAGTTCGGTTATGAACTTCTTAATCCAAACAGCTTCCTTTGCAGCATCCGATGCAGCAATATACTCAGCTTCTGTTGTAGAATCAGCGGTTGTACTTTGCTTGGAAACCTTCCAACTTACAGCTCCACCATTTAACATATACACAAAACCGATTGCGATCGGCTATCATCTTTGTCGGTTTGGAAGCTTGCATCCGTTGTAAGCATTTACAACGAGATCATCTTCCATTCCTCCTAGACAAAAACGAGTCTTTAGTTCTTCTCAAGTACTTAAGAATCGGTTTTACAGCTATCCAGTGATTTTTGCCAGGGTCGGATTGGTATCTACTTGTCATGCTCAAAGCATAAGATACATCCGGCCTAGTACAAATCATGGCATAAATGATGGACCCATTGCCGAAGCATATGGAACATCATTCATTTTCTCACGCTCATCGTTTGTCTTAGACATTGAGTCTTGCTTAGAGAAACTCCATGTAACACGGGCAAGGTGCTTCTCTTAGAATTTTCCATACGGAATCTTCTAATGACCTTGTCAATGTATGTACTTTGGCTTAAACCAAGTAGCCTCCTTGATCTATCTCTATAGATCTTAATGCCAAGTATATATGCGGCTTCACCCATATCTTTCATTGAGAAGCACTTTCCTAACCAAGTCTTCACAGACTGAAGTGTAGGAATATCATTTCCAATGAGTAATATGTCATCCACGTATAAAATAAGGAATAGCACTGTGCTCCCACTAATCTTCTTGTATACACAAGGCTCATCTTCGTTCTTGATGAAACCAAACTCTTTGACCTATTCATCAAAACGGAGATTCCAACTCCTAGAAGCTTGCTTCAATCCATAGATAGATCTCTGCAATTTGCATACCTTAGAATCTTGTTCAAAACCTTCTGGTTGTGTCATATACACATCCTCTTGAAGTTTTCCATTCAGGAAAGCGGTTTTGACGTCCATCTGCCATATTTCATAGTCATGATATGCGGCAATGGCAAGCAAGATTCTTATAGACTTGATCATTGCTATGGGTGAAAAGGTCTCATCATAGTCAATACCATGAACTTGCCTATAACCTTTCGCTACAAGCCTAGCTTTGTAAGTATGCACCTTCCCATCCATGTCAGTCTTCTTCTTGAAGACCCATTTGCATCCTATGGTTTTTTACACCTCCGGGGCGCATCAATCAAATTCCAAACTTGATTGTCTTGCATGGATTGCAATTCGGATTCCATGGCTCCAAGCCACTTGTCCGAATCAGGAGAAGACATCGCCTCTTGGTAGGTTGACGGTTCATCATTCTCAATGATTTCTACCTCATTACTATCCGTTACGAGAAATCCATATCTCTCGGGCTCGGATCGTAACCTACTAGATCTGCGAGTTGCTTGTGTATTTTGAACAGGTTCCACAACTCCTTGTGGTTCTTGTTCTTGTTCCACTATTGGTTCAATGTTATTTTCTGGGTCTCGAATTTCTTCAAGATTTATTTTACTCCCACTGATTTCTTTGGAGAGAAACTCTTTCTCTAGAAAGACACCAGTTCGGGCAACAAACACTTTGTTGTCCTCACGGTTGTAAAAGTAATATCCTCTAGTTTCCTTAGGATATCCCACGAAAATACATTTATCAGATTTGTGTGCAAGTTTATCTGAGACAAGTCTTTTGACAAAAGCTTCGCAACCCCAAATCTCATGAAAGATAGACAAGGCTTCTTTCCGCTCCACATCTCATATGGAGTCTTTTGAACCGATTTAGTTGGAACACGATTTAGTGTGAAAGCAGCGGTTTCTAGGGCGTAACCCCAAAAGGATATTGGAAGATCAACTTGACTCATCATTGATCGAACCATGTCTAACAAAGTCTGATTCCTCCTCTCAGAAACACCATTCCATTGTGGTGTTCCGGGTGGAGTCAATTGTGAAACTATTCCACAATTCTTAGATGATCATCAAATTCTTGACTTAAGTATTCTCCACCTCGATCTGATCGAAGTGCTTTTATACTTTTGCCAAGTTGTTTTTCTACTTCATTTTGAAATATTCTAAATATCTCAAATGCTTCACTTTTATGTTTCATTAGGTAAACATACCCAAATCTACTATAATCATCAGTGAAGGTTATGAAGTATTGAAATCCTCCCCTAGCATTGCTACTTAATGGTCCGCATACATCGGAATGTATCAACCCAATAAGTCGTTTGCCCTTTCACCCAACTTGGTAAAAGGTGTCTTAGTCATTTTTCCAAGAAGACACGACTCACAAGTATCATATGACTCGAGGTCACATGAACCTAAAAGTCCGTTCCCATGGAGTTTTGAGATACGCTTCTCATTAATATGACCAAGACGGCAATGTCATAAATAGGTATGATTTACATCATTAGGTTTAGATTTCTTGTTTACATGATAGACATTGTCATTATTTTCATTCTTGACATCCAAGATATAAAGGCCATTAAATGAATAAGCAGTACCATAAAGCACATCATTTAAGTAAATAGAAAATTTCTTATTCTCAATAAGAAACTTAAAACCTTCATTATCCAAACAAGAGATTGAAATAATATTTCTTCTTAAATCCGGAACATAATAACAATTGTTCAAAACAAGAAATAATCCGGAAGGTAAAGTGACTTCATAAGTCCCTACGGCTAATGCAGCAACTCTTGCTCCATTCCCCACGCGTAGATCTACTTCACCTTCTTTAAGCAGTCTCCTATTCTTTAGTCCCTGCACATTTAGACAAATGTGAGAACCACATCCGGTATCCAATACCCAAGAATCAGGTAGAAAGGAGAATATCTATCATATAGATACCTGAAGTCGACGCAGCCTTGCTGCCCTTCTTCTTCTTTTGCTCTTCCAAGAAAGCCTTGCAATTACGTTTCCAATGACCAATTCTTGACAATGGAAACAGATTGCATCCTTTGTGAATCAGGTTTTGCCTTAGAAGCCTTGGCAACCTTTGCCTTGCTTATTTTGGGTTTGACAACTTTCTTACCCTTTCCTTTGGCACTAGCCTTCTTCCATCATGAACCAAGAGCACGGGAGAACCTTTTTCCACAATTTTCATCTCTGCAGTTGAGCATCCCATGCAACTCAGAGAGATTCTTATCCATTCCATGCATGTTATAATTCATCACAAACTGATTATAACTTTTAGGCAATGAATTAAGAATGAGATCTGTGGCTAGCTCTAATGGGATTGGATAGCCAAGTTTCTCAAGGTGCTTTACATAACCTTTCATTTTAAGAAAGTGAGGACTCACTTGTTGCCCTTCATTCATTTTACTAGTAGTGAATGCAACAATGGTCTTGTACCTCTCTTGCCTAGCTTGCTCTTGAAACATGGTTCTCAACTCCACGCCTATCTCATAGGCTTCCAAATGTTCCAAACTTTGTTGGAGTTTTGAACACATAGCAGCAAGCATGAGACAACTTACATCTCTAGAATCATTACGATGTTTCTTGTAATTGTCCCTTTCTACCCTGGGGGCAGTAGGCGGTGGTTCAGCAGGGAGAGGCCCATCGAGAATGTACAACTTATCTTCTTGCCTAAGAACGATTCTTATGCTACGGATCCAATCCATAAAGTGAGTACCATTCTCTTCGAGCTTATCCTTCTCAAGGACCGATCGCAACGACATTGATTGAGTGTTATTAGTCATTATCTACAAATATGCAAAATTTCCAAAATTTAATAAGTACCGATTTTCATTAAAGAGATAAATAATGTATTTTTCAAACAAAATACTCCCACTAAATTATATAACCTTCATATACATCCAATGTATAATATATAATTAATTGGGCTAAGATCCAACTTTAATTTAACTTTTGAGTCCACGGTGGCGGACCGCTCAAAAACTAAATTAATTAGGTAGACAATCATGTCAATCATATCCCATATGATTCTTAATCCTTTTATGAGATTCTTCGAGAAATCCAATTTCCAAAGCATGTTTAATCTCATCTTTTTGCCTAGGCCCAAAACTGTTTTGACACCTAATTAAGTCCAACCATTTTAAACGTATAAGAACCATTCAATTTAACGCACCTTGCGGAGGCAAGCCCACATTAAATTAATGAACCTCATCTTGCTCATACATGAATAAAATCAATGCACTTCACGGAGGCGAACCCACATCAAAATCACCCATATATAAACAAGTGTTTTAATCATGGCATGCAAAGAAGGACTTAAAACTTTCTTTGAAGGTTCATCACATATAGCATATAACACATTTATGAGCACATAATATAAACATGTTACACATCAAGTTTAGCCACTAAATTAATCCCATTAATTTAAGCATGATATTTATGTGTCATTAGTTTCTCTATAATTACGAGGATGAGACTAATTCAACTTTGGTTATTATCTCCAAATCAAGACAACAAGAAGTGCGGTCGAACTAAGCCATTAGGCAACCACAATCCCGCACTAATTCAAGAAACCAAGAAAGTAGTCCATGTGGCCGAAACTAAGCAATAGATGGTCTCGATGAACGTAGGCCAATTGCATTCACAATTCCACATGGATCTCCAATCATTGAATCAAGAACTTTGTTTCTCAATTTTAGCAATTATGAACTCTTCATAATTCTAACTTCGTTTTATCTTTGAAACTTTGATTGCGATCAATTTTGGAAAACACAATCTCGATGAACGCAGATTAGCCATCCAAAACTTGAACCAATCTAGGAATCACAAGACTAAAACAAATAGGAAAATCAAACCCCAAAATCCACACAGAAACCAACTACCCAAAACCCATTCCAGATCAGCAAGTCTGGACTGGTTCTGTTACTGTTTTGTCGAATTTGTCGAAAATTCCATATTCAGATTTTAACCAAAATCAGAACATATTCTGCCGAGCGAGAGCCCGCCTGGTTATGACCAAGCGCGCGCCTGAATGGCCAGAATAGTATAGAATTTTAAAGTTCGAAAATTTTGTCTCAAAATTATTTTTCCCCGATTATTAAAACTTTGATCCAATCAAAAATCAATAAAATTTCAAGAAACCCAAAGCCATGGATCCGCTCATATGATTAAATCAAATACAACATAATGAATAAAGGATGAACTAACCCTTGATGGCTATCAAAGTTTTCTCTTGGTCTTTGGTGGAGATTTGAAGACATGATCACGATCACAAAGCTTGAACACGAACTTTGAAGATGATGATTTTCACCCTCTAGCGGTATCCACACTTCGAACGAATATCAAAGGAGCTTCTTTGATCTTGGTTGCTAGACCAATATTATGAAACACACTTTCACAATATAATAAAGAACTATATGGAATTTATTTGTGAATTATTTTGTTCCTCAATCAATGATATCTTAGAACAAAATAAAATCTCTCTCTCAAACTCTTTGAGACTCACAAAAGCACTAGTAAATATGGTCTGGCCGAATTGGGGTTTTTATACACAATTAAGACCTATTCCAAATAGGAATCTTGTGCCAAAAACCTTTCCTAATCGAATTAGGAAATTTCCAGTCGGCATACCGGGCGCCCGCCTGGTACCCCCCGAGCGCCGCTCATTTGGGCAGAAGGTCAAGGCCTTATCCGGCTTATTCAGGCGCCCGCCTGGTTCAACCCAAGCACCCGCTTGGTTGACCAGGAGGCCCAAAATAATTTTAGAAATTCCCTTGAGGTCCTTTGACCCTAAATTCCAATATAGTCCTCTTATTTAAGATTCGTTCTATTGTGTGTGACCCTCTAGGATTATACTAAGTTGGTAATGGGCTCAAACATGATCCCATAAGATATGATTAGGTTCTAGCAAACCGTCATACCTACCCAAATAGTATAACTAGATACAAGTTCACATTCCTTTAGAATATGTCACAATCCTTTTGTCCACGATGTCATTGAACACAAGTCATGGTCAAACAGTCAACTTGTTTTGTTCAATACTTTCTCGATCCCGAATATGTTGATAATTCAGATGCTATTGGTCTAATCAATCCATTTGAGTTCGGCCGAACATTTCATCAACATCATTCCTTCGAGGGGCCCAAGCTTGACATCTCTCCGTGGAGGGACAAATCCATTTAGCTTATTATTCTTCCCAACGGGAATCCGATTATGCCAATCATACCCTTTATAACTACCGTGTTAGGTAGCGTTTGAATATGTCAAACACAATGTTCATCAAGTGGAAGACTATAATAACTTCATGTCTAAGGATTCAAATGACATAACTAATATGAGATATATTATGACATAGACCATTACATAAATCTCATACAGCGGGTCATGTCCAGTACCTTGTTCCAAACAAGTACCCATAAATCTAACATGATCATCTCATGATCATTTAGCCTTTATACTAGTGCTTAATAAGTACTAGGGACGGGGATTATTATAAGTAAACATGAACAATAATAATAATCAAAACATCTCTTTGAATTGATATGAAATAAATGATAACAATTACAACGTTTATTAAACGTTCCTAGGGCACCACTACCAACACTTTGAACTGTGTTATCAACTCATCCATGTAACCTTGGTACCGCTGCAGGCAAGGATCAATAGTCTTCCATTTCTTCGCCGTTTGGTTAATAATCAAAGCAGAGTCTCCATATACTTCTAACTTTTTCACGTTGCGTTCTAGGACGGCTTCCAGTCCGGCTATACATGCCTCATACTCAGCGGCGTTGTTGGTTGTTGAAAAGTTCAGCTTGATGGCTATGGGAGTGTGTTCATCTTTGGGATCAATAAGTAGGAGTCCGACTCCATTCCCTCGTTTGTTTGCAGCCCCGTCAAAGAATAGTTGCCACCTTTCTGCGACCTCAATCGCGAAAATGTCATCGTCCGGGAACTCGGGGTCGGGTCCCCTTGTCTCGATGCTTGGAGAGTCTGCGAGATAATCGGCCATTGCCCTCCCCTTGATTGCCTTCCTTGGTACATAAGTGATGTCGAACTCTCCCAAGAACACTGACCATTTAGCGAGTCTCATAGAAAGGGAGGGTTTATCAAACAGGTACTTGATAGGATCCATTTTTGAGACTAGTAAGATCGAATGGGATACCATGTAGTGCTTGAGCTTCGTCACCACCCATACTAGGCCTACGCAGGTCTTCTCGAGCGCGGAGTAATTGAGCTCGCTACCTTGTAATTTTTGGCTGACAAAGTAAACTGCATTCTCAATCCGGGAATCTTTGGCTTCTTGTGCTAACATGGCTCTGACGGCGGTGTCTGTCACAGTAAGTATAGTAGCAACGGCTTCTCCTTATGCGGCGGGCGCAGGATTGGGGTATTCACCAAATACTGTTTGATCCTCTCGAAGGCTATGTGGCAGTCATAATCCCACTCCACATTGGCTGTTTTCTTCATCAGTTTGAAAATTGGTTCGCAGATGGTGGTCAACTGATTGATAAACCGACTGATGTATTGCAGGCGTCCCATGAATCCTTTTATCTCCGTCTCGGTACGGGGTGGCTTCATCTCCAGGATGGCTTGAATCTTCCTTGGGTCGGCTTCGATCCCATTCTTGGTGACCATGTAACCTAATACTTTCCCTCTACGAACTCCAAAGTTCATTTCGCCGGGTTCAAACGCATGGCGTGCTCTCTCAACCTGTTGAAGAATTTTCTGAGATCTATCAAGTGTTGGCCACCAGACCCTTTTGAATGTATAATCATGTCATCCACGTACACCTCAATATCCTTGTATAGATCTTTTGCGGGTACGGCTCCAATTTCGAAAGCACCTTATAGATTAGCTCCCGCAGAATTGAAGGAATTAAAGGTTCAGTTGCAAGAGTTGCTTGATCGAGGGTTTATCCGCCCTAGTGTTTCCCCGTGGGGAGCACCGGTTTTATTTGTGCGAAAGAAAGACGGTTCCTTGAGTTTGTGCATCGATTACAGAAAGTTGAATCAGGTTACGGTGAAGAACAAGTATCCTCTACCGCATATTGATGATTTGTTCGATCAGCTTCAAGGGTCCGTGGTTTTCTCTAAACTTGATTTAAGGAGTGGGTACCATCAGTTGAAGGTTCGATCGGAGGATATTCCGAAGACTGCCTTTCGCACTCGGTACGGTCATTATGAGTTCTTGGTTATGCCGTTTGGGTTGACGAACGCGCCGGCCGTGTTTATGGATTTGATGAACGGATTTTCCATCCCTATCTTGATTCGTTCATGGTAGTCTTCATCGACGACATTCTCGTCTACTCTAAATCCCGAGAGGAGCACGAGCAGCATTTGAGGACAGTTTTATCCGTTCTTGCGAGGGAGAAATTATTTGCGAAGTTCAGTAAATGCGAATTTTGGCTCGAGAAGGTGTCATTTCTGGGTCATGTTATTTCGAAAGATGGGATTTCGGTGGATCCTTCAAGATAGAGGCTATAGTGGATTGGAAGAGACCCGAATCAGTGCAGAGATTAGAAGCTTTCTTGGTTTAGCCGGTTATTACCGAAGGTTTATTGAAGGGTTTTCGAGGATTGCTACTCCGATTACTCAGTTGACCCGGAAAAATGTTCCGTTTGTGTGGACTGAGAAATGTGACAAGAGTTTCGAGGAATTGAAGAAGAGGTTGACTACCGCACCGATCTTGACTTTGCCTAATGGGAGCGATGGCCTAGTGATTTACAGTGATGCTTCGAAAGAGGGTTTGGGTTGTGTGTTGATGCAGAATGGGAAAGTAATTGCTTATGCTTCGAGGAAGTTGACCCCTAGTGAACAGAATTACCCGACTCATGATATGGAGTTAGCGGCGATTGTATTTGCGTTGCACAAATGGAAGCACTACCTTTATGGAGCGAAATTCGAGATTTTCACGGATCACAAGAGTTTGAAATACCTTTTCTCCCAGAAAGAGTTGAATAACCGACAGCGCTGATGGATGGAATTTTTGAAGGACTATGATTGTACGATTTCTTATCACCCGGGGAAGGCGAATGTGGTAGCCGATGCGATTAGTAGAAAATCTTATGTGGCTTCGATGATGGTTCGAGAATGGAAAATGCTTGAGGATGTTCGAGATTGGTCTCCTCGTGAATCGAGACATGGGGCTATTTTTGCGAATATTAGGGTGTCTCCGACCCTAATTCAGAGAATAAAGGAAGCTCAGAATGAGGATCCCGAGTTGGTGAAAATAATGGGTAAATTGAAGGAAAAGAAGTTCGAGGATTTTTCTATTAGCTCGAGTGGAGTGTTGACTTTCCGTGGTCGTTTGTGTGTTCCGGATATTGGTGGATTAAAGAGGCAAGTTTTAGATGAAGGTCACAAATCGAGGTATACTATTCATCCGGGTAGTACGAAGATGTATCAGGATTTGAAGCAACAATTTTGGTGGATTAATATGAAGAGGGAAATAGCCGAGTATGTTTCGAAGTGTCTAACTTGTCAGCAGGTCAAAGCCGAGCATCAGAGACCCGCAGGGCTACTTCAGCCGTTAGAGATTCCCGAGTGGAAATGGGAGCATGTGACTATGGATTTCGTTACGGGACTACCTCGTACCCGTAGGAAGTATGACAACGTTTGGGTAATAGTGGATAGATTGACCAAGAGTGCTCATTTCTTGCCTATTGACATCAGGTATTCGATGGAGAAGCTTGCGACCCTTTATATTGATGAGATTGTTAGATTGCATGGGATTCCGGTTAGCATTGTGTCAGATCGAGACCCGAGGTTTACTTATAGATTCTGGAAGGCGTTTCAGGAAGCTTTGGGTACAGATTTGCGATTCAGTACAGCTTTTCATCCTCAGACAGACGGTCAGTCCGAGAGGACTATTCAGATTTTGGAGGATATGTTGCGAGCGTGTTCGATAGACTTTTCTGATTCTTGGGATTCGCACCTACCGTTAGTGGAATTCTCTTACAACAACAGTTATCAGGCTAGTATCGAGATGGCACCGTTTGAGGCCTTGTATGGAAGGAAATGTAGATCGCCTATTTGTTGGGATGAGGTTGGTGAAGCGAAGATCGTGGGTATTGATTTGCTTTAGGATTCAGTTGAAAAGGTTAGAGTTATCCGGGATCGATTGAAAGCAGCCCAGAGTCGACATAAGAGCTACGCAGATAACCGAAGGCGAGACCTTAGTTTTCAGACCGGTGATTTGGTGTTCTTGAAAGTATCTCCGAAGGTGGGTATTCGTAGGTTTGGGAAGAAAGGCAAATTGGCTCCAAGGTTTATTGGTCCGTTTGAGATTTTGGGAAAGGTTGGACTTCTAGCGTATCGTCTTGCGTTACCGTCATCCTTAGACCGGTTGCATAACGTCTTTCACGTTTCTATGCTTCGGAAGTATGTTCATGATCCATCTCACGTGTTACCGAGGATACCGGAGGATATTGAGCCCGATATGACTTATGAGGAACGACCAGTTCGGATCTTAGATTCTAAAGTCCAAGAGTTGAGGAGCAAGAGCATCGCGTTGGTTCGAGTTCTTTGGAGGAATCATAATATCGAGGAGTCGACTTGGGAGCTCCGAGATGAGATCGAGAGGAAATTTCCGTGGCTTTTTGTTTAAGGTGAGTCTCGTTAAAATTCGGGTCGAATTTTCTTTAAGGGGAGTGAATGTCACGACCCGAAATATAGGCTCTATTTTATTAGTAATAAGTAATTATTATTTAATTATTTGCTTATTTATTTATTTAAATTATTATTTATTTAAATAATTATGTGTGCAATTTATGTGTTATAATAATTTGTGCCTAGCATCTTACTTGAGTTATTTGGGCTAGTGTAGAAGTGTTGGGTCTTAATTGTTAGTAGGGAGTGTAGTGTTTGTGTGTAGTGTAGTGGAGGGGGCCTAAGTGTAAATCTTTTAAACATTTCCCTACTCCCTCCCTACTCCTTCCCTCACCTCCCCCATCCTCACACTCCACCTCCATCTCTCTCCCTGGAAACTCTCTCTCTCTCTAGCATTGGGTAAGCTTTTTCTTCTCTCACTTCTCTCTTCATTTTCTCCATCTTCCTCTCATTATTATTCATTTCTTAAAACGTGAACCTTGTTTAGATCGTCGATAGGATCGCGTAGAACCAAAGGAATTGAATTCCGTCATCTTTGAGAATTTGCAAGTAAGTTGCTTTTCCCCCATTTTTATGCTAAAATGCTCATATCATGTTTATATGATGCTTTATTTGTTATATTTGAAGTTTGGTTGAGTATAGAATTTATTTTGAATTTATTTGAGTTTGGGTAAAAATGGTGAAATCTTGAATGTGGGAATTTGGTCTTGGTCTTGGTTGATAAAGGGTGTTGTTAAGGTTCCCTTTTGGGTTAAATGATGTTTGGGTACCTTAGAAACCTTGTTGGGAGTGTTGATTTTGAGTGTTATGAATTTGGTATGAAATGGTATGGCATTTTGATGAACCCAGCTGGGAATTCCTCCCAGCCCGTAGACCAGGCGCCCGCCTGCCTTGACCCAGGCGCCCGCCTACATGACCTTTTCTAATGGCCAGACCTTCTGGTCATTCAAGCGCCCGCCTGCCCCATTCCAGGCGCCCGCCTGCCCCCTGTTCCAGGATTTTGTCATTTTACTTGGTTTAAGACCTAAGGCTTAATTAGTTTAAGTTATTGATTGGATTTGATTCTTTTGTGAATAAATACGATATGGAATTTGATTAAGTACCGTTTTGGGAATGTGGTTCATCTTTGATGTGCTGTTTATGTTGGTTTACCTTTGTGGTGATTTAATTGGATTGGTTCCCTACTTTGGAACCTTAAGTTGTTTATTCATGCTAAAATATTATTTCTTAGCATTTAATTAGAAGCCCAGCTGGCATATTTGTTGCATCGGGCGATGGGAAGGATTATAATGGCAAAGCCAAGTCCATTATAATGCTGACCATTGTTTTGCCCCCTTCTTTACCCCTTTTCCAGATTGGCCTTGGAAAGGATAAGTTAGCGTTCCTCTGTGAATGTATCTAGCTAGCGGGCATGACTTTGTGTCATGGTCCTTGTCCTTTGTGACACTTTTATGGTTATTGGTTCTGGTACCGGGATTTTCTCTTCGGCTTTCATGCTATTATGAAGATGATGATTTGTTGATTATTGAAGCTGCGCAGCGATCCTTTATTTGGATGTTCCGGTTTGGAAAACCTTGGCTATATCCTTTGTTATGTGTTTATTTCCGCTGCTATCTGTTATGTGATAAATGCTATGTGCTATGTGATATTTATTATTGCTTATCGCTTCGTGCATCATAGCATGTCATGTAGTTGCATTAGTAACTTATTGAGATTTATCTCACCCCCTTTTCTTTTATCTTTGTTTTTCCTTAACCCCCCCCCCAGGTGCTAAGGATTAGTCTCGCTGATCACGAGAAAGAGGACGTCGAGTGTGGATACGTTCTTTTGGGGAAGGTTGATATAGGTTGGTTTACATTATGTAAATGTGTAACCATTTTGGGATAGTTGTACCAAACAATGACGTCACTAAGAATTGTATAATTGTGTTTTGTTGGTCATAAACTTGTGGAAGTTTATGATAAGTTGTAATTGGTTTTTATCAAACTTGGTTTTGTAAAACTTTGGATCATCACCTTTTGGTATCAAATGGAATTTTTAACTTCGGTATTTCACAGTTTTGGTTTTAGAGTCGACGTCCAGCTCGCGGTCTCGGGCCCGCGGGGTCCGGGGTCGCGACAGGTAGCCCCAGCGTTCCTTAGCCCAAACGGCATGACAGTATAGAAAAAGGTCCCCCATGGGGTGGTGAAAGCTGTTTTCTCTTGGTCCTCCTCGGCCATCTTGATCTGGTTATAGCCGGCAAACCCATCAACAAATGACTTGACCTCATAATGGGCGGTCGTGTCCACCAACATGTCGATATTTGGTAAGGGGAAGTCATCCTTCGGCGTAGCTTTGTTGAGATCCCGAAAATCCACACACACTCTGACTTTATTATTGGATTTTCTGACAGTCACCAAATTTGATAACCAAGTTGGATATTCGATCACCCTGATGAAACCCACACGGAGTAGCTTCTCAATCTCTTCCTTCACTTGCAAAGACCATTCTGGCTTAATGCGGCGCAGCTTCTGTTTGACTGGCTTAGCGTCTGGTGCTGTCGGGATTCTGTGCTCTACGATCGAGTTATCGAGCCCCGGCATGTCCTTATAAGACCATGCGAACACATCCACATATTCTTTGAGTAGTTCAATCAGTGCTTCCCTTTCGGCTCCGCTGAAGAAGCTTCCGATCTGCGTTTCCTTAGGCTCGGCTTCGGTTCCCAAATTCACGCACGTTAACACCTCATCGGCAGCTTGGGCTCGAGATTCTTTTTGATTAATAACCTGTTCTGAAATTTCCTTAATGTATTCATCATTTAATGTGTCTGTGTCCGCCTCTTCTAATGAATCATTATTAACTAAGTGTATATCATTAGTCTGATTATTAGCCAATTTATCAGTTAAAAGAGTGACTATGGAGGGATACTCGGAAAGGTCGAGGGTTTCATTCATGGCAAAAGTGAATATAGCGTTTGCAACAAGATCATAGTCTTCGGACGTAAGGTCGTCAGACTTAGAGGAAGACTCAAATTCAAAATGTAAAACACTAGACTCTGGGGACGGGGATTTTGGGTGAGTGATAGGAGATGCTGCAGGAGTGGCGACAGGAGAAGGAGTAAGCCCCAATGTCCCCACCATAAATTCCGGAGTAGCTATAGGTCCCCCAATGATGCACCAATTCTTGAGCTTGTCCCCCATGGGTACCACCAATGTCCTCGGATCTACGTCCTTCTCTGATTCATCCCCAATAGCGGCTACCATGTCGTCGTCCAGCCCCAGATTACCCCGATGTTGAAGCAGATATTGGCCGTCCCACGTCTCAGTCATTCTTGGCGCTTCTGCGGCTTCTGCTGTCGGCTTGTCAAGGGTTGCGGCTTCAAGTTGATCTGCCAAGTCATCTGCAACCTTGGCGGAGTACTCATGTCTGATGGTTCTAACTCTGCCCGTGGCTTTTTCATATTCCATGTAAGTCAGCTTCATGTTGGACCGATCGAATTCCACATCTCTGAAAATTTTGAACCCTTTCTGCAACTTCCCGGTGTGGTCAATCTATGGCTCTGCAAACTCAAAACACGAAAACTCCTTGCCTTCCCTGACGAAGTAGCTATTCAAGGACAGGCGGTATGGTCGCATTTCAGGCTTTTTGTAGGGAAGCTTCATCTTTTTAAGCAATTCTATCCTTTGTTGCTCCATCTTGTCTTCAGGAGTAAGGGTGTATCCTAGACCGAACAACCCTCGATGATCAACCTCTTCAACCAATCCTGTGGGGCCTTGCAAGTGCTTACCTAGCCCCAGCCCCGGTATGAAGCCCATGTTTCGTAGCATCCTCACTATAGGTGACACCCTATCTGAAGCCCTGGTAAGGTCAATAGCGCAGATCTGTGCTTGAGCCACTATTTCAAAACCGTTGAAGAGTATGCTCTCTTCCCCATGCTGAATCTGTAAGACAGGAACGCCCTTGGTGTCCATTCCTTGGGCAGTTACGAGATCGATGTAGATGATGGTCACTTCATTACCAGATTGAAACTTCACACACTGGTGCAGGGAAGATGGGACAGCGCCCGACTGATGTAACCATGGCCGGCCAAGGCGGAGTGAGAAGGTTGTGGGGATGTCTATGACGTGGAAGTCAGTCGGCAGGATCTTTGTTCCAATGGTAATGGGCAAGGTGGCTTCGCCTATCACGGCGCGGCATGTAGAGTCATAAGCTTTGATGGTTTGCTTGGATGGGCGTAAATCAACACCATGAACGCCGACCACATCCATCATCCTTGAAGGCAGGATATTAATAGCAGAACAATTATCAATGAATACACGGGGGATCTTCTTGCCATCCACTTCTACAGTGATGTACAGGGGTTCATTGTGATCAACTCCAAACACTGGCTTGTCTAGCTCCGAGAAAGTGATGATGTTTCCGTAGTGGATATTCCCAATCATGTGCGTGACGTTTTCTGGGGTAGTAGTGGATGGTACTATGGTGGCAGCAAGGTTTTGCTCGAGCATGAGGCGATGGGCTAGGGAGGAGGTGAGTAGGGACCATAGTGAAATATGGGCTTGGGTTTATTTGAGTTGAGTGAGGATAGGGTCTTCTTTGTCTAGGTCGGCTTGCTCGGGTTCCTTCCCAAAGATTTTCTTTGCACCTTTTGGATCGGATTGGTACACTTGACCGGATCTTGTAAGGAGACAAACTTTTGCACGTAGCTCCTCCAAAGACAATGGCATGTCACGACAGGGAGACTTCGGTCCTTTCGGCCTCCTCGAAGATTTCGGCCCAAGAAAGAGGTTGAGAGGGTTTGGGACTCTCTTCCTCTAGAGATTCGACTTCACTAACTAGTTCTTCTAAAGACAACAAGTAGCAAGAAGGTTCTTTATTATTAATCATTGAAATACAACCCATCTCATCACAGTCTGCCACAATAGGCTCGGCCGGATCAGTGATCTCACTAAGTTCTACCATGAGTACATTGCTAGCTACATAATCTCTAGGGTCTTCGATAACTCCCTTGTGGATGAGCTCTTGCACGGCTTTCTTGAGTTCAAAGCATTCTCGGTAGTGTGACCGGTGCACTTGTGGTAGTGGCAAAACTTTGACAAGTTGCAACCAAGGCGAGGGAGGTGCCCTTCTAATGGTTCGAGAATTTCTAACGTTACCAATTCCATGAAGATATCCACCATCGTGAGCCCTATCTTGTTAAAGGCATCCATGATCTCTAGGATACTGATCTCGCATGTTTGCACCATATTCACCCCACCCCCATTGTTAGGAAGAGGGTTATTCACCACATTAGGGCCCTTCGGCTTCTCAATCTTCTTGTCATTGATCAACCCTTGAACTACGCGTTTCAGTTGAATACAACCATCCGTTGTGTGCCCGATGTGCTTGTGATACTTGCAGAACTTGGAGGCGTCCAAATCGGTTCTTGGGTAGGCGGGTTGGTAATTCTCTAAAGGCTTGATAAGACTTCTCTTGACTAACACATCAAAGACTTTCCCCATAGGCATTCCAAAATCGTCAAAATGCTCCCTCTCTCTTTGCGGCGGAGCCCCATTCCTTGTGACAGCTTGAACATCTAGCGGGACCTCATTTTGGACCATATTCACTTGGCCGACGGCCTCCTTTCCACCCCTAGGAGGCGCAGGCGCAGTAGGAGCCTTGTAGCGGAAGGAGTTGTTGTTGTTGGTCTTTGGACTTTCCTTTGGCGGCACAATCCCAGTGAACCCTGCTTCGTACCTTACTCCGGCGTCAACCATTTCCCGCAAGTCAGGGAAATAACCATTGCCGATGGCTGCTTTCATCTCAGGCAATAAACATTTGTAGAATATCTGTTTCTTTTCCTTTGCTTTTGGTGGGTATTGGACCTCACACAACCGATGATTCCACCTCTTGTAAAAATCAAAAATAGCCTCACCGGGCTTTTGCATAGTGTTCTCAAGATCCGTTCGATTCACATGCCAATCCAAGTTAGCTTGATACTTCTTACAGAAAATGGCACTGATTTGATCCCATGTTTGCCTCTCGCTTGGTTCTAGCCCCAAGAACCAACGCAGAGCTATACCATCCAAAGTGTTATGGAATACGCGAGCCATTTGTTCGTTGGTGCAGTCACGAGCCCTCATGGCCAACACATAACTATCCAAATGAGTTTTAGGACACGAGTCACCATGAAACATCGCCACTTTAGGCATCTTGAAATCTTTGGGGAGAGCCCCCACTTGGCTAGGGTTGATTGTCTTGGTAGTCGGTGCACTTTTCTTATCCACGGTCTCGATCAACTTGCGCATTTGCTCTTGCATGGCCGTGACCACGGGGTGATTGGAGATGTCGGGGATAGATTCTGACAGAATGACGGGAGGAGTAGTGGAAGTAGTAGCGGCGTCCATCCCAATACTCAGAGGCAACGAGGGTGCGGGTAGCTTGCTAGCAGAGAGGTAGCCACCAAGCAATTCAGGGGAAGGTTCATAGACAGCCTTGTTCTTGCTCATGGTAGTGAAACCTTGTTGGGTGTAGAGAGAAGGAGGTGGAACATTGCGGTAGCTTGGGAATGGGAAGGTAGTGGCATTGGTGTTGGAGGGACAGTTGGTATTGACCTCTTCATCCTCGACATAAATGAAATTCTTACCATCGGGCACCATTCTAGTCCCCTTTTGCTGAATGTGGTCCTTCAACAGTTGGTTCTGGTCTTCCAGAATCTTGTTACTTTCCTCGAGATTCTTGATCTTGGCTTCGAGACCGGTGAGGAAGTTCTGGAGGCTTGGGGGAACACCATTGAGAGTAGCTTCAGTGTTGAGTTCGGCGGCACTAGCAAGAGGAGCAGAGACTGAAGATGAAGCGGGAGTTGACATTGCTGATGACGAGACTGAGAACGTGTACGGAGTAGAAGTTTCACGTTGTAGTCGACCACCCGAACGGATCCAAGCTTGCTTTGCTGAAAGGTTGAAGGGCAATTAAGCTTTTAGGAGAGGGGGGAAGGCTCATGCAAAGTATATTTTAATTTACAAAAACATACATTATTTACATCCTAATTGGTTGGAAGGGGTACCCTTTTTCGCAACTAGCTAGAAGATTACGATTAGTGGAGGCCATCACTACGTCTATAGACCCCTCATTTTTCACCTGCATTGCACACCCCCAAACGGACAATTTGGGCGAGGCTCCTATAGGGCAAGCGGCTTCCACCAACCATCGGATCCTACGATTAACCCTTCCTTAAAGGCATTTAACGTGATGTCTATGTTGCATCCTATGCAAGTTAATGATGAGCGGAGATCTTGACAATAAACACTCATCTTACCATGGCACGTCCCTTGTAGGGAAATCACTTTTTTGTGCACTTTCTCTCAAAAGATCTCGATTCATCATTGACTTGGGGATGACTCGACATAGACAACACGTTAATTGACTATTAAGGAAAAGCTAGCCAAACCAACTGGTCAAAACCTAGGTGTGTTACCTACACTAGTGTGGGTTGACATGGGTTAGGTAAAAGGTTCCCACCGTATACGGTGAGTGGAATAGACGAGTGACTCGAAAAGAGTGCGACAGTAGCGCACAAATTCCTGCACATCGAATACTCCGGGTAATGGGGACCTGTGCAGTGCTGACACGGACTGTGGTAGTGTGTGGTAAAAACTAATTCTTTTTTAAGGAGAAAAGAGAGAAGTTTTTAATGTTAGGATGATGCAATGCAATGCATGAGAGAGAGAGAGAGAGAATAATGTACAAGGGAGCATAGCAGAGTTTTTTTTACCCTAATACTAAGGCGAAAATAACAAGGGTACATGGTACAAGGTACAAGGTACAAGTATTAACATGGCGGAGTACGCGGGTGCATGTGTAAACATGGATTAACTGTAGGGGGCACGTGAAAACATGGCAGGTGTGTGCATGTGTAAACATGGCAGGTGTGTGCATGTGTAAACATGGCAAGCATCATGATGTGACGAAAGTTAGACCCACTAAGTTTGAAAAAGTTTCAAAGCAGTCCCCAGCGGAGTGGCCACTGTGAATACCCCTTTCCGATGAAGCGACGCATGGGAAGTATCTTGTGATTATTATTATTTACAAAAGTAATATTCTTAACGACATTAAAATTATGAGAGTCGCCACGCCGTTTTAATTGAAGCCAAAACATTGAAAAAAACATTTTTAGTGGGTTCGGGGGTCAAATTACAACAAGAGAAGAATATTGAACGTTATCACTCCTATTGCCCGAATTGATCGGTCTTGCTATCATGATGAATGTGTTAGTAGTGTGTTAGTGATTTAGACCAGATCCGAAGATTGCCTACGTTCCTCTCAATGTGAGAAGCTCAGGTCAGCGTAGTTCGCACATAATTAGAATGTGGAGAGAGAATAGGGATCATGCATAATGAAGAGGGAGGATAAAGAAACATGCAGGATGATCACATCCTAGAATAATGACTATGCCATCAATGAGATCTCAATGAACATTCATCACATTCATCATGGGAGGATTATTGATCATGGAAGTAATTACCTAAAGTTTAGGGTTTAGAAATAGTTCCTAGATCATCCTTAGGTTGATGAACCCTAGATCATCATCGGCTATGCAAACATGAAGATCGCAACCCTAAATATAGCATAAATAAGGTTTTAATCTATGAACACGATGAACATATGAAGAACATATTATGAACATATGAATGAACATGCAAAGCATATGAAGAAACTATGAATAAACATGCAAGAACATGAATATAAAAGATCTACATTAAAAATGATGCAAGAACATGAAGAAAAAGTTAGAAAACTTACCTATGTTGGCAAGAAATAAACCTTGATCTTCTTGAGTGTTTGAATGCTTAATTAGGGAGCAAAATAATGTTTAAGAACTCTAAAATTCGGACTTAAAGCTCTCAAACTCGGGATCCTAAACCAATGAAATGGAATTGGTTTATATAGTAAACTGAGGGGAAGATCTGACCGTCAGGATCATCCGGGACAAGGTTGGCCGCCTGGCCATGATCGAAGACGGCGACAAGAGTGGCCGCGTGGCCAAGGTTGAGGCATGGCAAGGTTGGCCGCGTGGCCAATTCTGCTGGCTGACTTGATTCTTAAGCTAGGGTTTCTGCATGGTTTTAAGGAAACCATAAGTTACCTATTTTGATAGATTTTATCATAAATGAGGTATTTCGGGAATCCGGGACAAGTCTTTACAAGGTTTCTAATTCCTATAAAGTCCTTGTATTTTTGGTAAAGCCCTAATAAACTCATTTTCAGGTCGGGTACTAACACTCCCCCTTAATGGCAGCAATCTCATCAGCTTGCTGATTTAGCATAGAAGTATGAAGCTCTAACTGTGAATTCATCTGAGCTTGGCCTTGCTGAAGTTGCTGTAGCAGTGAAATAACTACACTCATGTCAGGAGTGGGAGGAGGAGGCGCAGGAGAAGTATGGGGCGCAGGAGTGGTGGAGCGCCTGGGAGGTGAAGGTAGATATTCTGCGCTGGAATAGGGTTCTTCAGGATTTGATTGGGGCGCAGTAGGGGGTTTGGGGCGCGCAGAAGGTGATTTGAGCCTTAAGGGTTCTGGCTCCCCCTGAGTTATATCTTCACTAAATTCACCAAATAAATCAGCTGATATTTGGTCTCTAAGACTTTGACATTCTGAAGATAGGGGAGCAGGAGTGGTAGTAGGCGCTTGAACAGTAGGAGGCGCATTAGGGGCAGGCGCACGTACATTAGCGCTGGACCCTGCGCCTTTACGCCTTTCTGATTTAGATAATTCAGCAGCCTGTTTCAACTTGTATTCTTCATCCCTTTTCTTCTGCGCTTCCATTCTACTGGCTTCTTTTGCGCGCTTCAGTTCTTTCTCTTCTTCTGTTTCAGTTCTTGGGCGCTTAGGAGGTCTGCTTGTACCTTCAGCAACCCCTTTGCCTTTTCTTGTTTCTGCACCTGGAATAACTGTTGGTTCTGCACGAGGTGCAATTTCAGTATCTGCACCATCTTCTGCGCCATCTACATCTTCATCAGACTCAGTGGCTTCATCAACCAACTGATCTGCTTTAACCCTGGGCGCGCGCTTTTCCATGCGCTTTCTGCGCCTTTTCATAACCAAACTGTCCTTGCCAAAAATGGGAATATCAGTTGTTTGATAAACTGGGTTCTCAGCTAGAAAGGTGGCAAGCGCAGGATAGGTCAGAAAAATCTTGGTGAGAATCTGCAGTGTGTCTTGAACTTAGTCTTTCCCTCAGCCTTGTTTTTGTTGTACTTATCAATCTGCTCCCGTAAAGTTTTAAAGAGGATTTGGGCCCAGTTGAGGACGGTTTTTCCCATAATTGTAGCAGTATACTCCCATTGCTCCATCGTGAATCTGTTCACATTTCCCGTCTTGAAAATTATAGAAGTACCCACCAGATGCGCTATGTGCGCCAGCAGATCACCACCATCCCTTATCTCAACAGATTTGATGTTATTATGAAGAGTAGGAATGTCAATATAAGTGCGCGCCATTATGTTTTGCGCGGCGGTGGAATAAGTATTGATTTTCCCGGAGACGCCTAGAGGGCCAGTAGTGGTGAAGTTGATGATATTCTTTAAAGTACCAGTAGAAATGGTGACTTCAACATTTTGAACAACGGCGCGTATTCTGTAGCGCATTACCCCTTCAATATCTGTTGAAGTTTCCACGAACACAGTAGTGGAGAAAATTCATCGACAAGGAGCGGTGAGTAGAAGGGTTGTTCCAGGGTGAATAGAGGAAGGAGTCCAGCTTGTCTGATCAGGTCCATAATATCAACACCGATTTGGACAGCAGATAGCTCAGTGAGATTATGTCTCACCGGGCCTGAAATTAGCAGGATCCTGAAAAAAAATAAACATTGAGTTAAGTTAGAAGTGTATCAGGAGCATAGAATCATAAAATGAGCAAAGTAAAAAGTAGGCGCATAGAATGAATTAGGCGCATAAGAGTTATAAGCAACAAAGGCGCATAGAACAATTAGGTGCATAATTAATATAGGCGCATTGGATTTACAAGGCGCATAGCATGGTTCTATGAAACTATACTAAGGAAAAATTTAACATAAAAATTTGACTAAGTATGA
This sequence comes from Campanula takesimana, assembly GCA_026119855.1. Classification (NCBI taxonomy): domain Eukaryota; kingdom Viridiplantae; phylum Streptophyta; class Magnoliopsida; order Asterales; family Campanulaceae; genus Campanula; species Campanula takesimana. Next base: position 22,792 of record JAOWBW010000207.1, read on the forward strand.
ATTGAGGCGCATAAGATATTTAGGCGCATAATTTTATTAGGCGCATGAAGTATTGAGGCGCATAACAATTGTAATATCCAAAGGCGCATACGTATGTTAGGCGCAAAGAATCACTTGAGGCGCACAATACTAATAGGCGCATAATCATACTAGGCGCATAGATTCATATTTAGGCGCATAACTATGTTAAAATCACTCTTAGTATAAAGACACACAAAAACACACAAACAAGTAAAATACATAATCATGCAAGCAAACAAGATCAAACATGAAAAAAATTGAAAAACAAGTTTTGAAAATATTGAAACCCAAGTCATGCAAAAAAATAACGAAGAACACGAAGAACATGTCTTGAGTGCTCGAAGAACACCAAGAACACATAAAACGTGAAACTTCAACAAATCAAGCACACAATATGTCAAAATGACCGCAAGAAGACAAGGATAACAAATATGTAAATCAAAACCAGTACAAAACAACAACAAAACCAGAAAATGGATTCAAAGATCCAAAAAATTGAAAAGTTCAAAAATGGAAAATCTTCAGATTCGCAAAATATAACGAATTGATCGTTGAAAAGGTTAGTTAGAAAGACTTTAAATCACAAAAAGAACATATCCTAACAAACGATTTTGAAAACAGATCACCGAAACATGATTAAACAAAGAAAAAGGTTTTCGGGTTTTTGAAAAAAATACGAACCCAGCAAAAAAAATGACGAAAAGAAACAAAAATTCAGAAAATTAAGGAGTTTAAGGGTTGAGAATTCATACCATTTCATCTTGGGTTGATTTTGATGCTTTCTTAGGACCCATTAATGAAATTTATAAGAGGAAAAGAGAAATATATATAGAGAAAGAGAAAGAGAGATGATGAGTAGAGAGAGAGAGAAACTGGGAGAGAAGAGAGAGAGTTGGTGAGGGATTGTAGGCAATGATTAAAATGGGTAAGGTAAGGGGTAGAGATAGTATATATAGGTTAGATATTCTAGACAAAAATAGAAGTTGAAGGGATGTGCATTAATGGTGAGTGAAAGGCCATTAATGGGATGTGTCATATAAAGTACGGCTATTAAATGAGGAGTGACACAAAGAACGATTGATGTGACACTATGAGTAAAGAAAAACCGCTCCACTTTCCCTATAAGTGTATGAGCAATTTTGACTAATTTTTGCACAAACCCCAAAAACATCTGTTTTGGTGTAAGTTTGGGGTGCAAGAAATATATTCCCAGAAAATAAAATTTGAAAAATGTAAAACGAGGGAAAAAAACAATTGCACAAGTACCCTTGAACAATTATGGAATGTCAAAAGACAAAAATTCCTATAATAAATGATAAGAATTAACTCACCTGGTACTTGTGACATTGAATACGTTCAATCATTGAAGAATTAAATGTTGGAGTATTGATTGAGCCATTATCATAACTGGGCGTATAAGGGGCGCATGCAGCTCAGATGCGCACAGAAATGGTTGGATCGTGATAGACACTAGGCGCGCAATGAGAGTGAGGCGCGCAGAAGCAATGGGCGCGTAGTGAGTTTCCTTGAAACTTTAAAATTGATCTAACTTTTAAAACCTAGGATACTCATAGGATACTCATAACTCAACAAATCATAAAACCATTAGTAGTAACAAAACTATATTGAATTTAGCTGAGTTCAAGCATACCCATTTCACCTCTCAAAAATATGAATCGTTTCGCGTCAAGTGCTTTCGTTAGAATGTCGGCGATTTGATAGTCGGTTCCCACGTGTTCCAAATGTATATTTCCTTTCTCCACGTGGTCTTTGAGGAAGTGATATTTGATGTCGATGTGCTTGGTCTTTGAGTGCATGACAGGATTTTCAGAAACCGCAATGGTTGATGTATTATCGCAGTAGATGGGACAATTTTCTTTGATGATATCATAGTCCACCAATTGCTGCTTCATCCATAGAATCTGACAGTAACAACTTCCCGCAGCGATATATTCTGCTTCCGTTGTTGATACAGACACTGAAGCTTGTTTCTTACTCGTCCATGACACAAGTCGATATCCAAGGAAATGACAAGTGCCACTCGTGATTTTCCTATCAATTGTGCATGCTGCATAATCCGCATCTGAATAACCTACAAGTTTAAAGTTCGAATCTTTGGTGTACCAAAGTCCAAGGTTAACAGTGTCGGAGAGATATCTTATAATACGTTTCACAGCAATTAAGTGCGCTTTTCTAGGGTCAGATTGATAACGAGCGCAAACACAAACACTAAACATAATATCGGGCCTACTAGCAGTAAGATAAAGGAGTGAGCCAATCATACCTCGATAGAGCATTTGATCAACACGTTTACCTTTTAAATCTTTGTCGAGTTTGTTGCCGGTAGCCATTGGAGTGTCGTATGCTTTAGCATTCTCAAGTCCAAACTTTCTGATTAGATCCTTTGTGTATTTGGCTTGATTGATAAATATGCCTTCATTCATTTACTTGATTTGAAGCCCGAGGAAGAATGTGAGTTCTCCCATCATGCTCATTTCAAACTTGCTCTTCATTAGTTTCTCAAAATACTTGCACAACAATTCATTAGTAGAACCAAATATAATATCATCAACATAAATTTGAACAAGTAATTTATGACCATTTTGTTTGGCAATGAAAAGAGTAGTATCGATTTTACCGCGAGTGAAGCCTTTTTCAATGAGAAACTTGGATAGTGTATCATACCATGCTCTTGGTGCTTGTTTGAGCCCATACAAAGCTTTCTGGAGTTTGTAAACATGATTTGGAAATTGTAAATCTTCAAACCCAGGTGGTTGAGCTACGTAGACTTGTTCTTGGAGTTCACCATTTAGAAACGCGCTCTTCACATCCATTTGATATAACTTGAAGTTCTTGTGAGCGGCGTAAGCTATAAATAATCTGATAGCTTCAAATCTTGATACGGGCGCAAAAGTTTCATCGTAATCAATGCCTTCTTCTTGCCTATAGCCTTGTGCAACCAATCTTGCTTTGTTTCTCATGATGGTTCCATTCCTGAACACCCATTTCATACCAATCACTCCTTGATCGTTTGGTCTTGGAACAAGAGTCCAAACCTTACATCGTTCAAATTGATTGAGTTCTTCTTGCATTGCAACAACCCAATTAGGATCTTGGAGCGCTTCATCAGCCTTCTTCGGTTCAATTTGAGAAATAAATGCAGTGTAAGCATCAAAGTTTGTAGCTCTCCTTGTACGAACACCAACATTTAGATCACCAATGATATTATTAACTGGGTGACCTCTAACTTCATGAATTTCAGGAGGTAAGTTAGGTTGTGTTGTAGTAACTTGAAGGTCTTCAATTGGTACATCTTCACCAGATTCAAAATCATCAAAATTTGGGGGATGAACTGGTTCAGAATTGAAACTAGGGTTAACACCAGATGCAGCAGTAGATATAGGTGCGTGAGAAGAATCAAGAGGCACAACATTAGAAGGAGGCACAGCTGATGATTCATTTGGCGCGCCATATGAGGAATTATGCGCATTTGATGTAGATGGATCTCCTTGAGTTGATAGATTCTGTTCAAGTGTAGGCGCATCATAAATAGGAGCACCTGTTTCATTTAGCTCAGCAGAATCATCAGCAATATTTGGAGCCAAATATGGCTTAAGGAGAGAATGTTCATCAAATGTAACATGTACAGATTCAACTATCACTAATGTAGATCTATTAAAAACGCGAAAGGCTTTAGAATGTTTGGCATACCCAAAAAAAATACCTTCGTCGGCTTTGGCATCGAATTTACCTCTATGTTCGTTTCCGTTGTAGAGGATATAACAATTGCAACCAAAGATCTTGAAGAATGCAATGTTGGGAGTTATACCACGCCAAAGTTCATATGGAGTCTTGTTGTGAAGTTTGTTGATGAGGGAACGATTTTGAGTAAAACATGCAGTGTTGATAGCTTCTTCCCAAAAGTACTTAGCCAATTTAGCTTCAGCTATCATCGTCTTTCCCGCTTCAATCAACGTCCTATTCTTTCTTTCCACAACACCATTTTGTTGAGGAACACCAGCGGTTGAGAAGTTGTGATCTATCCTATGATCTTCGCAATATCGAGTAACACCGTTGTTTTTAAATTATGTTCCATTGTCGGATCGAACGCTAACGATGTCATCTTGTTTTTGGGTTTGGAGCAGTCTAAATAAGGTGGTCAAAATGTCATAACAATCTTCTTTTGAGATCATCATTTCCACCCATGTATATCTTGAATAATCATCCACCACAACTAGAGTATACTTGTTTCTTCTAATACTTGCGGTGGTGACTGGTCCAAATAGATCAATGTGCAGCAGTTGCAAAAATCTTGTAGTTGAGGGATTGGTCTTGCTGGAGAAAGACTTTTTCGGTTGTTTGCCAAGTTGACACGCGGCGCACTTCTTGTCATGATGATCAGCAACCTTGGGAAGTCCTTTTACAAGATTATTCCTGCTGAGTTTAGATAGATACTTGAAGTTCAAGCGACTTAAGCGCTTGTGCCACAGCCAACTATTTACGCTCACACTTTTAGCTACAAAACAAATATTAGTACTAGAGTTCATACTATGGAAATCAATAATGTAAATATTTGTCTTACGATATCCCGTGAGTAATGTAGCTCCAGTTTTGCCATTCTTGATAAGACATTGAGTTGAGGTGAAATGGCATTCTACAACTTGACCTTTGTTATTATCACCAAATGTTACTGAGGGACCTCTTTTTTCATGAACATCTTCAAGTAAGGATTCATCTCCAGTCATGTGTCTTGAACACCCACTATCGAGAATCCATTTGTACGTTTTAGCTTTTGAAGATCCAGCCATGAAGCAAACAACCTGAAATATAAACATTTAAAGCAGGTCCCCTGTATTCCTTTTCGGGTAACTTTTGACGACCCACGGCCTTATGTCCCTATGAGCCAGCCTTAACAAAATATTTCTTTTGAAATTTTGGGGAGCTAGTTCTTGAAGGGCGCATAGGGCTAGGAGGCGCACGGCGGTGAGGCGCGTGGCTCCTAGGCGCATAATGTGCACTCGGAGAAGGAGCGCGCCTTGTTTCAAGAATGATTTTGCTAGAAGATGATTCATCTGTAGCTACTTCCTTCTCTTTAGCTTTCCCAAATTGTTTCGTTGGGTAGACATAATGGAATGATTGTCTCTTGACTTTTTCCTGTCCTTTACCCATTGAATTATAATGTTTTTCCTTGGGAATTTCAAAAGTTTGCTGATTTGTAAATTCACTATCTCTTTCAGCACAGACATCACATTTAAAGTTGTCACTAGTTGATGAGAATCCCAAGCCACTTTTATCACCACTGACTTTTTGGGACTCAAATATATTTTCCATAGTGACACGAGAATTGGACCACTCATTTGTAATCTTTTAAAGATCAGTGATTTGAGCAACCAATTCATCGTTTTGAACTTTAAGAAGTGAGTTATGTTCTGTTAGAAAAGTGTTTTTAACAGTAAGAGGAGTCATGCTCTTTATCTGCTCCTTAAGGAGGGTGAGTTCAGATTTAAGTAGAGATTTCTCGGTCTTAAGCTGGGAAATTTCATCACATGATAGTGCTAAAGCTTCCTTCATTTTGCTAAATTTACTAATTACCTTTTCGGCTTCTAAGAATAACTTTTCTTGTTTGGCAATGTCCTCATCGTGATTGATTGTAGGAATAGGTACAACTTGAGGTCTAACATATTCACTCTTTCTGAGCTTGCTTCTAGCACTTAGATCACATCTAGAAAATAACAATCCACCATCGCTTTGAGCCAGAGTGAGAAATCCTTGTTCAACGAGCTCGCTGATGGTTGGTCCTTTCTTCCTTTTCTGTTCTTGAAAACCTGCAGATTTCTTGATAGGTTTATTCAAGACATTCATATCAGGGACATCTTTGGAGAAGTCATCATCAGAATCATAAGTGTCAACTTCATCATCATTTGCCACCAAACAAACGAGTCCATCATCAGAATCTTCATCGCTTTCATCGGAGTCTGTTTCAATCCATGTGTTATGCTCATTTGCTGGTGATTCTTCTTCAGCAACCATTCCCTTGTGACGAGTGAATTTGGGAGTGAACTTGGGAGTATGGCTGCTCTTCTTCTGCATATATTCAAATTTTGGGATTGTGCAGCTTGAAGCAAAGTGTCCTGGTTACCTGCAATTAAAACAAACAAGGTCTTCTTTTCTTTTTGAATCACTGCTCCTCGTGAACTTTGGAGGAGCTCTGCTGGTAGATCCTTGAAATTTACTGGTTGAGCCGGGTCTTCAGAATTTTTTGAACTTTTGAAATTTCTTCACAAATAAAGTGAAGTCTTCATCATCCATGTCTAATAGCTCAGAGGTAGAAATTTTGGGATCGGAACTTTTCTCTTCTTGAACCGGCGCAGGCGCATGCACTTCTTCTTTATGCGCCACCATTGCTATGGATTTTGACTTTCCTTCAGTTTCACTGATTCGTTGAAGTTTGAGCTCATAAACCTTAAGATTTTCATAAATGTTCCTTAAAGTCCATACATCTAAAGTTCCGGCGTCTTCAAGAGCGCTGGATTTATGAAGATATCTTGAGCCAAAAGCTTGGAGGAAATTTACATTCAAATCTTTGTTTGAAAACTTCATGCCAAGTGAAATACATAGATTTATAATTTCACAGTAGCGTTCATAAGTTTGTCTTAAGGTTTCACCGGGGAGTTGAGAGAAATTGTTGAATCTCTTTTGCACTTCATATTTCTTATTCTCCTTACAAACAGTATCATATGCTCTTCAATAGCGTCCCATAGCTCATTAGCAGTAGCACAATGCATGACTTGTTGTTTCATAGCCGTGCTTAGAGTGCTTAGGAGAATGTTTCTTGCTTTGCCATCATTTGCAACTCTTCTTGTTTCTTCCTCAGTCCATTCTTCCCTTGGTTTCTTGATGGTTGGTTGAGCAGCATTGGTGCGTGGATTTGGATTCGCTTTCATAGGGATGTAAGGTCCATAAACCACGGTGTCATAAAGCCTTTCATCGATTGAAGTAAGATGAGTCAAAATGCTGAATTTCCACACGTCGAAATGATCTTCATCAAAGACTGGAACATGTGTGTAGTTAGCAGTTGCCGAAGGTTTAGATTTTTCCATATTGAATCGGCACCCAAGCTGTTAAGCTTGAAAAACAAAAACGTTTTATAAAGGTGTTAGCTCTGATACCACTTGTTGGTCCCAAAGGAGGCAACAAGGGTATAAAAATAGCTAGAGGGGGGTGAATAGCTGTTTTGAAATTATTTTCGTACCCTTGATAAACTCAATTGCAAATGCGCACTTTATCAAATAAGCGTTATGATATGCGCTTAAGTGAGTGAGTGAAATGCACAGCGGAATAGTTAAGTAAAATAGGCGCAAATGATTAAAAGGGGCGCAACACACACTCTAAGTATTTTGGCTCAAAGTGGGTGAAATAAGGAACTTATGCAAATGATATAACAGACACAACACAGTTCAATCAAACAATCTACAATGAATTAACAAGCAAATAGTTAGATATGATATGAACTTGAAAGGAAATAGCAATAAGTACGCGCAATTTGGAGAGGTTCGATCGGTAAAATGATCTACGTCCTCTACCAAGATGGTTAGTCTTGGATTTTCTAATGGAGATCTTATTATGAGTGAGTGTTACAAATTACAATCGTTTGAGCTTATACACTAACTCAAATCTAATATTCTATGAAAGAACAAATCCTAGACAATAACCGGTGTATCTCTAAAAGAAAGATCTAAGTGATCAAACTTAAAGAGGTGCGTGTGTGATTTTAGTATCAAGGCTCTTTAGATCTTTGAGATTGAGAGCACAAGAAAACTAAAGTGTTTTTGCTTGAGGATCTGGGCTAAGGATGAAGTTATGAAGATGTTCTTGAGAATTCTGGAAAGATCAAAGGCAATTGATAAATGGCTACTTTATAGTCATTTAGGGTTCTATAATGCTATATTTTCATCTTAGTTTAGTTAGATTTTAATTAAATTCATTTATTTTTATCTAATTTTCGCGGATTTTATGCTTGTTGGTGTTTTGTGTTGTTTTATGGATAGAACAGGTTTGCAGGGATCTTTTTGGGCTAAAATACGGGTCAAATGGTGGAATGGAACAAAAGGAGTTAAAGAATTGAGCAAATTGGGAAAAAGGAGAAAATCAGAATTTTTCATTTAGCATGACCGTGTCCCAAAATCAGCACGCCCGCGCCAACCATGTCGAGAAAAAACGCCTGAATCAAATTTCGGCACGGCCGCGCCACATTCAAAGCACGACCGTGCCAATCCAAACAGCACGGCTGTGCCACTTTCAAAGCAGGACCGTGCCAGAATGTCTGTTCAGAGGAGTCCTTTCGGATAAAGCACCAATCCGGGAAGTGATGCAAATTTTAGCCTCTAGCACTATATATAGACATTATATAGACCAGATTGAGATATCTAGAAATCATGGTAACCTTACTATAGAAAAAATTTGTACTCCAAACATCAATTATTCTCAGAATTTGTGAAAGTTATAAAACAATTCTTGAGCAAATTTCTGAGTTTAAAGAGCAATAATATTCTGAGGTTCTCTTGAGTCAATTTTCTTCATTTCAATCATCAAGAATAAGTATTTCTTCCCTTATTTTTATTTCTATTCCTTATTCTTAATTTATACAAATGGCTTGTGAGTAATCCCCCTTTTTCCTTGGGGTTGGAAACTCAACTTCACAAGTTTATCACTTTAATTTTATGCTCTCTCTTCTACTCTTCATCTTAAACAATCTATTCATATTGCACCAAAACGCCTACAACCATGATGAGCTCCATGTTTTGTATGAATCTCGGTTAATCGAGAGAAGGACCTAGCGGTGAATCTCGATTAACGGAACCATATGAATTGACTGGGTTTCATTAATCACGAGAGTAGATTAATGGACTAGGGGTGCTCATTGAGTTGAAGTACGTGGATATTTTATAAAAGAACTTAATGGGTTTTTACTAATGAACAGAACCATCGAGAGAAAGGCCGTGTTAGTATTAAAATACATGTGTTTTAAGCCTTGGATATGAGAAGTTGACACAACATAGCGTACTACCCTTGTTTAAAATGAAATCTTTAATTTTAAAAGAGCATGATTAAAAGATGAACGTGTGAATGTTCGAGTCCCAATCCCGGGAATTCAATCAGAATAAGAGTTTTCTATTTAAAGCTAAAGCATTACAATTTATTTCTAAGTAAAGTGACAAACATATTTTCCCCCCAATCATTTTTTATTTATTATTTTTTACATAAAAGCAATCATTTTATAAAATAACCTTGTCTCCGTGGGATCGACCCGTACTTGCACTTATCTATACTATATCAAACCGTGCACTTGCGGATTTTAACCTAACAAGTTTTTGGCGCCGTTGCTGGGGACAACGGTTTATTTTTTAAAAAAAAAAAAAAAAAAATTTGCTTTTGTATTTTCTGTTTTTATATTTTATATTTTTTTTTATTATTAAACATTTCCTTCGAATAATTTCTTGTCTTCGAAAATTTTCTTTAAGTATTCTCAGAGTTTATGAAAAGAACCCGGACTTTACTCCAAGAGTTTGATCCGGAACCAGAAAGGACCTTTCACGAAAGGTTAAGAAGATTTAGAGAATTCCTAGAAGAAGAAATGGCACAGAACGGAGAAGGAGAACCCGCTACACCTCCACCTAGAACCCTTCGGGAATTTGTTAACCCGAGCACCCCAGGGACTAGGACACCGATTGTTATCCCAAATGCCGACACAGCCCACTTTGAAATCAAGCCTCAACTTCTACATATGGTAATGAACAATCAGTTTGGGGGCTCGGCACTTGAAGATCCCCACCTTCACATCCAATCCTTCTTGGAGTTTTGTGACACAACCCGAATCCTAGGTGTCACACCTGAAGCGATACGGATGCACCTTTTACCCTTCTCTTTGAGGGATAAGGAGAAACAATGGCTGAACACGGTCCCTCATAACTCTTTAACAACATGGGATCAAGTTCAGGAGGGTTTCCTTGGGCGATTCTTCCCACCATCCAAGACCGCTCAAATCCGGACTAAGATCACCAACTTTAGTCAAAACGGTAATGAGTCACTCTATGATGCTTGGGAAAGGTACAAGGAACTCCTAAGGATGTGCCCACACCACGGACTAGAGAAGTGGTTAATTGTTCACACCTTCTATAACGGTCTCACATTCAAAACAAGAGAGACCATCGATGCCGCCGCAGGAGAAGCATTGATGAACAAAGGAGTAGATGAAGCATATGACCTGATCGAGAACATTGCACTAAACTACTACCAGTGGTCAAATGAGAGAGAGCAAACGCAAGGGACTCCAGGTAAGTATAACGTAGATGTTGTTACTCTTCTCTCATCTAAAGTCGATATGCTTCTTAAAAAAATTGAAAATTTGAATGTAAATCCCGTGGCTAGTATTAACATTTTTTGTGAGTTATGTGGGTCAAACTCACATAACTCTGAAAGTTGTGAATTATTGCTTGACATACTTCTAGTGAGCAAGCCAATTTTGTTGCCTCTAATGGACAAAGAGGGGGTATGTATTCAAACACATACAACCCTGAATGGAAAAATCACCCCAACTTTTCCTACAGAAGCAACAACGTTTTAAACCCACAACCTTCTACACAAGCACCGGGATTCGCACAAAAGAATTTTAATAATAACAATACTTTCCCTCCCCCAAAATCTAAATTGGATCTTTTGATGGACTTTGTTGTTGAAAGTAAAAATAGTCAAGAAAAGATCAATAATGAGTTTAGGGAATGTTTCAAGCAATTAAATGCTAGGTTTGATAACTTAGCCGCGCATAATAAAATGCTTGAAAATCAACAAGCTCAACAGGCCAGCATATCGCATAGACCACAAGGGAGTCTTCCCGGTCAACCCCAAAGGCCTAATGAGCACGCTAACGCTATAATCTCGAAGGGCAAAGAAATAAAGAACCATAGTCCGACCCCGCCGTTAGTTAAGACTAATGAAGAGGTTAAAAACGAGATTAAATACCCCGGTTTTAATAGATACTTTGATCTTCCGATTCCTTATCCTCGAAGATTAATCAAGAAAGGGGTTAATGATCAACATGCCGAGTTTTTGAAAATTTTGAAGTCTTTAAATATTAGAGTTCCTTATTCCGATGATGTAAAAGAAATGCCTTCTTATGCAAAACCTTTAAAGGAAATGATTTTTAAGAAGAAATCTTTAGAAGAATTTGAGAACTTTACTTTGGCGGAAGATGTAAGTGCGATTTTACAAAAGAAACTTCCCCCAAAACTCAAAGACCCCGGCACTTTTTCAATCCCTTGTAGTATCGGTAGGTGCAACATGGAGAACGCAATGCTTGACTTAGGGGCTGGCGTTAGTATAATTCCTTTTTCGGTAAGTGTGAGATTAGGTGTAGGGGAACTCAAGCCCACCACCATATCTCTCCAATTGGCGGACAGATCCATACAATACCCGATAGGTATTATGGAAAACATGCCCTGTCGTATAGGGAACCTAATCATCCCTGTCGACTTTGTGATCCTCAAGATTGAGGAGGATCAAGATATTCCAGTCATTCTTGGGAGGCCTTTCCTTGCCACCACAGGAGCAATCATAGATGTGAAAAAGGGTACTCTTACTTTAAACGTCGGAAATGAAAAAGAAGAATTTAATAAGAATAACTCTACAATCGAAAATGTCTTCCACAAAGAAAATCATGAGGAAGTAAATGTCATTCAGTCTGTGGATTCCAAAAGGGATCATATAGATGATCTTAATATTTATGAAAAACATATCAAAGAAATAAAGGGATCAAGGGCTAGTGATAAATGTGTAGACTGGAAAAGGTTGCTACATGACGATGAAGATGGAGATGACATAATTGAAAATTCAAAAGAGGTAGCACCAAAGAAAACAGGATGGCGAGCATGTAAAGATAACCGAGAGATAATCCCGTTAAAAAAGAAAAATGGATGGCGCATGTGTATTGACCATAGGACCTCAATCACTCCAGCGAACATGCAATGGCGAATTGTCAAGGACAATAGGCCATCTCGAAATCATGACATGCCCATTCCAATTAAAAGAAAGGCGTCGAGCTAATGACGTTAAACAAGCATCATCGGGATGGTAACCGATGGATTAATTTATGTTTTATTTAATTATATTTTATGAATTTCTATTTCTATTATTATTGTTATTTTGTTTTTCTAATATTTATTTTGCAGGTTCCCTTAAAAAAAAAAAAAAAAAAAAAACAGGGGAACAGCACGACCGTGCTTGAAATTCAGCATGATCGTGCATACTGGTGCGAGAAGTATAAACAGGGGACGAATATTTGCACGACCGTGTGTCAAAAACCAGCACGGCCGTGCCTTTTAGTGCGAAGGACAAGCTTTGGTTTGGAATTTCGGCACGGCCGTGCCAGTTTACAAGCACGACCGTGCTAGGCAGTCAATCAGACACAACCCTTCCGTCAAAGGACGGGTCCTTTCAATTTTTACCCAAAATATTCTTCATCTTCTCAAACTCGCTCTCACTCTAAAACCCTCACTCCATTACCCTCCTCCCTCACCAAAATCTCCATTGAATCCGGCCATAGCACCTCCCTAACCTCCATTCTTCTCTCAAGCACCGTCAATTTAACCAAAATCAACCCAATTTCAGAAAAATCCCGAAACCCTAGTTTCACTCCCAATTCACAAAATCTAAAATTGGGCCAACTTGAAGAGTAAAATATCGGTTATTGGGCATTCTCAAGGCTGCTGGAGGTGGAAAAAAAAAAAGAGAAGTTCAATTCTCTAAAATCAATTTCTTCATCCGGGTAACAAATTTCTTGACTTTCTCTCTCTAGAATCTGCTGGGTTTTCTTGCTCTGATTATTGTGTTGGGATTTTAGACTATTATTGTTGAACCATGTCTGGTAGAAAAGATAAAGGTAAAGGAATTTTCAAAAACCCATCCAAGAGAAGTAGGCAAGAAGCCAACCCTATCATAGAACAACCCAGCAATAACTTGGGTATAGAATGTACAAGTGACCAGCAGGATAAAATTCTCCAGAATTTACTTTTTAGTCGGTTAAAAGCCACCCAATTCCCTGACGAACCAACCCTCAAAAGATTGGGAGTTTTTGATAACATTAAGTTTTTGCACGAGTATCAAGCCTGTGTCGGTTTCCTATCCCTCAATGCCAAAACATACGAGAGCTTAACCCTAGAGTTTTTGTCATCTTTTAGAACTAGAACGGAGCTTGTGCTTTCTGAAGAGGGTCAAGAAGTACCCGAGTCTTACATTGACTTCCGTTTATTCAATAATAACCACACCCTATCTTTCACCCGAGTCAATGAGATATTTGGATGGCCGTTACATTTGAGTTTTGACAACAGCTTTGCTTGTGGGTATAATGATGGGATGTTTTGGAACCAATTAAATGGGTCACCTTATTACAACCCTAGGACTGCCAAGGCCTCTTCCATAATCCACCCCGTCCTTAGGGTACTCCATCGGCTGTATTCTTGTACCATCTTTGGAAGGAAGGAAAAAGGGACAATAAATAGTCGAGAGTTGTACTTATTATGGGTGTTTGTTCATAGAGGAAATAATTTCAATTTGGCATTTTGGTTTGTGCGTCACTTACAAGGTTTTCAAAGTAAGGATTGGAGGGGGGAGATTCATTTTGGGGGTTTGATAACGATTCTTGCTAGGGGAATGGGTTTAGAAATCCCCGAAGGTTTAAAGACCGTTTCCGATTCCACTAAGCTCAACTTAGAGGCCCTTCGAAATATGAAAATGATTCGGAGTAATGATGTTAGAGGGCAATATATTTGGTTGCTTGGGCCGGATGACACACCTTACACCATTTTGCCTAACCCCAACATACCCCTTGTCCAGCCCAACAACCCCGACTCTTTAATTTTTCCCAAAACCATAGGGGATGACGATGAGAATGAAGAGCAAGAACCGTTCCACCAAAATCCACCGATGCCACCGAATTTTTTCCAAAGATTTGATCAAATGGCCCTTCAAAATAACCACATGTTCCAAACCGTCAACCAACTATCCCAAAATTTTAACCTCTTCCAAGGTAACATAGAGAGACGTATGGATCATGTCCAAGGAAGAGTTAATCAGATTTACGACTACGGGATAGCATGTTGGGAGAATTTTCCACCACCACCACCACCATTTGAGTAAGTACTTATTCCCCGTACCCATTTACTTTCTTGTCAATTTTTTTACTTTCTTGAAAACATTAGGGACAATGTTTCGTTTAAGTGTGGGGGGGAGTATATTTATATTTTATCCGCTTTTCTAGATTGCATGCTAGTTTTATTTATCTTTTAGTAAGTTTCTTCTTTTTATTTTATGCATTAAAAAAATTGTATGGGCAATGTTCCCAAATTTTCTTGAGTCAAAAAAAAAAAAAAAAAAAAAATCAATGCTCCCATTTATGATGAGAATGTTATCATTAACTATCATTTGCCTAAGTAAAATCCTTTCTTTCTAACTTTTACTTCTTGAAAAATTTGATAAAAATAACTTAGGATTGCATTGGATATTAAATAGGAAACTTTCAAAATTAATATAGACTTTTAAATTTTATTGAATAGAAGCATTACTTTATTTAATAAACTTGTGGGCATTTAAGTTTGGTTACAATATACTTGTGAAAAACTTTAAAACATTCTTGTATTTGCATATCAAAAACTTTCATTTCTACTCTTTTCCAAAGGTTTACATTCTTGTTATGCTCTTCCCGAATCACAAAAGCTTTCGCTTTAATCCATCTTTCCATTTCCACATTGAAGGCTAAATAAACAAATATAATCTTCTTGTAAATTGTCCACTCGAATATCTAAATGAACAAATCATAATAGAGTGTGACAATTTAAGTCAAGAAACTCAATTGCCACGTTAAAATAATATAATCAATAAAGCCTTTTTCCACTACCATCCTCCGCCCTTCCCATCTTTTGTGATTCAAAGTGCATAGCATCATATGAATATCTTTGCTAAAGAATAAAAATCATAGTTAAAGAAATGTATTTCCAAGCATAAAAATTTCTTCACAAAGCGCCATAAAGAGTGAATTTATCTTTCAATCCTTACTTGTGACCCACAAATTCATTTAGTTATCTCAATATGCTCTTATTCAATGGAATTTATTCATGTTATATTAACATTCAAACTTTTCTATTTACTTTTCAATATCATCCTACATTCTTCTTCACAAATTTCTTGGGACGGAAAATTTAGAAGGAAAGAATTCTATAAAGGAAATACTTTATATAACAATATTTTGAGGGAGCATTGATGAACTTTCTTATCTTTTTCTTATTATTGTCATTTCACTCCTCTCTTTTATTCAAAATGTTTAAACTTGCTCGAGGACAAGCAAGATTCAAGTGTGGGGGAGTTCATAAATGGCTATTTTATAGTCATTTAGGGTTCTATAATGCTAGATTTTCATCTTAGTTTAGTTAGATTTTAATTAAATTCATTTATTTTTATCTAGTTTTCGCGGATTTTATGCTTGTTGGTGTTTTGTGTTGTTTTATGGATAGAACAGGTTTCCAGGGACCTTTTTGGGCTAAAATATGGGTCAAATGGTGGAATGGAACAAAAGGAGTTAAAGAATTGAGCAAATTGGGAAAAAGGAGAAAATCAGAATTTTTCAGTTGGCACGACCGTGTCCCAAAATCAGCACGCCCGCGCCAACCATGTCGAGAAAAAACGCCTGAATCAAATTTCGGCACGGCCGCGCCACATTCAAAGCACGACCGTGCCAATCCAAACAGCACGGCCGTGCCACTTTCAAAGCACGACCGTGCCAGAATGTCTGTTCAGAGGAGTCCTTTCGGATAAAGCACCAATCCGGGAAGTGATGCAACTTTTAGCCTCTAGCACTATATATAGACATTATATAGACCAGATTGAGATATCTAGAAATCATGGTAACCTTACTATAGCAAAAATTTGTACTCCAAACATCAATTATTCTCAGAATTTGTGAAAGTTATAAAACAATTCTTGAGCAAATTTCTGAGTTTAAAGAGCAATAATATTCTGAGGTTCTCTTGAGTCAATTTTCTTCATTTCCATCATCAAGAATAAGTATTTCTTCCCTTATTTTTATTTCTATTCCTTATTCTTAATTTATACAAATGGCTTGTGAGTAATCCCCCTTTTTCCTTGGGGTTGGAAACTCAACTTCACAAGTTTATCACTTTAATTTTATGCTCTCTCTTCTACTCTTCATCTTAAACAATCTATTCATATTGCACCAAAACGCCTACAACCATGATGAGCTCCATGTTTTGTATGAATCTCAGTTAATCGAGAGAAGGACCTAGCGGTGAATTTCGATTAACGGAACCATATGAATTGACTGGGTTTCATTAATCACGAGAGTAGATTAATGGCCTAGGGGTGCTCCTTGAGTGGAAGTACGTGGATATTTTATAAAAGAACTTAATGGGTTTTTACTAATGAACGGAACCATCGAGAGAAAGGCCGTGTTAGTATTAAAATACATGTGTTTTAAGCCTTGGATATAAGAAGTTGACACAACATAGCGTACCACGCTTGTTTAAAATGAAATCTTTAATTCTAAGAGAGCATGATTAGAAGATGAACGTGTGAATGTTCGAGTCCCAATCCCGGGAATTCAATCAGAATAAGAGTTTTCTATTTAAAGCTAAAGCATTACAATTTATTTCTAAGTAAAGTGACAAACATATTTTCCCCCCAATCATTTTCTATTTATTATTTTTTACATAAAGCAATCATTTTATAAAATAACCTTGTCTCCGTGGGATCGACCCGTACTTGCACTTATCTATACTATATCAAACCGTGCACTTGCGGATTTTAACCTAACAGCATTCTTCAAATCTTCAACAAATGCTTGAAAGAGAAATTCTTAAATGCTTAGCAACTTCAAATGGTTGAAGTTATGGGGTATTTATAGTAGAGCCCTAAAAACTAGCCGTTGAAAATCCTTGGTGAGTCAGATAAAGGACGGATGTACTATCGCTCATTGAGTGGAGCACGTGTCCTTTTATAGCCATTAGACACATAACACAAATATGACCGTTATGGACAGGTGTTCTTAGATGCGGGTGCATACGTGTTATTTAACCACCGTTGGATCATTGGCGTAGTTTGAATCTCTTCAAGTTTTCGAGTCTTCATTAAATCACTGAGTGTTAATTCAATATTGATGCGCGTTTAGCCAAGGGGCACGTAGACATAGCGCGCGCTGAGCCATCTGGGGCGCATGAGCTAAGCTAGGCGCATACTCATGCGCTCGCCTAAGGAGGCGCATGGCGCAAGAGAGGTACATAGGCGCGTGGCTCAAACTGAACTTGTGATTTTTCTTGAATCTTGATCTTCTTGCCCTATTCCTAAGCCTATTCTATTACAATGGACAACCTAAAAAATTAAGTATAAATACTTCTTACATGTGGGTCTAAAGTCCATGAAATAAAACTTAGGTGATGGATCAATCAAATCTAATCAATCCTATTACATTGAAACTGAGATATAAGTGGGCATACCCAACACGGAGCTCGGCTTGATCTTGCTGATAGGCTTGCTTCCTATTTCGGTGTCGTCGGAGATGGCGTTGACTTGGCATTCATCCATGATGGCAAGTTCCTCAAACATGGAGGCTAAGTCAGTCAATTCTTCCCCCCACAGTGATTTCTGTCTCAGTTTCGATGGTCACCTTCTTTCCCTACCATTCTCGTGGTGATATTGGGGTAGGTTCATCTTCGTGCTTCTGAATTTCACAATCAGCGAAGATTTTGAGGCTGGGCTTTCTGATGCCCTTGTTGTTGACCCAAGGCTTGGGAAATATTATGTACGAGACATCTTCCCCTTGGCGGATAAAGTAGCCATTTAATGTCTTGCAATAAGGCCTCAAATTGGGGATTTCATAGTAACGGCCTTCTCTGCGAGCTCGGGCCTTTTCATTCTTGATGGCTTGCTCATATCTCATGCGGAGGAATTTGTGATTGCCGAGGGTCCATGGTCCATTTCCCCCTTCTTTGTCGATGGCGTTGATTGAGACACCGGAGAGGGTGGAGTCTTCTAATCCATGTTGAAATTGGTGGACGGGTCCCCATTCTTATGGATAGTGACATTTTCTGGCATGACAGACACTATTTCATCTCCATTTCAGAACTTGAAACATTGATGGAGAGTGGAAGGGATGGCATTGGAGCTATGTATCCATGGTCGGCCCAAGAGAAAATTAAATGAGGAGGGGACATCGAGTACTTGAAACGGGATGGACATAACCATGCTCCCAAATTCAATGTCCACTTCTATCATGCCCATGACTATGCGGGCAGTGCTGTCGTATCCTCAGATCACTTGACTAGAGGGCTGCAAATCTGAACTTTTAAGTCCCAGTATGCCCATAATTCGGGTAGGCATTAAGTTGAGTGCGGAACCACCGTCAACCAAAACTCTTTAAATAGGTCTCCCTCTTTCCCTTACTTTGAGATAGATGGCCTCATTATGATCGGACCCCAATGGTGTAAGGTCTATGTCAGCAAATGTGATGACAATTCCAAAGTGTATGTTGCCTATCATAGCAGTAAGGTCTTTGGGAGTTGTATCGGGAGAGACTGATGTGTCGTCGAGGTTGCTGATGACGAGGTCTCGGTGCTTCTTTGAAGATGCAATGAGGTCCCAAATGGATATGTTTGCTTGAGTCTTCTTGAGTTGAACTAATAAAGGATCTTTGGGTATGTCGTGAGTTTGCGATCTTCGAGAAGAGGTGCTTACCGCAGAAGCGTTGGGATTGCTTGCTATGACCCTACCAGATCGAGTTAGCATGTTGACGCTCCCGTTTTGCTTCTTTTTCCTATTCTCTAAGACTTCCCTCATTATCTCATCATAAGTCATAACGTAGCAAGAATTATCAATTTCATTCATATCATTGGAGCCCTCATTCACAATGGGAATTGAATGAGTGGTCTCCTCACTCTCACCTAGCTCTATTACATGAACCTCACCCTCACTAGGAGCTATGAACTCTTTTTTTTTATGAGATCTTGAATAGTGTTGCGGAGGCTGAAGCATTCTTCGGTAACATGACCACTATGTTGATGATAGTCACACCACTTGTGATGAGCATGGTTGGCGGTAATCATCTTGGGCTTGTACCCTTGTAGAGGGGTAATTTGCTCTTTGGCCTTGAGGGCCTCAAAAGCTTCGGTTAGATTCATGCCTTGGAGAGGAGTGTAGACACGATCACTTTGGAACTTCTTGCCTTGGGGCAGTGGGACTTTCTTGTAGTTCCCCTTATCGGTAGTGACAGTATTGACAGAGGCCTCTTTTGTTGAGTTAGAGGCGGCCTTGTAGCGGAAACTAGGAGTGGTTTTCTTGATCTCCTTGAGCAAATCATCAATTCAGACCCCCGCCTCAAACATTTGAGCAAAATCTGAGTAGCAAGTCCCACTTAAGTGGGTACGGAGATCTATCTTTAGACACTTGAGGAAGATGTCCATTTTCTCTCTTGTATTGGGTCTCTACACTATTTTGGCGAGCTTGTCATTCCACCTTCTTATGAAGTCAATAAAGGATTCATTGTCCCTTTGGGTGGTGTTCTCGAGCTCTTTCTTTGTTGGGCGGTGAGTGGTATTGCCTTGATATTGACTTTTGAAGGCAAGCATGGCGGCATCCCAATCAAGACGAATGGCAAGTGGGAGGGTTGCATACCAATCTTTGGCGGCTCCCTCGAGAGTAAGAGGGAAATATTGTTCCATTACCTTTGGAGAGACCTTTTTCGGAACCATAGCCCATAAGTAAGTTTCAATGTGGGCCATTGTGAATACGTGTGTTTGAAATTGAGATATTCATAGCAACATTGAAAATATAAGAGTCGCCACGTCGTTTTAATTATAGCCAAAACATTAAAAAAAAGCATGTTAATGGGTTCGGGGGTCAAATTACAACAAGAGAAGAATATTGAACGTTATCACTCCTATCGCCTGAATGATCGGTCTTTCTATCATGATGCGGTGTATGTAGTGTGCGATGTGTTTGAGACCGGATCCAAAGATTGCCTACGTTCCTCTCAATGTGAGAAGATCAGGTCAGCGTAGTTCGAGAAGAATTTAGAATAGGTAGGAGAATCGGGATCATGCATAATGAGGGGGAAATTACCTAAAGATTAGGGTTTAGAAGTAGTTCCTAGATCGTGTTCGGGTTGATGAACCCTAGATCATCATCGGCTATGAAATAACACGTTAACATGAAGAACGCAACCCTAAATATAACATAAATAAGGTTTTAATCTAAGAATGTGAAGAAAATGCGAAGAACATATTATAAACATATGAATAATATGATGAACATATGAATAAACATGTTAGGAACATGAATATTATGAATCTACACTAAGAACATGGCAAAAACATGAAGAAAAGTTACAAAACTTACCTATGTTGGCAAGAAATAAACCTTGATCTTCTTGGGATTCTTGGGAGTGTTCTTGAATGCTTTGAATGCTTAATTAGGGAGTAAATTCGTGCTTAAGAGCTCTAAAATATGGATATAAAGCTCTCCAAATTCGGATCCTAAACCTAGAGGTAAGGATAGGTTTATATAGTAAACTGAGGGGGAGATCTGACGGTCCAGATCACCTGAGGCAGATTTGGCCGCGTGGCCAAGTCTTCCGTCTGATGTGATTTTTAAGCTAGAGTTTTATTTGGTTTATGGAAACCCTATTTTGTCCATTTTTAAGATGTTCTAGAATGATGAGATATATTTTGGGAATCCGGGACAAGTCTTTGCAAGGTTTTTAATTCCTATAAAGTCCTTGTATATTTGGGAAAGCCCTAATAAACTAATTTTCAGATCAGGTACTAACAGCAGCCCCTCGGCGACGCTTCTTGCCAGGCAATGGGGGGTCGACGATAAAATAAGGATCCGTTCTGAAACATGATTTTCAAAACAGATGAAGGGTGATGGGACGGCTAAACCTTGGCAGGCGACCTACGTATCCGCAGGGGAATCAAGCCAAACATAGTTCAAATCTTCTGGGGAAATTGCAAATGATTGTCCTCTGGTGGGGAGAAACGCCTTCTGCTGGGGATTACTCTGAGTTACGATGGAAATATCTGCTGGGGATGAGAAATGACCAAGTCGGTCGGATGGCTGAACCTTTTCAGGCTTCCTACATATCCTCGGAGGAATCAAGCCGGTCGTAGTTCGGAGGGGATAGGAAATTACCAAGGCAGTCGGGCGGCTGAACCTTTTTAGGCTTCCTACGTATCCTTGGAGGAATTAAGCCGGTCGTAGTTCAGAGATACTGGGGAAAGAAAGGAAGAAATAAATGATACATCAGACTCCTGCTGGGGATAACAATCATACGGACACTATCATGTATGAAGACCGAACATTCGTAAGGTAAATGAGACATCAGGCTCCTGCTGGGGATAACAATCCTACGGACGCTATCCTGTATGAAGACTGAACATTCGTAAGGTAAACGAGACATCAGGTTCCTTCTGGGGATAACAATCCTACGGACGCTATCATGTATGAAGATTGAACATTCGTAAAGGAAACGAGACATCAGGCTCCTACTGGGGATAACAATCCTACGGATTACTATCCTGTATGAAGACTAAACATTCGTAAAGGAAATGAGACATCAGGATCCTGCTGGGGATAACAATCCTACGGATACTATCCTGTATGAAGACTGAACATTCGTCAAGCAATAAAGTTGTTGTTCGGACTCTATTGGGGAAAGGAAGTAAGGATAACAATGGTACGAGACATATAGACGGCAGGGTCTAAATAATCCCAAGATGGTAAAATGGTAATAGCCGGAGCTTACGCAATATAGAGGTAGACGGGCCTCTGTGAATCGCAATTTATAAAATAACAAGTGCTGGATCTTACGCAATGTATAAACAAACGAGCTTCTCTAAACCACGACAGATCTAGAACACACATGATATAGAGGTAGACGGGCCTCTGTGAATCATGATGATAAATGCTAGATCTTACGCAATGTAGAAACAAATGAGCTTCTCTCAACCACAACAGATCTAGAACACACATGATATAGAGGTAGACGGGCCTCTGTGAATCATGATAGTCCTAAGCAAGTGTTCGGGGCGCACGCAATATAGAAATAGATGGGTTTCTGTTAATTGCGGCGAAGGTTTGAAAGAGATAGAAATTTTAAGGGGCATTCCGGACCCAAGGTAACGAATATCGGTCAAAATAGGTTAAGGATATCTAATTTGAACAAACAAGAAATAAACCAGGGGTAAGATGATGGATTGTTATGAAGTCACAAACAGGATGAACTCTCAGGGAGCCACAAAGGTGATAGACTCTAGGGGAGTTATAAAGGTGAAGGACTCTCGGGGAGTCGTGAAAACGATGGACTCTCAGGGAGTTGCAAAAGCGATGGACTCTTGGGGAGTCATAAAGGCAGTGGACTCTTGGGGGGTCGCTAAAGCGATAGACTCTTGGGAGTCACAAAAGAGATGGACTCTAGGGGAGTCGCTAATATAGGAAGCATAGTGACTGGGTCTCCACTTATCCTAAATTATGAAGGCATGCATAATATAAGGCTACGAGCCATTGAGACCAAGGCATTAGGTAAGGGACAATTTTCTTGGTTGCCTAGGGGTAGGACTAAGGCTGTTTAAGGAAAGAGTGGATAATAAAGATGGTAATCTCCTAGTCTTGAGATAGGGATGCCAATGACGTTATGGTTTCTCAGGCTTGGGATTATGTCTTGGAGATAACGTGGGTTTCCTAGGCTTACGGGCTAGGGATTGGAGTTCATTAAGCATGAGGAGAGTATTGTATCCTAGGCTTAGTGCTAGGTCTTGGAGGGCTTGGGGTTAATGACTGGGAATTTCCTAGATTTTAAGACTAGGGTTTAGAAATATCCTAGGCTTTGAGGCTAGGGTTTAGAGTTGTGGTAGGTTTAGAGGTTGAAAAGACGTTTTAGCTTCAGACATAAGGCTGGCAGTTGGAAATGTTATGACTTCCTAGGCTTGAGACTAGGGATTGTTGGGAAGGGTATAGCTTCCTAGGTTGGAAGGTTCACTAAGATTGACGTTTATGGTTTACCATTTTCTGGGATTGGTGACTATGGCTTGGAAATGAACGTTGTAACCTAGGCCTTAGGCTAGGGTTTAAGTCTAGGGATTGTAAGCGTCCTATATTTTGAGACTAAGGTGTAGAAATTTCCTAGGTATAGGACTAGGGTTTGAAGGGAATGTTGAATCCTAGGCTCGATGCTAGGGTTTAGAGAGGATGATGTGGTTTCCTAGGCTTGAGGCTAGGGTTTGGGGCGAATTCGACTTCCTAGGCTTGAGGCTAGGGATTGGAGAGGATGTGACTTCCTAGGCTTGAGGCTAGGGATTGGAGAGGATGTGACTTCCTAGGCTTGAGACTAGGGTTTAGAGCGAATGCTACTTCCTAGGCTCACGGTTAGGGTTTGGAGAGGATGGGACTTCCTAGGCTTGAAGCTAGGGTTTAGAGAGAATGCGACTACCTAGGCTTGAGGCTAGCATTTGGAGAGAATGCGACTTCCTAGGCTTGAGGCTAGGGTTTGGAGAGAATATGACTACCTAGGCTTGAGACTAGGGTTTAGAGAGGAATGTAACTTCCTAGGCTTGAGGCTAGGGTTTGGAGACCAAAAGTATTTGAAGGTTGGTCTTGGTTTAGACTTAAGAAAGTTTGAGGTCTAGGAGTGTTATGGTTTGGGGCAGGTGAGTTTGATACCTCGAGGATTGGTAGGCTTGATAGGTTAGACCTAGGCTTAAGAAAACCATACTAGAGTACTAAGGTTTAGCTAGGGTAAGACTCAGATGGGTCTTAAGGAGACTGGGGCCTAATAGAATGTTAGGTGCTTTCGAAGGCTAGACAGGGTAGCCTTGGGACATAAGGCTTTGCAGCGGGTAAGTCTTTTGTCCTAAAGGGTGGCGTTTTGAGGTCGGCCTAGGAGCTATGGGTTAGGATTGGATGATCCTAATGTCTAACAAGTTACGGGTTTAGAGCGGGCATGGCGGGTCTGGATCCTAAGGTTTAGAGAGTTTAGGCTAGGTGCAAGCCATAGGTGTGGGAAATGGGTTTGGAGATGTGACCACGTTAACGCTTAGTGTTAGGCCCAATTGGTAGGAAAATAGGCTAGAGGGGGGGTGAATAGCCTTTTTAAAACTTTTACAAAGAAACACTTTTAAATGCAACATCACTTATCAGTTTGCAAACTATTATCAGTAAGCGCAGCGGGTAAATATCCCTAGTCTATTACAAGCACGGCTTTGCCGGATACAAAGACTAAATTCTAGAGATAGTTAATGAATCGTAAAACAAATATCTGACCAAGTGTATTTGAGCGGCAAGTTCAAAAGAACTTATCTCACTCAGGTGGGTGTGTGAAAGACTCAAACAACGTATTCCTTAAAATGATCTAGTTCGGGAATACTAACACTGTTGTTGAGTTTGTGCACAAGTGTATGTCCTATTAAATGATCTAATGATTATCTGGACACGGAATGTTTGAGCTTCAATGAATGATGCAAACAACCAACTCTCTTCAATGCACTAAAATCACCAACCTTCTTCAATGCACTGAGTCCTCTATTTATAGGAGGATTTAATGTCTTATCTTGTTGAAGAAGGATAATATTTGAATTTCCAGCTGGGTAGGTGAGGAGCATTTAATGCAGTATCCTTGGCATTAATGGCGAAGATACGCATGCCTGAAAAGTCTGATGGGTAAAACCCTTTTGTCTCAACCGGTTACCTGCAAAAAGCAAGTAGAGACAGAGTATAGCTAAAAGTAGCTATGTGTCAGATGGCGCATAATCATGACAGAGCAGGTAAACCACTTTCTGATAAGACAGTACAGAGACAATCAGCAAGGTTGACTTTAATGAAATGATGTCACCTGACTGACAGTGCAGACTGTCTATTATATCGGCATGTTGAGAATGGAGTTGATCGGCAACTTGTGTGGCAAGTTGATCGGCAACGATGTTAACTGATCTGCTGATTTGCTTCCTCTTGCTGGTTTGTCTTGAATGAAGAGTTGAAATACACCTGTGCTGGTCACAAAGAATCCTAAGGGTACCTAAAAAGGTTCTAATAAAATTGGGGGATCCTAAGTGTAAACATGATTGGGATTAAGTAATTCTATGA
Organism: Campanula takesimana; assembly: GCA_026119855.1. Classification (NCBI taxonomy): domain Eukaryota; kingdom Viridiplantae; phylum Streptophyta; class Magnoliopsida; order Asterales; family Campanulaceae; genus Campanula; species Campanula takesimana. Next base: position 48,001 of record JAOWBW010000207.1, read on the forward strand.
TCTAGGAATCTATTTGAACAACAATCTCCTCCTAATTACTTAAGTCCAATCACCCTTAATACTAAGGACATCTCTTAACTTAGGGAAATGTTTTCTGCAGATGTCTAGATGAAATCATTTCCTAAGGTAAGTCACACTAAATGTCTAAAGTAAAAGGTGGATTCACCAAAATAAATGGTGAAGCCGGTTCAATGAATCGGTAGAATGTTAATCTGCAAAGAGGATTAGCACAGAGTAATGCAGATAACATATATATAAGAAAAACATATTAGCACAAACAAAATATCATTAAGCAAAGATATTTGTCTATGAAGGTCTTCATAAGATATCTACATCATTGGCTATGTTGACTCAAGAATCAGCAGCTGGATCAGAAGTCTTGGGATCTGCTGGAGTCGAGTCCTTTGTAGATTCAGACTTTCTTGCTTTCTTCTTTGCTCTTTCTTCTTTCTTTTAATCTTTCCTTTTTGCCTTGCTCTGCCTTCTCTGAGCACTCTCTAATCTATCAGTAAGCATCTTGTTGTTTGCCTCAAGAGCAGCAATCTTCAATTTGGCTTCAAGAAGTTCATTCTGAATATCAGCAAGTTTCTCATTTGAGGCTTCAAGTTTGCTGCGGGTATCACTGTGCTCGGCAAGTAGAGTCTTCTGCTGAGAGACAAGGGAGCCATTTATCTCTGAGAGATTAAATACGCGTTCAATTCTATCTTGCAGCAGATTTTTCATATCATTGTAAACAGATGTCCTGATTCTGATAACATCCTCCTCCTGATTGGACTTATGAATCTGCTTGGAGAGCTCCTTTGTGGATTGTTTGAACAGGTCCGCAATGGAGTGGGAGAAGTCAACTAAATCACCACGAGTAGGAGGCGCATTCTGATTAAAATCATCTCCTTCTTCATAGCAATGAAAATCATAGATGCTGTTGAAGATAATGGGTTTATCAACATAGATCGGTGCAGCAAAGGAATTTGGATTTCTGAGAACCAGAGAAGGGACAAATTCCTCATTTTCCAGGTCAGCATCCTCGATCTGTACCTCATCGGCAACAATCTGCGTATCATCGTCAGAAATAACAATCGGCAGAGGAGAAGAAGGAAGAGGAACAGGAGGTGGAGGCAAAGATAGAATTCTTTATAGCACAGGATCTTCATCATCAGCAAGATCTAAGGCATCGGCACAACCATCATCAGCAGAAATAAGATCGGCATCATCAGCAGGAGCGGCAATAATCTTAGTAGCAGAAAGAACATCAACAGGAATGAATGTGGAGACAATATCATCGGCAGGTCTTGAATAAACAATCTCCAGAGGAATGTTTGGATGGACAATAATGTCTCTATCCCCTGATAGATGAAATATGTCGTTGTCTTCCATAGAGAGCAGCAAAGCGAGCTGAAACTTCAAACAAGCAATGCCTTCCAATATCATAATCACCAATCTAGCATTCAGCAGCCTAGATGTGTAAACCATGTGATCGGCACGCTGACGAGGATGAAACATCGGCAGAGTAATGGCAAGTGCAACTGATTTGACTAAGTGCACAAGGCCACGAGCGTTGAGATGCCGATACTCCAAAATTTCTCTAAGCTCATCGTTGATCATAGAGCATCTCCTCATCCAACCATTTGAAGTGATGCAGACTTCTTTTGGAGATAGACCAGGGAGAACGATCTTACCACCTATCCTCAGTTTACCAGGTAGTAGACATCTAGGTTCATAGACAATTTTTTGCTTCAGTCTAGAAATCCGAGGAGTCTTTCCCTTAGTACGAATACGGTCATCTTTGATCCATGGAAGAAAGATTGGTCTGTCACTGGTTGAAGCACCAGAAGAGAATGGGTGCTTGGTGATATGAGGGTGATCTTTGCCAAAAGGAAGTGGACACCTTTGGAGGGTATATTTGAATGATAGCCTCGGATGAACATTAAAGAGAGGCTGTCCAAAGCTGTTGGAAGGGATAGAAGCATTGGTAGTGTACCAGTTAGAGCACATCATATCTTTCCCATTCTGAAAGTAATCATAGTTGGCAGGTGGAGAAGTATCAACAGCATCAGCATTCACAAAAGCTTGTTCTCCCACCTCCATATAATCAGTAGGATCAGTCTCATCGACATGATTTCCATTGGCACGAACATCAGTTGGAGCAGGAAGAGGAAGGGGTGAAACAACAGTCGGCAAGCTGAATAAAGGCTATAGAAGAATTTCTTCAAATTGTAGGCTAGCAGCAATGTCAGCATCCAAGTTAGGAGTACTTCCTTCAGTACCTCCTCCCAATTCCACAACCTCCTTAATACCAATAGGTGGGACAATCTGTATTTCAGGAGTAACTGTCACTAACTGAGTGTCCGTAGTTTGCTCAGCAAGATGAGTGTCGGCAGTTTTCTCATCAGTTCCTTTATCAGTAAATACTCCTCCTAAAACAGATACATCCATCTGTTGAGTGTCCATAGTTGTCTCAACTGGGGCAGGTAGGTCGGTAGATATATCCAACAGAGGTTGAGTGTCTGTAGTTGTCTCAACTTGAAATTCCACTATCTCCTTAAAAGATTCATCAGCATGACTTCCTTCAATACTACTATCATCCTCCAATACAGACTTTGCAAAGACTTCAGCAGAAGGAGCTTTAGTCATGACAGTTCTGGTTGGCATCTTGTCACTGTCTGTTGTAAGTGAAGTGGAAGGAGAGTCAGCAGCAACTTTGTGAGCACAAATCAAATCTCCAAATAAATCAGCACCATCATCATCAGCATCACTATCAGTAGAATCACTATCTTCATTAGCATCATCAGATCCATCGGCAACAAAATCTTTATCAGCAGCATCTACATCGTCGGCAGAGTGAATATCGGCATCTGTCTCAGTCTTGCTGCTGCTGGACGAAGGAGCATGGGCAACTTGATCGGCAAGATCTTTTTCAGCAGCATGGCGATCGGCATCTTGCTTCAACGGAAATTTATTAGACTTTTCAATCAAGTCCATAGTGACTTTCTTTACTGATCTATGAAAATGAGCATTGAGAGAACTGACAGCAGGAGCCTCATCATCATTGTATGTCAGCAAATCTTCATCATTTTCAAGTCTTCCAATCTGATAAGGATCAAACTCTGTGAATTGGGAGAGCTGATTGAAAGTTCTGGCATAAATGGTCCACACATCTTTAACCATCAAGTCTTGTCTAATTCGATCTTGAAAAAGATAGACTTGGTTCCAGTGTAGTGGTAGAAAGTCAAAATAGCGACCAAAATTAAGCTTCAGTTCAGCTTCTTTCAACTGCTTGAACTTAGAGAGAGGGAAGAACTTCTCATTCCACATATTAGTGCGAATGTTCAAACTCCAGTAATCAACATAATCAGAAGTTTTCCCAGATGGCACAGTATCCTTCATTTCTTCATGAAACTGAAGAAGACGACGAATGAAAGGAGGTAGATGATCAATCGGAAAGACCCATTTCTTGTTCAAGACCTTGTTGGTGAAGGACCAAGGGTTCCTGTAAAAGGTGTGGAAGGTGGGATTCCTGATGGGAGCACATTTCCTTGAAGTCTGAGACTTGAGCTTTTCAATAACATCTTCAATACTTTTGCCATCAGCAAAGTCATCAGTGAATTCTTCAGAAGGAACTTCAACTTTGGCAATAGGATCGGCAGTAAGAGAAGCACCGGCAAGATGAGAAGGAGCAAATCTAATCAACTTTGATCTAGGATCAGCAGAATCAATAGGAGCAGAAGGAACTTTGTCGGCAACAAGCTTTTGCTTCTTCATCGGCGAGGACATCTTATCAGCAACTTGAGTAGACTTCTTCATCGGCAAGTCTGGTTCGTCGGCAACCTTTGCCTTCTTTGACACCACTTTATCAGCAACCTTCACCAATTTTCTTTTCTTTGGAGCACCAGGAGTAGAATCGGCAAGAATTCTATCGGATGAAGGAGCGGGAGTAGAGACTGCTGATTGGGAAGCAACTAAAGGAATTTTCTTAGCTCTTTTCTTCTTTGGAGCGTCAGCAGGTGCAACAACACTAGAGGCCTTCTTTTCAATTCTCTTCCAATCTTTAGCATCAAAAGATTTTAGCTTGCTGAAGGCAATGCTGGATGGAAAATGATCTGCAGCCACTATGTTTATATTTCTCCTTAAGATCATGCTGATTAACAGATAATGGCAACCTTTCCCAGGATTGGGTTTGTTCTTCAGCCTATCAGAAGACCATTTATCAGCAGCAGTGGCAATGATCCTGAATATGTAGGCACACCAGTTGAACTCAATCTGCAGAACAATGGCGGCCATAGCTTCAAACTGAATGTCAGTGACATTGCTATGAGATCCAGATCGGCAAATAAGACATCTATCAACTATCTCAGCCAAAGCATAGTATCGGCGAGGATAATGAATCTTCAGATGACTGGTGCCACTGAGTCTTGGACCAGCTCCTCCCATGATAATCCATGCCCTATCCAATTCCTTATCATTAACTAAAGCACTCAACCCTTCATTCCCGAGAGAGGGAAAAACTTCAGAAATAGAAGAGGGAGTAAGAGAGATTTGCACGCCCAAAACAGAGGAGTTGACGGAGACGATGACTGAAGAGTCAGCACGAGAGCGGACAACAAAGGAGTTGGAGAAGAATTCTTTGACGAGATCCAAGAACACTTAATCAACTCCAGATGGAGTGATGAATGAGTCGAGCAGGGACCCAATAAGAAGATTCTTCAAGAAAACCCCGTCGGCTTCATCGTTGAAGTAGTCGGAGTCAACATAGCCTCCGTAGATATCTTTTTCGCCAGACATTTTCTGCAAGATTACTCAAACAACTCACAATGTTAGAAACAAAGACAAATCAAACCAAGGATGATTAGAAATGAGCAAAGTTTAAACATTAACACTTACCAGATTAAGAAGATATAAGCAAATAAAACGATGACTCAATAAACTGGTTAGAGGAGTGAGAGAGAGAGAGTAGAGAAGAAAAATGGCGAAGAAAGCTTAAAGGAATTTTGAAAGGCGTTATATATGTTATGGGGGAGAGAGAGAATATGAGAGGACAAGGAATAGAGAGAAATAACTGTACCTATAATCTCGGAGAACGTGCGCACGCAAAATTTAATGCGCACACAAAACGGTGAGAAATGAACAGTTAAAAATAAGAGGGAGAAGGGGTAAATTAGTCAAAATTAAAAGAGAAGTGATGATGACCTGTTACCTTACTGATGTATCGCATTAAATGGAATACATCTTGACACGATTTTGGGTAAGAAAGGTACACACACGTGTCAGGGAGATGGTGTGACCGATGTACCTTTGATTTGATTGCTTACGTCATGTGTCAGGAATCTTATCTTTTTGCAGAGACGTGCTGATTTAATGTTTTAAATATCGGCAAGATAGTTCGAATCGACAAGATAATTTAGTCGGCAAGATATTATGATCGGCATGATGTTGTCAGCAATATTTTGTCGGCAATGTAATTTGGTCGGCACGATTTTCACACTTGCTGATGAGATCGGCAAAATAATTTAGCCGGCAAGATTTTCATACTTGCTGATGAGATCGGCAAGACTAGCACAATAGGTAGAGTTAGCACAGTTTTAACCATAGAAATCAATCATACCTAGTTCACCTCTTAGGAATTCAAATCTTTTCTGGTCTAAGGGCTTTGTCAGTATGTCTGCTCTTTGGTAATCGGTATGAACTTTGAGCAGCACTACATTCCCCTTTTCAACATGTTCCTTCAGAAAGTGATACTTGATGTCTATGTGCTTGGTTTTGGAATGCATGACCGGGTTGTTTGAAACTGAGATAGCAGATTGATTGTCACAATAGATGGGACAAATTTGAGATGGAACTTCATAGTCAACAAGCTGCTGCTTCATCCAAAGGATCTGTGAACAGCAACTGCCGGCAGCTATGTACTCAGCTTCAGTAGTAGAGGTGGAAATTGATGCTTGTTTCTTACGGACCAAGACACCAGTCTATCACCAAGGAATTGGCAAGTTCCACTAGTACTCTTTCTTGTTACCCTGCAAGCTGCAAAGTCTGCATCTGAATAACCTATTAGATTAAAGGATGAATCTCTAGCATACCATAATCCAAGGTTAGCAGTGCCACATAGATATTTAATGATACGTTTAACAGCTTGCAGATGAGATTCCCTAGGGTCAGCTTGAAACATGGCACAAACACAAACAGCAAACATAATATCTGGTCTACTGGCAGTAAGATAGAGGAGTGAGCCGATCATACCTCGGTAGATAGTCATATCTACTTTCTTACCAGACTCATCCTTATCTAAGTGAATGTTAGTGCCCATAGGTGTGCTTTGAGAGTGAGCATTTTCAAAGCCAAACTTCTTGATTAATTCTTTTGCGTACTTGGCTTGACTGATGAATATTCCCTCATTGGATTGCTTGATTTGAAGTCCAAGGAAATATGTTAGTTCAACCATCATGCTCATCTCAAACTTGCTCTGCATTAGCTTCTCAAATCTCTTGCAAAGTGATTCATTAGTAGAACCAAAAATAATATCATCGACATATATTTGAACAAACAATGAATGACCCTTATGCTTGGCAACAAATAAAGTAGTATCGATTGTACCTCGAGTGAAGCCTAAGCCATCGCTAAGTAAAAACTTAGAAAGGGTTTCATACCATGCCTTGGAGCTTGCTTTAAGCCGTAGAGAGATTTCTTCAATCGGTAGACATGATTAGGCTTCTTGGAGTCTTCAAAACCTGGTGGTTGTTCAACATACACAAGTTCTTGGAGTTCTCCATTCAGGAAGGCACTTTTCACGTCCATTTGATACAGTTTGAATTCTTTGAAGGTGGCATAGGCTAGGAAAAGTCTTATAGCTTCCAATCTTGCAACAGGAGCAAATGTCTCATCGTAGTCAATCCCTTCTTCTTGTCGGTATCCTTTAGCAACTAACCTTGCTTTGTTCCTTATGATCTTCCCTGCTTCATCCAGTTTATTCCTGTAGACCCATTTTGTACCAATCACTTGTTGAGATGATGGTCTTGGCACTAGTTCCCACATATTGCATCTTTCAAACTGATTTAGCTCCTCCTGCATAGCTTCCACCCAGCCAGGATCAGCAAGAGCTTCTTCAGTCTTCTTTGGTTCTATATTGGAAACCATAGCAGATGAGAAGAGACTCTCGGCGAATGGTCTACTAAGGTTTCTTGTCAATCTTGGTCCAAAGACATCACCAATCACATTTTCTAATGGATGATCACGAACTGTTCTAACCTCCCTTGGCACATCTGTCTGACTGTATCTTGTTGTAAAGATTCGAGAGGAGGGTCAAGATCAGCAGGTGGAGTAGGAGAATTAGAGTTTTGAGTGAGAGGTGGATTAGATTGAGAGCTTGTTAGGAAGGGTCTTATAACAGAAATTGGTTGAGGGCTAGGTCTGTTTTCAGAATTATCAGCAGAATTTTCATCGGCAAATGGATTGTAAAATTCATCAGCAGATTGTGGTTCTGCCGATGAAGGGAAGTATTGAGCTTCGATTGATTCTTCTACTGATATGACTGGATCAGCAGCTGGAACTTGTCCTGCATGGTTAGTATTGCTGGATTCACCTGTCTCATGAGCACTAGATTCATTAGTACTATTTGGAGCCTTGTCAGACTCTAGCAAATCAAATTCATCAAAGGTTACATGAACAGATTCAACAATTTTCAAAAGTTTCCTATTGAAAACTCGAAAGGCCTTACTATGTTTAGCGTATCCAACAAAGATTCTTTCATCAGCTTTCTCATCAAATTTACCTTTGTGCTCTTTACTGTTGTAAAGCACGTAACATTTGCAGCCGAATATTTTGAAGAATCCAATGTTGGGAATTCTGCCTCTCCAGAGTTCATAAGGAGTCTTGTTATGGAATTTGTTGATGAGAGATCTGTTCTAAGTAAAGCAGGCGGTATTGATGGCTTCAGCCCAAAAGTATTTCGGCAGCCTGGCTTCAGCAATCATGGTCTTACCAGCTTCAATGAGAGTTCTGTTCTTTCTCTCAACGACACCATTTTGTTATGGTGTATAGGCAGCTGAGAAGTTGTGGTCTATGCCATGATCATCACAGTACTGAGCAATACCATTGTTCTTGAATTCAGTGCCGTTGTCTGATCTCATACTGATGATATCGCTTTCTTTCTGGGTTTGTAGTGGTCTGAATAACTTGGTAGCAACTGCATAGGTGTCATCTTTGTGACTGAAGGTTTCTACCCAAGTATATCTAGAGAAATCATCTACTACAACCAAAGTGTATCTACTTCCCCCAATACTTGCAGTGGTTGTGGGGCCAAATAGATCCATATGTAGCAATTGGAGGCACCTAGAAGTTGACATGCAGGGCTTGCTTCGGAAAGATGACTTATGTTGTTTTCCAAGCTGGCAGGCCTTGCATTTCTTTGCATGATCAGCAGACACTTGAGGCAGACCGGTTACCAGATTTGAACCGGCAAGCTTGGATAGATACTTGAAGTTCAAGTGACTGAGTCTCTTGTGCCATAGCCATGAGTTCTCACTGATGTTCTTATCTACAAAACAAACATTAGTAACACCAGTAATAGTACTTAAATCTACTGCATAAATGTTACCTTTACGTTTGGCAGTGAGAAGAGTTTCATTGGAAGCAATGTCTTTCACATAGCAACTGGAAGTAGTAAATACACATTGCATTCCTTTATCACAGAATTGTGATATTGATAGAAGGTTGTGTTTCAGACCATCCACTAGAGAGAGCTTCTATACAGTGACTGCACCTCTCTTGATGGTACCAATACCGATGATTTTTCCTTTGGCATTATCACTGAAAACCACTGGGGGACCTGATGCTTCTGAGATATCGGCAAGTAGATCTGCAAATCCTGTCATGTGTCTTGAACAGCCACTATCTAGAATCCACAAATCATTGCTTGCACCAGTTGAGGCCATGAAGCATTCCTGAAATAAAACGGTATGCTTATGGTCCCCCTTATTCTTGGGTCTGAGGGTTAGTTCCTCTTTGGCAACCACATCTGGCCACCACTAGAGGATGCAACCTCAGTGGGTCCAGATAGGTGCTTCAAGATGCATTCATGAGCCTTGTGACCATAATCAAAACAATTAGAACATCTCACTTGACTGATAGGCTGTGGAGTCGGTAAAACATCATTCTGTTTAGTCAGTGCATCGGCAGAACTAGGGAATTGAGCAGGCACAAACTTAGTAGGTTTAAAGGTGCTAGTGTTGCCTTTCTTTCCATTCTGTTTACTTTTGGCAGTTACCTTTTTAGGTACTTGTCCATCGGCAGCAGAGGAGGTTAGATCGGCAGCACTTTCTCTGCTGATGTATTCACCAAGAATACCGTTATCGGCAGACTCAGTATCAGCAACCTTAACATATCTTTGTTTGTGCTTATCATTCCTTTTGTTCTGGTTCTTAGGATACTTCATTGCCACAGCACTGTATATTGGCTTAGCATCCTTATGTAGTGAGTTAACAGGACTACATTCAACTTTCTCATCCCTTTTCTCGGTCGCACAAGTTTCAGTAGAGCTACTGCTGATGGAATCAAATCCTAACCCAGATTGGTCCTTATATGACATTTGGGTCTGTAGGATTGTTTCAACAGCAATTCTAGATTTTGTGTAAGAATCAACAATCCTTGAGAGATGATTGTTTCTTTTCACAAGATCTTCGATCTGAGCTATCAATACTGCTACTTGGCATTTAAGATCCAGGTTTTCTTTCTTTAGAGAAATAGACTCAAGCTCGTGTCCTTTGAGAACTGAAAGTTCAGACATAAGCGAGCTATTCTCGTTAGAAATTCTTTTGAAATCAGCAGCCATAACTTTATGAACGCTACTCAGCTTCTCATAATCAATAAAAAGTTCATCCATTGTCTCTACCATCTCAGCCTTAGATAATTCAGGAAGAGGGTAGGCTGAATCTTTGGGAGTAGAGGGAATGGGTTCAGGTGAGAAGTCAGGTAGGGAAGAGATGGGTTTCGAAAGGCTTTTGGCAATATTGGGATGTTCGGTGAATGAGAATTTTCTTGTCATCGGCAAGGGTTTTGTTTTAGAAGCATTGAAGTGAGAAGAGTTACACTGTCCATAGAGTGAAGTTCCCACTTGATGAACCTTGTATCCTATTGGATTTCCTGCTTTGATGCTTACTTCCATGAAGTATGGTTGAGCTCTTCCAGTTGGTATTTCTTTGACTGGAGTCTTTGGCGGCGAGGGATCTCGGTAGATTGGAGTCGGCAAGGATGAAAGATCGGCATCATCTGAATCTAATGCAATGAAACTTACATCGGCATTCGCATCTTCATCGGCATCATCATATGAATCGGTTTCACACCAGATCGGCAAGGCTTTTTCTGTGCTATCATCGGCAACATAACTTTGAGACTTTGGGTATCTCTTGTTTACTAATTTCCTCACATATTCATACTTTGGCTGAGGACATTTTGAGGCAAAGTGACCAGGTTTTCTGCAGTTGAAGCAGACAAGATCACCTTTGCTGTTTTTTCCATCGGTAGCACTGGTACTTGGTTTGTTGTAGCTTGCTGATTTTTGAAATGGTGGTGTAAAAGATTTTTGTTGCTGGTGACTTTCTTTTTGCATCCTTTTGAAGTCTTTGAACCTCTTGTAGTTTCTGGCGAAGGGGGCAAATTCGTCTTCTTCCATTGTTTGTTCTGAAGGTGTTTCTGAGGTTTTTGAACAGCAGGGTGTTTGATGGGGATCTATAGGATGGAATTTGGTTGAAGGAAAGGATACCTGAGATTGAGTTGATAGAGACAAGTTTTGAAATTTTTATCGAGAACGTTAAGTTTTTGCAGTTCTCTCTCATACAAGAACAGACTAGACACAAGATTCTGAATAGAGGTCTTGTTTAAGTCTCTAACTTCTCTAACAGCAGTGACCTTAGTATGATACTCATTTCCTAAAGAACTTAGAAAACGAATATTAAGATCTTTCATAGTATACACTTTACCTAATGAAGCACATAAATTACTTACCTCGCAGAATCTGTCGTAGGCACTTCTTAGAGATTCACCATCTAGTTTCTTGAAAGATTCAAACTCAGCAATGCAGTCGTAGAGTCTGTTGTCTTTCACCTGCTCATCTCCTTCAAAGTATAAAAGGAGTTTGTTCCAGCATTGTTGAGCCGTGGAGCACAAGTCAATCAGTTTATATTGCTTGTCGTCCAATCCACATGAGATAATGTGGCACGCCTTTCCGTCTAGAGCAACTGAAAGTTTGTCTTCATCAGTCCATTCTTCTCTAGGTTTTTCAATCAAGGTTTCATCAACTTGAACATGCGTTTCTTGTTCAGTGTCTTGATCAGCATGAGCAGTCAGAGGAGTGGAAGGAATTGGTCGGTAGGTGGTTGAGACCTTTAGAGGAATGATTGGACCACCTTCTATTACTTGCATTAACCGGTCATCGATTGAGTTCATATACTTTATCATACGAGATTTCCAGACACCAAACTCATTGACGTTCAACAACGGAATGGTAGTGATGTTGAACGACTGCATGATTTTTCCTGCCATGGTATCGACAATATAAGCTGCAAAGCTTGGAAATTTCTTTCAAAATTCCAAGCTCTGATACCGATTGTTAGGCCCAATTGGTAGGAAAATAGGCTAGAGGGGGGGTGAATAGCCTTTTTAAAACTTTTACAAAGAAACACTTTTAAATGCAAAGTCACTTATCAGTTTGCAAACTATTATCAGTAAGCGCAGCGGGTAAAATATAACTTAGTTTTAACTCACACAAAATCAGTGTATAAAAGATTTTCAGAGCTTAGTTTTACACAAAGTTGTTTCCAAAAGTTCAATGCAGTTTCAAGAGATTGGTCAAAGGAAATAATGATGAATCAGCAAGAACAATAATGATTTGCCGGTGATAGAGTTCCAACCGGCAAGGACAGTAAGTAACATATGACACAGAGATTTGGAGAGGTTCACAGTGTAAATACTGCTACGTCCTCTACCAAGTTTGGTCAGAACTTGGATTTGGGTTAAGAGCACTATTAAATATCCCTAGTCTATTACAAGCACGGCTTTGCCGGATATAAAGACTAAATTCTAGAGATAGTTAATGAATCGTAAAACAAATATCTGACCAAGTGTATTTGAGCGGCAAGTTCAAAAGAACTTATCTTACTCAGGTGGGTGTGTGAAAGACTCAAACAACGTATTCCTTAAAATGATCTAGTTCGGGAATACTAACAATGTTGTTGAGTTTGTGCACAAGTGTATGTCCTATTAAATGATCTAATGATTATCTGGACACAGAATGTTTGAGCTTCAATGAATGCTGCAAACAACCAACTCTCTTCAATGCACTAAAATCACCAACCTTCTTCAATGCACTGAGTCCTCTATTTATAGGAGGAGTTAATGTCTTAGCTTGTTGAATAAGGATAATATTTGAATTTCCAGCTGGGTAGGTGAGGAGTATTTAATGCAGTATCCTTGGCATTAATGGCGAAGATACGCATGCCTGAAAAGTCTGATGGGTAAAACCCTTTTGTCTCAACCGGTTACCTGCAAAAAGCAAGTAGAGACAGAGTATAGCTAAAAGTAGCTATGTATCAGACGGCGCATAATCATGACAGAGCAGGTAAACCACTTTCTGATAAGACAGTACAGAGACAATCAGCAAGGTTGACTTTAGTGAAATGATGTCACCTGACTGACAGTGACTGTCTATTATATCGGCATATTGAGAATGGAGTTGATCGGCAACTTGTGTGGCAAGTTGATCGGCAACGATGTTAACTGATCTGCTGATTTGCTTCCTCTTGCTGGTTTATCTTGAATGAAGAGTTGAAATACACCTGTGCTGGTCACAAAGAATCCTAAGGGTACCTAAAAAGGTTCTAATAAAATTGGGGGATCCTAAGTGTAAACATGATTGGGATTAAGTAATTCTATGATCTAGGAATCTATTTGAACAACACTTAGGATAGGAATTGAGTCTCAAAGACTTTGCTCGAGTACAATAGGTACTTAATAGGATTGGGTATGTTTAGGACCTAAGTTTGTCCTAGAGGCCATGCGTGTGACCAAGCTCGTTTGGCAATGGTAGAGGTGGGTTTGGTATGGGACCAAAGGTGTTAAGGACACGGGTTTGGACCGGATGGGTTTTGAGATTTCTATGGCATAGCACGGTACGCGGGAGATCCTATGTGTTTGGAATCATAGGGGGAGCGAGGTTTGAGATCTAAGGAGTTTAAGGGGAGGTTCGCGTAAGTTCGAGGTTAGGACTCGGCTTGGATTAAGTAGGTTGGAGACCTAAGGGGTTAAAGGCCAGACTGGGTAGTCTTTCAAGGCTAACGGGTGACACCAAGTTGGTAGAGGGGTTTAGACCTAGGAGGTATGGACGACATAGATTTAGTTGGTCGGACCAAGCAGGCTTGGGAGCTAAAGAGTTCTAAGGGACGAGCTCTAAGGTTATAGACCTAGAGGGTAGACAGTCTTGTGATCTAAGGGGTTTAGGAGTTGAGACCTAAGGTGTGGGTCAGATATGCTAGAGACCTAAAAGATAGGCTCTTGGTAGACTCGAATGGTCTTGGGATCTAACGGATCGCTCAACAGGTTAGACTGGGTAGACCTAAGAGGTTGGACCTAATAGGATAAGAGAGCCAAGGTTTGGATATGGTAAGAACGAGTAGGTGTTGGTAGGTTTGAGACCTAAGGGATCGGGTAGGTTCGGGACAGGTAGGTTCGGGACCTAATGGGTCACTCTTAAGGATTTGGCTTTGGTAGGCCGGTTTAAGGTTTGAGGTTTTGGATAGAACCAGTTGGAGGTCTCAGGAATCATGCTACAAACTTATGGAGGGTCGAGCTAAGGGGTTATGGTGTAACCTAGGTAAGACTCACCGGGTAGGTTCGGGACCTAAGGAGTTACGGTGTAACCTAGGTAAGACTGACCGGGTAGGCTCGGGACCTATGGTTTTAAATCAGGTAAGTTGGGACCTAGAGAGTGAGGGTTTAGGCCTAGAGGTCTCCTAAAGTATGGGAGATAAGGTGAAGGACCGAGTCGGTTCTGAGAATCACATAGATGGGTCCTAGACGGACACTTCTTTGCAGGGAAAGAAAGAAAAATAGAACATTTGAATCGAAAAGAAAATAGGACGTCTACTTTTCCATGGTGATAGCCCCTTCTATTTTTATTTTTTTTATTTTATCTCTTTGTGCACACCCTTTTTTTTTGCCTAGGCCGCCCTTTCGGGTTTTCAACCTAGCGGGCTTCTTTTTTGTGCAATGCTCTAACTTTTGCCTAGGTCGCCCTTTTGGGTGTCAACCTAGCGAGCCTTTTTTTTTTAAATATTTGTACATGAAACATTGGGCGAGACGAGCCCCTAGTTTGCTTTCGCCTTTGCCGACTGCAAGGTAACCTCCTTATAGTTCAAGCGGCCTTTTGCTGACGAGGGGGATCCGTAGCCCCTTGATTCCTACCGGCAGAGCTCCATCGGATTGTCACGTGGCACCTATGAATGGCATGAACAACTCCGTACATTTCTTTTACATTCGTGATGGAATACGGACAGCCCCGATGTATCGGCGTGTAGTACTCATGAAGGGAACACATAACCTCTTGAATTGTGGAAACATGGGAAAAGGGGTCTAATGGTAAGATGGGAGGTGTATGAGAATAGTGTATGGGAGAAGGCGTATGGAGAGAGTGTACATGAAGGATGTACACAGGGTGTGTGTATAAAGAGTGTATGGGGATAGAATGTAGAGTGAAGAGAAAGTGATTCATTCATCCCAATTGATCAAAGCATTTGTTATCTTGAGACTAGACGTTTACTTAGTTATGTGAATGGTTTGTGGGTCCATTTACCTTTTAATGAGTCGTCATTAATGAGAAAGTTTAAGATTATATCATCATACAAAGATATAGCAATCAAGTGAAAATGGTGAATAAGACAATTTTCATGGAATTGATTTATGCAAGATTATGTCTCAAGTCTAGAGAGAAAAGAAATAAAGACTCTTTTATTTGAACTAAAAGATTTAAAATGACTAGTCCGGAGTGGACTTTTACTAAACAAACAAAAATTGTCCAAGGTGGACTTTTGACTAAAGGCACTCTAGAACCTACAAAGACTGATTTTGTTTTATTTTTTTTATTCTCATTTAGAGGAGGTAGCCCCAATTTTCTCTTTTTCCCACGCCCATGTATTCCTTTGGCGGATGATGGCTCTGCTATCAATGAGGCTTTGAATCTTATTCCTCAATTGGAGGCAATCTTCAGTGTCATGCTCAATGTACTGGTGGTATTTGCAGTGTTTGGAAGGATCCAAGCCTTGCTTCACCCTACTTGGTTCATAGTTGAACAAAGAAGACAACTTGCCGGCTCGAACTAGACTTTTGAAGAGTTTGTCTAACGGCATACCCAAGTCATCGTACTCGTGTTCGTCCTTCTTTTCACGAACCATTTTTTGAGGGTGGTTTAGGTACCGGTACCCCTTGTTGATGAGTACTCATAGGAGGCATCTCAACTGGGAAAGTCTATGGTGGCCCATACATTTGAGGAGCGTACGGGTGTTGAAACTGAGCATGAGGGAGAACTCGGCCGAGGTATTCATAAATTCCACGAATGTCAGACAAATGGCGCCTCTCGATATCTCTTAGGGTCTTATGCATCTCCTTTGGAAAGTGTGTTGCTTGCTCGTTGAGAATGGCCTTAAAGTGTATTGCTTATTCATCGAGGATGGCTTCGAAGTGGGATGCTTGCTTGCTGAGAGCAATGTTGGTATGGAGAGTTTTCTCGAGACCTTGGGTAACAGCTTCATTTGCAACTTCGATGTTCCTTTCGGCAGACATGATGCGGGAATCTACAATAGTTGTGGGGGAATTATGTCTTTGAATTGAGCTTAGATTTATAATTAATGACAAGGCATCGTTATAAAATCATTTTTATGAAAAGACTCGATCTCCACATTTTTTAAATGCATTTTGGTAAAAATTTGAAAGTTTGACCGGGCTGAAGTTGCCTACGTTCCCCTTATCATGAGGGAGAGGTCCCACACAATAAGAGGCTCAGGTCACCATAGTTTGAGTCAAGTTAGACTTTTAAAAAGAGGTGAGAGATGACCATAGGGGTCAAAAAGAGGGAGATGACTCGGTCCTTGGTCAAGCATGGGTGAGGAAGACCTATGGGAGTTGGTTTTGACTTAATCAGATCGGGTAGGGTTTGACCTAAAGTTTGACCTAAATAGGCCGAGAGGTGGTTCAAGCTAGAACGCGTCGATAATGGTGGGTTGAGCTAGATGCGTGAAGGATAGGTCGACCTAAATGAGAAGGGTTGGATTGACCTATATGGTGAATGAATCAAGGTAGCGGGTTGCGGACGGACAGACTTGGTTTGCCCTAGGTGGATCCAAGATAGGTAAGTCGACCTAAGCGGGTCAAGGATTGACCTAGATGGGTCAAAGGTGAAGGGGTAGTTTCAACCTAAGACAGACAAGTTGACCTAGATGGGCCAAGGATAGTGCGCGGATGATGGGTCGAAGGTAACGGTTTGACATAGAGATGGGTCAAGATAGCGTTTTGACCTCGATGGGTCAAGATAGCGGTTTGACCTAAATGGGTCAAGGTAGCGGTTTGACCCAGACGGGCCGAGATAGGTTGACCTAGGAGGTCAAAGGTAATCGGGTTGACCTAAGGAATCAAAGATTGACCTAAGAGGTCAAAAGCGGATAAGGTTGGCCTAAGGGGCCAAAGGTTGACCTAGGAGGTCAAAGTTTGACTTAGGGGGTCAAAGGTTGACCTAAGAGGTCAAAGGCGGATAGGGTTGACCTAGGGGGTCAAAGATAGACCTAGGAGGTCAAAGGTAGACCTAAGAGGTCAAAGGTGATAAGGTTGACCTAAGGGGGTCAAAGGTTGACCTAGGGGTCATAGGTTGACCTAAGAGGTCAGAGGTTGATGGGGTTGACCTAGGCGGGTCGAGTTGAAGGGTAGACCCAAATGGATCGTAATGATGGGTAGACCTAGATGGGTCAAGATAACGAGTTTTGACAGACGACTCAAGGGATGAGCAATTGGCCTCGGAGGGTCCTAGAGGTCTCCTAGATGCAATGCATGTTTGATTTTACAAAAATCTTTGCATTATTTACATCCTAATTGGATTGTCCAAGGAGTGTCCTAATCTTTACGTGTGGGTTGACACGGGTAGGATAAAAGGTTCCCACCGCTCGCGGAGCGTACACGGCGAGTGGAGTGAATGAGTGACTCAAAAAAAGGGCGGCAGTAGCGCCACTAATTCATGCACATCGCGCACTCCGGGGGTAATAAGGGATATGTGCAGCGCTGACACGGACTAGTGGTAGTGTGTGGCAAGAAACTAATTCTTTTTAAGGAGAAAAAAGAGAAGTTTTAATGTTTTGAATGATGCAATGAAATTCAAGAGAGAGAGAAGAGGGAGAGGATAAGAATGTACAAGGGAGCATAGCAAAGTCTCGTTTGACCTTAGTACTATGGCGAAAGTACAAAAAATACATGTATTGAAAAGATACAAGACACACATATTAACATGGTAAAAATACAAGGTGCACATGCAAACATGGCATAGTGTGAGGTGCATGTGAAAACATGGCAAAGTGTGAGGTGCATGTGTAAACATGGCAAAGTGTGAGGTGCATGTGTAAACATGGCAAAGTGAGGTTCATGTGTGAACATGGCAAACATCATGATGTAAACGAAAGTTAGACCCACTAAGTTTGAAAAAGTTTCAAAGCAGTCCCCAGCAGAGTCGCCACTGTGAATACGTATGTTTGAAATTGAGATATTCATAGAAACATTTAAAATATAAGAGTCGCCACGCCGTTTTAATTATAGCCAAAACATTGAAAAAAGCATGTTAATGGGTTCGGGGGTTAAATTACGACAAGAGAAGAATATTGAACGTTATTACTCCTATCGCCCGAATGATCGGTCTTTCTATCATAATGCGGTGTATGTAGTGTGCGATGTGTTTGAGACCAGATCCAAAGATTGCCTACGTTCCTCTCAATGTGAGAAGCTCAGGTCAGCGTAGTTCGAGAAGAATTTAGAATAGCTAGGAGAATTGGGATCATGCGTAATGAGGGGAAAATTACCTAAAGATTAGGGTTTAGAAGTAGTTCCTAGATCGTGTTCGGGTTGATAAACCCTAGATCATCATCGGCTATGAAATAACACATTAACATGAAGATCGCAACCCTAAATATAGCATAAATAAGGTTTTAATCTAAGAACATGCGAAGAACATATTATGAACATATGAATAATATGATGAACATATGAATAAACATGTTAGGAACATGAATATTATGAATCTACACTAAGAACATGGCAAGAACATTAAGAAAAAGTTAGAAAACTTACCTATGTTGGCAAGAAATAAACCTTGATCTTCTTGGGATTCTTGGGAGTGTTCTTGGATGCTTTGAATGCTTAATTAGGGAGTAAATTCGTTCTTAAGATCTCTAAAATATGGATATAAAGCTCTCCAAATTCGGATCCTAAACCTAGAGGTAAGGATAGGTTTATATAGTAAACTGAGGGGGAGATCTGACGGTCCAGATCACCTGAGGCAGATGTGGCCGCGTGGCCAAGTCTTCCGTCTGATGTGATTTTTAAGCTAGGGTTTTATTTGGTTTTTGGAAACCCTATTTTGTCCATTTTTAAGATGTTCTAGAATGATGAGATATATTTTGGGAATCCGGGACAAGTCTTTGCAAGGTTTTTAATTCCTATAAAGTCCTTGTATATTTGGGAAAGCCCTAATAAACTCATTTTGCAGATCGGGTACTAACAGCCATTGGGCAAGAGTTGCCCTTGAACTTGCTGATGTCGGGCATTTTGAACTTGTCGAGGAGAGCAACCATTGTGCTCATGAGAATTGATGACTGATAAAGGCTTGTGTCGGAGCCTTTCCCTAAGTTGAGACTTATGAAGCGTTGGTCGATGTAGGCCATGATTGAGTCAACCATCTTGTGATCTTTGTTCTCGGTGCTTGGTTACCCCATCTTCTTGTTGCGGGTACTAACATACGGGCTTTCAAACAAACCCTTAGTCCACTCGGATTCCCCGATGTCATCTTTGTCTTTTCCCTTGGAAAGCTTGGCCTTCATTTGGTCCATTTCGGTTTCATGAGCCTCCCTTTGATTGTCAAGATGGGTTTGCCAGAAATCATCTTTGTTTTGAGCCTCCTTGTTGAGGGTGGAGACTTGCTCTTGGAGATTTTGGACCAATGCTGAGAGTTGCTCGAGGGACATGGTGTTGTTGATGTTGGAGTCGTTTGCAGAAGGACCAGCCATTGTTGCTGTTGGAGTTGTCAGAGTGATCAATTCACAAACTAACCGGTTTACTGAGTCTCGGTAGATGCGGTAAGTACCAATCGGACCTAAATTGAAAAAGAGGCCCTTGTCTGTCTTGAGTAACACTTTCGGTCCATGAAGAGGCTTGAACACACAGTGGGCACACGACTCAAACCACATAAAGAAAAATGTTTGTTTTTTTTTAATAAGTCGGAGGGACGGAGTCCCTTTTGAGGTTTCTAAGAGAATAGTGGAATCGTCACACTAGTATATAGACCTTCTCGCGGTCCCATATACTCATCGGATTCCACCACGTTTGTGAATCCTACATATGACGGGATTAAACTAAATTAATGTAGTAAAGCATACATGCGGGGACGGATTTTTCTTTTGTCCATAATAACCACTTGTTTCTTTTGGAAACGGCATGTATGATTTGAAAACATTAGTTTACGGAAATCTCGACACATGAAAACCGACTTGGACACGGAGTGTTAGACCCTAACTAGAATGTGTTGGCTTGTGCTCGGCTAAAGAGAGGCTTAAAGGTCACCCCCGGCATGTAGTCATGAACTACGTCACGGGCTGAGGTTTACCGCTTTGGAAGAGTCAAGGTCGGGTGGAGCTTGAAACTTCCTAGGACGGGCCTCGACGGGTTTGGGGTTATGAACTTGTGCGACTCGATAATGAGCAACTGATATGAATTTTGTGCACGTAGTGTGAGGTCCAACAAGTGACAATATATATATATATATATATATATATATTTATAAAAAAACACATAAGCACATAATTTACAACTTTCGAATCACCCGTGTGACCGATAAAAGAACATAAAATAAAATAGTCCAGAGGTCCAAGTCAAATCTGATGCAGGCAACTGTGCCCACACCCCATCATTCTGTTTTGTTCTGGGAACATGTTCATGTTCTGTGATGTGGGATGCGCGCGCATTGCGCCTAGTAACTGAGAGGCGCCCGCTTCTAGGTAAACTTGTCAGACACTTGGACTCAGGGGATTGCCCTAGCCCCGAACATATTTTTGAACCCCTGCAGAAATGATTAGCAGAGAAAAGGAAGAATAGGAAGAACACATGGGAGGCGATCGATTCTGGTAACTGACGTGAGACGCGCGCGCCTTAGGCCAAGGAGGCCAGAGGCGCACGCTTCCCACCATCAGGAACCAGAATGCCCAGAAACTGTAAATTATGAACAAAATGCAAGTTTAACCCTCAAACGTCCCCAGCGGAGTCGCCACTGTAGATACCCCAGGAGAGGCCCCCACTACTTGGCTAGAGCAGTGGAAGGATCCTAGGATGTCTAATTGGTTTTAGATTTGTAGAGTCGCCACCTATGTTTTAGAGGAACATAAGAAAAACCTAATAATAGCCTATGTTTTGTTACGAAAACCAGAGATTCGTGTATTGAGGTTCGGGGATTAGGTTACGAAATGGGAAGTACTTAAATACCCATTTTGTTGGTGTTGTATGCTCTAGGCACGTTATTTGAACGATTAATGTTATCTATTGATTATGTATTAATAAAGATATTGAATGTTTGATTATTATATCCTTTGCATGTTTATTATAATAATCTCCATCTCTGATAATTATGATTAATTGTTAGTATAAGTTTAATAGATAATCATATGATGATTATGGTGTATGGGATACAATTAAATTTATGGGTAATTGTTGAAGAACAAATACTGGACTGACCCGTATGAGATTTATGTCATGGTCACAATGTCATAATTAAATCTCATATAGTTATATCACTTGAATCTTTAGACCTGAGATTATTACATTCTTCTTCCACTTGATGAACATTACGTTTGACATATTCAAACGTTACCCCTAACCGGGTAGCTATAAAGAATATGATTGGCGCAATCGGAATCATGTAGGGAAGAGTAATAAGTCAAGATGGGATTTGTTACTCGTCAAGAGAGATGTCAAGCTTTGGCCACTCGATGAATGGTATTGATGAAATGCATGGCCGTGCTCAAATAAGATTTGTTGTATCAATACATTCGGGATCGAGAAAGCATTGAACTATGTAAGTTGACCATTGACCACGGCTTACGTTCAATAGACATCGTGAAACAAAGAGATTGTGATATGTTCTATTAAGGATATGAACTTATATATAGTTATACTAATTGGGTAGGTATGACGGTTTGTTAGAACCTAATCATATCTATAGGGTTTATACCCATTGCCAACTTAGTATAATCCTAAAGGGTCACACACATTAGAACGAATCTTAAAAGGACTTAATTGGAATTATGGGTCGAAGGGCCTTTGATGAATATTAGGAATTTAGAGGAGTAAACAGGAAAAGGGGAAGGTCCGGTCGGACCTTGATAAGGACCCGGCCTGACCACTAGTGAACCCGGGCGGACCTGGTCCTATACCCGGGCGGACCAAAAGTCATATTCAGACTACGTTTTTTCCAATACGTTTTCTTGCGGGTTTAATCACTTGTTACCTATTTGGAATATGTTTAACAAGCCTCTAAACAGCCTCTAAACAGCCTAATCAGTCTTATTTCTTTGTGAGAACTTTCAAAGAGTTTGAGAGGTTTTATTCTTATTCTAAGATCATAAAAGTGAACAACAAGAGATCACATATTTAATTCCATATAGTCTATTGTGAAAGCGTGTTTCACAAATTGGTCTAGCAACCAAGATCAAGAGCTTCTTGATATTCGTTCGTGGTGTGGATACCGTTAGAGGGTGACGCTTATCATCTTCAAGTTCGTGATCTTGTTCGTGATTGTGTTCTTGATCAAGTTTCGAAAAGCTCCACCAATTCAAGGTTGTTAAATCAAACGCTTCAAGGGTTAGTATTCTTGTATTCATCGTAGATGTATTTGATTTAATCATATGAATGGATCTATAGGCTTTGGGTTTCATAAATTTTAAATGCTATATTCCGCTGCGCATGTTTCCTCGAAACCCAACACATTTCGCCCAACTAAAGTTGGTCTTGCTTGTTCATAATTTACATTAAAAAAAGGTGTGTTCTTCCTATTCTTTGAAAATGAGATTTAAGGGGTTAAAAGAGGGGTTGAATATGGGGAGATAACTCCTTGGCCAACTTCAATGGAATGAAGTGGCCTTTGGTGTCATGTCCCAAAATGGTTTGGGTGATTGCACACTTTAATAAAAAAGAAGAAGAGTAGAGATGAAGCAGAGAGAAGAGAGAAAGGGAATGTTTACCTAAACTTCAAGTAGCCTTAAGTCCTTCTTTGGAGAATGCCTTGAAAATACCTTTTAGAAGTGTTTGTGTATAATTTTCTTATTCCAAAAAGTCCTCCTTTCAATGGTGAAGAAGAGGGATTTTTATAGGTAGAAATGAGTTGTTTTTTGTGCCAAAACGAAGTCACAAAGATGAAATTCCCGGGCAAAATCATGTAAATTGAGCAATGGAGAGATTCTTGGACAGAATCTGTAACTGACGCCCAGATGCGCGTGCCTCCTACCTATGGAGGCGGAAGGCGCGCGCGTCTGACCTATAGAGGCGGAGGCGCGCGACTTTGAAAAGGTTTTTTTGACAGAATGGACTGGAAAGTTAGAACTGTTATTCAGTTTAGTCCCTGAACTTAACGGAGTCAGTCAGGAACTTAACGAAAGTAACAGAAACTAACGAAAAACACTTAAAACAAGAAGAAACACAAAATCAAATGTGCAATCGAGGTGAGCGGTCCAAGGCGGGGTGTCTACAGCGGTGCATTCCGTGGTTAATCCGGAGTCAAAAGTTACGACTGTTTCCGCGCACGCGCTCAAATGACTCCAAAAACTTCAACGCCTTTTGTCCGCATCAATTAATTATTATTCACTATATATTGATCAAAAATCATTTTTCTCACTAAATAAAAAATTAAATATATCATATAAAAATTAATCTACATGCAAAGTTGATTACTTGTACCAAATTACAGATAATGACATATTTGACCTTATTTACCCAACTTTTTTATTTTGGAGGTGCATATGGGGAACATTCTTAAAATGGTAAGACTTTCTTGTTTTTATATTACTATAGATGTTGATTATCACCAAGCTTGTACAATAAGCTAGATTGTTAGAAGAAAATTTTGCCCTTCATTGTTGCAAAATTTACCACTTTCTTGTTACTATATTACACTATAGATTTCTATAGATATAGATGTGCGATATTTTTCACCATATAATGATCAAACTTCAATTTTCCACTTAATTAAAAAATTAATATAATCAAACTAAATTTACATGCAAAGTTGACTACTTCTACCGAATTAAAGGTAATTACTTTTGTTCGCCTCGCTCCGACATCGTGGTTGATCCGGAGTCAAATGTTACGACCGTTTCCGCGCACGCACACACTCAAATGACTCCAAAAACTTCAATACCTTTTGCCCGCATCAATTAGTACTTCTTCACTACTCCCTCCGTCCCACCCAATTTAGGATTCTTGGTCAAACAATTTATACTTTGACCAAATATTTGAAGAAATATAATGATGCTAATAAAAATTTAAAACTTGTTATTGTATCACGATTTATAATAAACTAAATAACTATTTTTAGATTTTCATTAAGATAATTATTTTTGTTCAAATTGTTGGTCAAAGTATAAATTACTTGAACAAGAATTCTATGTCGGGCGGGACAGATGGGGTATATATTAATCAAAATTCATTTTTTTCACTGATTAAAAAAATTAAAAGCATCATATAAAAACCAATATACATGCAAAAGTTGACTACTTGTGCCAAATTAAAGATAATGACATATTTGACCTTATTTACTCAACTTTCATATTTTGGAGGTGTATATGGGCCACATTCTAAAATGGTAAGAATTTCTTGTTTTTATATTACTATATATGTGTTGCGATGTTTTTTTTTTCTTGAAGCAATCTGTTAGTACAATGTTTGTTTTTTTGAAAAAAAAAAAAAAGGCTACCTGTTACAAACTCCTCTCAATTTCAAGAGCTTGGGGCCTTAGGCCCCCTTGGCGAGATAAAAATTCCTTAAAAACCCATAATGAGATCAAAATCCCATGTAAGCCCATTGATGCTTAAAAGACATATCTACCCCTAGGAGTTGAATCTCACTTTTTTGTTCAAATCTCATTCAAACTCTTATGACTGATGTATAAGACCAGTTCTAATCTTATAATTAGACTATAAGAGTCCTTTTTTTCACTTTTTCCTACTTTTAATAAAAAAAAATATTTTTTGGTCAAATCTGGTCAAACTCTTATAACTTACGTATAAGACCTGCTCTACTCTTATAATTAGAGTATACTCTACTCTTATAATTAGAGTATAAGAGTCAATTTTTTTCACTATTTCCAAATTTTAATAAAAAAAATAAATAATATTTGTTGGTCAAACTCTTATGACTGACGTATAGGACCAGTTCTACTCTTATAATAAGACTATAAGAGTCATTTTTTTCACTTTTTTTAACTTTTAATAAAAAATAAATAATATATTTTGGTCAAATCGGTCAAACTCTTATAACTGACGTATAAGACCTGCTCTACTCTTATAATTAAAGTATAAGAGTCAAAAAAAATATTCACTTTTTCCAACTTTTAATAAAAAATAAATAATATTTTTTGGTCAAATCCGGTCAAACTCTTATAACTGACGTATAAGACATGCTCTACTCTTATAATTAGACTAAAAGAGTCATTTTTTTCACTCTTTCCAACTTTTAATAAATAAAAAAAATATTTTTTGGTCAAATCCGATCAAACTCTTATGACTGACGTATAAGACCAGTTCTACTCTTATAATTAGAGTATAAGACTCATTTTTTTTTCACTTTTTCCAACTTTTGATAAAAATAAATAAATATTATTTTTGGTCAAATCCGGTCAAACTCTTATAACTGGTGTATAAGACTAGTTATACGCTTAGAAGTAGAGTATAAGAGTCATATTTTTATCACTTTCTCCAAACTTTTTTTAATTGATAAATAATATTATTTGGTCAAATCCGGTCAAACTCTTATAACTGACATATGAGACCTGTTCTACTCTTATAATTAGAGTATAAGAGTCATTTTTTTCACTTTTTTCATTTTTTTTTCACAAAAGAAAATTTAACATTAGTTGCTCAAATCCGGTCAAACTCTCATAACTGACATATAAGACTAATTTATTGATCAAGAGTACTTTTTTTCCATGACGAATGAAGCATAATTATGAAATTTTTGCTTTTCATTTCCTTAAAACCTAGGGAAGGTATGTTCTTGAATATCAACACAACCATGATCACTTGACACCACTATTACTACTAAATCGTGAAATTCGAAAATAGCATAACCAAGTTCCCAACAAGTTGCATCAAAATTGCAGTCAACAGATAGCAACACAATTTTATGCAACATACTTCTAAGTCAATCAAAAAGTTGCATTTCTCAATAATCGACACTTCAAAAAGTGACTTCAATTAATTAGCAGTTGATATTGCACAAAAGTATACGGTCACAGCAAGAATTGCAAAAAATTGAGAGCAGTAAGATGAGTATATTACTCAATTACCATTCACCAAAAAATGGAGATCGAGGAGAATCCGGTCAGATCTGGAACGGATCGCCGGCGGAGAGGGAACGAGGCGTCGGATCTGTTCGTCATTGTTGAAAGAAATGGAGGTCCAGATGCGAAGAATGGATGACAACGATAATCTCATCACCGGAGGAAGAAGGAGGCGCCAGAAGTTTGAGTTTTCCCTTAGATCCGACCAGATCTGGGTAGAACAAGGATGGTGGTGGAGCGCCGGAAACAAACTGAGATTACCGGAGATGGGAAGGGGAGGGAGAGAGATCGAGCGACGTCGGAGGGAGGTGGTGGCCAGTGAGGTAGGTGCGCCGGTGGGTAGAGGTTTCACCGGAGAAGACGAACGGCGATGGAGAGAGTGTGCATGCGTGTTTTTTAGAGAGAGAATCGTGTGTGCGTGTGAATGAGAGAATGAGAGAGGAGAGGAGGTTAGGGTTTTGTGTTGGGGTGGAGGCATTTCGGGTATTTAGAAAATATATTTGACCAGGTCAAAGGTATTTTGGGTTTTTGTGGAATTTTGATATGGGCTTCTATTAAAGTGTGGGCTTTTAGATCTATCTTGGGTTTTTATAGAGAAATGATCTAGGTTAGGGGGCCTTGTGGAATTAATCCCAATTTCAAACCAGCCGGTTGTCATCCCTATTATCAGCCGTTTCTCTCTTCCTTTTGTTCAAAATTAAAATCAGCAGTTCCTCTCTTTCTCTCTCTCTCTCTTTAAATTTTGAATTTGTCAATTCCTCTCTCTCTCTCTTGTTTCGCTTCCTGCCGTTAATCGCCCACCGAAAGCTACTGGAGAAGGTAATCTCTCGAATTAATCGATCAATTATTTGAATTTTATCATTTTCTTTGCAGTCTCATTTCCGAACGCGGCCTTGTCCTTTGGTTTCCATTCCTTTTTATGATTATCAATCTCATAAGATGAATGTATTGGTTCTGGATACGTTTACTGTAGGAGTAACTTATTTACATAATTAGATAATCTCTACGTGTCATTTGGGATTGTTCAAATCTATGAGAATAATCAGGGTGATAGTAATATTCTATGTATCAACCACATGATTATTTACGGATCTATTCATCATTCATATAATTTTGCTGTTTGCCTCATTGTATTTTCGCTTCATTTGGTTGATGAAATCTATTTGTAGCGTCCTCAGCAATTCCTGTTGTTGACATAGTTTGGAAATTGTTAAGTTATTTTACTTTGATCAGAAATGATTCCAATAAGGCTTGAGGAGTTTTAGTTCAAATCCCACAAAAAGATGTTAGTACCGGTCTGATAGAGCAATTGATAACAGATTCTATTGGATATTAGAGTCTGTGGCATATGTTCTGGAGTATGAGTTCAATTGGTAATCACATTTCTACTGTGATGCTCAGACCCTTCAATTTTGCCAAGTACCCATGTCAGCAGGGGCGGATCCAGTTCATCGCCAGGAGCCGCACCTGCACACCCTGACATTTTCAAAAAAAAAAAACCGAGTATTTAAAAAAAAAAAAAAAAAAAAAAAACTATATCTCAGGCCATATTGTTACATATGATTAGGATTTCTATTCTCTTTGATTTTATTTATCCAATAAATCATAGTCAATTGCATTAAATTAATAGATGAAAATTTGGGGAATTTAAGAATATGGCGACCGAATCGTCGGAGGGAGAAGAAGATACGAAGCTAGTTGGAGAGAATCAACATTTAGAGGTGGAAATTTAACTTGCCATTTATTTCTGCACCATCTTCACCAACAGCGACCACCATTGATGCCGCCTTTGTGATTGACTAAAAAGGATGACGATGTTGGGTGGATGGGCTGAAATTAGGGACAGAGAAGATGGGTGAGAATTCGGATAGATCTTGGAGGAAAGTTGGGAAGGGGGAGGAACATGGTGGCGGCCGGGGATGGAAAGAAACTGGTGGCGGCGGCGGCGGAAGTTGAGGTCGCGAAGGTGGGAGACGAAATGGGTGTGTGCGCGAGAGATATAGAGCAAAATAAGGTTATGCTTTAAGGGTCCGCTCTCGAGTTTTTAATGGAGAGAAAAGGATGGAAGGGGAGGGGAAGGAAGGGGAGGAGAGGGAATGCAATTTCATACGGGGTGCTCCTTAGTTTATGAAAGAAAGGGAAGGAAAATACTTTGAATTACTATTGTACCCTTAATGAAATAAATAGAAGGTTATATTTAAGGGGTAATATAGGTTCATCATAAAAGTTTGTTTATAAGTTTCTTTATTTAGCTTCTTTAGATTTTCAAATTTACACTAAACTCCCTAGTAACATATGTTGTTTACAAACTCATCCAACATGTCCATCATTTGGCAAGCACGTAGGATATAACTGACTTATCTAACGAATTTCGTCAAAAAGCCCTTAACTGGCGAAAATTTTACATATTGAGCCTTGTTGTAGCAAAAACAATAGTGAGGCCCCGCTACTAAGACCCTCATTTGAGTTCAGGCCCTAAATTGCAATTAACCCTTATAAAAATGACGCATATTATTTTATCTTGTAATTTTTTTTTATAATGCTTTAAATATTGCACACCCTCAGTCTAAATCCTGGATACGCCAGAACATGTCAGACCCTCGTACCTGACTTGGGTGTGGCTATTTGGTGTAAATTCTTATAATTTTGGAGGATCCGACCCTCGGCTCCGTACCCGTTTCATGTGGGAATAGGACTCTGCCGTGTGTTTATTTCTACTGTCTATGCTTGGAGTATACTCCCTCTGTCCCATTTTAAACTTCAAAAATTTCCCTTTTGGGTGTCCCATTTTAAACTTCAAAATCCAAAAAAGGAAAGTTATTTATACTTTTTTATTTAGTGGGACCTACATGTCATACACACAACAACTATCCACTAACTATTCTCTACCCCACTTTCTCTCTCCTACCCACTTTCTATACTCACAACACTCTACCCCACTATCTATATTTTATAATATAAAAATTCTCATCTTAATTTTTGTGCCCACTTTTTTTTTTTTGAAGTTTAAAATGGGACGGGGGGAGTATGGTGGAAACAAGGAGTTATGTAGGCTTTGTTCCTTTTAGGGGTTTGCTATCGCAATCTGTCTGTTCTCTTTTTTCTTGGTCCGAGGAAGTTATAACACCTAGCAACACTTCTTGGGCATCCAATGAGTATAGTCTAGTCCATTTATGTATCAATCACCTGATAAATTTTCTTGTTAGTGCTCTTATCATAATTTGTAAAAGGAATTCTAAATTTGGATTTCCTTATTGAGTAGATAAGAGAAGATGGGTCGTGGAGTCAGTGCGGGTGGAGGCCAGAGTTCTCTGGGCTACCTTTTTGGCAGTGGAGAGACTACAAATAGTCCTCAGGCAGCTGAAAACATTGTCAAGGAACCTGCCAGTGTGCCTCTTCAGAAGTCTGCTTCTGCTCCAGCATCTGCTGATGCGCCTCCTCAGGGGTCCACTTCCGCTCCCGAACCTGTCACTAACGTGAAGCAGATGTCATCTGGTGCGCAAGACACTAAGAAGAACAATTACTTCAGGGCAGATGGCCAGAACTGTGGCAACTTCATTACGGTAAGAAACCAGTCATTATATTTTCTATTATATAATCCTGGATGTTTGATTTCTTATGGTGTGTTGTCTCGCCTGTAGATAAATAGCAAAGGACAATTGTTTATGTAGCGATTAGCAACGCAGCTTCCACGCTGAATGCTTGAGGCTTCCTTCATACCAATCATAAAGTAACTTAACATTCTAATGAAAACACAAGAGGAAATGTGTAGGGAAAATACAAGCTTTGGCAATGATTTAGGACACTTTAACGCATAACCTATTTTCTAGAAGTATGATCTCTTTGATATCTGCTTGTTAGCGACTGTTATTTCTCCTTTTTTCTTTCTCCAGAACTAGGCATAGCATCTGAGTCTTTTCCATTAGAGTTTGGTTCCAGGAGTATCATTTTAGGATACTACAGTCAGGCGTTCACATGTAGGCACTCACCACGCATCTTGATTTATACTACCTCCGTCCCAAAATGAATATCTGAAATTGCTCTTGATCAAGGGCAGTTTCGTACATTCATTTTAGGATGGAGGGAGTCTATGATTCTGCAAATTGATTTACTTCACCATGTACATGTATATGTGCTCACATATCATGTATTCCCTCCGTCTTTTTGAAATGGCACGGTTGGTCAGCACAAATATATTTTGGCCAAATATTAATATCAATCTAATATCTAATAACATTTTTTAAGAATTTTATTTTGGATGATTAAATGTACATTGATATTTTGATCAAATTCACTTGTGTTGATCAATTGTGCCCTTTCAGAAAAGACTGCGGGAGAATACCTTCGCTGATGCTCAGAATATTACACTTAAGG
Source organism: Campanula takesimana (assembly GCA_026119855.1). Taxonomy (NCBI): domain Eukaryota; kingdom Viridiplantae; phylum Streptophyta; class Magnoliopsida; order Asterales; family Campanulaceae; genus Campanula; species Campanula takesimana. The sequence goes on from JAOWBW010000207.1 coordinate 78,200, forward strand.
AGAATTATCTTGTAATGACATGAGGGATATTGCTTGTTTTCTCTACTGAATTATGTTAAGAATAGGGTTTTTGGTGATATGATAATCATGGATATTTGACTGAATCGTGTATAATCCACTTTCCGAATAAAGTATTTCGACCCTTATTGCCTGAGTTACACGAAATCTCTATTGGGATAAGACAATCAAACTTTCTGTTTCTAGGTAAAGAAGACAGAACGAAAACTAGAGAATTGTTTTGAATTTTTCGTACCTTCAAATGAGACCAAAATCTGTTTATAAACAGATGGCAGGTAACAACGGTTGGCATCTAACAGTCACAATTGTTAGCCAACTGTTGTGTCTTTTGATTTTGGCGGGAAAAACTAGTAGTATGTTTGGGAGCGGGACCCCAACAAGGGGCACTGCCCCTTGACCCCTGCTTCTTTATCGTGGTCGAAAACATATTAACTCAAACGAGTGTGTACTCCACACTTTCCCTTACTCGTATCCGAGTCTAATATGAAATCGCATTGGCCTCTAGTAAATCACAATTACATAAAATAGCTGATGACACTAAAATCACCAACAAATTATTGTAGGATAAAGCTTCTATTTACTGATTAAGGTAGAAACTATACATGTCTGTTTATGTCTGTTGAGCATTGCAATAACTAGGAGCAGTAGAAAACTGTTATCTTTTGATGGGGCAGAATTTCGTTCTCAGTGATACATCCATTTCCCCAAACTACCCTTGTGAAGCTCTTTGATTGTTAATTTTGTTTCCGGCCTTCAGAAGTGGATATGAGGTGGTTTTCTAGGGAACTACTCATTCCTTCTCGGAATGATGTTCCCACTTTTTTTGTTGTTTGTTTGAATGAACTTTGAACAATAATTATAGGTTAATTAAATTATTCTAATGAAAATCTAAGATATGTTACTGATACACCATTATAAATACTACACAACACTCCAATTTATATACTCCCTCCGTCCCAAAATGATCTTCGCGTTTGACTATTCAAATTTTTTAAGGATATGAACACTTGCTTCATTAACCATGCTTTGTTTAAGCCTAAAATGTAGAAATGTGAAGAACTTTTTGGGACAATGAGAAATGACAAATGAGAAGATCATTTTGGGACGGAGGGAGTTTTTTATTAGGATAATTAAAAAAGCCTATAATTATTGTTCAAAGTTCATTCAAACAAACGACAAGAAAATAGTGAGAACATCATTATGGGCTGGAGGGAGTATTTGGTTATTTAGTCTTTAAGGTTGGACTAAAGAGACTTGATGTAAAATTGTCATGTTTGGATAGGTTGCAGGGGACTTTAAATGTCAATTCACTAAGCAAGTTCAAGTGATGAATGCTTGTTAAATTCATATTTAAGCTAAACATGTGGCAAGAGCTGAACCTGCTTTTGTTTTTGTTTTTTTCTTATGGGCCTGCTTGTTTTACAGTACCAATATAACGCATCTATCTATATTACAATAGAAGGCAAGAATAACTGCTTTACAAAGAGCGGCTGTGATTGATCCTCACCTATCACATCCAAGGGCTCAAAAGTGTCTCTCAAAACAACCGTTTTTCAACTCCCCACAATGAATAGCTGACTAATCAAAAATTGCAGGCTGATCTCTTTCTTTTCCAATCCCCAAACAGTTTCACAACCTCTCCTTCACTCTGCACACACTTCTGAGACTTCTTTTCAAACAGTATGTGTTTAAATGCAATGATTAAGAATTCAACCATTGAAGAAAGTAGATTATGATCAGCAGTGGAAATATTGGAAGAGCAAAAGCAAATTAGTTTCACATGTCTTTCCTTCCCAACCGACGGCAGTTTCACGCCTTTCCTCCCATCACTGTTCAAGATAATATCGAAAATGAGGAACCTGCAACTTTGAACTCTCCTTCTCCCCCACTGCTTGGCATGTCTTCATATCTTTTGTCTGGTATATGTTAGTATATACTCCCTCCGTCCCAACTCACTTGACACCTTTTGACCAAAACTGGTCAACTTAAGGTCGGTTTGACCAACACTTTATAGAAATATTTATGATCCGAATAAAAATTAAAAAATGTAAAATGATCACCATTAAAAATCCTCTCAATAACAATTTTTAAATTTTCTTTTGGAACATAAATATTTCTATAAAGTGTTGGTCAAACCGACCTTAAGTTGACCAGTTTTGGTCAAAAGGTGTCAAGTGAGCTGGGACAGAGGGAGTACTACGTAATATATACATGGATATTAAACATTGTATCATTTGTCTATAGCAGTATTTTTTTTTTTATTACACTTTTATCTAATTGAATTATAGCAGTATAATTTTCTTGAAACTCCTTAAATTCCACAGTTCATGTTTGGTCTCTTTATGTTTTGTCTGGTATAGATGGTGGAATATTTAACTTCTTAGTACTTTTGTTTGGCTTTAAAGTTTATGTTTTGTTCAAAGATTAAGATGTGGATAAAGGCGGAAAAAAAAAAAAAAAAAATTGTGAAAAAGCAGGGTTCTTCCCAATTGTCTGCTTCTGTTTGTAAGGATGAGCTGCTAATTTCTTAGTATGAATGAGGTATTTTGTACTACCTCCATCCCAAATAAATGTTCAAAAAGTCTTCTGAAACTAGGTGTACAATAAAATAACCTGATAATTATTGGGATTCCCATTGCCATTGATTTGCTAAATCCACTATTTATTTGTTTTTGATCATTTTTGCTTTCCATGCTATTTAATCTACCATATAGTATAGGGCATATTTGATCCGGCTTGATTGTTTGTTCATTCTGTAAATAATTTTTAACTAATTAAATGAAACTAGGGTGCATGTTTGTAACCTAAGTATATTGCTAATGTGGGTACTAAGAGCACGTGTTACATGTTTGTCAATTTATTACATAAATTTTGCATTCACTTAGGCATGGTAGCTTATGCCCTGGGGTACCAATTAGTATCTGGTACTTCATGTTGCGTAATTGCATATTGTTTTTATACTGTCACCGTGCCATTGGCATGGGTAAGAGTACTAGTTGGATTTTACATTGAAAGCGAAGACAACAGAATATACTGGTTAACAGGCATTCCTGTCAGTTTAATCACTAATCCTAGACTTCCTTCACTAAGCAAGCATCACTTAATAAGTTATGCTTTACAATGGTTTGTTGTTGAACTACTTACAAGGCTTATTTGTCTCTGGGAACTAACCAACTTAGCACATAACATGACCTCCATTTTGATCATAACGCCTAAGAAGTCTTTTGTGTACCATCTGTTCATGTAGTCACTTTTGTGCACAAACTAATGTATTTTTAATGTACTCAATTCGTCCTGAAATGATAGTGTCTCATTTTTCCTTTTTATTTGTCCTAGATAGTTAGTCTCATTTCCAAAATTAAAGATTCAAAATCACTGAATTTTCAAAACTTACTATGTAACCTTAAAATGTTTGAAAAGTCAAACAGGACCAACTGTAATTTTAGTAAGTAGATTTCATGTGATTCTGATGAAATTTGTTTGTTTTCATAGGATCGACCTTCAACCAAGGTCCATGCTGCCCCTGGGGGAGGTTCTTCGTTGGGTTACCTCTTTGGGGATGGCAGTAAATGATGTTCTCCGACTCCGAGAGATGAATTTGCTTAAGGCCATCTTATTATTACATCAGGAAAAGGAAATTATTATGCCCTGATGTTCTCAAACTGTTTTCAATGAATTGTTGAACTGTTTTAAGGGTGATTATTCAACAGTGATTCTTGGGAATTGAATATACAAGTGATTTTTTAAAACGCTATTTTCTGTTTGGCTATAAATTCTTGCAAGTGATTTTGTGCCCAAAGTATATCAAAATTTTGTTTGGCTACTGCACGTTAAAATATCATTTTGTGCCCATTAACGTCCAAGCGCACAAGTCGCCCATGAAAATGATCAGACAAGAATTGTGATTTCAAATTCAAAATTGTAACTAAGAGAACAGAATTTGAAACCTCAACGACTCAAATTGCATGGTCAAATGCAGATGTAGTGTAGCAAGACGAGAATCCCATATGCCCAAACAATACTTTTATACTGGTCATGCGATCAACGCGTAAAGTAGTCTTATCCAAACGAAATCACAACACAGAAACTGAATTTTTGTTAGGCAAAAAAGCAAGCACCTAGAATTACGAACTGAACTTGAGTTAGTCAATAATACAAACACTTGGACTGCATTAACCAAAGAGCTCTCCTTGCGTCCATATACTAGTTCATTAACCTCTTGCTAATCAATCAACATTCCAATCACAAATAGGACAAAATGGGATATAAAGAAAACAGAAGAAGGAATAAATTGTTGAGTGAACACTTATTTTCTTCTTCAGAGTTCAACATAACCAAAGAATTGTTCCAAAACAAAAAAACAAAATGTGTACAAGTGAATCAAAATCATTAATATTCATCATACTCTAGCATTTATGCATATATTTTCTGCATGATTATTAAATAGAAAACAATAAAGAAAACAAATAGGAGAAAACTTACCTCCAAATTGAAGAGTCTGTGCCATTAAAGAAAAGTTGTATATTACAGTCCAAAGGATGATTGAATAAAGGATATTGAATTACAATTAAATTGAGCCTTTTTTAGGGGGAAAACGAAGATTTAGATTTTGGTGCAAATTATCGGAAAGTGATTTGTCGAAGAAGCAAGGTAATACCATATTGCGTGGTAACACAGTTTTCTGTGTCCAGAGGACCTGAACACAAAAAGCAAACTACTTCCCCAAATGTACTATACGTCATCTCGGCCTCAAACAAACGTTTGTGCTGTCACAACACAATCCCCAACTCACCCTAGGAAAAGAAACTGCTTATGAAACATTTTATCAGAATTATAGTAGATACTTTATCCAAGAATGAAGGACAACTCATCTGCTGTACTTTTCTGCAGTTTATTGATGTTATCTCTTTTTTGTTCAATACAAACTACTCCTAATCATGGACTATACAAAGTTTGATTGGATTGGCTATACGAATGAGCTTGTTCAAATGGCAACAAAGAAGACTGTCATATGCCAAAATACTTCTAAGTTGCTCAAGTAGTGTTTAAGCTAGTTTCTACTCTAGAACCACAAAACGCGCAATAACATGATCCAAACCTATATGCTATTCTAGGTATCCACATTGAATCTTAAAGAGTGTGCCTGGATTGCTATGAACAGAGCAACAAGGTTTCTGCAGATATGATTGAACAATAACTTTATTTATCAACATGCAACAAAGAATCAGTATAGCCCAAGTCAAAATAGTACTCCGAATGCCCATGACTAATAGCCAATATAGTCACATTTTGCAAGCAATATTATACTCCATAGAGCAAAAATGGACATTCACTTCGGGGAAAAAACATTCATATTATTAGAACACAATTAATAGCAGATAAACGTAAAATGCTACAACAAATTGGAAATTAATAGTAAAGGGAATGATTCGATAACCAAAATTCATTCATCATGTCTTTATAAGAGCTTTGATTGAACAAAAAGTTGACTGAAACCCTAAACCAATTCATCAGCATTACCAACAATTACCAAGTTTAATTTCATCTGTATGATCCAAACAAAATTTGAAAAGGGGAAAATCATAGCTCAAAACCCTAGCTTGGTGCGGCGCCAGTGCCTTCTCTTCGCATTATACCTGCAAACGAAGCCACAGCCAGAATGAGAAAGCGATCAACGGCAGTTGAAAAAAGGGTTCAAATTAGGAAACAAAATTGAAAAATTACCGGATGGTGTTATCGGTCCTCATGCGGATCCAGTTAGGGATTGGCCTGTTCTGCCTCATCTTCTTCGCCAGCTTCTTCTTTATCCTGAATGTCTTGTGCGACGGCTGCAATACAGCACATAGAAAATCAAAATCAGTTCATAGAGATAGTGATGGAGAAGGAAGAGAGAGAGACAGGGACACGCACCATTTTCGAATCTGATGTTGGGGCTGTGAATGAGAGCAGTTGCGCGGCGGAAAACGATGGTATACTCAAACCCTAAATAGCAAATAGTAACAAACAACTTAGGCTCCGTTTGTTTCGCGTAAAACAATTTTCGGAAAATGATTTCCCGTAAAATGTTTTCCGGAAAATGAAAATGTTTTTTGAAAAATGACATAAACAATTTTTTGGTTGTTTGGTAAATCTAAGAAAAATGTTTTCCGGAAAATATTTTTATATGAAAATAATAATAATTTAATATGAAGAAAAGAATTATAATGAGAAAAAAAATTTGAATGTGGGTGGAGATTTTGGGTTGGGGTGGGATGGGTGGTTGTGGGGGTGGGGTGGGGTGGGGGTGGGTGGGGTAGGTGGGGGTTGGTTGGGTGGTGGGGTTGGTTGGGTGGTGAGGGTGGGGGTGGGGGAGGTGTTCAAAAATAATTTTAATATGAGTAATTTTATTTTATTTTATTTTTTATTTTTTTTGGGAGCGTGGGTGGGTGGGGTGGGGGTAGGTGGTGGGGGTAGGGGGTGGAGGTGTTCATTCTTTTAATATGAGTGAAGAAGTTTTTTTTTTTTTTTTTTTTTTTTTTAGGGGGGGTGGGGTGGGGTGGGTGCTGGGGTATGGAGATGTTTAATTATTTTTTTTAATATGAGTGAAAAGTTTTTTTTTTTTTTTTTTGGGTGGGGTGGGTGCTGGGGTTGTGGAGATGTTCAATTTTTTTAATATGAGTGAAAGAAGTTTTTTTTTTTTTTTGGTGGGGTGGGTGGGTGGGGTGGGGTGCTGGGGTAGTTGGAGGTGGTGGAGATGTTCAATTTTTTTTTCAATATGAGTGAAAAGAAGTTTTTTTTTTTTTTTTTTTTTTTTTTTAGGTGCCTGGGGTAGTTGGGGGTGGTGGATATGATGGATGAAGAGGGTGGTGTTAGAGGTGTAGTGGGTAGGGTGAGGTTTTATGGAGAGTTGGGTGTGAGTGTAAGAGTTAACATTTTCCGGAAAATGACTTACTTAGTAAAAATCCGTAAGTCATTTTACTTAGAAATGAGGGAAAACCATTTTCCGGTGCGTAACAAACACCGGAAAATGGGGAAAACATTTTCCGGAAGTTATTTACGCGAAACAAACGGAGCCTTAGTGATAACGCCAGATTATTAGATCATATCTAAAGTTGATCGCAGCCGTCCAGATTTAAATACTTTTAGATGGAGTTGCTAGAAAAAAGGTGTTGTTATACACACCCGTAAAATTAATTAATACATCCTTAAATAGCTTAAAAATTTTAATAGTGCACACTATAATCCACAATTACGGGTTTATTCATTAATTTTATTGGTGTGTATAACAACCCATTCGGAAAAAAAAAATTGGTTTGGTTTGTTCATGTTACTCCCAAATGATATACTCCTTACGTTCCAAGTAAGTTGAAACATTTTGCCATTTAGGGCATTTCACTTAAGTTGCAATAATCTAAAAATAGAACATTTTTATTACTTTTATAATCATTCACTCATTCTCTCTCTTCCTCTCAACCACTCATTATTCTCCACTCATTCTATTTCCTTCCCCACTAATTCTCTCTCTTCATCACCACCTTTCATTCTTAATAAAATATTATATCCTTAATTTCAACTTACTTGAAACGGAGGGAATACTTATATTGTTGAGACTTTGACCAATAAGTCCCTCAGTAAAATAAAAACGATCAATAAGGACAGACATTTTCAAAACTCGCCGAAAATTCCCTGGCTTTTTTCCAAGACCAAAATGTCATCGATTTTTTAAAATATAATATCTCAAAATCTACAAATCGAAAAAATAATTTGAAACCACCGTTTTAACCGTATCAGAAAAACAAATCAAACAAGTATACTCAATATATAATTAAATTTTAAACAAAATAAAATCATTTTTCACTATAAAATATTTTCTCAACTGATTTTACAGTTGTGTAATTTCTCAGTTGGGTGATTTTATAGTTGTGTCATTTTTTAATTTTTCACTTGTAAAAACTGATAAATTCATGTCTTGATTTTTTAATTATTATAATAACTGAGAATTTTTTTTTCACAATTGTGTGATTTCACAGATGTATGATTTCTCAGTTGTGTGATTTCACTGTTGTGTCATTTTTCACTTGTAAAAACTGATAAATGCATCTCTCAATATTTTACAATTATTATAATGACTGATAAATTCATTTCTCAATTTTTTTACAATTATTATAATAATTGAGAAATGCTTTTCACAGTTGTTATACATGAATTTTAATATAATAATTTAGACATTCATTCCATAGTTATTCACACATGAGTTTTAGTTTAATAACTGAGACATTCATTTCACAATTGTTAAAACATGAATTTAAATACTATAACTAGGACATTCGATCCTCAATTGTTCACACATGAGTTGAGTATAATAATTGAAATTCATCTCTCGATTTTTCACAACTGACACTCATTTTCACAGTTGTGTATTGTCAAATGATCTTTAAAAAATTATCAAATAAATTTATTTCGTTTTTAAGTTAAATATTTAGTTAATAAATGTAAAGTGACATCACGTGTGAAACAATTGATAACTCAATCTCGTAGCTGTTTAAAGTTAAAAAAAAAATGAACATACTCTCATATGCACTAAAAATGATAACTTAATTTTTTATTATTATTATTAAAAATTGAGTAAATGTTCATTTAGGAAAAATGCTCCTACCAAAATAAAAAATAAAAAAAATTGAGAAATGTAATTTTATTGTGTTAAATTTAAAACAGTTCTTAAAAGTCACAAGGATGTGATTGGCAGTGGTAGAGTCTCACATTTAAAACAAAGAGGTCTTGAATTCAAACCTTGGTCGAGGCAAAAAAAATTTAATTATTTCTAGTTGTCAAAGATGGAGGTGGGGAAGGGTGGCGGTTGGTGGTTGTGGCCGGCGGTGGTGGGTGGCAGTGGTGGTTGTTGCCGGCGTGCAGCGGTGTCGGCGGCGGTAATGGTGGTGCCGGCGGACGGCGGGCAGGGCTGTGGTCGGCGGAGGGTGGTTGTGGGCGGCAGCGGCGGTGGTCAGTGGCAGTGGTAAAGGTGGTGGTAAAAGATGGTTAGGGGTGTGGGAGGATTTTATTTGGGTTGAAGGTATTTTTGCCATTTAAAAATTGCGAGGGATTTATTGGTAAAAAAAAATATTTGAACACAAGGACCCTAAGGTGCAATATGAAATGTTGTGTTTTTATTGGCAAAATACACCTTCCCTCGGGGACTTATTGGTAAAAATCCCTATATTATTTCAAACTTTAAATTCAAAAATTTTAATATTATACTCTAAGTTAGAGTCACCCAAAACAAAAACGCTATACTCCATCTGTCCCATTTAAACTTCAAAATTTTTCATTTTACGTGTCTAAACTTCAAAACTTAAAAAAGAAATTTTTTTATACTTCTTTATTTGTGGGTCCCACATGTCATACCCATGACAATTACCGACTAACTATTTCCTACCCCACTTTCTCTCTCCTACCAAACCATATACACTCACAACACATCACCTTTTTTTTAATTCTTGAACCCAAAAGTTTTTGAATTTTAAATTGGGACGCAGGGAGTATAATATTATTAGACTTTATCCTTTGATGCTATGTTTTTCAAATAAAAATAAATTTAATCGAATATAAATTGATGAAAACAAATTATCAATTATTACGAACAACAAATAATAAAAGTGAATTTGAAATGAATATTTAATGTTCCAAACTAAATTAATGATATAGTTATTAAACCATATCTGAGCTTATTTAGTTCATGTATTCTGGTGGATGACAACTATTCATTTTGTGCAACGGTGATTGAGCGAGATGTTAGTTGTTTAGAGGAACGAGGGACAATGGTATTGTGAGGTACATATAATTGTTCTCCATCGTGCGGGTATATGTAATTAGCATTGGCCAATTAGATTGACCAAAATATACCACGTACCACGCTTTTGTTTACAATTTATGCAATGTATCACAAGTTTACGACATAATCCAACGTACTTTGTATTTTTGTTTTAAATGATGCAACGTACTTTGAAGTACGTTGCATTATTTGAAACAAAAATTGCAAAGTACGTTGCATTATTTGTTACGAAAATTGCATTTTTTGAAATAAATTTGAAATTACGTTGCATTATGTGGTAAACTTGTGGTACATTGCATAAATTGTAAACAAAAGCTTGGTACATTGCATTGTTTGATAATTTTTCCAATTAGCATTATGTGTTGGTCTAAATGTGAGGTGGGTGCGTTGTGTTGGGAGATAAAATAAGTTGAAGGTGTGCATGTTTTCATGGTTGGAGAGTTGTGATTTAGTTAATATCTGAATTTTATTCTTTAGGTAAAATGACATTACAAGGTTCAACTTTGAGGGTTTTCCAAATTAAGGTCCAAACTTAGAGGTATTTCTGAATTGGGATTCAAATATAGGACTTTGATCATTTAGGGTTGAGAACGAAGGGTAAATTGGGAGTTATAACAGTATTGTTGCAAGAGCAAGCCACGTGATGATTATTGGTCCCAAAGGGGCAACAAGGGTATAAAAATAGCTAGAGGGTGGGTGAATAGCTGTTTTGAAATTCTTTTCGTACCCTTGAAAAACTCGATTGCAAATGCGCACTTTATCAAATAAGCGTTTTGAAATACGCCTAAGTGAGTGAGTGAAATGCACAGCGGAATTTAGTAATGTAAAGAGGCGCAAATGATAAAGGGGGCGCACACACACTCTAAGTATTTTGGCTCAAAGTGGGTGAAATATGAAACTAAGGCAAATGAGAAACAAACACAACACAATACAATCCAATCAATATACAATGATTAAACAAGCAAATAGTGAGATAAGATATAAACTTGAAAGTAAATGACAATAAGTAAATACGCGCTATTTGAAGAGGTTCGATCGGGAAATGATCTACGTCTTCTACCAAGATGGTTAGTCTTGGATTTCTAATGGAGATCTTATAATATGAGTGAGTGTTACAAATTACAACGATTGAGCTCAATACTAACTCAAAGATCTATTATCTATGAAAGAACAAATCCTAGATAAAACCGGTATATCTCTTTTAGAAAAATCTAAATGATCAAACTTAAAGAGGTGCGTGTGTGTTCTTAGTTTCAAGACTCTTTAGATCTATGAGATTGAGAGAACAATAAAACTATAGTGTTTTTGCTTGAGGATCTGGGCTAAGTATGAAGGTATGAAGGTGTTCTTGAAAAATCTAGGAATTCAATGAGCAATCTTCAAATCTTCCACAAATACTTGATAGAGAAATTCAGAGCAACTTAGCAACTTCAAATGTTTGAAGTTATGGGGTATTTATAGGTGAGCTTAAAAAATTAGCCGTTGAAAATCTCTTGTGGATAAGATCAAGGACAGATGTGCTGGAGCTCGTTAAGTGGAACACGTGTCCTTTTATAGCCGTTAGACACATAACAACAATATGACCGTTGTGGACAGGTGTCTTCAAATCTGGGTGCATACGCGTTATTTAACCACCGTTGGATCTTGGGCGTAGTTTGAATTTCGTTAAGTCTTCATGTCTTCAATAAATCATCAAATGCTGAGTAATATCAAATAGGCGCGTAGACTTTACCCGGCGCCTAACCAGTGCGCACCAAACAGGCGCATGGGCGCATGGTTGAAGGGGCATATAGGCGCGTGACTTAACTCATACTTGTGATTTTCTTGTATCTTGATATCGAAGCCCTATTCCTAAGCATATTCTATTAAAATGGACTACCTAAAAAATGAAGTATAAATACTTCTTACATATGGGTCTAAAGTCCATGAAATAAAACTTAGGTGATGGATCAATCAAATCTAGTCAATCCTATACATTGAAAACTGAGATATAAGTGGGTATACCCAACAATGACTTAGCGAATTTTTCTGACTATTTTGTAAAAAAAAAAAAAACTAACGTTGGACCCTAAATTGACAAAACTAAAAAAACACGCCTCGATTGGCACCTACCCCTAAAAAAACTAACTAACCAATGAATTTTTTTTCAGTATTTATTGTCACTACGTTCAGCCGCATTTTCATTTTTATTTGTCTTATTTAGTTTGGCCACTTATAAACTCGATGTAAATATATAATTTATTTTCCTATTATACCCTTATTTGATTTTAACATCGTACAAGCTAATCAATAGTACATACAAAAAACATTGCACAAATTCTCATGCACATTAAAACAACTTCAATCATACTTTTCTTCAAACAACCCGTCATTTGTCCAATTTATTGCTCTCTCTTTTTTTCTTTGACAATTGAAAGAAACATATAGTGTGAGAGCCCACTCCCGCGGTCGACCCATCGTTGCTTAAAACGACAAGTTTACCTCATGCGAATGCGCTCAATTTCTCAAAATTGATTACCATCTTGAGTTTTAAAAAATCAGAAGAGTCTCCACCTCATTTTATTCCAGGGAAGATGAAGATAAAACTTTTGCTTTGAAAAGAGAAGTGGATTCGGGGGCTATGTTACAAGAAGAGAATGTGTTAAGCATTCCACTCGACCTTTCGGTCTCTATCGTGTATTCCGCCTACGCTTGATTTTAGGTTTGCCTTAACTTGAAATTATTTTTATACCTTAACTCTAAGAAAATATGTGTGTTTATGTACGCGTGTGTCAACTTAGTGTAGGTGTGAGAGCCCGCGCGCAAACCTAACCGGTCGTTCGTGTAAGAGCGACTAGTTTGCCTCTTGCGAATGCGGCTTGAATCCGCTCAGTTCTCACACAATGGTTACCCTCCTTTGGTTTTGAAAATCAGAGAGTCGCCACCTCATTTTATTAAGGAAAATAGAGATAAAACCTTTTGTTTGAAATTGAAGTGAGTTCGGGGGCTAAGTTACGAGAGGAGAAGGTGATTAGCAGCACTCCGCTCGCCCTTACGGTCTCTAGCATGCTTCCGCCTACGTTTGATTTTAATTGCCTTTTTGAAAATGCCTTTTACGCCCTAACATTGGAAAAATGTGTGTTTTATGTACAAGGAGTCTTCCTAATCTAGGTCGATCCATTTGGTCACAATCGGGAACCGGTTTGGGTGGATACCCGATTGGTTTTCGAAAATGGTTTTGAATCAATTAGACAAGTAATGAAAATAAAGGGGGAAAAGGGAAAATTGTACAAATAATACATGTATGAAAAATATGGGGTAAATCCCATGAAAGAATGTCCAAGTGCCAAGGTTGATCTCCCAAGTTCATGGCTGCTGTGAATCATCATGGATGTACCTATGAATAACCTATCCAAAGAAAGATCTAAAGCTTGGGATTAACTCCCAAGATGTTAGATAACATGTATGAATTTTTGTTGGATTTATAGGTTGATATTTCATATTGGGATCATGCCAAGAACATTAAAGCAAGAACAGCCCAGAACAACAAAGGATGGCATACCAGACTTTGATGAACAATTTACTCTATTATAACTTAAGAATCTGGAAACACTAAAAACATGTAAGTTGAAGACCACATATTAAAAATTGTGTTTGCCAAGTTTCAATGTCAGAAGACAAGTTTTAGTGCTTAAAAAGTGTTCTGAAATTTATATGTCAAAATCTGGGAATTGTGAATCTGGGAGCAAACACTTGATTTAGAAAATGGAAAGAAGCCTTTTCTCAGGTCATAAAATTATTTCAAAGACACGAACATATTTATTAGCTTGTTAAGAACATTTTTCATGTCTTTACTTTGACTTGAAAATCTAGTTTTGATAGGGTTTTGGACCTGAAAACCCAGATTAGTCAAAAGTGAAGCAAGCAAGGCAGCAGGTTTGAACTACGAAAATACCTATCAAAAAATGACCTAGACATGGAATGTGACCACGAAACTTGGCATTCATCATATTAAATATGTAATGAACAACTTTGACGTTTTGAGTTAGATCTAGAAACGAATTTATGATAGATAAAACAGCACATCAAAAACCTTGGTTTAAACAGCACATACTGGACAGATCAGACATGGCATGAAGATGAAGATCAAAACATGGCATAAATTTGGAATAGACCCATGAAACTTGGGGGATTTATTTATTAATGTCTTATTAATATTATCATGGGTCTATTTATGGACAAACACCCACAAAAATGAAGATAAACATGAAAGAAGAAGAGGAGGACAGATTATATACATGCTGGGTAAAAGAACCATTTCTTGCTTGGATTTGAGAGTTACAGCATGAAATCAACACAAGAATTAACTTAACACATATGTACATATTAGAACTTAAACTTGGACATTTAACATATACTCCCTCCGTCCCAGAGTAAGAGTCTTACTTTCCATTTTGGTACGTCCCAGAGTAAGAGTCATATTCCTAAAATGGTAAATAATCTTTACTATTCACCCCACTCATTCTCTCTCATATTTTACTTTTATACTCACAACACCAATCAATTCACTATTCTCTCCCACTCATTATCTCTCCTACTTTACTTTTACACTCACAACATTTACATCACTTCCAATATTTATTAATAAGCGTGCAAATGAGGGGTAGGACTCTTACTCCGGGACGGAGGGAGTATTGAACATGTTCATTTACAAAGTAAAATCATAGATTACATAGATAATAAAGGGAATCTAGTCATTAGTTGACTAGATCCCCAACAACTCATACAACTTACATATTATAAAATCTAATGCTTACAAGAAAGAAAACTTACCTAGATTAGGGGAGGGTGGTGTGCTTCCTTTGTCTCCAAGGAAAGACTTTTTTGTTGTTTGAGTTTGAGAGTTGGAAGACTTGAGATTGCTTGAGTTTTTGAGAGTGTTTTAGTGGTGTTTTGTGGTGGTTTAATGGTAGGGTTGTGGTGGTTTATTGGTGGTTGTTTGGTGGGGATAGGAAGGTGGTAAGAAGAGTGGTTTGGGGCTGAGAATTGAGAGAGAAAGTCAGCAAGGGTTGGCTAGAAGTTGTGGTAGGAATAAAGAGAGTAGTAAGAAGTATGTTAGTCTAGGGCCATTTTGGGGAGGTATTAGGAGGAGGGAGGTGAGATTTGGGTTCAAAATACCCCTAAGGTAGGGGTAGAGGAGGGGGGAGCCGGCTAGGGCGGTGAGGTGATGGGGTGATGGAGAAAAAAATGGAAGAAAAATGATGATCTAGGTTGAAAATAGGGAAGAAACTAAAAAATCTGTGAATAGTGTTTGCACGGCCGTGCACTTTTCAACGCGCGGCCGTGCAACCAAACTTGGTGCCCAATTTTGCTTTTTTAATTATTTTCCTCTTGGACCACTCACACAATGCCAAGTGGCATGAAGGGGCTGGTTCAGGCATATCTTGGTGCACTTTTGTTCCAGCTCCGGTTTTCCGCTCCGCAACTGCTCCGTTGTGGGCGCTCCGGTGTCCCGATTGCTCGGGGGCCCAACAGGAAAGTTGTTCGGTATATTTTTTGGTCACGCCGGTGTACCTACAAAATGTTATAAAGAAAGGAAAAATATATATAATATTTTAAATGCATTAGATGACGCGTAAAAGGCTTTTTAGCAGTGCGGGACCCCGCGAGGGGTCCCGGCACGCGATTTTTTGAGGATAGACCTTTTTACTCGGTTTTGAGCCCTGATCATGAATCCGAACTCAGTTTTTGCATTCGATGCACCAATAAGGCGTATGGTAGTCCGTAGGGCCAAATCTGGGGGTTTAGGTCGATTATCGCATTTTGACCGGTTAAGGGTAGGTTTTAGGGGTGCGAGATCGGGGTGTCTGCAGAGCCACTCGTCGAATTCACTTACAAAGTAAAGAGGATTCGACGATCACAATATAGACAACCGATCTCGTCTCGTTTTAACGGCTGGGCCCGAAGTGGGGCTTCCTACGTATCCCTCGCGGGAATCAACACTCCGTAGTTCTACTCAAGCAAAGCAAGCAAACCAACTAACAAAAGGGGTATGGTCGAACTCGGAGTCCCAAGTTTTCTACGTATCTCTTGCGAGAATCAGACCAATCGTAGTTTGGCTGGGGGATAAAGTTTGAGAAGTAAACTTCTCTAGCGGGGCAATGGAGCGGAGGTATGTCTTGGGAGTGAGATCACATATCTCTGAGCCGGGATTGGGGCGGAGGAATTTGTATGAGGCAACAGGCTGGAGGAATGGCTTAGTGAGTGAGATCACAATATCTCTGAGCCAGGGGGCATTGATAATACAAATTCTCTCTGCTGGGGATAAGAAAGAAGAGAAAGGAAAAAAAAATATAATTTGAGGCAATCAGCGACTGAGCCCGAAGTGGGGCCGCCTACGTATCCCTCACGGGAATCAAGTCAGAGCGAAGTTCCGAGGGAGGTCCAACCCGAGCGCTCAGGCGGACCAAAAAGTAACCAACTACGTCGAGGGTCAGATCCCGTTAAGCCGAAAAAGACCAAGGGGTAACCAATTTAGTGGAGGGGGGCTGATTCGGGGGATGACCGAACAGACCAGGGTAACCAAACTACGTCGAGGGTCAGATTCGGTTAAGACGAAAAGGACCAGGCGTAACCAATGCTTGAGCCATCCAACTCTGGCGCTAGAGTGGACCGGAAGAGTAACCAAATATTAGAGGGTCAATTTCGAATAAATCCAAAAGAGACCGGAGGGGTAACCAACTACTTGAGGCATCCAACTCTGGCGCCAGAATGGACCGGAAGAGTAACCAAAATTAGAGGGTCAATTTCGAATAAATCCAAAAGAGACCGGGGGGTAACCAACATTCGAGACATCCAACTCTGGCGCCAGAGTGGACCAAAAAAGTAACCAAATATTTTTTTGAGAGGGTGCGAACTAATCGGCGTCTCGAGCCTAAAAATATGATTTGGAAGAGAGGCAATGTTCTTGCCATCGAGGTTTTATGAAAACATTTTTTTGTGAAAGCGAGGCGATTTTCTTGCCATCGAGATTTTTGGGAAAATGATTTTGGAAACGAGGCAATGTTCTTGCCATCGAGGTTTTAGAAAAAACATTTTAGGAAATGAGGAAATGTTCTTGCCATCGAGGTTTTGCGACAACGATTTTAGAGGAAGGCGAGACCTAGATTTTCTCAAGCCTAAGGGTTGTCTAATATTTATGAGGAAGGCGAGTTCTAGATCTTCTCAAGCCTAGCAGTTTAATTGTAATTAAAGGCAGCAAAAATAGCATGATAAGCATAGGGGCGTGCAAAATGACATGCTAGGGAATGGAGGCTGCAGCACTGCATGGGGCATGATATGATATGATCGCATGGCAAGAACAAGATAAGAAAAATCAATCACACATTTATATTTGAGGGATAGAGGATACGCTGCAAGCTGCTGCTATGGGCGGATCCAGGGGCTTTGTAGCTGTTGTGTGATGAGATTTTTGATTCTTATCGTGCAAGACACCACCGAATGTGCAGAGCCATCTCGAGTTCTTCTCGGATGTCGTTCTTTTAGTAGTGGGGGCTGCCTTTTGGGGCATCTTTAGGTATGTGCGGTCGCGCCTATGAGGAGCTCTCCTTTGTAACATTTCGATGAGTGTGTGAGCGCCTGAGGTGACAGGCTCTCCTTTGCAGCGTTTTGATGAGTGTATGGTCGCACCTGAGGTGACAGACTCTCCCTTTGTAACATTTAGATGAGTGTGTGGTCGCACCTGAGGTGACAGGCTGCCTACGTATCCCTTTCGGGAATCAGACCTTCGTAGTTCGAGTTTTTGTGAAAAACTCGAAAAAAAATCAGTCTGATTCGAGAAAGTGTTTGTTGGAGAGGATCTTATCTTGATTGTAGCACGACTTCGCATTTGGGTCCCTGCATAAGACTTTCACAAGCATACAGATATATCGTGATATTCATGTGCTTGAGAGTGTCATACACGTGCCATAAGAGAATTCAAGATTTAGAGATTTGAAAGATAAAGAACGCATTCTCTTTCTTTTGATAGCTTTATTTTTGATGATCTTTTAGATGATGATGATTTCTTCTTCTCTTTTTTTTTCTTTTTTAGACACGATGTGCAATGCTCGCGTTTCAATCTTTACTTTGAAAAAAGATGAGAAAAAGTATGTATGTGCAAAGAGGGAGAATCAGGAAAGAAGGAAATCATGTATTTATTGTTTTGAGAGATTTGTACAAGAAATGAGAGTTATGGCAAGTGTATGGGGAAGCGAGGTCAGAGGCCTAGCGTGAGTACTCAAAAAGTCAATTCCCGACACCATTTTGGTCCAGTCTACTCAACGAGGTCTCTCGGGATATAGAATTTAGATCAGCCCAGTTTTTTTATCGCGGAAGCCCCAGTATGTTTTCGTGACAAGGATTCAGATGTCGGTAGCGGAAGCCCCGGTACACTTTGATGGTAAGTCTTTGGATGTTGACCGTCGAAGCCCCAGTATTTCAATGTGTCACTGTCGAGGACTCGACTATTTAGAAGAGCGGTCCTATTCATTCAATAAATATTTATGTGACTCGGGAGCGGGAACCTTTGACATCACTCGCAATGGCTTGACTTGATCTTTGTTCTAGTGTCCCTCTTGAGAGGGGCATAACTGTTTTTTAGGGGCGCTTGACGTTTCGATGATTCTTTGCAGGGAGATCAAGAAGACCGCTATGTAACCCAAAGGTTGTACCCAAGATTGATGTCGTCTTGTTGGGGACCAAACTTCCTTGAGGAGTTTTCCCTACCACTCGATGCATATCCATGTAGCCAGATGTAGGACCCTTGATGTGACCTTGGGGCGGGTCTCGAGTTTTTGACTAGTAATTTGTTTTGATGTCCTACTTGTGGAGGACTTAACTGTTCTCGAGAATTTTACAGAGTTTGACCTTTCACTGTCGGGATTCAAAGAAGCCCCATTGTTACTCGAAAGTAAGCTTCGCGATCAATGTTCTTTTGATGGGGACCAAACTGCTTTGAGGAGTTGTCCCAAATCTGGCATTCTCTTGGATGGGCATATATGCTAACCCGAACAAACCATGCTTGACCGTTATGAGTTCAACGCTTTCATTCAAAGCAAGCCCCAGACTGATGACGTGCATCCCCAAATTAGGTCTTTTCGCTTGAGTATATGTCTGCTTGAGATTGTGAACTTTAGAGACTTTCATTCATTTGTCTCTCTTGCTGCGACAGAAGTAGGAATTGGCAGGGGAAGGCACGAGGCCAGTATTTTAGGAAGGCAAAGGAAAATCTCGTAAGATTTTCGACATCGTGTTTGCGCAAAAAGGATTGACAGAAGGATGAGGGTAGGGGGAAGCCCCTAGACTCGAGAAATTTGCTCACATTTTGAATTCAAAGACTCAAGATTAGAATTCGCGTTAATGGTCAAGTACTTCAAAATCAAATGGATTTTCGCAGTCTAATTAATTTCAACTTTAGAAAAGCAGGTAATTCATTTGGACTCAAATTAGACCACAACAGCTCGAGATGAGAACACCATTTGATAATTGTAATTAGCGTCGCATGTTGACCTTGTGGGGGAGAGGTCCTTGTTGTCGTCGATGTCATTGTCGTTGTAGTCTCTGGAGGCTGTCTGACTTTTGGTCTCTAACCTCTAAAATTGAGAGGTTGGTTTGTTAAGGGAAAATGTATAACTCTAGAAATTTCTGGGGGCAAGGGTTTTTAACCTCTCAGTGTAAGAGGCCGGTTAGGAGCATGAGTCACCAATTGTCGTCGTTGATGGTGCTCGCTCAAAGGGGGTCGAAAATGATTGTGTAATATGTATATGGTATGTACAAAGAATGAAGTAATGTACAAGAATAAAGCAGAATAGAGATTTTTTTTTTATTTTTTTTTGCACGGCCATTCTTTTGCTTAAAGCCTCCCTTTCGGGTTTTCGACTTCAGCGGGCCACTCTTTTGCGCCCTTTTTTTTTTGCGCGCCTCCCTTTTTTGCCTGAAGCCGCCCTCTTGGGTTTTCAACTTCAGCGGGCGATTTTTTTTTTTTTTTTTAAGAGAAGGATGAGAAAAAGAAGGGAAAATAAAATTTTGCAATGTACACATTTATTTAGAGAAAAGTGTGCAATTGCAGAAACAAAAAAAAAAAATCGGTCTTCGGCCTTTTGACTAGCCACCTCAAATCTGCGTCGAATTGTTTTCGGAGTCTTGATTGATTGATCGTCTTTGTCGACTCCATTGATCGTCTTTGTCGACTCCATTGATCGGCTTTGTTGACTTTTTCGATCGCCTTCGCGGACTTAGTTCTCAACTCAATTAGTCGCAGTCTAAGATTAGTCCATTTTCATATTTAGCTTTTAATAAAGTGATTTTAAAGAGATGCACGATTAAGAAGCACTTAATTATAAGGCGAATTCATTGACTGAAACTTTTATTAATAAGACAAACGTGAAATTAAAAAGTAATACAAAAGAATGACTCGCAAATTTGATTTAGAAAACAAAGGAAGTGTGAGGACATTTTAGGACGGGCCCGAAAGCAAAAGGGATTGGAGTTGGGCGGTGTGCCCTATTCACAGCAAAAGAAAACCATCCCATCGGGTCGTTGATCTTTCATTGGCATAAAGTGTCACAAATCTTCCATGTCGGCGGGCTATGGTCATCGTAGCAAAAGGGAACATTTTCCTTGGGGGTCGAGGAGCCCCTAGGATACCATCTTCGGGTTTGAAACATTGCACATCCCGGCTCAAAGTTGGGCGAGCCCCTAGTCACATTTTCTGTTGTCTATCCTTTGTTTGTCATCGCTGATTGAGAGATTCGGAGTAGACCTTGATAAAAAAGATGCCCGGAACGGACCTTGAATACTACGCTAGAAAACGAATGGGATTCTCCCTCTACAAAATTGGTTGAAGGAAAAAATGTTTTTTTAATGGGGACGGAATTTTTTTTATGTACGAAAGAATGATTGTTTTAATAATAGAGGAAACAAAATGATTTTATTTGGAAAGATTGAAAAGCTAGCAACGCACAAAAATCCTATGGAAGCCGGACAAGCACTTTGCTTAGTTTTGACACTTTGTCTTGTTTAATACCGGAATAGTGGATTCCTTCTCCCGAGTATGAGACCAATGTTTTTCACCTGTACCTATGGCCATCATAAGCCTCTAGCAAAGGGCCCATACACTTTCGGGAATCCACCACTCTTGTTACGGTCTATGTGAGAGTATTTGGAAATTTTGAGTCAATCCCATTCATTTCATTTGAATATCTACTTTCGAAAACGTTTTATGATTTTTGGAAGTAAATAGGATTGACTAAAAATCTCTTTAGACAAGAACCGGCTCAAAGTCAAGGACGTGTATTTTTTGAAAGTGTTGTTCAAATATATGTTTAGGACATAGAATTGCTTAATCTCAATCATAGTTATCACTTAGGATCCCCCAATTTTTGATTGTATCTTTAGGATTCCTAGTGACCAGCACAGGTGTATAAACAACTCTTCATTACAAGGCAAACCAGCTAGATGACAACAGAAAATAAATTAGCAGACCAGTATCCAAGTTGCCGACCAAAGATCTACTCAGTATATAATACAAGTTACCGGCAACTCACCAATCGGCAAGGACAGACTGAAGTTCACTGGTAGTCAGCTCATGATATTTTTCACTTGAATATCTCCAGGTTACATCGTTCTAACTTTAAGTTGATTTTACCGATTGTCTCTTGTACTGTATTTCCGATAACTGCTATCAGTCTGCTACGTTTTCTGTGCCAGTCCGACACCGAGCTATTTTTAGCTCTACTCTGTCCCTACGTGCTTTTTGCAGGTGACCGGTTGAGACAAAGGGGTTTTTACCCATCAGACCTTTCCAAGCATGCGTGTACTTCAAATCCCCGCCATTAATGCAAAAGATATCGCATTTAATGCTCCTCACCTACACAGCTGAAAATTCAAATTGCAAGCCTTCTTCCATAAGACTCAAGTCATTAACTCCTCATATAAATAGAGGACTCAGAGCATTGAATAAGTTTGGTGAAAGTAGTGTTGGAAATTATGCCTTAGGCCCTTGAGAAAGGCCTTACGTTACATCATGTTCTCATTTGTAATGGAGATAACAAACCTGGATTATTATATGTTTTACATGTTTATTATAATAATCTCTGTCCCTAGTACTTATGAAGAACTAGTATAAGTTTAATTGATGATCATATGATGATCATGTGTATATGATACAAATTAAGCTTATGGGTACTTGTTAGTGAACACGTACTGGACATGACCCGCTATGAGATTTATGTCATGGTCAGATGTCATAATTAAATCTCATATAGTTATATCATTTATCCTTAGACCTGAGATTATCATAGTCTTCCACATGATGAACATTATGTTTGACGTACTCAAACGCTACCCCTAACCGGGTGGTTATAAAGGCTACGATTGACATAATCGGATTCATGTAGGGAAGAATGATAAGTCAAGATGAGATTTGTCCCTCTCTCAAGATAGATATCTGCTTGGCCTTTCGATGAGTGAGATTGATGATAGTGTATGGCCATACCCAAATGAATTGAAGTGTTCAATATCATTTGCTCATATCAATCTACTCGGGATCGAGAAAGCATTGGACAACATAAGTTGACGTGGACCATGACTTATGTCCAATATGATATCGTGTGATAAAAGGATTGTGATATGTTCTATGAGGATAACAAACGTCGTTAAGTTATATTAATTGGGTAGTCATAATGGCTTACTAGCGTACGCTCATGAGTTATGAGTTTGACCTTGGTTGGACTCATTACCAACTTAATATAATCCTATGGGATCACACACAAAAGGATGAATCAAGAAAAGGCAGAAGGTGAATTCCTGGCGGGCACGGCCGCGCTGGTTATAGAGCACGACCGTGCTGATTTGCACGGCCGCGCGAGTTAACTGACTCGACCGTGCCAATATTGATTTGTGGCAGAGTGAGCTCGGACCAAGTGGCAGGGCCGTGCCATTTGGTGAGCACGACCGTGCCAATATTCCTGGGGCCATATTTGTGCAGTTTAATTGGTGACGGGATTTAGGTCTTCTAGGTCATTAAGGGTTAATGACTAGGGACTATAAATATATATTTTCATCAGCCATTAAACTAATGCAACCTAGTATGTTTGAGAAACATAATTCGTGATCCAAGATTGAGAATCAAAGGTCAAGAACACCAAAATTCATATAGCCTTTGAATATTATAAAAAGGTTTTTCTAATGGATCTAGCAATCCAGATCTAGAATGGTTCTAGATATTCGTCCGTGTGTGGATACACATAGAGGATGTTTTCTTTAACATCTCATGTTCGTCTTCCTTTGATCCTGATCCAAAGAACACGAAGAACGAGGAGATCAAATCTTAAAGCTTAAAGACTTGAAGATTTGGAGATCCGGAAAAATTTAAATGCACAACAACGGTTAATATTCTAAATTCGTCTTGCTATTAATTTAATCATCATTAATGGATCTTGGGGCTTAGGGTTTTGATTGATTTTATATTGCTTTATTCCGCTGCGCATGTTGCCTCAAAACCCAACAGTGATATCAGATCCCCGTTCATGGATGGTTATTTTAATATTATCATGTTTAATATATAATTTGATTATATGATCTACCATGATAGAATTTAGAATAAGAGATTTGTGTGAATATATTGGTAAACAATTATATATTTGATATAGTATGATTATGAACATGGTTTTCAAGATGTATGATTAATATGATTAATTTATTTATCGGATCATCAATTTCTTTAATTGGATCATTGAATTGATGATTCTTGATCTTAAAGAACAAATTGTTTGTTCTTAGGGTTTGATGTTTATGAAAATTTGATTATCATAAATAGTTGAATTCTTAAAAGATCAAGATTTGATAAATTGCGATCGTGCGGTTCGCGTGCAATACACGTTTTGTGCAGAATTTTCGCCCAGATTTTTCGTGCAGATTACGTGCAGCGCACGTGCAGTCCAGAATTTTGTGCAGAATTTTCGTGCAGTTCGCGTGCAATGCACAAATTCATGCAGATTTTTCGTGCAGTTCGCGTGCAGTGCAGATTTCTGAATTCGTGATTTCCAGACTTGGAGATGCATCGTAGAATACGTATTGTTCATAGAATTGGATTCTTTGAAGTAATGAATTCTTAATAGAGTTGGACTCTATGAAAGAAGTCACTATTCAATACTCCCTCCGTCCCTATTTACCTAACAAAAATGAGGCTTTGCACAAAAATTAAGAAAATGATTGTAAAGTTGATGTGTTGTGAGTGTAGATAGTTGAGTGGGAAAGAGAAAGTGGGTACAGAAAAGTAAGTGGATAGTTGTTGTGAGTATGACAAGTGGATCCCACTATTTAAAAAATGTTTAAAAGTTTCCTTTTTGGGATTTTGTAATGTAAATAGGGACACCCAAAATGGTAATTTTTGTAAGGTAAATAGGGACGGAGGGAGTATGTATTATACCTAGAGTGGGACTCTAAGAAAATCTAAAATTCATAATTATATTAACATAGTATCCATTCATTAATTAATTGGATTAATTATACATTTGTTATACGCGTTGCTATATGAAAGAACTTTCTTGAAAATTTAAGTCATGTGCCAATCCATTATTAAAACACATGTGAGTACACAGGGTATTTTTATGCGGGCTCTAACCATCGCGAGGCGCATTAATTCTATCAGTGTATGAGCATGATGAGTGAAAGAGTGGTTCCTATGCGTTTAACGTGGTTTGACTTAATTAGGCTATCATAAGAGTTATGGACCTAAGGCACAAGATGAGATTAAAACATGTTTGACATTGGATGTCTAAAACAATCTCATAAAAGATCTAAGATTCACATATAATGTGATTGATAAGGAGTTATCAACCTAAATTGATTGGTCTTATGCATCTTACCCTCGCGGACGTAAGATCAAGTGAAATATGGATCTTAGCTCACTTAAAATTATATTATACATCTTAGAGTAAATGACTTTGAATAAGTCAAATTTTAGAAGAAAAAGGAAAATAATTAAATCCTTTTTGAGATTTAATTAAGGATTCCTTCTGTCTTCTGGTTTAGGTCTCTAGCCTATAAATACTTGTTGGTAGTGGTGCCCTAGGCACGTTTAATAAACGTTGTAATTGTTATCATTTATTTCATATCAATAAAGAGATGTTTTGATTATTATTGTTGTTCATGTTTACTTATAATAATCTCCGTCCCTAGTACTTGTTAAGCACTAGTATAAAGGCTAAATGATCATGGGATGATCATGTTAGATTTATGGGTACTTGTTTGGAACAAGGTACTGGACATGACCCGCTGTATGAGATTTATATCATGGTCTATGTCGTACATATATCTCATATTAGTTATGTCATTCGAATCCTTAGACATGAAGTTATTATAGTCTTCCACTTGATGAACATTGAGTTTAATATATTCAAACGCTATCTTAACACGGTAGTTATAAAGTGTATGATTGGCATAATCGGAATCCCGTTGGGAAGAATAATAAGCTAAATGGATTTGTCCCTCCACGGAGAGATGTCAAGCTGGGCCCCTCGAAAGAATGATGTTGATGAAATGTTCGGCCGGACTCAAATGGATTGATTGGATCAATAGCATTTGAATTATCAACATATTCAGAATCGAGAAAGTATTGAACAAGACAAGTTGACTATTTGACCATGACTTGTGTTCAATGACATCGTGGACAAAGGGATTATGACATATTCTAAAGGAATGCGAACTTGTATCTAGTTATACTATTTGGGTAGGTATGACGGTTTGCTAGAACCTAATCATATCTTATGGGATCATGTTTGAGCCCATTGCCAACTTAGTATAATCCTAGAGGGTCACACACAATAGAACGAATCTTAAATAAGAGGACTATATTGGAATTTAGGGTCGAAGGACCTCAAAGGAATTTCTAGAAATATTCTCTTCCTGGTCAACCAACCAAGCGGGCGCTTGGGTTGGACCAGGCGGGCGCCTGAATGAATTCTGAAAGATCTGGACCTTCTTGTCAAATAAACGGGCGCCTGGATTGGACCAGGCGGGCGCTCGGTCTGGCGGCAGGAAAATTCCTAATTCGATTAGGAAAGGTTTTTGGCACAAGTTACCTATTTGGAATAGGTCCTAATTGTGTATAAAAACCCCAATTCGGCCAGACCATCAAAACAAGTGCTTTTGTGAGTCTCAAAGAGTTTGAGAGAGATTTTATTTTGTTCTAAGACATCCTTGATTGAGGAACAAAATAATTCACAAATAAATTCCATATAGTTCTTTATTAAATTGTGAAAGTGTGTTTCATAATTATTGGTCTAGCAACCAAGATCAAGGAGCCTCTTGATATTCGTTCGAAGTGTGGATACCGCTAGAGGGTGAATTTTATCATCTACAAAGTTCGTGATTTTGTCCGTGATAAAACTTCAAGTTTCTCCACCAAGACCAAAGAAAACTTTGATAGTCATCAAGGGTTAGTTTTTTCCTCTATTCATTATGTTGTATTTGATTTAATCATAAGAACGGATCCATAGCTTTGGGTTTCTTAAAATTTTAATTGCTATATTCCGCTGCGCATGTTACTTGGAAACCCAACAGTGGTATCAGAGCCCCGTTCATGTTGATTAATTCAATACTAGGATCATGTTATGTCTATATAAATTGTTTATGTGCCTAGCATGATATGAATATTGGATTATATGATGTTTATGTGTTATGTGATTTTATGTGGTTTATTGTTTTACAACTTTAATCTCACGATTCAATCGCAATAAATATTATGATGGATTCAGAATTATTGATTATTAATTTTGATTGGATCAAAGTTTTAATAATCAGGGAAAAATAATTTTGAGACAAAATTTTCGAACTTTAAAAATTCTGTACCATTCTGACCATTCAGGCGCCCGCTCGCTGAAGACCAGGCGGGCGCTCGGTGGTCAAAATATGTTCTGATTTTGGTTAAAATCTGAATATGGAATTTTCGATAAATTCGACAAAACCAGTCCAGACTTGCTGATCTGGAATGGGTTTTGGGTAGTTGGTTTGTGTGTGGATTTTGGGATTTGATTTTCCTATTTGTTTTAGTCTTGTGATTCCTAGATTGGTTCAAGTTTTGGATGGCTAATCTGCGTTCATCGAGATTGTGTTTCCCAAAATTGATCGCAATCAAAGTTTCAAAGATAAAACGAAGTTAGAATTATGAAGAGTTCATAATTGCTAAAATTGAGAAACAAAGTTCTTGATTCAAAGTTTGGAGATCCATGTGGAATTGTGGATGCAATTGGCCTACGTTTATCGAGACCATCTATTGCTTAGTTTCGGCCACATGGACTACTTTATTGGTTTCTTGAATTAGTGCGGGATTGTGGTTGCCTAATGGCTTAGTTCGATCGCACTTCTTGTTGTCTTGATTTGGAGATAATAACCAAAGTTGAAATAGTCTCATCCTCATAATTATAGAGAAACTAATGACACATAAATATCATGCTTAAATTAATGGGATTAATTTAGTGGCTAAACTTGATGTGTAACATGTTTATATTATGTGCTCATAAATATGTTATATGCTATATGTGATGAACCTTCAAAGAAAGTTTTAAGTCCTTCATTGCCATGCCATGATTAAAACACTTGTTTATACATTGGTGATCTTGATGTGGGTTCGCCTCCGCGAGGTGCATTAAGTTTATTCATGTATGAGCAAGATGAGGTTCATTAGTTTAATGTGGGCTTGCCTCCACAAGGTACATTAAATTGAATGGTTCCTATACGTTTAAAATGGTTGGACTTAATTAGGCGTCAAAACAGTTTTGGGCCTAGGCAAAAGATGAGATTAAACATGATTTGGAAATTGGATTTCTCAAAGAATCTCATAAAAGGATCTAAGAATCATATGTGATATGATTGACATGATCGTCTACCTAATTAATTTAGTTTTGAGCGGTCCGCCTCCGTGGACTCAAAAGTTAAATTAAAGTTGGATCTTAGCCCAATTAAATTATATTATGCATTGGATGTATATGGAGGTTATATAATTTAGTGGGAGTATTTTGTTTGAAAAATACATTATTTATTTAATGAAAACCGGTACTTATTAAATTTTGGAAATTTTTGCATATTTGTAGATAATGACTACTAACACTCAATCAATTTCGTTGCGATCGATCCTTGAGAAGGATAAGCTCCAAGAGAATGGTACTAACTTTATGGATTGGATCCGTAGCCTAAGAATTGTTCTAAGGCAAGAAGATAAGTTGTACATTCTCGATGGGCCTCTTCCTACTGAACCGGAACCTACTGCCCCTAGGGAAGAAAGAGACAATTACAAGAAACATCGTAATGATTCTAGAGATGTAAGTTGTCTCATGCTTGCTACTATGTGCTCAAAACTCCAACAAAGTTTGGAACATTTGGAAGCCTATGAGATAGGCGTGGAGTTAAGAGCCATGTTTCAAGAGCAAGCTAGGCAAGAGAGGTACAAGACATTGTTGCATTCACTACTTGCAAAATGAATGAAGGGCAATAAGTGAGTCCTCACATGCTGAAAATGAAAGGTTATGTAGAGCACCTTGAGAAACTTGGCTATCCAATCCCATTGGAGCTAGCCACGGATCTCATTCTTAATTCATTGCCTAAAAGTTATAATCAGTTTGTGATGAATTATAACATGCATGGAATGGATAAGAATCTCTCCGAGTTGCATGGGATGCTTAAAACTGCGGAGATGAAGATTGCGGAGAAAGGTTCTCCCGTGCTCTTAGTTCATGATGGGAAGAAGGCTAGTGCCAAAGGAAAGGGTAAGAAAGTTGTTAAACCCAAAATAAGCAAGGCAAGTGTTGCCAAGGCTTCTGAGGCAAAACCCGATTCACAAAAGGATGCAATCTGTTTCCATTGTCAAGAAATTGGACATTGGAAACGTAATTGCAAGGCTTTCTTGGAAGAGCAAAAGAAGAAGAAGGGCAGCAAGGCTGCGTCGACTTCAGGTATCTATATGATAGATATTCTCCTTTCTACCACTGATTCTTGGGTATTGGATACCGGATGTGGTTCTCACATTTGTTTAAATGTGCAGGGTCTAAAGAATAGGAGACTACTTAAAGATGGTGAAGTAGACCTACGCGTGGGGAATGGAGCAAAAGTTGCTGCATTAGCCGTAGGGACTTATGAAGTCACTTTACCTTCCGGATCAATTCTTGTTTTGAACAATTGTTATTATGTTCCGGATTTAAGTAGAAATATTATTTCAATTTCTTGTTTGGATAATGAAGGTTTTAAGTTTCTTATTGAGAATAAGAAATTTTTTATTTATTTAAATGATGTGCTTTATGGTATTGCTAATTCATTTAATGGCCTTTATATCTTGGATGTCAAGAATGAAAATAATGACAATGTCTATCATGTAAATAAGAAATCTAAACCTAATGATGTAAATCATACTTACTTGTGGCATTGCCGTCTTGGTCATATTAATGATAAGCGTATCTCAAAACTCCATGGGGACGGACTTTTAGGTTCATGTGACCTCGAGTCATATGATACTTGTGAGTCGTGTCTTCTTGGAAAAATGACTAAGACACCTTTTACCAAGTTGGGTGAAAGGGCAAGCAACTTATTGGGGTTGATACATTCCGATGTATGCGGACCATTAAGTAGCAATGCTAGGGGAGGATTTCAATACTTCATAACCTTCACTGATGATTATAGTAGATTTGGGTATGTTTACCTAATGAAACATAAGAGTGAAGCATTTGAGATATTTAGAATATTTCAAAATGAAGTAGAAAAACAACTTGGCAAAAGTATTAAGGCACTTCGATCAGATCGTGGTGGAGAATACTTGAGTCAAGAATTTGATGATCATCTAAAGAATTGTGGAATAGTTTCACAATTGACTCCACCCGGAACGCCACAATGGAATGGTGTGACCGAGAGGAGAAATCGGACTTTGTTAGACATGGTTCGATCAATGATGAGTCAAGTTGATCTTCCAATATCCTTTTGGGGTTACGCTCTAGAAACCGCTGCTTTCACGCTAAATCGTGTTCCAACTAAATCGGTTCAAAAGAATCCATATGAGATGTGGAGCGGAAAGAAAACTTGTTTATCTTTCATGAAGATTTGGGGTTGTGAAGATTTTGTCAAAAGACTTGTCTCTGACAAACTTGCGCACAAATCTGACAAATGTATTTTCGTGGGATATCCAAAGGAAACTAGAGGATATTACTTTTACAACCGTGAGGACAACAAAGTGTTTGTTGCCCGAACTGGTGTCTTTCTAGAGAAAGAGTTTCTCTCCAAAGAAATCAGTGGGAGTAAAATAAATCTTGAAGAAATTCAAGACCCAGAAAATAACATTGAACCAATAGTGGAACAAGAACAAGAACCACAAAGAGTTGTGGAACCTGTTCAAAATACACAAGCAACTCGCAGATCTAGTAGGTTACGATCCGAGCCCGAGAGATATGGATTTCTCGTAACGGATAGTAATGAGGTAGAAATCATTGAGAATGATGAACCGTCAACCTAACAAGAGGCAATGTCTTCTCCTGATTTGGACAAGTGGCTTGGAGCCATGGAATCCGAATTGCAATCCATGCAAGAAAATCAAGTTTGGAATTTGATTGATGCGCCCGAAGGTGTATGTTGTTCAAATAGATTCCTAGATCATAGAATTATTTAATCCCAATCATGTCTACACTTAGGATCCCCCAATTTTATTAGAACCTTTTTAGGTGCCCTTGGGATTCTTTGTGACCAGCACAGGTGTATTACAACTCTTCAAAACAAGACAAACCAGCAGAGGAAGCAAATCAGCAGACCAGTAAACAAGTTGCCGATCAACTCTATTCTTAACATGCGACAAGTTGCCGATCAACTTTCTACACAAGTTGCCGATCAACATATTAAAGAAGTTTCCGATCAACTCCATTCTCAACATGCCGATATAATAGACAGTCTGCACTGTCAGTCAGGTGACATCATTTCATTAAAGTCAACCTTGCTGATTGTCTCTATACTGTTTTATCATAAAGTAGTTTACTTGCTCTGTAATGATTACTGCGCCGTCTGACACATAGCTACTTTTAGCTATACTCTGTCTCTACTTGCTTTTGCAGGTAACCGGTTGAGACAAAGGGGTCTTTACCCATCAGACTTTTCAGGCACGCGTATCTTCGCCATTAATGCCAAGGATACTGCATTAAATGCTCCTCACCTACCCAGCTGGAAATTCAAATGTTATCATTCTTCAACAAGCTAAGACATTAACTCCTCCTATAAATAGAGGACTCAGTGCATTGAAGAAGGTTGGTGATTTTAGTGCATTGAAGAGAGTTGGTTGTTTGCAGCATTCATTGAAGCTCAAACATTCCGTGTCCAGATAATCATTAGATCATTTAATAGGATAACACTTGTGCAGAAACTCAACAACATTGTTAGTATTCCCGAACTAGATCATTTTAAGGAATACGTTGTTTGAGTATTTCACACACCCACCTGAGTGAGACAAGTTCTTTTGAACTTGCCGCTCAAATACACTTGGTCAGATATTTGTTTTACGATTCATTAACTATCTCTAGAATTTAGTCTTTGTATCCGGCAAAGCCGCGCTTGTAATAGACTAGGGATATTTAATAGTGCTCTTAACCCAAATCCAAGTTCTGACCAAACTTGGTAGAGGACGTAGCAGTATTTACACTGTGAACCTCTCCAAATCTCTGTGTCATCTGTTACTTACTGTCCTTGCCGGTTTGAACTCTATCACCGGCAAATCATTATTGTTCTTGCTGATTCATCATTATTTCCTTTGACCAATCTCTTGAAACTGCATTGAACTTTTGGAAACAACTTTGTGTTTAAACTAAGCTCTGAAAATATTTTATTCACTGATTTTGTGTGAGTTAAAACTAAGTCATATTTTACCCGCTGCGCTTACTGATAATAGTTTGCAAACTGATAAGTGACTTTGCATTTATAAGTGTTTCTTTGTGAAAGTTTTTTTTTTTAAAAAAGGGTTATTCACCCCCCCTCTAGCCTATTTTCCTACCAATTGGGCCTAACAATTGGTATCAGAGCTTGGAATTTTGAAAGAAATTTCCAAGCTTTGCAGCTTGTATTGCCGATACCATGGCAGGAAAAATCATGCAGTCGTTCAACATCACTACCATTCCGTTGTTGAACGTCAATGAGTTTGGTGTCTGGAAATCTCGTATGATAAAGTATATGAACTCAATCGATGACCGGTTAATGCAAGTAATAGAAGGTGGTCCAATCATTCCTCTAAAGGTCTCAACCACCTACCGACCAATTCCTTCCACTCCTCTGACTGCTCATGCTGATCAAGACACTGAACAAGAAACGCATGTTCAAGTTGATGAAACCTTGATTGAAAAACCTAGAGAAGAATGGACTGATGAAGACAAACTTTCAGTTGCTCTAGACGGAAAGGCGTGCCACATTATCTCATGTGGATTGGACGACAAGCAATATAAACTGATTGACTTGTGCTCCACGGCTCAACAATGCTGGAACAAACTCCTTGCATACTTTGAAGGAGATGAGCAATTGAAAGACAACAGACTCTACGACTGCATTGCGGAGTTTAAATCTTTCAAGAAACTAGATGGTGAATCTCTCAGAAGTGCCTACGACAGATTCTGCGAGGTAAGTAATTTATGTGCTTCATTAGGTAAAGTGTATACTATGAAAGATCTTAATATTCATTTTCTAAGTTCTTTAGGAAATGAGTATCATACTAAGGTCGCTGCTGTTAGAGAAGTTAGAGACTTAAACAAGACCTCTATTCAGAATCTTGTGTCTAGTCTGTTCTTGTATGAGAGAGAACTGCAAAAACTTAACGTTCTCGATAAAAATTTCAAAAACTTGTCTCTATCAGCTCAATCTCAGGTATCCTTCCCTTCAACCAAATTCCCTCCTATAGATCCCCAACAAACACCCTGCTGTTCAAAAACCTCAGAAACACCTTCAGAACAAACAATGGAAGAAGACGAGTTTGCCGCCTTCGCCAGAAACTACAAGAGGTTCAAAGACTTCAAAAAGATGCAAAAAGGAAGTCACCAGCAACAAAAATCTTTTACACCACCATTTCAGAAATCAGCAAGCTACAACAAACCAAGTACCAATGCTACCGATGGCAAAAACAGCAAAGGTGATCTTGTCTGCTTTAACTGCAGAAAACCTGGTCACTTTGCCTCAAAATGTCCTCAGCCAAAGTATGAATACGTGAGGAAATCAGTAAACAAGAGATACCCAAAGTCTCGAAGTTATGTTGCCGATGATAGCACAGAAAAAGCCTTGCCGGTCTGGTGTGAAACTGATTCAGACGAAGATGCCAATGAAGATGCGGATGCCGATGTAAGTTTCATGGCATTAGATTCAGATGATGCTGATCTTTCATCCTTGCCGACTCCAATCTACCAAGATCCCTCGCCGCCAAAGACTCCAGTCAAAGAAATACCAACTGGAAGAGCTCAACCATACTTCAAGGAAGTAAGCATCAAAGCAGGAAACCCAATAGGATACAAGGTTCATCAAGTGGGAACTTCACTCTATGGACAGTGTAACTCTTCTCACTTCAATGCTTCTAAAACCAAACCCTTGCCGATGACAAGAAAATTCCCATTCACCGAACATCCCAATATTGCCAAAAGCCTTTCGAAACCCATCTCTTCCCTACCTGACTTCTCACCTGAACCCATTCTCTCTACTCCCAAAGATTCAGCCGACCCTCTTCCAGAATTATCTAAGGCTGAGATGGTAGAGACAATGGATGAACTTTTTATTGATTATGAGAAGCTGAGTAGCGTTCATAAAGTGATGGCTGCTGATTTCAAAAGAATTTCTAACGAGAATAGCTCGCTTATGTCTGAACTTTCAGTTCTCAAAGGACACGAGCTTGAGTCTATTTCTCTAAAGAAAGAAAACCTAGATCTCAAATGCCAAGTAGCAGTATTGATAGCTCAGATCGAAGATCTTGTGAAAAGAAACAATCATCTCTCAAGGATTGTTGATTCATACACAAAATCTAGAGTTGCTGTTGAAACAATCCTACAGACCCAAATGTCATATAAGGACCAATCTGGGTTAGGATTTGATTCCAGCAGCAGTAGCTCTACTGAAACTTGTGCGACCGAGAAAAGGGATGAGAAAGTTGAATGTAGTCCTGTTAACTCAGTGCATAAGGATGCTAAGCCAATATACAGTGCTGTGGCAATGAAGTATCCTAAGAACCAGAACAAAAGGAATGACAAGCACAAACAAAGATATGTTAAGGTTGCTGATACTGAGTCTGCCGATAACGGTACTCTTAGTGAATACATCAGCAGAGCAAGTGCTGCCGATCTAACCTCCTCTGCTGCCGATGGACAAGTGCCTAAAAAGGCAACTGCCAAAGGTAAACAGAATGGAAAGAAAGACAATACTGCCACCTTTAAACCTACTAAGTTTGTGCCTGTTCAATTCCCTAGTTCTGCCGATGCACTGACTAAACAGAATGATGTTCTACCGACTCCACAGCCTATCAGTCAAGTGAGATGTTCTAATTGTTTTGATTATGGTCACAAGGCTCATGAATGCCTCTTGAAGCACCTATCTGGACCCACTGAGGTTACATCCTCTAGTGGTGGCCAGATGTGGTTACCAAAGAGGAACTAACCCTCGGACCCAAGAATAAGGGGGACCATAAGCATACCGTTTTATTTCAGGAATGTTTCATGGCCTCAACTGGTGCAAGAAAAGATTTGTGGATTCTAGATAGTGGCTGTTCAAGACACATGACAGGATTTGCAGATCTACTTGCTGATATCTCAGAAGCATCAGGTCCCCCAGTGGTTTTCGGTGATAATGCCAAAGGAAAAATCATCAGTATTGGTACCATCAAGAGAGGTGCAGTTACTGTACAGAAGGTCTCTCTAGTGGATGGTCTGAAACACAACCTTTTATCAATATCACAATTCTGTGATAAAGGAATGCAATGTGTATTTACTACTTCCAGTTGCTATGTGAAAGACATTGCTTCCAATGAAACTCTTCTCACTGCCAAACGTAAAGGTAACATTTATGCAGTAGACTTAAGTGCTATTACTGGTGTTGCTAATGTTTGTTTTGTAGCTAAGAACATCAGTGAGAACTCATGGCTATGGCACAAGAGACTCAGTCACTTGAACTTCAAGTATCTATCAAAGCTTGCCGGTTCAAATCTGGTAACCGGTCTGCCGCAAGTGTCTGCTGATCATGCAAAGAAATGCAAGGCCTACCAGCTTGGAAAACAACATAAGTCATCTTTCCGAAGCAAGCCCTGCATGTCAACTTCTAGGTGCCTCCAATTGCTACATATGGATCTATTTGGCCCCACAACCACTGCAAGTATTGGGGGAAGTAGATATACTTTGGTTGTAGTAGATGATTTCTCTAGATATACTTGGGTAGAAACTTTCAGTCACAAAGATGACACTTATGCCTTTTCTATCAAGTTATTCAGACTACTACAAACCCAGAAGGAGAGCGATATCATCAGTATGAGATCAGACAACGGCACTGAATTCAAGAACAATGGTATTGCTCAGTACTGTGATGATCATGGCATAGACCACAACTTCTCAGCTGCCTATACACCACAACAAAATGGTGTCGTTGAGAGAAAGAACAGAACTCCCATTGAAGCTGGTAAGACCATGATTGCTGAAGCCAGGCTGCCGAAATACTTTTGGGCTGAAGCCATCAATACCGCCTGCTTCACTCAGAACAGATCTCTCATCAACAAATTCCATAACAAGACTCCTTATGAACTCTGGAGAGGCAGAATTCCCAACATTGGATTCTTCAAAATATTCGGCTGCAAATGTTACGTGCTTTACAATGGTAAAGAGCACAGAGGTAAATTTGATGAGAAAGCTGATAAAGGAATCTTTGTTGGATATGCTAAACACAGTAAGGCCTTTCGAGTTTTTAATAAGAAACTTTTGAAAATTGTTGAATCTGTTCATGTAACCTTTGATGAATTTGATTTGCTAGAGTCTGACAAGGCTCCAAATAGTACTAATGTGTCTAGTGCTCACGAGACAGGTGAATCTAGTAATACTAACCCTGCAGATCAAGTACCAGTTGATGATCCAGTTATATCAGTAGAAGAATCAACCAAAGCACAATACTTCCCTTCATCGGCAGAACCAAAATCTGCTGATGAATTTCACAATCCGTTTGCCGATGAAAATTCTGCTGATCATTCTGAAAACAGATCAAGCCCTCAACCAATTTCTGTTATAAGGCCTTTCCCATCAAGCTCTCAATCTAATCCACCTCTCACCCAAAACTCTAATTCTCCTACTCCACCTGCTGATCTTGACCCTCCTCTCGAATCTTTACAACAAGATACAGTCAGACAAGATGTGCTAAGGGAGGTTAGAACAGTTCGTGATCATCCATTAGAAAATGTGATTGGTGATGTCTTTGGACCAAGATTGACAAGAAACCTTAGTAGAGCATTCGCCGAGAGTCTCTTCTCATCTACTATGGTTTCCAATATAGAACCAAAGAAGACTGAAGAAGCTCTTGCTGATCCTGGCTGGGTGGAAGCTATGCAGGAGGAGCTAAATCAGTTTGAAAGATGCAAAGTATGGGAACTTGTGCCAAGACCAACTTCTCAGCAAGTTATTGGTACTAAGTGGGTTTTCAGGAATAAATTGGATGAAGCTAGGAAAATCATTAGAAACAAAGCAAGGCTAGTTGCTAAAGGCTACCGACAAGAAGAAGGAATCGACTACGATGAGACATTTGCTCCTGTTGCAAGATTGGAAGCTATAAGACTTTTCTTAGCCTATGCTGCCTTCAAAGAATTCAAGCTGTATCAAATGGACGTGAAAAGTGCCTTCCTGAATGGAGAACTCCAAGAACTAGTTTATGTTGAACAACCACCAGGTTTTGAGGACTCCAAGAAGCCTGATCATGTCTACCGATTGAACAAAGCTCTCTATGGCCTAAAGCAAGATCCAAGAGCATGGTATGAAACCCTTTCTAAGTTTTTACTTAGCGATGGCTTAGGCTTCACTCGAGGTAAAATCGATACTACTTTATTTGTTGCCAAGCATAAGGGTCATTCATTGTTTGTTCAAATATATGTCGATGATATTATTTTTGGTTCCACTAATGAATCACTTTGCAAGAGATTTGAGAAGCTAATGCAGAGCAAGTTCGAGATGAGCATGATGGGTGAACTAACATATTTACTTGGACTTCAAGTCAAGCAATCCAATGAGGGAATATTCATCAGTCAAGCCAAGTACGCAAA
This sequence comes from Campanula takesimana, assembly GCA_026119855.1. NCBI lineage: Eukaryota > Viridiplantae > Streptophyta > Magnoliopsida > Asterales > Campanulaceae > Campanula > Campanula takesimana. Next base: position 115,318 of record JAOWBW010000207.1, read on the forward strand.
AGAATTAATCAAGAAATTTGGCTTTGAAAATGCTCACTCTCAAAGCACACCTATGGGCACTATCATTCATTTAGATAAGGATGAGTCTGGTAAGAAAGTAGATATGACTGTCTACCGAGGTATGATCGGCTCACTCCTCTATCTTACTGCCAGTAGACCAGATATTATGTTTGCTGTTTGTGTTTGTGCCAGGTTTCAAGCTGACCCTAGGGAATCCCATCTGCAGGCTGTAAAACGTATCATTAAAAATCTTTGTAGCACTGCTAACCTTGGATTATGGTATGCTAGAGATTCATCTTTCAATCTAATAGGTTATTCAGATGCAGACTTTGCAGCTTGTAGGGTGACCAGAAAGAGTACAAGCGGAACTTGCCAATTCCTTGGTGATAGACTGGTGTCTTGGTCCTGTAAGAAGCAAGCATAAATTTCCACTTCTACTACTGAAGCTGAGTACATAGCTGCCGGCAGTTGCTGCTCACAGATCCTTTGGATGAGGCAGCAGCTTGTTGACTATGAAGTTCCATCTCAAATTTGTCCCATTTATTGTGACAACCAATCAGCAATTTCAGTTTCAAACAACCCGGTCATGCATTCCAAAACCAAGCACATAGACATCAAGTATCACTTTCTGAAGGAACATGTTGAAAAGGGAAATGTCGTGCTGCTCAAAGTTCATACCGATTACCAAAGAGCAGACATACTGACAAAGCCCTTAGACCAGAAAAGATTTGAATTCCTAAGAGGTGAACTAGGTATGATTGATTTCTATGGTTAAAACTGTGCTAACTCTACCTATTGTGCTAGTCTTGCCGATCTCATCAGCAAGTATGAAAAACTTGCCGGCCAAATTATTTTGCCGATCTCATCAGCAAGTGTGAAAATCGTGCCGACCAAATTACATTGCCGACAAAATATTGCTGACAACATCATGCCGATCATAATATCTTGCTGACTAAATTATCTTGCCGATTCAAACTATCTTGTCGATATTTAAAAAGTATCAAATCAGCACGTCTGCAAAAAGATAAGATTCCTGACACATGACATAAGCAATCAAATCAAAGGTACATCGGTCACACCATCTCCCTGACACGTGTGTGTACCTTTCTTACCCAAAATTGTGTCAAGATCTATTCCATTTAATGCGATACATCAGCAAGGTAACAGGTCATCATCACTTCTCCTTTAATTTTGACTAATTTACCCCTTCTCCCTCTTATTTTTAACTGTTTATTTCTCACCGTTTTGTGTGCGCATTAAATTTTGCGTGCGCACGATCACCGAGGTTATAGGTACAGTTACTTCTCATTATTCCTTGTCCTCTTATATTCTCTCTCTCCCCCATAACATATATAACGCCTTTCAAAATTCCTTTAAGCTTTCTTCGCCATTTTTCTTCTCTACTCTATCTCTCTCACTCCTCTAACCAGTTTATTGAGTCATCGTTTTATCTGCTTATATCTTCTTAATCTGGTAAGTGTTAATGTTTAAACTTTGCTCATTTCTAATCATTCTTGGTTTGATTCGTCTTTGTTTCTAACATTGTGAGGTGTTTGAGTAATCTTGCAGAAAATGTCCGGCGAAAAAGATATCTACGGAGGCTATATTGACTCCGACTACTTCAACGATGAAGCCGACGGGGTTTTCTTGAAGAATCTTCTTATTGGGTCCCTGTTCGACTCATTCGTCACTCCATCTGGAGTTGATTCAGTGTTCTTGGATCTCGTCAAAGAATTCTTCTCAAACTCCTCTATTGTCTGCTCTCGTGCTGACTCTTCAGTCATCGTCTCCATCAACTCCTCTGTTTTAGGCGTGCAAGTCTCTCTTACTCTCTTTTCTATTTCTGAAGTCTTTCCCGCTCTCGGGAATGAAGGGTTGAGTGCTTTAGTTGATGATAAGGAATTGGATAAGGCATGGATTATCATGAGAGGAGCTGGTCCAAGACTCAGTGGCACCAGTCATCTGAAGATTCATTATCCTCGCCGATACTATGCTTTGGCTGAGATAGTTGATAGATGTCTTATTTGCCGATCTGGATCTCATAGCAATGTCACTGACGTTCAGTTTGAAGCTATGGCCGCCATTGTTCTGCAGATTGAGTTCAACTGGTGTGCCTACATATTCAGGATCATTACCACTGCTGCTGATAAATGGTCTTCTGATAGGCTGAAGAACAAACCCAATCCTGGGAAAGGTTACCATTATCTGTTAATCAGCATGATCTTAAGGAGAAATATAAACATAGTAGAAGCAGATCGTTTTCCTTCCAGCATTGCCTTCAGCAAGCTAAAGTCTTATAATGCTAAAGATTGGCAGAGAATAGCAAAAAATGCTTCTAGTGCTATTACTCCTGCTGATGCTCCTGCTGCTGCTGTCGCTCCAAAGAAGAAAAGAGCTAAGAAAATTCCTTTAGTTTCTTCCCAATCAGCAGCCTCTACTCATGCTCCTTCAACCGATAGAATTCTTGCCGATTCTACTCCTGGTGCTCCAAAGAAAAGAAAATTGGTGAAGGTTGCTGACAAAGTGGTGTCAAAGAAGGCAAAGGTTGCCGACGAACCAGACTTGCCGATGAAGAAGTCTACTCAAGTTACTGATAAGATGATCTTGCCGATGGAGAAGCAAGTTGCCGACGAAGTTCCTTCTGCTCCTATTCCTTCTGCTGATCCAAGAGCCAAGCTGATTAGATTTGCACCTTCTCATCTTGCCGGTGCTTCTCTTACTGCCGATCCTATTGTCAAAGTTGAAGTTCATTCTGAAGAATTCACTGATGACTTTGCTGATGGCAAAAGTATTGAAGATGTTATTGAAAGGCTGAAGTCTCAGACTTCAAGGAAATGTGCACCCATCAGGAATCCCACCTTCCACACCTTCTACAAGAATCCTTGGTCCTTCACCAACAAAGTCTTGAACAAGAAATGGGTCTTTCCGATTGATCAACTGCCACCTTTCATTCGTCGTCTTCTTCAATTTCATGAAGAAATGAAGGATACCGTGCCATCTGGGAAAACTTCTGATTATGTTGATTACCGGAGTTTGAACATTCGCACTGATATGTGGAATGAGAAGTTCTTCCCTCTCTCTAAGTTCAAGCAGTTGAAAGAGGCTGAACTGAAGCTCAATTTTGGTCGCTATTTTGACTTTCTACCACTACACTGGAACCAAGTCTATCTCTTTCAAGATCGAATCAGACAAGACTTGATGGTTCAAGATGTGTGGATCATTTATGCCAGAACCTTCAATCAGCTCTCCCAATTTACAGAGTTTGATCCTTATCAGATTGGAAGACTTGAAAATGATGAAGATTTGCTGCCATACAATGATGATGAGGCTCCTGCTGTCAGCCCTCTCAATGCTCATTTTTATAGATCAGTAAAGAAGGTCACTATGGACTTGATTGAAAAGTCTAATGAATTTCTGTTGAAGCAAGATGCCGATCGCTGTGCTGCTGAAAACCTTGCTGATCTAGATGCTCATGTTCCTTCGCCCAGCAGCAGCAAGACCGAGACAGTTGCCGATGTTCACTCTGCCGACGATGCAGATGCTGCTGATAAAGAGTTTGTTGCCGATGGACGTGATGATGCTGATGAAGATAGTGATTCTACTGATAGTGATGCTGATGATGATGGTGCTGATTTATTTGGAGATTTGGTTTGTGCTCACAAAATTGCTGCTGACTCTCCTTCCACTTCACTTACAACAGATAGTGACAAGATGCCAATCAGAATTGTCATAACTAAAGCTCCCTCTGCTGAAGTCTTTGCAGAGTATGTATTTAAGGATGATAGTAGTGTTGAAGGAAGTCATGCTGATGAATCTTTTAAGGAGATAGTGGAATTTCAAGTTGAGACAACTACAGACACTCAACCTCTGTTGGATGTATCTACCGACCTACCTGTCCCAGTTGAGACAACTATGGACACTCAACAGATGGATGTATCTATTTCAGGAGGAGAGACTGATGAGAAAACTGCTGACACTCATCTTGCTGAGCAAACTACGGACACTCAGTTAGTGACAGTTACTCCTGAAATACAGATTGTCCCACCTACTGGTATTAAGGAGGTTGTGGAATTGGGAGGAGGTACTGAAGGAAGTACTCCTAATTTGGATGCTGACATTGCTGCTAGCCTGCAATTTGAAGAAATTCTTCTACAGCCTTTATTCAGCTTGCCGACTGTTGTTACACCCCTTCCTCTTCCTGCTCCAACTGATGTTCATGCCAATGGAAATCATGTTGATGAAGCTGATCCTGCTGACTACATGAAGGTTGGAGAACAAGCTTTTGTTGATCCTGATGCTGTTGATACTTCTCCACCTCCCAGCTATGATTACTTTCAGAATGGGAAGGATATGATGTGCTCAAATTGGTACACTACCAATGTTTCTATCCCTTCCAACAGCTTTGGACAGCCTCTCTTTAATGTTCATCCGAGGCTATCATTCAAATATACCCTCCAAAGGCGTCCACTTCCTTTTGGCAAAGATCACCCTCATGTCACCAAGCATCCATTCTCTTCTGGTGCTTCAACCAGTGACAGACCAATATTCCTTCCATGGATCAAAGATGACCGTATTCGTACTAAGGGAAAGACTCCTCAAATTTCTAGACTGAAGCGAAAAATTGTCTATGAACCTAGATGTCTACTACCTGGTAAACTGAAGATAGGTGGTAAGATCGTTCTCCCTGGTCTATCTCCTAAAGAATTTCACATCACTTCAAATGGTTGGATGAGGAGATGCTCTATGATCAATGATGAGCTTAAAGACATTCTGGAGTATCGGCATCTCAACGCTCGTGGCCTTGTGCACTTAGTCAAATCAGCTGCACTTGCCATTACTCTGCCGATGTTTCATCCTCGTCAGCGTGCCGATCACATGGTTTACACATCTAGGCTGATGAATGCCAGATTGGTGATCATAATATCGGAAGGCATTGCTTGTTTGAAGTTTCAGCTTGCTTTGCTGTTCTCTATGGAAGACAACGGCATATTTCATCTTTCAGGGGATAGAGACATTATTGTCCATCCAAACTTTCCTCTGGAGATTGTTTATTTAAGACCTGCCGGTGATATTGTCTCCACCTTCATTCCTATTGATGTTCTTTCTGCTACTGAGATTGTTGCTGCTCCTGCTGATGATGCCGATCTTGTTTCTGCTGATGATGGTTGTGCCGATACCTTAGATCTTGCCGATGATGAAGATCCTGTGCTACGAAGAATTCTATCTTTGCCTCTACCTCCAGTTCCTATTCCTTCTTCTTCTCTGCCGATTGTTATTTCCGACTATGATACGCAGATTGTTGCCGATGAGGTACAGATCGAGGATGCTGACCTGGAAAATGAGGAATTTGTCCCTTCTCTGGTTCTCCGAAATCCAAATTCTTTTGCTGCTCCGATCTATGTTGATAGACCCATTGTCTTCAACAGCCTCTATGATTTTCATTGCTTTGAAGAAGGAGATGATTTTAATCAGAATGCGCCTCCTACTCGTAGTGATTTGGTTGACTTCTCCCACTCCATTGCGGACCTGTTCAAACAATCCACAAAGGAGCTCTCCAAGCAGATTTATAAGTCCAATCAGGAGGAGGATGTGATCAGAATCAGGACATATGTCTACAATGACATGAAAAATCTGCTGCAAGATAGAACTGAACTCGTTTTTAATCTGTCTGAGTTAAATGGCTCTCTTGTCACTCAACAGAAAATTTTACTTGCCGAGCACAATGACACCTGCAGCAAACTTGAAGCCTCCAATGAGAAACTTGCTGATATTCAGAATGAACTTCTTGAAGCCAAATTGAAGATTGCTGCTCTTGAGGCAAACAACAAGATGCTTACTGATAGATTAGAGAGTGCTCAGAGAAGACAGAGCAAGGCAAAAAGGAAAGCTGAAAAGAAAGAAGAAAGAGCAAAGAAGAAAGCAAGAAAGTTTGAATCTACAAAGGACTCGACTCCAGCAGACCCCAAGACTTCTGATCCAGCTGCTGATTCTTGAGTCGACATAGCCAATGATGTAGATATCTTATGAAGACATTCATAGACAAATCTCTTTGCTCAATGATATTTTGTTTGTGCTAATATGTCTTTCTTATATATATGTTATCTGCATTATTCTGTGCTAATCCTCTTTGCAGATTAACATTCTGCCGATTCATTGAACCGGCTTCACCATTTATTTTGGTGAATCCACCTTTTACTTTAGACATTTAGTGTGACTTACCTTAGGAAATGATTTTACCTAGACATCTGCAGAAAACATTTCCCTAAGTTAAGAGATGTCCTTAGTATTAAGGGCGATTGGACTTAAGTAATTAGAAGGAGATTGTTGTTCAAATAGATTCCTAGATCATAGAATTACTTAATCCCAATCATGTCTACACTTAGGATCCCCCAATTTTATTAGAACCTTTTTAGGTGCCCTTAGGATTCTTTGTGAGCAGCACAGGTGTATTACAACTCTTCAAAACAAGACAAACCAGCAGAGGAAGCAAATCAGCAGACCAGTAAACAAATTGCCGATCAACTGTATTCTTAACATGCGACAAGTTGCCGATCAACTTGCTACACAAGTTGCCGATCAACATATTAAAGAAGTTGCCGATCAACTCCATTCTCAACATGCCGATATAATAGACAGTCTGCACTGTGAGTCAGGTGACATCATTTCATTAAAGTCAACCTTGCTGATTGTCTCTATACTGTTTTATCATAAAGTAGTTTACCTGCTCTGTAATGATTACTGCGCCGTCTGACACATAGCTACTTTTAGCTATACTCTGTCTCTACTTGCTTTTGCAGGTAACCGGTTGAGACAAAGGGGCCTTTACCCATCAGACTTTTCAGGCACGCGTATCTTCGCCATTAATGCCAAGGATACTGCATTAAATGCTCCTCACCTACCCAGCTGGAAATTCAAATGTTATCCTTCTTCAACAAGCTAAGACATTAACTCCTCCTATAAATAGAGGACTCAGTGCATTGAAGAAGGTTGGTGATTTTAGTGCATTGAAGAGAGTTGGTTGTTTGTAGCATTCATTGAAGCTCAAACATTCCGTGTCCAGATAATCATTAGATCATTTAATAGGATATTGTAGATACCCCGGGGAGCCACGGCTTATGGCTAGAGCGGTGAACTATCCTAGGATGTCTAACTTGTTTTAGATTGTTTAGAGTCGCCACCTATGTTTTGAGGAACATAAGAAAAACCTATTGATTATAGCCTAAGTTTGATTACGAAAACAAAGATTCTTTGTTTTGAGGTTCGGGGGTTAGATTACGAGATGGGAAGTACCGAAACACCCATCTCGCCCAACTAAAGTTGGTCTTGCTTGATCAAAATCTACATGAATAATAACGTTCTTCTTCTTCTTCTTTAAGTCATAAAAAGGGGGGGGGGTTTAAAATAGAGTTTGGAATGTAGGAGATAACTCCTTAACCAACCTCAATGAGATGAGGTGATCATTAGAGTCATGTCCCAACATGATTTGGGTGATTGCACATTCGATTAGAGTAAACAGAGAGAGAGGAGATGAAGTAGAAAAGAAAGGAAAAGATGGACTTTTACCTACAATTTGAAGAACTTCAAATATTGCTTGATGAGATCCTTGGAGAACCTTTAGAAAGTGATTTTGGTATAGTTTTTGTAAGTTCAATTTTCGGTCCTTAAAAATGGAGGTAAAGGGAGGTTTTTATAGGTGAAAGAGGGGTGTTTTTGGTGCCAAAACTCAGTCACCAAGAAATCCTTCCCGGGCAAAATCCTGTAAATTGAGCAAGGGAGAGAATCCTGGCCAAAAATCTGTAACTGACGCCCAGAGGCGCGCGCTTCCTGCTTTGGGGGCGGGAGGCGCGCGCGCCTAGCTCCTCCTGTCGGAGGCGCGCGACTCAGAGAAGGCAATTTTGACAGAATGGACTAGAAAGTCAGCCCTGTCGTTCAGTTTAGTCCCTGGACTTAACGAAGTCAGTCAGGAACTTAACGGAAGTGACAGAAACTAACGAGAAACACTTAAAATGGGGAGAAACACAAAATCAAATGTGCAATCGGGGTGAGCGGTCCAAGGCGGGGTGTCTACAGATATACACTTGTGCACAAACTCAACAACATTGTTAGTATTCCCGAACTAGATCATTTTACGGAATACGTTGTTTGAGTATTTCACATACCCACCTGAGTGAGACAAGTTCTTTTGAACTTGCCGCTCAAATACACTTGGTCAGATATTTGTTTTACGATTCATTAACTATCTCTAGAATTTAGTCTTTGTATCCGGCAAAGCCGCGCTTGTAATAGACTAGGGATATTTAATAGTGCTCTTAACCCAAATCCAAGTTCTGACCAAACTTGGTAGAGGACGTAGCAGTATTTACACTGTGAACCTCTCCAAATCTCTGTGTCATCTGTTACTTACTGTCCTTGCCGTTTTGAACTCTATCACCGGCAAATCATTATTGTTCTTGCTGATTCATCATTATTTCCTTTGACCAATCTCTTGAAACTGCATTGAACTTTTGGAAACAACTTTGTGTTTAAACTAAGCTCTGAAAATCTTTTATTCACTGATTTTGTGTGAGTTAAAACTAAGTCATATTTTACCCGCTGTGCTTACTGATAATAGTTTGCAAACTGATAAGTGACTTTGCATTTATAAGTGTTTCTTTGTGAAAGTTTTTTTTTTTTTTAAAAAGGGCTATTCACCCCCCTTCCTCTAGCCTATTTTCCTACCAATTGGGCCTAACAGTGTAAAACCATAGGATGCAAATGGGTCTTCAAGAAGAAGACTGACATGGATGGGAAGGTGCATACTTACAAAGCTAGGCTTGTAGCGAAGGGTTATAGGCAAGTTCATGGTATTGACTATGATGAAACCTTTTCACCCGTAGCAATGATCAAGTCTATAAGAATTTTGCTTGCCATTGCCGCATATCATGACTATGAAATATGGCAAATGGACGTCAAAACCGCTTTCCTAAATGGAAAACTCCAAGAGGATGTGTATATGACACAACCAGAAGGTTTTGAACAAGATTCTAAGGTATGCAAATTGCAAAGATCCATCTATGGATTGAAGCAAGCTTCTAGGAGTTGGAATCTCCGTTTTGATGAATCGGTCAAAGAGTTTGGTTTCATCAAGAACAAAGATGAGCCTTGTGTATACAAGAAGATTAGTGGGAGCATAGTGCTATTCCTTATTTTATACGTGGATGACATATTACTCATTGGAAATGATGTTCCTACACTTCAGTCCGTAAAGACTTGGTTAGGAAAATGCTTCGCAATGAAAGATATGGGTGAAGCCGTATATATACTTGGCATTAAGATCTATAGAGATAGATTAAGGAGGCTACTTGGTTTAAGCCAAAGTACATACATTGACAAGGTCATTAGAAGATTCCGTATGGAAAATTTTAAGAGAGGCACCTTGCCCGTGTTACATGGAGTTTCTCTAAGCAAGACTCAATGTTCTAAGACAAACGATGAGCATGAGAAAATGAATGATGTTCCATATGCTTCGGCAATTGGGTCCATCATGTATGCCATGATTTGTACTAGGCCGGATGTATCTTATGCTTTGAGCATGACAAGTAGATACCAATCCGACCCTGGCAAAAATCACTGGATAGCTGTAAAAGCGATTCTTAAGTACTTGAGAAGAACTAAAGACTCGTTTTTGGTCTATGGAGGAATGGAAGATGATCTCGTTGTAAATGCTTACACGGATGCAAGCTTCCAAACTGACAAAGATGATAGCCGATCGCAATCGGGTTTTGTGTTTATATTAAATGGTGGAGCTGTAAGCTGGAAGAGTTCCAAGCAAAGTACAACCGCTGATTCTACAACAGAAGCTGAGTATATTGCCGCATCGGATGCTGCAAAGGAAGCTGTTTGGATTAAGAAGTTCATAACTGAACTTGAAGTGGTTCCTAGTATTGCTAATCCAATAGACCTTTATTGCGATAATAATGGTGCTATTTCTCAAGCAAAGGAACCAAGAGCACATCAGAAATCCAAACACATACTTAGGCATTTTCATATCATTCGAGAGATCGTTGATAGGGGAGACGTAAATATATGCAGAGTACCTACTGATGACAATGTTGCGGACCCGCTAACAAAGGGACTTCCACAAGCTAAACATGATGGTCATGTTAGGTCCATGGGTATTAGATACATGGGAGACTGGGCCTAGGGCAAGTGGGAGATTGTTGGTAGTGGTGCCCTAGGCACGTTTAATAAACGTTGTAATTGTTATCATTTATTTCATATAAATAAAGAGATGTTTTGATTATTATTATTGTTCATGTTTACTTATTATAATCTCTGTCCCTAGTACTTGTTAAGCACTAGTATAAAGGCTAAATGATCATGGGATGATCATGTTAGATTTATGGGTACTTGTTTGGAACAAGGTACTGGACATGACCCGCTGTATGAGATTTATGTCATGGTCTATGTCGTACATATATCTCATATTAGTTATGTCATTCGAATCCTTAGACATGAAGTTATTATAGTCTTCCACTTGATGAACATTGTGTTTAACATATTCAAACGCTATCTTAACACGGTAGTTATAAAGTGCATGATTGGCATAATCGGAATCCCGTTGGGAAGAATAATAAGCTAAATGGATTTGTCCCTCCACGGAGAGATGTCAAGCTTGGGCCCCTCGAAGGAATGATGTTGATGAAATGTTCGGTCGGACTCAAATGGATTGATTGGATCAATAGCATTTGAATTATCAACATATTCGGAATCGAGAAAGTATTGAACAAGACAAGTTGACTGTTTGACCATGACTTGTGTTCAATGACATCGTGGACAAAGGGATTATGACATATTCTAAAGGAATGCGAACTTGTATCTAGTTATACTATTTGGGTAGGTATGACGGTTTGCTAGAACCTAATCATATCTTATGGGATCATGTTTGAGCCCATTGCCAACTTAGTATAATACTAGAGGGTCACACACAATAGAACAAATCTTAAATAAGAGGACTATATTGGAATTTAGGGTCGAAGGACCTCAAAGGAATTTCTGGAAATATTCTGGGCTTCCTGGTCAACCAAGCGGGCGCTTGGGTTGGACCAGGTGGGCGCCTGAATGAATTCTGAAAGATCTGGACCTTCTGGTCAAATAAGCGGGCGCCTGGGTTGGACCAGGCGGGCGCTAGGTCTGGCGGCAGGAAAATTCCTAATTCGATTAGGAAAGGTTTTTGGCACAAGTTACCTATTTGGAATAGGTCCTAATTGTGTATAAAAACCCCAATTCAGCCAGACCATCAAAACAAGTGCTTTTGTGAGTCTCAAAGAGTTTGAGAGAGATTTTATTTTGTTCTAAGACATCCTTGATTGAGGAACAAAATAATTCACAAATAAATTCCATATAGTTCTTTATTAAATTGTGAAAGTGTGTTTCATAATTATTGGTCTAGCAACCAAGATCAAGGAGCCTCTTGATATTCGTTCGAAGTGTGGATACCGCTAGAGGGTGAATTTTATCATCTACAAAGTTCGTGATTTTGTCCATGATAAAACTTCAAGTTTCTCTACCAAGACCAAAGAAAACTTTGATAGTCATCAAGGGTTAGTTTTTTTCCTCTATTCATTATGTTGTATTTGATTTAATCATATGAACGGATCCATGGCTTTGGGTTTCTTAAAATTTTAATTGCTATATTACGCTGCGCATGTTACTTGGAAACCCAACAATACTAGCCATAAACTAGTATTTTTGTGTGCTTGATTCAATTGACATGGTAAGAGAGATCAATAATTCTAGATCTAGGGTTTTGCATAGCTAGGAACTTTGTGATCAAAGTTCATGCAAACATAGATTAGTGTGATCATCTTCTTGTAATTGTTTCTCTGCCATAATAATTTGTTTCCCTTTGCCCGTGGAGGTAGCCAATAGAGATTGGTGAACCACGTATATTCTGTGTTGATTTGCGTTCATTATTATTTATCGCTTGGGTCTGATTTACAAACAAGTGGTATCAGAGCCTGGTTGGTTGAGAAAGATCAAGGCATTCCGCTGCGGTAGAAGAGATGGATTCCGGGATGGACCAGAAAATCAACAAGTCTGACGGGAAGAACAGGTTTATTATCTGATGGAAGATTATGCATTGGGCTTGCAGATCGCGGGCAAAAAAAGTGCAGATCGCGTGCAGAAAACGTGCAGTTCGCGTGCAGCCTTGGTTCGGGTCGCGTGCAGTTTTGGTGCAGTTCGCGTGCAGTCTTCTTGCGGGTCGTTTACAGTTTTGGTGCAGTTCGCGTGCAGTTTTTTCTGTGCAGTCTGCGTGCAGTGTCCGTGCAGAAATCTGTGTTAGAAATAGAAAATCTGGTAGATTTGCATCTGAAAGTTCGTCTGGTGTTCGGTGGTGATCCAAGAATGCATCTAGAACATTTCGGTGTCTAGTATCTACATCTGAAGACGGAGATTTGAAGCTAGGGTTCTGTGATCAGAAGTTAGCTGTCTGGTATAATCTGAAGATCTAACATCTGTTGTAGTCTATTCTAGTGATCTAGAAGTAGATACAAAATCTGTGTTGCCCGAGGCAATAATCTGGTTAGATTTCAGAGTTGTACATCTGACTCCGCGTCTGAAGAATTTTGAGTCAGCTGCAGCGATGGCGAGCAGTGACAATCTGAATGAGGATGGTTATTATGCCCTAGTGACCGAAGAAGAAGCGTGCAAGGAAGTTGCATGGGCTCTAGATTCGGGAGTTTTTATCGCATGTGTTCACGCAAGGAGCAGGTTACAACGTACGAGCAGAATGATGGAGACTGTATTTATATGGCTAATGGATCTATCTGCGAAGTAGTTGGCATGGGCTCTTTAAGGGTGAGAACTTATGGTGATAAATATCTCACATTGAACAAGGTGAGACACGTTCCACAAGTAGCAAAGAATCTGGTATCACTTAGTCGGTTGGACAAGAAGGGATACAGTTTCAAAGGTGAAGGTGGAGTTCTGGATGTCTACAAAGGTTCAGATGTGATTTTGAAGGGCGGAAGAAAAGATTCCTTGTTTATTCTCCAAGGTTTTAAGATTGGTGAGGGTGTTGACGAGCAGGTGGAGCATCGTTTTACTCTAGGCCGGAGTGAACTGGGCAAGCCACGGCTAGAAGATCAACACATACCAATTGTGTCAGTCATGGTTGGAAAGATCCAATGTCGACTGGATGGGCCACGTCTGAATGACTGTTAATTGCCCATTGGGGTGATTCTAGGTATCCGTAGGATACATTGCATGCAGAAAATCTGATTGTCCAGAGGACAAGGTTGTTTGCCTGGTGAGGCAAATTCTGAGTGTCTTGAAGATACATGGCGCGCGCGGAAAATCTGGTTGTCCGGAGGACAAATCTAGTGTCTTTGACGAAAGACAGATTGAGGCAAAGGTTGAAAATTCTGGTACGAGGGATGTGGCTCAAGGTGGAGTCTATGTCGGAATCTCGTGCAACTGAATTATTAGGGGAGATTCAAAGTCAAGGTGGAGATTGTTAGAGTAAATGACTTTGAATAAGTCAAATTTGAGAAGAAAAAGGAAAGTAATTAAATCCTTTTTGAGATTTAATTAAGGATTCCTTCTGTCTTCTTGTTTAGGTCTCTAGCCTATAAATACTAACCATAAACTAGTATTTTTGTGTGCTTGATTCAATTGACATGGTAAGAGAGATCAATAATTCTAGATCTAGGGTTTTGCATAGCTAGGAACTTTGTGATCAAAGTTCATGCAAACATAGATTAGTGTGATCATCTTCTTGTAATTGTTTCTCCGCCATAATAATTTGTTTCCCTTTGCCCGTGGAGGTAGCCAATAGAGATTGGTGAACCACGTATATTCTGTGTTGATTTGCGTTCATTATTATTTATCTCTTGGGTCTGATTTACTAACAATACAATTGTTGTATATGAAGGTTATATAATTTAGTGGGAGTATTTATGAAATACAAATAATTTATCTTTTAAATGATTGGTATGAAATATAGGTGTATATTTTTCTTTGCATATTTGTGAAGAATATTATATTATGATTTAATTATGTTTATTACTGCGATCTAGTCTTTAAAAGGAAAAGTTAAATGAGAATGAAATTAATTTCTATGATTGGATCATGAGCTTAAGAATTGTTCTAAAGCAAGAATGGAAATTATACATTTTTAATAATCATAAGTAACCTAAATTGCAATATTAATTTGATTAATATGTTCTGTAGAATAATCAAAATTTAATTTTATTAACTTGTTGATGATCTTAGATTCATGAATAAATTGTTTATTCTTGGTTCTGATAATCATGATGATTGGATCACCATGAACACCAAATCCTAATTGAATCAAGGAAAGAGATTTTAAGGTAAATTTTGGAAATTGAAAATCTACCGCTTTTATGATAAATATTTTTGATTTGAATTTAATTGTCATATGGCTGGTTTTAGAACCCGTGTTTCCTGAAATTAAATGTCAGTTTCAAAACAAATCTGGGATTGAATCTAGTTTCAGATGGCTGGTTTTCGAAACGGTGTTTCCTAAAATGTGATGTCAATTCAGAATTCAGAAAATTGAAATCAGAATCCTGAATTGTTCTTGATTGCTGAAATCAATTAAATTGATGAGACATAGAATTTAGAAACAAGACTACAGATTCATACGGAAATTTGGATGCCTTTTGGCTTAGTTTCGGCCATATGGACTGTTCTCTAAATTTCTGAATGATGTACGGAATTGTGGATGCTTTTTGGCTTAGTTTCGACCGTACAGTTTGTGCTCTCAATATCTTAACTAAAGTGTGGAAAGATGATGATCTAAGTCAAAAATTTGATTTTTGACTTCATGAATTTCTAAAAGAAAATAGGGTTAAAAGATAAAGGTAAGATAAAGGTTGTCAAACCTAAAGAAAATAATTGTGGCTAAAGTTATAACCCTAAATAGTACAATTTTGTTATATGACAATTGGACTGACCATTTAAAATTGCAATCGAAATTATGGATGATCAAACAAAGTAAATGGTAGTGAACTACAACTTCGGACATTTATGTTATAAGATTAATCTTTTTAATTTTAATTATTGGGTATTGGATACCGGATTTAATCTCACATTTGTGAAATGTGCAATAATTAGAAAATTGAAAGACTACTTAAAAGTAAAGTTAATCTACAAATGATAATGATGCAAGAGTTGCAACATTGTTCGTAGAACACTTATGAAGTGGCTTTATTTATTAAGAAGAAAAGTATTATTTTGTTATAAAATAATGAAGGATATTAATTTCTTATTGAGAATAAGAAAGTACTTTATTTATTATGATTTACTTTTTCATATTGTTAAATCATATAAATAAATCTAATATCCTAAATCTTGAAGAACAAAATAATGAATAAGATTATAACATAAATTATTATTAAAATTCTTAAGGCATTATTGTTTTGATCAAATAAATAAGAAACGCATATCTAAAATTTCGTGGGACGGAGTTTTAAAGTCATATGATTTTGAATCATATGATTTATGCAAATCTTATTTACTTGGACCAAGACATCTTTTACTAGGAGTAGTAAAAGGCTAATATCTTATTAGACCTAATACATGTTGATGTATATGGTCCATTAAGTAGCAATGCTAAAAGAATATTTTGGTACTACTTGGTAAAACTATTCAAAGATCCGATATGATCGTGATGATGAATAATTGAACCAAGAATTTGACAATCATCTTTAAGATTGTGAAATTGATTCACAATTAACTCCACCAAGAACACCATTTTGAATGATGTGTCTAAATGGATGAATTGAACCTTATTGGATATGGTTCATTAGATGATGAAAGTCAAATTGATCTTCCATTATTTATTTTGGGGTTATGCATTGAAAACCGCTATAATTACACTAATTTGAGTTCCATCAAAATAGTTTCAAAGGAACCATATACAATATGGAATGAAAGAAAACTCGGTTTGTCTTTCATGTAGATTTAAGATGGTGAGACTTTTGTGAAAAGATTTGTTTGGAACAAGCTCACACTTAAATCTAATGATTGTATTTTTATGGGATATCCTAAGGAAACTTGAGGATATTATTTTACTTATAAGAAACAAATTGTTTGTTGCTTATGATGGTACTTTTCTAGATAAATTGTTTATCTCTAAAAGAACCAGTGGGAGTAAAATATATCTCGAATGGTTCGAGACCTAGAAAATTACATTGAACCTTTGATGGAAATTGAACAAAGATTTACAAGGAGTTGTGAAAATTTGTTCAAGTTACACAAGTTACTTGCATACATGATAGGATACATTCTATAACAAGAAATACTGGATTTCTTAAAATAGAATGTATTGAGGTAAAGTTCATTAAGAATTACATATTTACCACCTATCAAAATGTGATGTCCGCTCCGTATTTAGATTAATGGCTTGAAGTCATAGAATCTAAAAGGCAATCCATGTTATATAATCATGTTTGGAACTTGATTGTTCTAACCTAAGGTTGTAAGGATCCCGTCCCTCGGGGGCGAAAACAGGCGAGTTTCGCACGAGGACGAAATGCCAAACACGGGTAACTTTCCTAACGAAAAAGAAACGGAGTCGCCACATTTGTTAATTTTAAACCAAACAAATGAAAATGGTTAGAGAAAGTGAGTTCGGAGGTCAGGTTACACTTTGGGAAGAACATATTTGCGGTTCACCCAAAATGCCTCAGAAAGAACCGAGTCTCCCTTGTTAGTTTGAAAATGTGCATGTGTGTATGTGTATTTAACAGAAAAGTTTCTGTTATTGGTTTTGTTTAGGAAAACTTAACTGAAAGGGTCTGTTTATTAAGAAAATAGGGATCAGAGGGCAAAACAGACATTTTGTCCCTAGTTCCCAACATAGCCGTACGGATGTACATGCCATTTCCTGGGATTTTACAGTTCAGTCAAGAACAGTCCAGTTTCAGAGCAGAAACAGAACATTCTGTTGAAACTGGACAGAACTGTTTTGATTCCAGTTTGTTTAAAACACTTTATAAGTTTTTTTACACAACATTCCTATGCCAAATGATCATCACTTAGTCCCCAAAACAAGTATTTGGGTGTGATCATGAGCAATCCTTGGAGAAATTTGAGAAAAGTTGATGAACATGCCCTTTGGGCCAAAAATTGACCATTTGGTGATTAAAGATTGAAGCTTTATCCCCAAGATGGTATTTTTATGACTTATTAACCTTTAAAGAATCAAAATAACATATAAAGATTGAATCTTTATAACCCCAAAGGGGACTTTAGAGCTAGATCAATGTTGGATGATAAAGATGGAAGCTTTATCATCCAAATGATCATTATTGCCAACAAAAGCATCATTCCAACTAGACAAGAATGTAAATAACAATCAATAAGCCATGATCATCTAGGTTTGAACCTCTTCCAGACAAGGCATAGAGGGCACCTTGGATCATCTCATGGCTTGTACAAGAGAAATATATAGAGTAATATATGTATATTTGCTTGAATGGACAAGTCTTTCATAAATGTAAAGTTGCTTGAATGGACAAGTCTTGCAAGTAATGTAAAAGTGCTTGAATGGACAAGTCTTGCAAGTAATATAAAGATTAACATAACTTAAACAAAGATTAAAGATAAAATAGAGTTATAGATGAAGAGAAGGGAGGGGGAGAAGGTGGCTTTACCTATTTTGGTTTAGCCAATCTTCCTTTCTCTCTTTCACTCTTTGTTTCACTCCTCTCACACTACTGCAGTGATTTTGACAGAGTAATCTCTCTTATGTTGTTTCTCCCCCCTTGAAATGATCAGCATGTGGTTCAATTTATAGAGGCTGAGGGTGCCCAAAGTAGCCGTACGGCTAGGGACCTCATGTGCCCAAACCATCCGTACGACTCAACTTGGCGAGCTTCTGGATTTTTCTAAGTTTTAATTCCAGTTCAGTCCTGGAATATCAGGTTTATCTTACTAAGGTCCTGGCCCATTGGTTTATCCCAAGAATTCCTCTAAAGTAGGTCGATTTCAGATTGGGGTACTTACAGAGCCCCTCGGCAACGTCACTTTTGAAGAAAGTGGGGTTGTCGATAAATGCATCCCAATCTGATGGGAGGACGGCATGGCCGATTTGTTCTATGACTGGACCTAGAGGTATAGGATTCCTACGTATCCCTATTTGAGGGAATCAAGCCTATCATAGTTCGAGAAGGGTGAGAGACTTTAAGGCTACTTAAACCTATAGGCGACCGTCGAGGTCGAATGGAGAACTTGGCGTCTCAAACCTTTGGGACCTAGGTGGATATTTTTCATCCTTTCCTAAGGAACGGGCGTGACTCTCCTTTGGTAAGAGGTGGGAACTCGGGCATGACACTCACTCGGTCATAGGCGGGAACTCGGGCATGACACTCACTCGGTCAAAGGCAAAGACTTGGGCGTGACACTCATTCGGTCAGAGGCAAGGTTCGGGCGTGACACTCACTTGGTCAGAGGCAAGGTTTGGGGCGTGACACTCACTTAGTCAGAGGCAAGGTTTGGGCGTGACACTCATTTGGTCAGAGGCAAGTTTCGGGCGTGACACTCATTTGGTCAGAGGCAAGGTTTGGGCGTGACACTCATTTGGTCAGAGGTAAGTTTCGGGCGTGACACTCATTTGGTCAGAGGCAAGTTTCGGGCGTGACACTTACTTGGTCAGAGGCAAGGTTTGGGCGTGACACTCATTTGGTCAGAGGCAAGGTTAATCATGGGCTTACGTCAAGGACTGCTCTTCTCATTCTAAGTTTTTATCTCACAGTGGTCGCTCGGGGGACCTAACTTTTATCTCACAACGGTCGCTCGGGGGACTAATTTTGTCTCACCACGGTCGCTCGGGGGACCTAATTTTGTCTCACCACGGTCGCTCGGGGGACCTAATTTTGCTTCACAACGGTCGCTCGAGGGACCTAATTTTCCATGGTCTCTCGGGGGACGTAATTTTCCATGGTCGCTCGGGGGACCTAATTTTATTTCGCAACAGTCGCTCAGGGGACCTAATTTTTATCTCTGCTGGGCTTACGTCAGGGACGGCCAATTTTCTTGGACATTAAATTTGACTCTCAATGAGTCAAAGTAGGGACTTGACTTTGTTTTGGTCAACCGAAGGGATTTTCTCGACACTCATTCGGTCGAAGTCGGGATTTGACTCTCTTTTGGTCAATCAAATAATTTTTAATTGGGCTTACGTCAGGGACGGCCAATTTTCTTGGACATTCAATTTGACTCTCAATGAGTCAAAGTCGGGGCTTGACTCTCTTTTGGTCAATCAAATAATTTTTAACTGGGCTTACGTCAGGGACGGCCAATTCTCTTGGACATTCAATTTGACTCTCCTTTGGTCAAACGAAAGGGACTTTCTCGACACTCATTTGGTCGAAGTCGGGATTTGACTCTCTTTTGGTCAATAATAATTTTTAACTGGGCTTACGTCAGGGACGACCAATTTTCTTGGACATTCAATTTGACTCTCAATGAGTCAAAGTCGGGGCTTGACTCTCTTTTGGTCAATCGAAAGGGACTTTCTCGACACTCATTTGGTCAAAGTCAGGATTTGACTCTCTTTTGGTCAATAATAATTTTTAACTGGGCTTACGTCAGGGACGGCCAATTTTCTTTTCATATTTTTAACCTGTTAACCTGGACTTACGAAGTAAGGCCGGGCTAAATCACACTCTTAACCTGGGCTTACAAAGTATGGCCGGGTTAATTTCAACAAAGTTGGTCTTACGTCCATCTATGGACTGCCCAGACACATTTTTAGTGGGAACCTAATTAATTTTCTGGGTTCAAAGCAAATTGTATGAGCCACAAGGGGCATTTTAGACATTTTCCAAAGGGCGGGGGCCTAGGTTTTATCTCGGAAACCTGGGGGGAACCATGTTCAAGGCGTCAGGGGCCAGAATGTAAATTGTGGACTGAGATTCTTGTTGGTCCCAAAGACACAACAAGGGTATGAAAGGAGGCTAGAGGGGGGGTGAATAGCCCACTTAAAATTTCAACCCTTTTTCAAAATTCAACCAAGTGCTTACAATCTTGAGTTTTGCGGTCAAGTAATAAACCGTGCGGTCAAGATGTAATATGCACAGTGGAAGTTTTCGATAGAAATAAAGTAAGGTTGTTTTGATGAAAATATCTAAGTGAATTCTTTCTCACGGTCAGGTAGTTCCGGTCAAGAAAGATGCGGTCAAGGATGCGCGGTCAGATATTTGCGGTCAGATGGTTGAGAGATTGAAAGTTATTGTCTTAGAAGTTTTTGGCAAAAAATAAGTTAGTCAGATTTTAACTTAGGCAATGTGGAAAACAAACAAACACAATTCACAATTGTTCTTAAATCTGAAAGATCAAACACTAAAAGACAAACAAGATTAATATGAACAAGTGAAGAGCAAGATGAACAATACTTGAAAATAAATTTGCAGAAAGTAAAATGACACAAGTATTTGGAAATGTTCGATCTGTTAAAAGATCTACGTCCTTTACCAAGATGGTCAGTCTTGGATTTTGAATGGAGGTATATATTGATTCTTGAGTGTACAGATTACAGAGATGAAGCTTTGAATCAACACCTATTTTCTATGAAGAATAAATCCTAGACTTAGACCAGTGTATCCCTTTTGATGCAATCTATGTGATTGATCAATTGGGGTGAGTGTGTGTGTAAGAATCAGAAGCTCTTGAACATCTAAGTGATTGTAGAGCCTAATGAATCTTAAGTCTTACAAGGCTTGAGATGGCTTGAATGTTGCTGGAGATCTTTGAAGGTTTGAAGGTGAGTTCTTTGAAGATTCAAAAGATTCTGGAAATCTTAAGTATGATCTTCAATCACCAAGTATTTCAACAGCAATTTCTCTCTTAGAATATCAGCTCGGTTCAATGAAGAACTTAAGGGTTATTTATAGCCTTGAATGAGAAAATAGCTGTTGGATTTACTTGGGCTCCAAGTTGAAGGACAATGATTTGTTGAATTCTGATTGGAGCTCAATCTGAGTTTGTCCTTTTTGCAGATAAGAGGTGGTCCCACTAAGATGAATTCAAATTTGAATTACTTGGGATCCAAGTTCTGCAACATTCTAAACTAACCATAGTTTGACCATGGTTAAGTTTGAACAAACTTGGGTTTCTTGGACAACTTCTTCATTTGCGGTCAAGGCCTCACGGTCGAGTGGCTTGCGGTCGAGGGGTCAAATGTGACCTTGTCAAGATATGCCACAAAGCTTCACGGTTTTTGACTTCCGGTCAAGTGATTCACGGTCAAGTGGTCTTCCACGGTCAGGTGGTCTACCACGGTCAAGTGAATTCACGGTCAAGGTCTTGACCACTAAAATTCCAGACTTAGAAAATTTTCAGCCTATCAATCTAAAGCCTATACTATCAAAGTGGACTATTCTAAAAATGAAGTTTAACACTTCTTACAATATATCCTAAAGTCCACAAAAGATAAAATAGGTTATGGGATCAATCAAATCTAGGTGATAAGAGTGGTTTATAATAAGCATACCCAACAATCTCCCCCTATTTGATTGAGACCATTACCTACTATAACAAAGGCTAATTCATTGTACTTGGTAATAACATGTTTTTAAGAAGATAATATTTTATTAATTTCTTGCCCCAAGTCAATGCACACTCTAAGCAAGTGTCATAGATTTCTATCAGCCTAAAAAAAAAAAAAAAAAAACTAATCCTAGCAAGATAGACATATAAGTTTGAATGCATTTTTAGAGAAAATAACAATAAGTAAGCAAATGCATCAAACAAACATTTAAAAGGCACTCCACACAAAAATAACCATTAAAGTGAGGGGAGTGCAGACAAAAGATAGATTTAAAGTTTTACAGACCCAAATAAAAGAAACAAAAATAAAAATTGTTTAGACAAACATCAACAAATTGTTTCAAAGACCACACATGGTCAGTTCAAATGGTGGGATTAACCAAGATATGATTGTCTAGAAGCGGTCGAAAGTATGGAGATCATCTTCAGAGAGATCGGAGAAGGGAAAGCGGTAAGAGGGCATGGAGAGACCGGGAATGAGAATAGGTACGGTCACTCCATCTTCATCATCTTCACCTTGAGAATTTACATTACCGTGGCCTGCTTCTGCCTCTTGATTTGCAACTAGATTACCGTGGCGGTTGATCCTGTTCAGCACAGTGTTGACTCGATTGGACAGTAAATCAATTTTGTTTGATTGGTCATTGAGGCGGTTGGTGTGGACAATCATGGCTTGTTTGAATGCTTCCAATTTCCTACTCAAGCTTTCATTCAGATTTGTCATAGCGGTTTTTAGGGCAATATCAACATCTTTTTCCACCGACATTCTTACTTTCTTTACTTCCAGAGAGAGTTCATCTTTAACATCCTCCATAGATTTTGAGATTTCTACCGAGGCTTTTAAGACTTCCTTTGAAAAGCACTTCATGATGGCCCTTGTTTGAATAAGGAAAGATTTGTTCATAAAGTCCGGAGTTACCATGAAGGCACTTGGAGCAACAAGAGCGGTAGAAGTAGAGCTAGCAGCTTGACCGGGCCTCGAAGAGCTGCTGCCTGCTTGACCGGAGAGGGCATCTGATATAGCCTTTGATACGTACTCTCTCTCCCCCTTAATGGTCTCAATCAGTTGAGATGGAAGAGTAACGATCTGGTCTTTAAGCACTGAATTGCAGTCTTCAGCTCAGAGATTTCTTCATGAAGAGCGGTCTGATTGGCGGTCAGCTTTGAGATCTGGGTTTGGGAATCCAGATTGATTTGTGTAAGCATTTCCACTGCGGTCAATAAATGAGCAATTTGATCGACCGGAGGTTCAGAAGTGGATTGCCTGATTGGAGACATGGTCATATTACCAGTATCATGAACTTCACGATCACTGGGTTCATGGTCATCTTCCTGACCGTGACCCTCATGCTCAGGATGCTTATCAACATTGGCTGGAACTTCATCATCACTAAACACCGGGCTATCAGCGTTGATACCCTTATCAATCTCAACATTATCACCAGCATTATCATCAGAATGTTTTGATCCATCATCAGATACATCCTTTACCTCTTCATCTGTAGATTCATCAACTAAACCGAGTATTGGTTTAGAAATTGGTTGCCTTTTCAGGCACTGGGGTGGAGCAATCTCAATAACATCTTCACGGTCGCCCTGAGTAGGTGAACCGGATGGGGTAAATACTGGAGATACGGTCGAAGGAGGTGGTCTTGAAATCTTGGATTTTTTTGCTGTTTGAACGGGACTTGGAGAAAGATCCCTTTTCTTGGATTTCTCCCCCTGAGACGAAGCGGGGAGTGCAGAGGATTTTGACTTGAAGGATTTGGATGGAACGGTCGGAGAGGACACGGTTGGTTTGGAGACCGTTGATTTGGAGATGGGAGCGGTAGACTTGGTTTTCAATGGTGCGGTAGGAGGAATATTGGAAGGAGACTTATCGGTTGAAGGTTCCTTGATGACAACTCCAGTCAATGGTCTTGGTTTGGGAGGAGCGGTCGAGGCACTAGCAATTCCTTTGCCTTTGATTTGTCTTGATACTTGTTCATCCTCAGCTTCTTCATCATCATCATCATCATGGACAGATGAGGACTTCCTTGGTGCGTTAACTCCTAAGGCTATTCTGGCAGCCTTGGTGTAGGTAGGAGGGATGTATTTTTCTCTTTTGTGCTCAGGTTCACGATTTCTGTATTCCTGGTATTGATCATCACCAAAACGGTTGCGGTAGGTAGATCTCATGGTCTTGATATCAAAGACCTTGGATAGAGAGATGGGAACTTTGGCATCTTTATCTCTGTTGATATCCCTGCTGAGTTCAGGAATGAACTTAAACAGTAGAGAAAGGAACCTTGAGTTTTTCTTGTATTTGGTGGCGGCCTTTTCAGACAACAGCTTCTTATAATCAGAAATGTGATCTAACAGAAGATCATATAGAATCTTGGGCCAGTTCATCTTCCTGCCCAGATAGATTGCAGTAGACAGCCTCTATTGAGTGGTATTGAAATTGCCATGGTTACCACTCTTGCAGAGCAGACCGTGGCCAACCAAGTGACCAATGTAATACATCACCTCTGGAAAGGTTTTTCGGTAGGGCTTGCACACGTCAGTAGATCCAATCAATCTCATTGCCAATCCATCATACTCTTCGTCAGATAGAGAGATAGGAGCCTCATTGTCAATGTCGAGACCAAGGGTAGAGGCAATATCATTGTAGTCAATCTCTATCTTGTGACCGTAAACTTCTGTGGCAATCCAGTTAAGAGAATTGTTCTGCTCATCTCGTCCTTTGATTTCCTTCGCGGTAGAATAAAATTCTCCGACTGCGGCAAGGTAGTGACTGGTTTGATTCATAGTGAAATAATGAAGTATGTCTGATTTCTTCATTCTTTTGATCAAGTGCCTCCCAATAGCATCTTTCTGGAGGTCTTCATAATTAATAACGCAGCCAGGAATAAATGATTGCTCCTCCTAAAACACTTAGAAGTTAGTAACACTGGTGCGGTCAACCAGTATGCGGTCAAATGACCGAGAGGATGCGGTCGACATGCATACGGTAGACAGAAATGGCGGTAGGCGAAAACACTTGGAAATATTTCAATGACAATTCTAAAAACACGTACAAACACCATATTACTATGTGTAAATGAATTTAAGGATCAAAAAGTGATACACTCAAGAACATGAAGAACACCATAAGAACACGAAGAACACTGTTCATACCAGAAACCCAGAAAACGATTTAGGGCACGAAAATCCATAAAAATTATACCAAAATGAACACAGAAACCGATTAAACACGAAAATATCATCAATTTCATTATCAAGAACACAATAATCACCAGAATATGAAAGGACAAAATGAAGAACATTTAACAAAAGCTTTGAAAATTTTCATGGCACAAAGAGATTTATCAACTAGAATTTGAATCTAAACACTATATTGAACTCGAAATCATGAAATGAACTAGAATAAGCATTATCATAGCATATAGAAACCCAGAAATTGAATCATGACATTAGAATAAGAAGGGTTGTAAAGACCCGCCAAAACGAAAAGTGAAAACTGAAAATAGAGATGTTTTGAGTCAAGAAATCATACCATTGTGTCTTCAGAATGTAGTTCTAGCGATTTCTTTGATGATTTCGTTGGTTGGGATGATTTTGGTGCCATTTATAGTCGAAAATTGAGTAGAAATGAGAGAGAATAAACTGGGTTTATAGAGAGAGAAAGTAGAGAGATGAAGAGAGAGAAGGGGTTTCTGAAAAAGTGTTTTTGCAGAGAGGTGGAGGTTAAGGAAGTAGTGGAGCTGTTTGTGCAGAGAAGTGGGAGGTTAACTCTGCAAATTCAGGGATTTGACCAATGATGTCCTTTCGCCATAAATGCATGGATAGTGACGGCGGACATAAATAAGGGAATAAAATTAATTGCAAATGATTTGAATTAAATGAAAAACGAGGGAAGAGAGGAAATTACAAAATTACCCCTTTGGATGACTAGGAGGATCCTAATGTTTGCTAAGTTAGAGACACTTACCTGGTCACCTCGTTTTTGCGGTCAGGTTCTTGACCGTGACTTCATGCGGTCAAGATATTACCTTGGCCTATGAATGCTTCTCTAAAGCAGTGAACCAATATCATTTTCCCATGCGGTAGGCTTCTCCAAAGCCTTTGAACAAATTTCATTCTTTCATGCAGTCGGAGTATTTTGCGGTCAACAAGGATGCGGTCGGTATACCTGATGGATTTTAATGCATCAACCGTGATTGCTTTACCGGTAAGGGTGTTGACCGTGACCTACTTGGTGTTGAACTTGGATAAAACATAAGACATTAGCACAATCAAAATATATGGACAAGTAATTAAAGTTCTAGCATGCCCATTTCTCCTCTAAGATACCTAAATCTCTTCGAATCAAGAGCCTTGGTGAGAATATCTGCAATTTGATTGTCAGTACTCACATACTCTAGATGAATATTACCTTTTTCCACATGATCCTTGAGAAAGTGGTACTTGATATCAATGTGTTTGGTTTTTGAATGCATGACAGGGTTGTTGGAGACAGCAATGGTAGATGTATTGTCACAAAAGATTGGACAATTTTCTTCGTTGATTCCGTAGTCAACCAATTGTTGCTTCATCCAGAGCACTTGGCAGCAGCAGCTTCCAGCAGCTATATATTCAGCTTCTGTGGTAGATATAGAGACTGAGGCTTGTTTCTTGCTTGCCCATGAAACGAGTCGATTTCCAAGGAAATGACAAGTTCTACTTGTGCTTTTCCTGTCTATTGTACATGCTGCATAATCTGCATCTGAGTAACCTATAAGATCAAAATTTGAATCTTTGGAGTACCAAAGTCCAAGTTTAATAGTCCCAGATAGATATCGAATAATACGTTTAACAGCAATAAGATGTGATTCTCTAGGATCAGCTTGATAACGAGCACAAACGCAAACACTAAACATGATATCTGGCCTACTAGCAGTTAAGTAAAGAAGAGAACCAATCATACCTCGGTATAAGGTTTGATCAACCTTCTTACCTTTCAAGTATTTATCTAACTTGTTACCAGTAGCCATAGGAGTGTCATATGCCTTTGCATTTTCAAGTCCAAATTTTTTGATAAGGTCCTTTGTGTACTTTGCTTGATTGAGGAAGATGCCTTCAGCACATTGTTTAGTTTGAAGTCCAAGGAAGAATGTCAATTCTCCCATCATGCTCATCTCAAATTTGCTTTTCATTAGTTTCTAAAATCGCTTACACAACAATTCATTAGTAGAACAAAAAATAATATCATCTACATATATTTGAACTAATAAAGTATGATCATGATATTTAGCAATGAATAGAGTTGTGTCGATCTTACCACGCTTGAAGCCTTTCTCTAAGAGAAATTTAGATAGAGTATCATACCATGCACGTGGAGCTTGTTTGAGTCCATATAAAGCTTTACGGAGTTTGTAGACATGATTTGGAAATTTGGGGTCTTCAAATCCCGGCGGTTGAGCAACAAAGACTGTTTCTTGAAGTTCACCATTGAGGAATGCACTCTTCACATCCATTTGATATAACTTGAATCTTTTGAAAGAGGCATAAGCTAAGAATATCCTTATAGCTTCAAGTCTTGCAACGGGGGCAAAATTTTCATCATAATCAATGCCTTCTTCTTGTCTGTATCCTTGTGCAACCACTTTGTTCCTTGTGATGCTTCCATTCTCATCCATCTTGTTTCGGAACACCCACTTTGTACCAATCACTCCTTGATCTTGAGGCCTTGGAACTAAGGTCCAAACTTTGCATCTTTCAAATTGGTTGAGCTCTTCTTGCATAGCAACAACCCAACTTGAGTCTTGGAGTGCTTCATCAACTTTCTTGGGTTCAACTTGAGATATAAATGCGGTAAGTGCATCATAGTTTGATCTTCTTGTTTGAACACCAGAATGCAAATCACCAATGATATTCTGAATTGGGTGATCTCTAACCTCACGAACTTCTTGAGGTATATCTGGTTGAGTTGATGGTGGTTGTAAATCATCTAGTGGTACATCATTTGTGCCATCCCAATCATAAGTAATTTGAGGGATAGGTTCTTCCACATTGATGGGTATTTCAACTTCAACTCCATTTGAGGTAGCAGCAGATGAGGTAGTTTCTGGTGCTTCATATGAGGTAGATGGAGGTGAAGTTGAGGTAGATGGGTTTCCTTGAGTTGATTGATTTTGTGGTTGAGTTGTACCTGTCTCATTAAGCTCAACAAAATCATCAGCAACATTTGGAGCCATATGTGGCTCAAGGAGAGAATGTTCATCAAAAGTAACATGGACAGATTCAACTATCTTAAGAGTGGTTTTATTAAATACACGAAAAGCTTTTGAGTGTTTAGCATACCCAATAAATATACCTTCATCGGCCTTAGGAGCAAATTTACCTCGATGTTCTTTACCATTGTAGAGTATGAAGCATTTGCATCCAAATATCTTGAAGTATGCTATGTTGGGGGTTCTTCCTCTCCAAAGTTCATAAGGAGTTTTGTTGTAGGTCTTGTTGATGAGGGATCTATTTTGAGTGAAGCATGCTGTGTTGACGGCTTTAGCCCAAAAGTATTGAGGTAGCTTTGCTTCAGCAATCATTGTTTTTCCGGCCTCTATCAACGTTCTATTCTTTCTTTCCACTACACCGTTTTGTTGTGGAACTCCAGCAGCAGAGAAGTTGTGGTAAATACCATGATCATCACAGTATTGAGCAACACCGTTGTTCTTGAATTCTGTACCGTTGTCTGATCGAACACTAACGATGTCGTCTTCTTTTTGTGTTTGGAACTGTCTAAATAGTGCGGTCAAAATGTCATAACAATCATGTTTGGAGCTCATCATCTCGACCCACGTATATCTTGAGTAGTCATCTACCACAACTAAGGAATATCTATTTCCTCCAATACTTGCGGTAGAAACAGGTCCAAACAGGTCCATATGTAGTAGTTGCAAACATCTGGAAGTTGAAGGTGTCGTCTTGCTGGAGAAAGACGCTTTTGGTTGTTTGCCTAGTTGACATGCTGTGCACTTCTCATCGTGGTGATCAGCTACTTGGGTAGACCACGAACTAGATTTTCTCTTCCAATCTTGGATAGATACTTGAAGTTTAAGTGACTTAGTCTTTTGTGCCACAGCCAACTATTTTCGCTAACATTCTTTGCTACAAAACAGAGATTAGAATAAATGCCAGATGAAGTAAAATCAACAATATAAACATTTTTCTTACGAATCCCTTTAAGCAAGGTGACGCCGGATGTGCCATCTTTGATGAGACTGAAATTTGAAATGAAGTGGCATTGCAATCCTTTGTCACAGAACTGAGATATTGAGAGTAAATTGTGTTGTAGACCAATAACTAGAGAGACTTCTTGGATAGTGATTTTTCCTTTTCGAATGACTCCATATCCTACAGTCTTTCCTTTGTTATTATCTCCGAAGGTTACTAATGGCCCTTTTTCTTCACGGACATCTTCCAACAAATTGATATCTCCGATCATGTGCCTTGAGCAGCCACTATCGAGATACCATAAACTTGATTTATCCTTGAAGTGTCCAGCCATTAAGCAGAGGACCTATAAAATAAACATTTAAGAACAAGGTCCCCTTTTATTCTTTTGGGTCCAAAGGGTTAGCAACTTTTAATAACCCACACTTGCCTCACAGAAGGGGGTTTAAGCCTTCTGGGATTTGGTGTGAATCTTAAAAGACATTCAGCAGCCTTGTGACCATAATCATCACACACGGAACAATGGTGGAAGCCACCCAACTGAGGGTTAACAAACTTCGTTGTGGTCTTGAGCACAACATTGTTAACTGGTATGGAAGATCTCTCCTGAACAAAGTTCAGTTTCTTGAACTTGACCGTATGACCCCTGTTTGCGGTCGACATGCCGCGGAAGGCTACTCGACCGGATCTTAAGGTTGATGCGCGGTCATGTCCAGGTACCTTACCAGAGTATTCCTCTGAGGTAGAATCTTCCATGACTTTTTCTTTCAACTTTGAAGCCTTGCCAGTTTGATGCTTAGGGTAGACATAGTGGAACTCTAGTTTCTTCTTTGGTTCTTGTCTTTTACCCTTAGATTCTTGATGTTTAGCTTTTGACCCTTCCAAAGTTTGCTGGGTAAATTTCTCATCTCTTTCACAACAAGATGCACATTTAAAGTTGTCACTAGTTTGGAATCCCAAGCCTTCTTTATCACCACTAGACTTTTGGGATTCTAGTATTTGTTCCATAGTGACACGAGAATTGGTCCACTCATTTGTAATCCTTTTAAGATCATTTATCTCAGCAACCAATTCATCGTTTTTAACCTTAAATATGGCATTTTGTTCTTCTAAGAAACGGTTTCGATCAGTAAGAGGAGTCATACTCTTGATCTGCTCCTTAAGGAGGGTG
Organism: Campanula takesimana; assembly: GCA_026119855.1. Classification (NCBI taxonomy): domain Eukaryota; kingdom Viridiplantae; phylum Streptophyta; class Magnoliopsida; order Asterales; family Campanulaceae; genus Campanula; species Campanula takesimana. Next base: position 145,241 of record JAOWBW010000207.1, read on the forward strand.
AGTTCAGATCTTAATAGAGATTTCTCCGTCTTAAGATGGGAAATTTCTTCAGTTGAAAGTGCTAAAGCTTCCTTCATTCCAGAGAATTTACTAATTACCTGTTCAGCTTTTGCAAACATCTTTTCTTGTTCATCGGGGGAAATGTCAAATTTGACTTGAGGTGTGGTAGACAGAACTTCCTTCACTTTGGGGTTTAGTAGAGCCTTCTTTGCTGCACTCACATCACATCTTGAAAATAGAAGATCACCATTCTTTTGAACCAGAGTTAGGAATCCTTTTTCAGCAAGTTCATCGGCCGTATAACTTATCCGTTTAGGTTTTGCATTTGGTGAGCGACGACTTTTATTATCATCCTCATCATCGGACTGAACGACCAAACAAATGTGACCTTCTTCAGAATCCTTATTGCTTTCATCAGAGTCTGACTCTATCCAGGTAGCTAACTCTTTTGTGGTAGAGTCCTCTTCAGCAACCATCCCCTTTTGCTTTGAGTATCTTGGATTGAAGTTGCTTTTCTTTTTCATATACTCATACTTGGGAATTGGGCATTCTGATGCGAAATGAGTGGGTTTCCTGCAATTAAAACAAACGAGATCCTCTTTCTTCTTGGAGAAGTTGAAGTTCTCTTTCTTCTTTGATGGGCTGCTCCTTGAAAACCTTGTTAGAGCTTTGCTTGTTGATCCGGGTCTTGCTGTGTTTCTGAACTTTTGGAATCTTTTCACGAACATAGCAAAATCATCATCATCCATATCAAGTAAATCTGATGTGGAGATTTTTGGATCTTCTTCCTCGATCACTTCTTCCTTTTGAGCAACCAACGATAAGCTCTTTGTTTTTCCTTCCATTTCAGCAATGTTGTTAAGCTTGATATCAAAGACATTGAGGTTGGCATAGAGGCTTCTGAGAGACATGTCATCTAGTAGCTTGGTATCTTCAAGAGTGTTTCCTTTGTGTAGATATTGCGAACCAAGAGCGGCAAGAAAATTAACATTGATTTCTTTCTTGGTAAGCTTCTTCCCGAGTGCTGTATAAGAACTCACGATCTCACAATAACGATCATAAGTGGCTCTTAGTGATTCACCGGGGATCTTAGCAAAGTTGTTGAATCTTCTTTGAATTGCAAACTTTTTGCTTTCCTTGCAAGCTTGATCTCCTTCGATGTAATCTTCAATTGCATCCCAAAGTTCTTTTGCAGTAGAACATTCCATGATCTGTCGATGCTGTGACGTACTCAAGGTACTTAGAAGTATGCTTTTTGCTTTCACATCCATTCCAACCAGTCTTTTCTCTTCATCGGTCCATTCAGCTTTTGATTTCTTGATAGTCGGATTTGCACCATTAGTTTCTGGATCCGGATTAGCTTTCATTGGGAAGTATGGTCCAATGGTAAGACAATCACCAAGTTGCTCGTCCATGGAGTAGAACTGAGTTAGAATGCTGTGCTTCCATACGTCAAAATTATCTTCGTCGAACGCTGGAACGTGAGTGAAGTTAACCGTTGCCATAGTTTTCTGACTTGCCATTTTGAATCGGCACCCAAGCTGTTAAGCTTGAAAAACAGAAGTTTTATAAAGGTGTTTGCTCTGATACCACTTGTTGGTCCCAAAAACACAACAAGGGTATGAAAGGAGGCTAGAGGGGGGGGGGTGAATAGCCTACTTAAAATTTCAACCCTTTTTCAAAATTCAACCAAGTGCTTACAATCTTGAGTTTTGCGGTCAAGTAATAAACCGTGCGGTCAAGATGTAATATGCACAGCGGAAGTTTTCGATAGAAATAAAGTAAGGTTGTTTTGATGAAAATCTCTAAGTGAATTCTTTCTCACGGTCAGGTAGTTCCGGTCAAGAAAGATGCGGTCAAGGATGCGCGGTCAAGGATTTGCGGTCAGATGGTTGAGAGATTGAAAGTTGTTGTCTTAGAAGTTTTTGGCAAAAAATAAGTTAGTCAGAGCGATCGAACTAAAGATTTTGATTCCACTTAGGCAATGTGGAAAACAATCAAACACAATTCACAATTGTTCTTAAATCTGAAAGATCAAACACTAAAAGACAAACAAGATTAATATGAACAAGTGAAGAGCAAGATGAACAATACTTGAAAATAAATTTGCAGAAAGTAAAATGACACAAGTATTTGGAAAGGTTCGATCTGTTAAAAGATCTACGTCCTTTACCAAGATGGTCAGTCTTGGATTTTGAATGGAGGTATATATTGATTCTTGAGTGTACAGATTACAGAGATGAAGCTTTGAATCAACACCTATTTTCTATGAAGAATAAATCCTAGACTTAGACCAGTGTATCCCTTTTGATGCAATCTATGTGATTGATCAATTGGGGTGAGTGTGTGTGTAAGAATCAGAAGCTCTTTAACATCTAAGTGATTGTAGAGCCTAATGAATCTTAAGTGTTACAAGGCTTGAGATGGCTTGAATGATGCTGGAGATCTTTGAAGGTTTGAAGGTGAGTTCTTTGAAGATTCAAAGGATTCTGGAAATCTTGAGTATGATCTTCAATCACCAAGTATTTCAACAACAATTTCTCTCTTAGAATCTCAGCTCGGTTCAATGAAGAACTTAAGGGCTATTTATAGCCTTGAATGAGAAAATAGCTGTTGGATTTACTTGGGCTCCAAGTAGAAGGACAATGAGCTGTTGAATTCTGATTGGAGCTCAATCTGAGTTTGTCCTTTTTGCAGATAAGAGGTGGTCCCACTAAGATGAATTCAAATTTGAATTACTTGGGATCCAAGTTCTGCAACGTTCTAAACTAACCATAGTTTGACCATGGTTAAGTTTGAACAAACTTGGGTTTCTTGGACAACTTCTTCATTTGCGGTCAAGGCCTCACGGTCGAGTGGCTTGCGGTCGAGGGGTCAAATGTGACCTTGTCAAGATATGCCACAAAGCTTCATGGTTACTGACATCCGGTCAAGTGATTCACGGTCAAGTGGTCTTCCACGGTCAGGTGGTCTACCACAGTCAAGTGAATTCACGGTCAAGGTCTTGACCACTAAAATTCCAGACTTAGAAAATTTTCAGCCTATCAATCTAAAGCCTATACTATCAAAGTGGACTATTCTAAAAATGAAGTTTAACACTTCTTACAATATATCCTAAAGTCCACAAAAGATAAAATTAGGTTATGGGATCAATCAAATCTAGGTGATAAGAGTGGTTTATAATAAGCATACCCAACAATTCTTCCTCGCCCAAACCAGCCGTACGGCTTAGGAAGGCGTCTCCTTCTTTTTCAAAACAGCATCCATACGGATGGTTGCTGCATTTTTCAAAATCCAAGCCGAAAATCCTAGAGAGAGAGAGAGGCGATTTCGAGAGGGAAAATCATCAAAATTCTCCGCATTTCGTTCTCCAAATCGTTCAAGATTCACTTATGGATGCTCGGGCGCGAAGGGGCTACCCGAGAGGGGCGGACAAGCGGCTCGACATGGTCCGCAATTTCCGGGGCTACACCATTGCCCTTAATGACGTGGAAGCGGGGTTCTATAAATCCCCTAACGCTCATTTATGACATGACCGAGTGGTAAATCTTCTTTCCCACTCGATCTTTGTCCATTTTGTGCACCCCACTAGTCTTAGGGTTCATGCTTATGCAATTTGGGCATTTTGTGTTTCTTGGTGCATTTTGTGAAATTGGTACCATCATGATGGAATTGGGATTGTTAAGATCGTGGGCATGTGTTCGTTTTCTCGATGGGTCATGCCTAGCTATACTTTCCGAAGTCGGAGTATATTGCCCGTAATTTTGTGCATAAAGGACTTGTACCTTAGGTTCGACTAGTCATTTTGACACATTTAAGTGTATGCTAGCATTTCCTAGGATAAGTTGTTGCATATTTGTGGAAATTCAGGACACTAAGTCTCAAAATGGGGACGGATTTCGTTCTTTGGGACAGGGTAAAATCACATTTTTTGAACGATTCATTCGTCATGTCCATTTATCATACGCATTGGTATCTTAAAATTGTGTTATTCATACCTTGCTGTGTTTACCTGTAGGGCGGTGACCCCAAATCTCGAGGATCTCCCGACATGTGTTGTTCCTTGTGGGAGGCCATGCCCGAGGCAATTGTCGATGGGCCTGGTCCGAGAGAGTGGGTAGAGCGTACTGGTTTGGTGCCATTCATCCATGCCGTAGGCCAGCTGGTTAGCACTAACAGGAGCCTGGGACTCATCTCTGCCTTGGGCGAGCATTGGTGGGATACGACCCACACCTTTCATCTGAGCTGGGGGGAAATGACCGTGACTCCCGCAGACTTTTCTGCCATTACCGGGCTCTCCTTCGGCGGCCGACCAGTTATCTGGGCTGACCAGCTCTCGGCCGCGGATATTGAGGCACTCATTGGCTTTTCGGGTCCTACCAAGGGCTTGGGGATCCTAGTGCAAGATGTTGACCGGGCCATTCGGGCCAGAATTCCGGGGTATTTGGCGGGTTTGGTGACGGCGGAGCAGATCGGTCGAGCTTACATGTGGCTCCTCCTCAGCAACACCCTCTTTGCCAATACCGATACCACATGCATGTTCCCCCTACTGGGATCACTGTCCACTCCCGAGATCGTCCAGAGTATTGCTTGGGGAGAAGCCGGGTTGGCTGAGTTGTACATGGAGCTCGATAAATTCAGCCGGAAAGCGAGCAAATCCTTGGCTTGTTTCCAGTTCGCCTTAGAGGTATATCTCTTTCCCTCCCCATTTTTCTGTTTTCTCCTTCTCATTCACCTTTTCGGTTTTCGGTGCCTTAATGATTTTTGGCCTTTTCCTTTCAGGCGTGGTACTACGAGATCTTTGGTGGCTATCCATGGGAGCTGACCGTTGATCCCGCTATCATATTCCCGGCCATGGTCTGTTGGGCTCGAGAGGCCCAAAAGAAGAGGGGATCTAAGGGACGAGTCTCCGTCCGTCATGCTAATGTCAGGGCAGTGCTAAGGGGGGCTATGCCGGTTGAGCTTAACCTCTTTCCTTGGTCGAGGTATGAGGGGCAAGGGCCAGGCATTGACCCGTCTGATGCTCTGCGGGTAACCCGGGAGAGGAGACTGCTCATAGGGTTCCGGGGAGAGGCCTTTTACTTGGGAGAGAGGGTGCTATGGCAGCACGGGTATTGTTAAAATAGATTCCTAGTCACTAGAATTACTTAATCCTAATCATGTCAACACTTAGGATCCCCCAATTTTATTAGAACCTCTTTAGGTACCCTTAGGATTCTTTGTGATCTGCACAGGTGGATTACATCTCTTGATACAAGGCAAACCAGCAAGAGGAAGCAAATCAGCAGGCCAGTAAACAAGTTGCCGATCAACTCTATTCTCAACATTCAACAAGTTGCCGATCAACTTGCTACACAAGTTGCCGATCAACTCCATTCTCAACATGCCGATAAAGAAAGACAGTTTGTACTGTCAGTCAGGTTACATCGTTCCATCTTAAAGTCAACCTTGCTGATTGTCCCTGTCCTTTCATACTGTTTTATCAAAAAGTTGTTTACCTGCTCTGTAGTGATTACTGCGCCGTCTGACACATAGCTACTTTTAGCTATACTCTGTCTCTACTTGCTTTTGCAGGTAACCGGTTGAGACAAAGGGGTCTTTACCCATCAGACTTTTCCAAGCATGCATGTACAACAAATCTTCGCCATTAATGCTCAAGATATCGTATTAAATGCTCCTCACCTACCCAGCTGGAAATTCAAATATTATCCTTCTTCAACAAGCTAAGACATCTGCTCCTCTTATAAATAGAGGACTTGCTTCATTGAAGAAGGTCGGTGCATTGAAGAGAGTTGATTGTTGAAGCATTCATTGAAGCTCAACATTCCGTCCAGATAATCATTAGACATTAATAAGACATACACTCGTGCACAAACTCATCACTTTGTTAATATTCCCAAGTTAGACTTATATAAGGAATATTGTGATTGAGTTAATCACACACCCACCTGAGTGAGATAAGTTCTTTTGAACTTGCCGCTCAAAAACACTTGGTCAGTATTTGTTTTACGATACATTAGAAATTTCTAGAACTTAGTCTTTGTATACCGGCAAAGCCATGCTTGTAATAGACTAGAAATATCTAATAGTACTCTTAACCCAAATCCAAGTTCTGACCAAACTTGGTAGAGGACGTAGCAGTATTTACACTGTGAACCTCTCCAAATCTCTGTGTCTCTTGTCAGCTACCTTATTCTTGCCGGTTGAAAATCTCTCACCAGCTGATGTAACTGTTCATACTGATTCATTGTATTTTCCTTTGACCAATCTCTTGAAACTGCATTGAACTTTTGGAAACAACTTTGTGTTTAAACTAAGCTCTGAAAACCATTTCTTACCGATTTAAGTGTGAGTTAAAATTAGTCATATCTTCTCCGCTGCGCTTACTGATAAAAGTTTGCAAACTGATAAGTGACTTTGCATTTATAAAAGTGTTTCTTAAAAAGTTTTAAAAAGGCTATTCACCCCCCCCCCTCTAGCCTATTTTCCTACCAATTGGGCCTAACAATTGGTATCAGAGCTTGGAATTTTGAAAGAAATTTCCAAGCTTTGCAGCTTGTATTGCCGATACCATGGCAGAAAAAATCATGCAGTCGTTCAACATCACTACCATTATGTTGTTGAACGTCAATGAGTTTGGTGTCTGGAAATCTCGTATGATGAAGGTGGCCCAATCATTCCTCTAAAGGTCTCAACCACCTACCGACCAATTCCCTCCACTCCGCTAACTGCTCATGCTGATCAAGACATTGAACAAGAAACGCATGTTCAAGTTGATGAAACCTTGATTGAAAAACCTAGAGAAGAATGGACTGATGAAGACAAACTTTCAGTTGCTCTAGATGGAAAGGCGTGCCACATTATCTCATGTGGATTGGACGACAAGCAATATAAACTGATTGACTTGTGCTCCACGGCTCAACAATGCTGGAACAAACTCCTTGCATACTTCGAAGGAGATGTGCAGGTGAAAGACAACAGACTCTACGAATGCATTGCTGAGTTTGAATCTTTCAAGAAATTAGATGGTGAATCACTCAGAAGTGCCTATGACAGATTCTGCGAGGTAAGTAATTTATGTGCTTCATTAGGTAAAGTGTATACTATGAAAGATCTTAATATTCGTTTTCTAAGCTCTTTAGGAAATGAGTATCATACTAAGGTCACTGCTGTTAGAGAAGTTAGAGACTTAAACAAGACCTCTATTCAGAATCTTGTGTCTAGTCTATTCTTGTATGAGAGAGAACTGCAAAAACTTAACATTCTCGATAAAAATTTCAAAAACTTGTCTCTATCAGCTCAATCTCAGCTATCCTTTCCTTCAACCAAATTCCCTCCTATAGATCCCCATCAAACACCCTGCTGTTCAAAAACCTCAGAAACACCTTCAGAACAAACAATGGAAGAAGACAAATTTGCCGCCTTCGCCAGAAACTACAAGAGGTTTAAAGACTTCAGAAGGATGCAAAAAGAAAGTCACCAGCAACAAAAATCCTTTACACCACCATTTCAAAAATCAGCAAGCTACAACAAACCAAGTTCCAGTGCTACCGATGGCAAAAACAACAAAGGTGATCTTGTCTGCTTCAACTGCAGAAAACCTGGTCACTTTGCTTCAAAATGTCCTCAGCCAAAGTATGAATACATGAGGAAAACAGTAAACAAGAGATATCCAAAGTCTCGAAGCTATGTTTCCGATGATAGCACAGAAAAAGCCTTGCCGGTCTGGTGTGAAACCGATTCAGACGAAGATGCCAATGAAGATGCAGATGCCGATGTAAGTTTCGTTGCATTAGATTCAGATGATGCCGATCTTCCATCCTTGCCGACTCCAATCTACCGAGATCCCTCGCCGGCAAAGACTCCAGTCAAAGAAGTACCAACTGGAAGAGTTCAATCATACTTCAAGGAAGTAAGCATCAAAGCAGAAAACCCAATAGGATACAAGGTTCATCAAGTGGGAACTTCTCTCTATGGACAGTGTAACTGTTCTCACTTTAATGCTTCTAAAACAAAACCCTTGCCGATGACAAGAAAATTCTCATTCACCGAACATCCCAATATTGCCAAAAGCCTTTCGAAACCCATCTCTTCCCTACCTAACTTCTCACCTGAACCCATTCTCTCTACTTCAATAGATTCAGCCGACCCTCTTCCAGAATTATCTAAGGCTGAGATGGTAGAGACAATGGATGAACTTTTTATTGATTATGAGAAGCTGAGCAGCGTTCATAAAGTAATGGCTGCTGATTTCAAAAGAATTTCTAACGAGAATAGCTCGCTTATGTCTGAACTTTCAGTTCTTAAAGGACACGAGCTTGAGTCTGTTCTTCTAAAGAAAGAAAACCTAGATCTCAAAAGTCAAGTGGCAGTATTGATAGCTCAGATCGAAGATCTTGTGAAAAGAAACAATCATCTCTCAAGGATTGTTGATTCTTACACAAAATCTAGAGTTGCTGTTGAAACAATCCTACAGACCCAAATGTCATATAAGGACCAATCTGGGTTAGGATTTGATTCCAGCAACAGTAGCTCTACCGAAACTTGTGCGACCGAGAAAAAGGATGAGAAAGTTGAATGTAGTCCTGTTAACTCAGTGCATAAGGATGCTAAGCCAATATACAGTGCTGTGGAAATTAAGTATCCTAAGAACCAGAACAAAAGGAATAATAAGCACAAACAAAGATATGTTAAGGTTGCTGATACTGAGTCTGCCGATAACGGTATTCTTGGTGAATACATCAGCAGAGCAAGTGCTGCCGGTCTAACCACCTCTGCTGCTGATGAATAAGTACCTAAAAAGGTAACTGCCAAAGGTACACAGAATGGAAAGAAAGGCAACACTAGCACCTTTAAACCTACTAAGTTTGTGCCTGCTCAATTCCCTAGTTCTGCCGATGCACTGACTAAACAGAATGATGTTCTACCAACTCCACAGCCTATCAGTCAAGTGAGATGTTCAAATTGTTCTGATTATGGTCACAAGGCTCATGAATGCCTCTTGAAGCACCTATCTAGACCCACTGAGGTTACATCCTCTAGTGGTGGCCGGATGTGGTTGCCAAAGAGGAACTAACCCTCGGACCCAAGAATAAGGGGGACTATAAGCATACCGTTTTATTTCAGGAATACTTCATGGCCTCAACTGGTGCAAGCAAGGATTTGTGGATTCTAGATAGTGGCTGTTCAAGACACATGACAGGATTTGCAGATCTACTTGCCGATATCTCAAAAGCATCAGGTCCCCCCAGTGGTTTTCGGTGATAATGTCAAAGGAAAAATCATCGGTATTGGTACCATCAAGAGAGGTGCAGTCACTATACAGAAGGTCTCTCTAGTGTATGGTCTGAAACACAACCTTCTATCAATATCACAATTCTGTGATAAAGGAATGCAATATGTATTTACTACTTCCAGTTTCTATGTGAAAGACATTGTTTCAAATGAAACTCTTCTCACTGCCAAACGTAAAGGTAACATTTATGCAGTAGATTTAAGTACTATTACTGGTGTTACTAATGTTTGTTTTGTAGCTAAGAACATCAGTGAGAACTCATGGCTATGGCACAAGAGACTCAGTTACTTGAACTTCAAATATCTATCCAAGCTTGCCGGTTCAAATCTGGTTACCGGTCTGCCTTAAGTGTCTGCTGATCATGGAAAGAAATGCAAGGCCTGCCAACTCAGAAAACAACACAAGTCATCTTTCCACAGCAAGCCCTGCATGTCTACATCTAAGTGCCTCCAACTGCTACACATGGATCTATTTGGCCCCACAACTACTGCAAGTATTGGGGGAAGTAGATACACTCTGGTGGTAGTAGATGACTATTCAAGATATACTTGGGTAGAAACCTTCAGCAACAAAGATGATACTTACGTTGTTGGTACCAAGTTATTTAGACTACTACAGACCTAGAAGGAGAGTGATATCATCAGTATGAGATCAGACAACGACACTGAATTCAAGAACAATGGTATTGCTCAGTATTGTGATGATCATGGCATAGACCACAACTTCTCAGCTGCCGGTACACCACAACAAAATGGTGTCGTTGAGAGAAAGAACAGAACTCTCATTGAAGCTGGTAAGACCATGATTGCTGAAGCCAGGTTGCCGAAATATTTTTGGGCTGAAGCCATCAATACCGCCTGCTTCACTCAGAACAGATCTCTCATCAACAAATTCCATAATAAGACTCCTTATGAACTCTGGAGAGGCAGAATTCCCAACATTGGATTCTTCAAAATATTCGGCTGCAAATGTTACGTGCTTTACAACGGTAAAGAGCACAGAGGTAAATTTGACGAGAAAGCTGATGAAGGAATCTTTGTTGGATACGCTAAACACAGTAAGGCCTTTCTAGTTTTCAATAAGAAACTTTTGAAAATTGTTGAATCTGTTCATGTAACCTTTAATGAATTTGATTTGCTAGAGTCTAACAAGGCTCCAAATAGTACTAATGAATCTAGTGCTCATGAGACAGGTGAATCCAGCAATACTAACTATGCAGGACAAGTTCCAGCTGCTGATCCAGTTATATCAGTAGAAGAATCAGCAGAAGCTCAATACTTTCCTTCATCGGCAGAACCAAAATCTGCTGATGAATTTCACAATCCATTTGCCGATGAAAATTCTGCTGATCATACTGAAAATAGGTCTAGCTCTCAACCAATTTCTTTTATAAGGCCCTTCCCTACAAGCTCTCAATCTAATCCACCTCTCACCCAAAATTCTAATTCTCCTACTCCACCTGTGTCACGACCCGAAAACTAAGCTCTATTTTATTAGTAATAAATAATTATTATTTATTTATTTTCTTATTTATTTATTTAAATTATTTATTTATTCAAATAATATTGTGTGCATTTTGTGGATTTGTGTTTTATGACTAGCATTTAATTTGTTATTTGTGCTAGTGTAGAATAGTTGGGTCTCAATTGTTAGTGGGGAGTATAAGAATTTGTGAGTGGTAGGGGAGGGGCCCTAAGTGTAACTTTTTAAAACCATCTTACTTACACTCTCCATCACCACTCTCCTCCCTCACTCCCTCATTTTCCCAGCCACTTCTCTCTCTCTTCCATAGGTGAAAAAGGTAAGTTTTCTTCTCTCCTTCTGTCTTCATTATCTTCCTCTTCCTCTTGTTATTTCTCATTTCTTAAAACATGAATCATGTTTAGATCGTCGATAGGATCGTAGGAAGCCAAGAAATTTCGAGTTCCGTCACTTTTGAGAAAATCCGGGTAAGTTACTTTCCCCCATTTATATGCTAAAATTGTTCATCCCCATTTTGTATGATGATATATGAAGCCTTGAAGTGGTTATTTGATGATTTGTGAAGATTTAGAAATTATTTGGAATTTATTGTTATTTTGGGTGATTTTTGTGATAAATCAAATGTGGGGATTTAATCTTGGTTTGGGTTGTCTAGATGATGTTATATAAGTCATTTTAGACTTATAAGTTGTTCTAGTACCTTGTTATACTTGTTAGAGATGTTAGATTTTGGTTTGGTTTTAGTTTGGGTTGATTTTTTGGGAGAAACCCAGAATTTTGGCCGGATTTCGTCCCTCCGGGCAAGGAGGCGCGCGCACCATGTTTTGGGAGGCGTGCGCACCCTTTTCTGCTTCGAAATCGCAGCCTTCTGACCTAGGGAGGCACGCGCATCACTTTTTAGGGAGGCGCGCGCACCCCTCTTTTTCCAGTTTGTCCGTTTTTCATTCGATCATCCGGAGGCCATAACTTTCTCATCCGGACTCCGTTTTAGGCGTGTAAACTATTGTTTCGAAGATCTCTTCGAGTACTACAAGATGGAATAGGTTTTTCAGTTAAGTTATACATTTTATACTTCGGGATTTTATTGGGTGTTTGAGGTTAAGAGGAGTTGTATCGATCCATTGTGAACAAGTTTTGTAAATCCAATTGAGTGACTTTATTGAGTTGTTATGATCATTTTGTGATATAAGTGAGGACTTCATACCTTGAGACCCTTTAATTGAAAGTTATTTTACTGATCGGATTGATTTTAGAATAAGACTTGGTCTAGGTTTTAGGTGATATCCTATAGTACCTAGAGGGTTGTTTTTGAACACTAAAGTGTAGGGTTTAGTCCGGTCGTGATCATGTTCTAATAAGGGTAACCTTTTTGATTCGTTTGGGGTGTTTAGAACTGGTTCGTTATGGGCGGAGGTAAAGCGTGAATTGGCGATTGGGTACTTACGGTTTGATTAACCTTAAGGTGTATTCATTCTGATTTCCTACTTTGAAATTCCAGGTGTGATGAGATGGTTGAGTTCATAGTCCTAGTATATCTTTATGAGTAAATGTTTAGGGTCATTTTGGTAATAGTCATTGTGCCATTTGTGAGCGACCGTTTGGGTTGTGCTCTTTATGATTAACTCGTGGGTATCATCTTTAGGATGTGTTTGGTATGGGTCCTTGTCTTGGAATCATCTTATTTTAATGATCAATGTTGTTGTGCTCTTTATGAGAAATTCCGTTTATCGTTGTTGTGCTCTTTTATGAGAAACTTCTTGTGTTCGTTGTTGTTGAACTCTTCTTGAGTAATCGTTTGCATCTTTATGGTGATTTAATTGGTGTGGTTCCCTACTTTGGAACCTTAAGTTGTTTATTCATGCTAAATTATTATTACTTAGCATTTATTTGGAAGCCCAGCTGGCATATTTGTTGCATCGGGCGATGGGAAAGATTATAATGGCAAAGCCAAGTCCATTATAATGTTGACCCTTGTTTTGCCCCCTTCTATACCCTTTTCTAGATTGGCCTTGCAAAAGTCAAGTTAGCGTTCCTTTGTGAATGTATCTAGCTAACGGGCATGACTTTGTGTTATGGTCCTTGTCCTTTGTGACACTCTTATGGTTATTGGTTCCGGTACCGGGGTTTTCTCTTCAAGCTTTCATGCTGCTATGAAGATGTTGATTGTTGATTATTGAAGCTGCGCAGCGACCTTTATTTGGTTCTTCAGTTGGGTGAAACCTTGGCTATGTATCCACTTATGAGTGTTTATTTCAGCTTTATGTGTTGCATGATGAGCTGGTCGTTATTTCCAACCGGTATGGGACGGTTGGCGATAGGGAGCCTCTCATTTGTTGTTATATATTTATTTATATGATTGATTATTGGATGTTACTGTTCGACAGCATGTCACTTATTATTCCGCTGCTATCTATCTTATGTTAATTGCTATCGGTCATTGCATATTAGAATGTCATGTAGTTGCATTAGTAACTTACTGAGATTTTATCTCACCCCGTTTATTTCCATCTTTGTTTTTCCTTAACCCCCCCCCAGGAGGAAAAGGATTAGGATTCGCGGATCGAGGAGGACGTCGAGAGGATTGAGATTTTGGGGCAGGTTGTTATGGATCGGTTTACATTATTTAAATGTATAACCTTTTGGGGATAGTGTCACCATTATTGACGTCATTAAGAATTGTATATTTTATTCTTTTGGGCATAAGCTGTGGAGCTTATGTTAGATGTACTTTGTTGATTTAAACTTGGATTTGTAAAACCTTGGATCATCACCTTTTGGAATCAAATGGAATTTTTAACTTCTATATTTTAGAGTTTTGGTCTTAAGTCGACATCCAGCTCGCGATCTCGGGCCCGCGGGGTCCGGGGTCGTGACAGTTGGTATCAGAGCTATGGTTTAGCTCTAAGTATAAATATAGGTGGACTAGAACGACCTAGGAGGGTAGTTGTGTTTGGAGCGAGTAACGGTTGATGTTTTATACAGGTAATTGTTCTCAATGGCTAGAAGAAGAACGGGTGAAAGTTCTAGTAGGGCTCAGAATCAGAATGGTCTACGGGAAGAAAGCCGTGCAATGTTTCAGGACAGGTTTGAAGCGGCCGTGAAAGCAATTCATGACCAAGGGCCGAGAGAGGAACATGTAGCACCTCCGCGATAGGGGTGGGAGCAGTTCTTGAAGTTGAAACCAAGTGAGTACGACGGTGAGCCTGATGTGAAGAAGGCCGAGCTATGGATAGAATCGATGGAGAAAATCTGCGATGTCTTTGATTGCACTGATGTGGATAGGGTTCGGTTTGCAGCTTGTATGTTAGTTGGTGCTGCGGAACATTGGTAGAAGGCACTGAAGACCAGTTGGGATGCGACTCTTGTACCATATCCTTGGGAGTGGTTCGTGAAGAAATTCAAGGATCACTTTATCTCTCTAGTGAATCAAAACCAGAAAGAGATCGAGTTCCTCAGCTTGGAGCAAGGCATGATGTCTGTAGCACATTACTTAACTAAGTTCACAGAATTAGCCAGGTGTGGTGACTATCTTGTGCGGACCGAGGAGCAGAAGGCTATAAGATTCATCCGGGGTTTGAAGACTTCTATTCGGACTCAGCTTATAGCCCAGAGGATTGTGACATTTCAGGATACGGTAGACCGGGCATACTTGATCGAGCAAGATATTGGGGAGCATAAGAGGAAGACCGAGATTGCAAATGCGGGTAAACAAGTAAGCCATGCTAAATCTCAACCACATCACCGTTCAGATAACCGAGGTAATTTGGGAGCACCATCTCAGTTTAAGGGACAAACCGCGCTAGGGAATCCGCGTACTACTCCGGGGAAACAAGGGAAACAAGGTAGGTGGCTTTGCACTTACTGTCAGAGGGAAGGCCATTTGGAGGATAAGTGTTGGAAGAAACAAGGAAAATGTATCAATTGTGGTCAACTGGGTCACTTCATAAAAGGCTGTCCGAGGTTTAAGGTTCAATCATCAGGAACAGGAACCAGTACTTCACCGGGTTAGAAAAGAGATGCTTCGGGGAACCCTAAGGTTTCGGGTAGAGTATTTGCGACCAATCAGCACTCACCAGGTAACGGATAAATTTCAGGAGGTATTATTTTGCGTCGTGAGAGCGAGCGCGTGCATTTTAGGATCATCGCATTTATGTGTTTCTGTGCATTAGTTGCATTTATTTCTTTTGAGTCTTTGACTTATGTGTTGTAGGTGTCTACTCCTATGGAGGAGTTTAGGGTATCTGATGAAGTCTTATGTGCTTATGATGTGCTTAAGTATGGTTATGTCTTACCTGCTAAATTAGCCATGTTGCTATTACAAGATTTTGATGTTACTCTTGCTTTAGTCGATTGTTGTAGGAAGATGGTTATATTCTCCATTCCTGATTTCTTAAAATTATTTGAGACCGTTCCTTTGCGTAGAGTTATACCTAATTTTTTTTTATTGAAATCCGAGTATTTAACTTCGGTCAAATTGTTGGGTGTAATTATCATTGTAAGGTTTCTACTTTCTTCTAAATAGTACCTAGTGTTTGAGGAGAAGCTTGGGTTAAATTGGGTTGTTGTGGTACAAGGTTGTAATGCTAATATTTAGATCAAAATCCATATTGTATCGGTTGGGTTATAGGAGTTGAGGATTCAATGAGGATCTCTTAAGGAAAATTTTGATCACTTTTAGTACATCTCCGTGAATGCATCGGAATGGATTAGTATGGAGAGGTGTACGATTCGTTATGGATGATGAGTTTGTTGTAGGAGTTATGATCATTAATTGTGGTAAGCGTGTTAAGTTAGAAAGGACTAAGTACATTTTGGGAGAGTAATAATTTCTCGATTTATGTTAAAAGCATTTTGAAATTTTGGTTAGATGGTGGTTCTATGGTTCTAAATCCCTTCTTGGTGGCGTTTCCCGAATTGGATCAAGGGTATGTGAAGGAAGTGGAGTATCAATACAGGGGTATAATTAAGGAATATCATGAATTGGTATTGGGTCAGTTGGAACGTTGCTAGCTAATTGGTTTATTATGATGGTATTACTATTGAGCCTAAGTATTATTAGGTTAATAAATGTATGCGTGAAAGACTAACTTGGGTTAGCTATTGAGGATTTGAGATTTGTTGATTTCCTTGGGTATATGAGCACAGGTTATTAACTAAAAAGGGAGCTAGAGGAAATCCCTTGAAGATAAAATTTAGATCATTTCGGACTATTGAGTATTCGTAATTATTTTAGGCTTTCAAGGATTGGAGTGTTATGACGATGACATTATGGCGTAAATTTAAGTGAACATTTTGTATTAAAATTTTGGGTTTACATTACACCTTTAGTTTAAAGTG
This sequence comes from Campanula takesimana, assembly GCA_026119855.1. Classification (NCBI taxonomy): domain Eukaryota; kingdom Viridiplantae; phylum Streptophyta; class Magnoliopsida; order Asterales; family Campanulaceae; genus Campanula; species Campanula takesimana. The sequence goes on from JAOWBW010000207.1 coordinate 161,355, forward strand.
CTACCTAGAGCGAGAGCACTATAATGGGAATCCTTAGAGATATAGCCTTTGGTGAATATTATGGGGATGGAAAATTTCTTTAGCCTTTCATATTTTAAAAGCTAAGTAAGCTCGAGATGGTAATGTTTTGAATTTCTGGGGAGTAATACTAATTATGTGATTTACAAATAGTTAAGGTTATGAATAAGGCGAGCTTGAGGTACCTCGAGAATTATGTGTGGAATTAATTTGGATTCTTCGATGATTGAGTACGGATTTTGATTAGTAATGAAGATAATGATGGAATGATTCGGTTCGAGAGGTGGTGTTATCGTAAGCATTATTTACGGATACCTTTTAGTGGGTTAGATTGGATAATTGAGGAATTCGAGGAATGGTGGAACTATCGTATCCGTAGCTACTCGGTCTTTAGGGTAAGTCTCGTTAAAATTCGGGTCGAATTTTCTTTAAGGGGGAGTGAATGTCACGACCCGAAAACTAGGCTCTATTTTATTAGTAATAAATAATTATTATTTATTTATTTGCTTATTTATTTATTTAAATTATTTATTTATTCAAATAATATTGTGTGCATTTTGTGGATTTGTGTTTTATGACTAGCATTTAATTTGTTATTTGTGCTAGTGTAGAATAGTTGGGTCTCAATTGTTAGTGGGGAGTATAAGAATTTGTGAGTGGTAGGGGAGGGGCCCTAAGTGTAACTTTTTAAAACCATCTTACTTACACTCTCCATCACCACTCTCCTCCCTCACTCCCTCATTTTCCCAGCCACTTCTCTCTCTCTTGCATAGGTGAAAAAGGTAAGTTTTCTTCTCTCCTTCTCTCTTCATTATCTTCCTCTTCCTCTTGTTATTTCTCATTTCTTAAAACATGAATCATGTTTAGATCGTCGATAGGATCGTAGGAAGCCAAGAAATTTTGAGTTCCGTCACTTTTGAGAAAATACGGGTAAGTTACTTTCCCCCATTTATATGCTAAAATTGTTCATCCCCATTTTGTATGATGATATATGAAGCCTTGAAGTGGTTATTTGATGATTTGTGAAGATTTAGAAATTATTTGGAATTTATAGTTATTTTGGGTGATTTTTGTGATAAATCAAATGTGGGGATTTAATCTTGGTTTGGGTTGTCTAGATGATGTTATATAAGTCATTTTAGACTTATAAGTTGTTCTAGTACCTTGTTATACTTGTTAGAGATGTTAGATTTTGGTTTGGTTTTAGTTTGGGTTGATTTTTTGGGAGAAACCCAGAATGTTGGCCGGATTTCGTCCCTCCGGGCAAGGAGGCGCGCGCACCATGTTTTGGGAGGCGTGCGCACCCTTTTCTGCTTCGAAATCGCAGCCTTCTGACCTAGGGAGGCGCGCGCATCACTTTTTAGGGAGGCGCGCGCACCCCTCTTTTTCCAGTTTGTCCGTTTTTCGTTCGATCATCCGGAGGCCATAACTTTCTCATCCGGACTCCGTTTTAGGCGTGTAAACTATCGTTTCGAATCTCTCTTCGAGTACTACAAGATGGCATAGGTTTTTCAGTTAAGTTATACGTTTTATACTTCGGGATTTTATTGGGTGTTTGAGGTTAAGAGGAGTTGTATCGATCCATTGTGAACAAGTTTTGTAAATCCAATTGAGTGACTTTATTGAGTTGTTATGATCATTTTGTGATATAAGTGAGGACTTCATACCTTGAGACCCTTTAATTGAAAGTTATTTTACTGATCGGATTGATTTTAGAATAAGACTTGGTCTAGGTTTTAGGTGATATCCTATAGTACCTAGAGGGTTGTTTTGGAACACTAAAGTGTAGGGTTTAGTCCGGTCGTGATCATGTTCTAATAAGGGTAACCTTTTTGATTCGTTTGGGGTGTTTAGAACTGGTTCGTTATGGGCGGAGGTAAAGCGTGAATTGGCGATTGGGTACTTACGGTTTGATTAACCTTAAGGTGTATTCATTCTGATTTCCTACTTTGAAATTCCAGGTGTGATGAGATGGTTGAGTTCATAGTCCTAGTATATCTTTATGAGTAAATGTTTAGGGTCATTTTGGTAATGGTCATTGTGCCATTTGTGAGCGACCGTTTGGGTTGTGCTCTTTATGATTAACTCGTGGGTATCATCTTTAGGATGTGTTTGGTATGGGTCCTTGTCTTGGAATCATCTTATTTTAATGATCAATGTTGTTGTGCTCTTTATGAGAAATTCCGTTTATCGTTGTTGTGCTCTTTTATGAGAAACTTCTTGTGTTCGTTGTTGTTGAACTCTTCTTGAGTAATCGTTTGCATCTTTATGGTGATTTAATTGGTGTGGTTCCCTACTTTGGAACCTTAAGTTGTTTATTCATGCTAAATTATTATTACTTAGCATTTATTTGGAAGCCCAGCTGGCATATTTGTTGCATCGGGCGATGGGAAAGATTATAATGGCAAAGCCAAGTCCATTATAATGTTGACCATTGTTTTGCCCCCTTCTATACCCTTTTCCAGATTGGCCTTGCAAAAGTCAAGTTAGCGTTCCTTTGTGAATGTATCTAGCTAACGGGCATGACTTTGTGTTATGGTCCTTGTCCTTTGTGACACTCTTATGGTTATTGGTTCCGGTACCGGGGTTTTCTCTTCAAGCTTTCATGCTGCTATGAAGATGTTGATTGTTGATTATTGAAGCTGCGCAGCGACCTTTATTTGGTTCTTCAGTTGGGTGAAACCTTGGCTATGTATCCACTTATGAGTGTTTATTTCAGCTTTATGTGTTGCATGATGAGCTGGTCGTTATTTCCAACCGGTATGGGACGGTTGGCGATAGGGAGCCTCTCATTTGTTGTTATATGTTTATTTATATGATTGATTATTGGATGTTACTGTTCGACAGCATGTCACTTATTATTCCGCTGCTATCTATCTTATGTTAATTGCTATCGGTCATTGCATATTAGCATGTCATGTAGTTGCATTAGTAACTTACTGAGATTTTTATCTCACCCCGTTTATTTCCATCTTTGTTTTTCCTTAACCCCCCCCCAGGAGGAAAAGGATTAGGATTCGCGGATCGAGGAGGACGTCGAGAGGATTGAGATTTTGGGGCAGGTTGTTATGGATCGGTTTACATTATTTAAATGTATAACCTTTTGGGGATAGTGTCACCATTATTGACGTCATTAAGAATTATATATTTTATTCTTTTGGGCATAAGCTGTGGAGCTTATGTTAGATGTACTTTGTTGATTTAAACTTGGATTTGTAAAACCTTGGATCATCACCTTTTGGAATCAAATGGAATTTTTAACTTCTATATTTTAGAGTTTTGGTCTTAAGTCGACGTCCAGCTCGCGATCTCGGGCCCGCGAGGTCCGGGGTCGCGACAACCTGCTGATCTTGACCCTCCTCTCGAATCTTTACAACAAGATACAGTCAGATAAGATGTACCAAGGGAAGTTAGAACAGTTCGTGATCATCCATTAGAAAATGTGATTGTTGATGTCTTTGGACCAAGACTGACAAGAAACCTTAGTAGAGCATTCGCCGAGAGTCTTTTCTCATCTGCTATGATTTCCAATATAGAACCAAAGAAGACTGAAGAAGCTCTTGCTGATCCTGGCTGGGTGGAAGCTATGCAGGAGGAGCTAAATCAGTTTGAAAGATGCAATGTGTGGGAACTAGTACCAAGACCATCATCTCAACAAGTGATTGGTACAAAGTGGGTATTTAGAAACAAATTGGATGAAGCAGGGAAGATCATAAGGAATAAAGCAAGGTTAGTTGCTAAAGAATACCGACAAGAAGAAGGGATTGACTACGATGAGACATTTGCTCCTGTTGTAAGATTGGAAGCTATAAGACTTTTCTTAGCCTATGATGCCTTCAAAGAATTCAAATTGTATCAAATGGACATGAAAAGTGCCTTCCTGAATGGAAAACTCCAAGAACTTGTGTATGTTGAACAACCACCTGGTTTCGAGGACTCTAAGAAGCCTAATCATGTCTACCGATTAAAAAAAGCTCTCTACGGCCTAAAGCAAGCTCCAAGGGCATGGTATGAAACCCTTTCTAAGTTCTTACGTAGTGATGGCTTAGGTTTCACTCGAGGTAAAATCGATACCACTTTATTTGTTGCCAAGCACAAGGGTCATTCATTGTTTGTTCAAATATATGTCGATGATATTATTTTTGGTTCTACTAATGAATCACTTTGCAAGAGATTTGAGAAGCTAATGCAGAGCAAGTTCGAGATGAGCATGATGGGTGAACTAACATATTTCCTTGGACTTCAAGTCAAGCAATCCAATGAGGGAATATTCATCAATCAAGCTAAGTACGCAAAAGAATTAATCAAGAAGTTTGGCTTTGAAAATGCTCAATCTCAAAGCACACCTATGGGCAATAACATTAACTTAGATAAGGATGAGTCTGGTAAGAAAGTAGATATGACTGTCTACCGAGGTATGATCGGCTCACTTCTCTATCTTACTGCCAGTAGACCAGATATTATGTTTGCTGTTTATGTTTGTGCCAGGTTTCAAGCTGACCCTAGGGAATCTCATCTGCAAGCTGTTAAACGTATCATTAAATATCTTTGTGGCACTGCTAACCTTGGATTATGGTATGCTATAGATTCATCTTTTAATCTAATAGGTTATTCAGATGCAGACTTTGCAGCTTGCAGGGTAACAAGAAAGAGTACAAGTGGGACTTGCCAATTTCTTGGTGATAGATTGGTGTCTTGGTCCTTAAAAAGCAAGCATCAATTTCCACTTCTACTACTAAAGCTGAGTACATAGCTGCCGGCAGTTGCTGTTCACAGATCCTTTGGATGAAGCAGCAGCTTGTTAACTATGAAGTTCCATCTCAAGTTTGTCCCATCTATTGTGACAATCAATCTGCTATCTCAGTTTCCAACAACCCGGTCATGCATTCCAAAACCAAGCATATAGACATCAAGTATCACTTTCTGCAGGAACATGTTGAAAAGGGAAACGTGGTGCTGCTCAAAGTTCATACCGATTACCAAAGAGCAGACATACTGACAAAGCCCTTAGACCAGAAAAGATTTGAATTCCTAAGAGGTGAACTAGGTATGATTGATTTCTATGGTTAAAACTGTGCTAACTCTGCCGATTGTGCTAGTCTTGCCGATCTCATTAGCAAGTGTGAAAATCGTGCCGACCAATTTATATTGCCGACAAAATATTGCTGACAACAACATGCCGATCATCATATCTTGGCGACCAAACTATATTGCCGATATTTAAAAAAAAAGTATCAAATCAGCACGTCTCTCCAAAAAGATAAGATTCCTGACACATGACGTAAGCAGTCAAATTAAAGGTAGTAATCGGTCACACTCTCCTGACACGTGTGTGTACCGATCTTCCCCAAAATCGTGTCATGATGTTTCCCATTTATTGCGAGACATCAGTAAGGTAACAGGTCATCAATCATTTTTTTGTTATGACGATTTACCCCTTCTCTCTCTACTTTTAACTGTTCATTTCTCTCCGTTTTGTGTGCGCATTAAATTTGTGCGTGCGCACGTTCTCCGAGTAAATTGCTACAGTTACTTCTATTATTCTCTCCCCCCCATAACATATATAACGCCCTTTCAATATCTTTTAAACTTTCTCCGCCATTTTAACTGCTCTCTCTCTCTCTCTCTCTCTCTCTCTCTCTCTCTCTCTCTCTCTCACTCCTCTAACCGGATTACTTGAATCAACTAGCTATTTACTTACATCTTCATAATCTGGTAATTAATAATGTTTAAAACTTTGCTCATTTCAAATCATCCTTGTTTTGATTTACCTTTGTTTCTAACATTGTGAGATTTTTGAGTAACTTGCAGAAAATGTCCGGCGAAAAAGATATCTATGGAGGTTATGTTGACTCCGACTACTTTAATGACGAAGCCGACGGGGGTTTCTTAAAGAATCTTCTTATTGGGTCTTCGCTCAACTCTTTCATTACTCCATATGGAGTTGATTCTGTGTTCTTGGATCTTGTTAAAGAGTTCTTCTCCAACTCCGTTATTGTCCGTTCTCCCGCCGACTCGTCAGTCATCGTCTCCGTCAATTCCACAGTCTTAGGCGTGCAAATTTCTCTTACGGCCTCTTCTATTTCTGAAGTATTTCCCTCTCTTGGGAATGAAGGGTTGAGTGCTCTTGTTGATGATGAGGAGTTGGAAAGGGCATGGAACCTTATGAGAGGAGCCGGACCAAGACTCAGTGGCACAAATCATTTGAAGATTCATTATCCTCGCCGATACTATGCTTGTTGGTAGTGGTGCCCTAGGCACGGTTAATAAACGTTGTAATTGTTATCAATTATTTCATATCAATAAAGAGATGTTTTGATTATTATTGTTGTTCATGTTTACTGATAATAATCTCTGTCCCTAGTACTTGTTAAGCACTAGTATAAAGGCTAAATGATCATGGGATGATCATGTTAGATTTATGGGTACTTGTTTGGAACAAGGTACTGGACATGACCCGCTATATGAGATTTAAGTCATGGTCTATGTCGTACATATATCTCATATTAGTTATGTCATTTGAATCCTTAGACATAAAGTTATTATAGTCTTCCACTTGATGAACATTGTGTTTGACATATTCAAACGCTACCTTAACACGGTAGTTATAAAGTGTATGGTTGGCACAATCGGATTCATGTGGGGAAGAATAATAAGCTAAATGGATTTGTCCCTCCACGGAGAGATGTCAAGCTTGGGCCCCTCGAAGGAATGATGTTGATGAAATGTTCGGCCGGACTCAAATGGATTGATTGGATCAATAGCATTTGAATTATCAACATATTCGGAATCGAGAATGTATTGAACAAAACAAGTTGACCGTTTGACCATGACTTGTGTTCAATGACATCGTGGACAAAGGGATTGTGACATATTCTAAAGGAATGCGAAATTGTATCTAGTTACACTATTTGGATATGTATGACGGTTTGCTAGAACCTAATCATATCTTATGGGTTCATGTTTGAGCCCATTGCCAACTTAGTGTAATCCTAGAGGGTCACACACAAATAGACCGAATCGTAAAGGACAAAATGGGAATTATGGAAAAATATCAGTTTTTGGCTCTGGCACTGTCGTGCGCCTAAAATGGCACGGTCGTGCCATAAATCCAAACCAAGGCACTTGTCGACATGATTGGCACGACCGTGCCAATTACCAAGCACGACCGTGCCGAAAATGGGCGGCTAGGAATTCATGCGGATTAGATGGCACGACCGTGCCAGTCAAGTCAGCCAGAATTCTTTGTTGCCTAATTTGGTGACGGGATTTAGGTTTCCTAAGTCCTTAAGGGTTAAGGATTAGGACCTATTTAAGGATCCCTTTTACAGCCATTAGCATTATTATTGTGAGTACCTCCATAAGGTTTTGAGAGGTTATTTTCTTGTTCTAAGATCCCAAAAAGTGAAGAACAAGAATTTCATAATTCCATATAGTTCTTGCAATTGTGAAAGTGTGTTTCACAATTTGGTCTAGCAACCAAGATCAAGAAGTTGCTTGATATTCGTTCGTGGTGTGGATACCGCTAGAGGGTGAAGCTCATCATCTTCAAGGTTCGCATTCTTGCTCACGTGATCAAGCTTCAAATCTCCACCAAGTTCAAAAGCTAGAAATCAAAAATTGTCAAGGGTTAGTTTTTCTGATATTCATCTTATATGTATTTGACTTAATCACATGAATGGATCTATGGCTTTGGGTTTCATTAAAATTTTAAATGCTTAATTCCGCTGCGCATGTTACTTCGAAACCCAACAGTGGTATCAGAGCCCCGTTCATGTTGATTATTTCAATACCTAGATCATGTTGTGTGTATATAAATTTTTTATGTGCCTAACATGATATGAATATTGGATTATATGATGTTTATGTGTTATGTGATTTTATGTGGTTTATTGTTTTAGAAACTTTAATCGCACTATTCAATCGCAATAAAAAATTATGGTGGATTTAAAATTGTTTGGGTTATCAATTTTTGATTGGATCAAAGTTTTGATAATTCAAGGATTCAAGAATAAATTGTTTATTCAAAGTTTTGATGATCATGGTGATTGGATCACTAAGAACACCAAATCCTAATTGAATCGGGAAAACAATTTTGAGATAAATTTTGGAACTTTAAAAATTTAGATTTTTCGGGAGGGTCCGACCGGACCCATGCCTTGACCCGGCCGGACCTAGGGTTTGGCGCGGGGGTAGGGTTTGAGTTTTGGGTGTGGATCTTGGGTTTAAATTTCCTATTTGTTTTAGTCTTGTGATTCTAAGATTGGTTCAAGGTTTGGATGGCAAATCTACGTTCATCGAGATTGTGTTTCCCAAACTTGATCGCAATCAAAGTTTCAAAGATAAAACGAAGTTAGAATTATGAAGAGTTCATAATTGCTAAAATTGAGAAACAAAATTCTTGATTCAAAGATTGGAGATCCATGTGGAATTGTGGATGCAATTGGCCTACGTTCATCGAGACCATCTATTGCTTAGTTTCGGCCACATGGACTACTTTCTTAGTTTCTTGAATTAGTGCGGAATTGTGGATGCCTTATGGCTTAGTTTCGGCCACACTTCTTGTTGTCTTGATTTGGAGATGATAACCAAAGTTCAAATAGTCTCATCCTTATAATCATAGAGAAACTAATGACACATAAATATTATTCTTAAATTAATGGAGATTAATTTAGTGGCTAAACTTGATGCGTAACATGTTTATATTATGTGCTCATAAATGTGTTATATGCTATATGTAATGAACCTTCAAAGAAAGTTTTAAGTCTTTTATTGCCATGCCATGATTAAAACACTTGTTAGTACATGAGTGATTTTAATGTAGATTCGCCCTAGCGAGGTGCATTAAATTTATTTATGTATGAGCAAAATAGATAATGTGGGCACGCCCTAGTGGGACACATTAACTATACGTTTAAAATGGTTAGACTTAATTGGGCGTCAAAACAGTTTTGGGCCTGGGCAAAGATGAGATTAAACATGCTTTTTGAAATAGGATTTCTTAAAGAATCTCATGGAAAAGGATCTAAGAATCATATGGTATATGATTGACATGATTTTCTACCTAATTAATTTGATTTTATGTTATCCGCCCTAGCGGACTTAAAATTAAATTAAAGTTGGATCTTAGCCCACTAATATTATATTATACATTGGATGTATAAGAAGGTTATATAGTTTAGTGGGAGTATTTTTGGGAAAAATACATTATTTATTTCTTTAATGAAAATTGGTACTTATTAAATTTTGGAAATTTTGCATATTTGTAGATAATGACTAACAACACTCAATCAATGTCATTGCGATCGATCCTTGAGAAGGATAAGCTCGAAGAAAATGGTAACAACTATATGGATTGGATCCGTAGCCTGAGAATTGTTCTTAGGCAAGAAGACAAGTTGTACATTTTTGATGGGCCACTTCCTGCTGAACCACTGCCTACTGCCCCTAGGGCAGAAAGAGACGCTTACAAGAAACATCGTAATGATTCTAGAGATGTAAGTTATCTCATGCTTGCTTCTATGTGCTCAAAACTTAAACAAAGTTTGGAATATTTGGAAGCTTATGAGATAAGCGTGGAGTTGAGAGCCATGTTTCAAGAGCAAGCTAGGCAAGAGAGGTACAAGACCATTGTTGCATTCACTACTTGTAAGATGAATGGAGGGCAACAAGTGAGTCCTCGCTTTCTTAAAATGAAAGGTTATGTAGAGCACCTCGAGAAACTTGGCTATCCAATCCCATTGGAGCTAGCCACGGATCTCATTCTTAATTCATTGCCTAAAAGTTATAATCAGTTTGTGATGAATTATAACATGCATGGAATGGATAAGAATCTCTCTGAGTTGCATGGGATGCTCAAAACTGCAGAGATGAAAATTGTGGAGAAAGGTTCTCCCATGCTCTTGGTTCATGATGGGAAGAAGGCTAGTGCCAAAGGAAAGGGTAAGGCAAAAGTTGTCAAACCCAAGATAAGCAAGGCAAAGGTTGCCAAGGCTTCTGAGGCAAAACCTGATTCACAAAAGGATGCAATCTGTTTCCATTGTCAAGAAATTGGTCATTGGAAACGTAATTTCAAAGCTTTCTTGGAAGAGCAAAAGAAGAAGAAGAGCAGCAAGGCTGCGTCAACTTCAGGTATCTATATGATAGATATTATCCTTTCTACCACTGATTCTTGGGTATTGGATACCGGATGTGGTTCTCACATTTGTCTAAATGTGCAGGGACTAAAGAATAGGAGACTACTTAAAGAAGGTGAAGTAGATCTACGCGTGGGGAATGGAGAAAGAGTTGCTGCATTAGCCGTAGGGACTTATGAAGTCACTTTACCTTCCTGATTAATTCTTGTTTTGAACAATTGTTATTATGTTCTGGATTTAAGTAGAAATATTATTTCAATTTCTTGTTTGGATAATGAAGGTTTTAAGTTTCTTATTGAGAATAAGAAATTTTCTATTTATTTAAATGATGTGCTTTATGGTATTGCTAATTCATTTAATGGCCTTTATGTCTTGGATGTCAAGAATGAAAATAATGAAAATGTCTATCATATAAATAAGAAATCTAAAGCTAATGATGTAAATCATTCTTATTTGTGGCATTGCCGTCTTGGTCATATTAATGATAAGCGTATCTCAAAACTCCATGGGGACGGTCTCTTGGGTTCATGTGACCTTGGTTCATATGATACTTGTGAGTCATGTCTTCTTGGAAAAATGACTAAGACACCTTTTACCAAGCTAGGTGAAAGGGCAAGTGACTTATTGGGGTTGATACATTCCGATGTATGCGGACCATTAAGTAGCAATGCTAGGGGAGGATTTTAATACTTCATAACCTTCACGAATGATTATAGTAGATTTGGGTATGTTTACCTAATAAAACATAAGAGTGAAGCATTTGAGATATTTAGAATATTTCAAAATGAAGTAGAAAAACAACTTGGCAAAAGTATTAAGGCACTTCGATCAGATCGTGGTGGAGAATACTTAAGCCAAAAATTTGATGATCATCTAAAGAATTGTGGAATAGTTTCACAATTGACTCCTCCCGGAATACCACAATGGAATGGTGTGTCTGAGAGGAGGAATCGGACTTTGTTAGACATGGTTCGATCAATGATGAGTCAAGTTGATCTTCCAATATCCTTTTGGGGTTATGCTCTAGAAACCGCTGCTTTCACACTAAATCAAGTTCCAACTAAATCGGTTCCAAAGACTCCATATGAGATGTGGAGTGGAAAGAAACCTAGTTTGTCTTTCATGAGGATTTGGGGTTGCGAAGTTTATGTCAAGAGACTTATCTCTGACAAACTAGCACACAAATCTGATAAATGTATTTTCGTGGGATATCCTAAGGAAACTAAAGGATATTACTTTTACAACCGAGAGGACAACAAAGTGTTTGTTGCCTGAACTGGTGTCTTTCTAGAGGAACAGTTTCTCTCCAAAGAAATCAGTGGGAGTAAAATAAATCTTGAAGAAATTCGAGACCCAGAAAATAACATTGAACCAATAGTGGAACGGGAACAAGAACCACAAGGAGTTGTGGAACCTGTTCAAGATACACAAGTAACTCGCAGATCTAGTAAGGTAAGATCCGAACCCGAGAGATATGGATTTCTCGTAACGGATAGTAATGAGGTAGAAATCATTGAGAATGATGAACCTAGAACCTACCAAGAGGCGATGTCTTCTCCTGATTCGGACAAGTGGCTTGGAGCCATGAAATCCGAATTGCAATCCATGCAAGATAATCAAGTTTGGAATTTGATTGATGCGCCCGAAGGTGTAAAAACCATAGGATGCAAATAGGTCTTCAAGAAGAAGACTGACATGGATGGGAAGGTGCATACTTACAAAGCTAGACTTGTAGCGAAAGGTTATAGGCAAGTTCATGGTATTGACTATGATGAAACATTTTCACCTATAGCAATGATCAAGTCTATAAGAATTCTGCTTGCCATTGCCGCATATCATGACTATGAAATATGGCAAATGGATGTCAAAATAGCTTTCTTAAATGGAAAACTAGAAGAGGATGTGTATATGACACAACCAGAAGGTTTTGAGCAAAATTCTAAGGTATGCAAATTGCAGAGATCCATCTATGGATTGAAGCAAGCTTCTAGGAGTTGGAATCTCCGTTTTGATGAATCGGTCAAAGAGTTTGGTTTCATCAAGAACGAAGATGAACCTTGTGTATACAAGAAGATTAGTGGGAGCATAGTGCTATTCCTTATCTTATATGTGGATGACATATTGCTCATTAGAAACGACATTCCTATACTTCAGTCTGTAAAGACTTGGTTAGGAAAGTGCTTCGCAATGAAAGATATGGGTGAAGCCGCATATGTGCTTGGGCATCAAGATCTATAGAGATAGATCAAGAAGGCTACTTGGTTTAAGCCAAATTACATACATTGACAAGGTCATTAGAAGATTCCGTATGGAAAATTCTAAGAGAAGAACCTTGCCAGTGTTACATGGAGTTTCTCTAAGCAAGACTCAATGTCCTAAGACAAATGATGAGTGTGAGAAAATGAAAGATGTTCCATATGCTTCAGCAATTGGGTCCATCATGTATGCCATGATATGTACTAGGCCGGATGTATCTCATGCTTTAAGCATGACAAGCAGATACCAATCCGACCCTGGTGAAAATCACTGGGTGGCTGTAAAAGCGATTCTTAAGTACTTAAGAAGGACTAAAGACTAGTTTTTTGGTCTATGGAAGAATGGGAGATGATCTCGTTGTAAGTGCTTACACGGATGCAAGCTTCCAAACCGACAGAGATGATAGTCGATCACAATCCGGTTTTGTGTTTATGTTAAATGGTGGAGCTATAAGCTGGAAGAGTTCCAAGCAGAGTACAACCGCTGATTCTATAACAGAAGCTGAGTATCTTGCTGCATCGGATGCTGCAAAGGAAGCTGTTTGGATTAAGAAGTTCATAACTGAACTTGAAGTGGTTCCTAGCATTGCTAATCCAATAGACCTTTATTGCGATAATAATGGTGCTATTGCTCAAGCAAGGGAACCAAGGGCACATCAGAAATCCAAACACATACTTAGGCGTTACCATGTGATTCGTGAAATCATTAATAGAGGTGACGTAAATATATGCAGAGTACCAACTGATGACAATGTTACGGACCCGCTAACAAAGGGACTTCCACAAGCTAAACATGAAGGTCATGTTAGGTCCATGGGTATTAGATACATGGGAGATTGGGCCTAGGGCAAGTGGGAGATTGTTGGTAGTGGTGCCCTAGGCACGGTTAATAAACGTTGTAATTGTTATCAATTATTTCATATCAATAAAGAGATGTTTTGATTATTATTGTTGTTCATGTTTACAGATAATAATCTTTATCCCTAGTACTTGTTAAGCACTAGTATAAAGGCTAAATGATCATGGGATGATCATGTTAGATTTATGGGTACTTGTTTGGAACAAGGTACTGGACATGACCCGCTATATGAGATTTATGTCATGGTCTATATCGTACATATATCTCATATTAGTTATGTCATTTGAATCCTTAAACATAAAGTTATTATAGTCTTCCACTTGATGAACATTGTGTTTGACATATTCAAACGCTACCTTAACACGGTAGTTATAAAATGTATGGTTGGCACAATCGGATTCATGTGGGGAAGAATAATAAGCTAAATGGATTTGTCCATCCACGGAGAGATGTCAAGCTTGGGCCCCTCGAAGGAATGATGTTGATGAAATGTTCGGCCAGACTCAAATGGATTGATTGGATCAATAGCATTTGAATTATCAACATATTCGGAATCGAGAATGTATTGAACAAAACAAGTTGACCGTTTGACCATGACTTGTGTTCAATGACATCGTGGACAAAGGGATTGTGACATATTCTAAAGGAATGCGAAATTGTATCTAGTTACACTATTTGGATAGGTATAACGGTTTGCTAGAACCTAATCATATCTTATGGGTTCATGTTTGAGCCCATTGCCAACTTAGTGTAATCCTAGAGGGTCACACACAAATAGAACGAATCGTAAAGGACAAAATGGGAATTATGGAAAAATATCAGTTTTTGGCTCTGGCACTGTCGTGCGCCTAAAATGGCACGGTCGTGCCATAAATCCAAACCAAGGCACATGTCGACATGATTGGCACGACCGTGCCAATTACCAAGCACGACCGTGCAAAAAATGGGCGATTGGGAATTCATGCGGACTAGATGGCACGACCGTGCCAGATTGTGGGAACGACCGTGCCAGTCAACTCGGCCAGAATTCTTTGTTGCCTAATTTGGTGACAGGATTTAAGTTTCCTAAGTCCTTAAGGGTTAAGGATTAGGACCTATTTAAGGATCCCTTTTACAGCCATTAGCATTATTATTGTGAGTACCTCCATAAGGTTTTGAGAGGTTATTTTCTTGTTCTAAGATCCCAAAAAGTGAAGAACAAGAATTTCATAATTCCATATAGTTCTTACAATTGTGAAAGTGTGTTTCACAATTTGGTCTAGCAACCAAGATCAAGAAGTTGCTTGATATTCGTTCGTGGTGTGGATACCGCTAGAGGGTGAAGCTCATCATCTTCAAGGTTCGCATTCTTGCTCACGTGATCAAGCTTCAAATCTCCACCAAGTTCAAAAGCTAGAAATCAAAAATCGTCAAGGGTTAGTTTTTCTGATATTCATCTTATATGTATTTGACTTAATCACATGAATGGATCTATAGCTTTGGGTTTCATTAAAATTTTAAATGCTTAATTCCGCTGCGCATGTTACTTCGAAACCCAACAATGCTCTTGCTAAGATAGTTGATAGATGCCTTATTTTCCGATCTGGTTCTCATAGCAATATAACTGATGTGCAATTTGAAGCTATGGCCGCCATTGTTCTGCAGATCAAGTTCAACTAGTGTGCTTACATTTTCAGGATCATTGCCACTGCTGCTGACAAATGGTCTTCTGATAGGAGCAAAAACAAACCCAATCCTGGGAAAGGATGCCATTATCCCTGATTAGTATGATCTTGAGAAGAAATATCAACATAGTCAAAGCAGATCGTTTTCCATCCAGCATTGCCTTCAGCAAATTAAAATCTTTTGATGCTAAAGATTGGAACAGGATAGAAAAGAAGGCCTCTAGTATTGTTAATGCTGCACCTGCACCTGCTATTGCTCAAAGAAGGAAAAGAGCCAAGACAATCCCATCAGTTGCTTCTTTTTCTGCAGTCTCTACTCCTGATCCTTCTACCGATCGAGTTCTTGCTGACTCTACTCCTGGTGCTCCAAGGAAAAGAAAATTGGTTAAGGCTGCTGATAAGGAGAAATCCAAGAAGGCAAAAGTTGCCGATGAGACGGGCTTGCCGATGGAGAAGCAAAAGCCAGTTGCCGACGAAGTTCCTTCTGCTCCTATTTATTCTGCCGATCCAAGAGTTAAGTTGATCAGATTTTCTCCTTCTCATCTTGCCGGTGCTTCCCTCACTACCGATCCTTCTGTCAAAGTTGAAATTCCAGATGAAGATTTTACCGATGACTTTGCTGGTGGTAAAAGCATTGATGCTGTGATTGAGAAGCTTAAGTCTCAAACTCCGAGAAAATGTGCTCCCATCAGAAATCCCACCTTCCACACTTTCTACAGAAACCCTTGGTCTTTGACTAACAAGGTCTTGTCCAAGAAATGGGTGTTCCCTATTGATCATTTGCCCCCTTTTGTTCGTCGTCTACTTCAGTTTCATGAAGAAATGAAGGACACTGTGCCATCAGGGAAAAGTGCTGATTATGTTGACTATCAGAGGATTGACAATCGCACTGATGTGTGGAATGAGAAGTTCGTCCCTCTCTCTAAGTTCAAGCAGATGAAGGCAGCTGAACTGAAGCTGAATTTTGGTCGCTACTTTGACTATCTGCCTCTTCACTGGAACCAAGTCTATCTATTTCAAGATCGAATTAGACAAGACTTGATGGTTCAGGATGTATGGATCATATATGCCAAAACTTTCAATCAGCTCTCCCAATTTACTGAATTTGATCCTTATCAGATTAGCAGATTGGAAAATGATGAAGACTTGCTGATGTACAATGATGATGAGGCTCCTGCTGATAGTCCTCTCAATGCTCATTTCTACCGATCAGTCAAGAAGGTCACTTTGGCTTTAATTGAACAGTCAAACGAATTTCTGCTGAAGCGAGATGCCGATCGTCGTGCTGCCGAAGTTCTTGCCGATCAAGTCACTCAGGCTTCTTCACCTAGCAGCAGCAAGACTGTGTCTGATGCCGATGCTCATTCTACCGATAATATTGGTGCTGCCGATGATGATGATGATGATGATGATGATGATGATGGTGCTGACTTGTATAAAAAAGAATTGGTTTATGCTCACAGAGTTGCTGATAACTCCCCTTCCACTTCTGAGACAATCAGCAATGACCAGATGCCGATAAGAATTATTATGACTAAAACTCCCTCATCTGCTGAAGTATTTGCTGAATCTGTATTGGTGAGTGAAAGTAGTAATAAAGGTGAACGTGCCGATGAACCTGTCAAGGAGACTCTGGGATTTCAAGTTGAGAAAACTACAGATACTCAACCTATGATTGAGGGTTCTACCGACCAGCCTGCACCTGTTGAGGAAACTATGGACACTCAACCACTGGATGATGTAGTTGATGATGTATCTGTTTTAGGAGGAGTAATTGCTGAACATGAGACTGATGAGCAAACTGCCGACACTCATCTTGCTGAGCAAACTTCAGACACTCAGTTAGTAACGGTAACTCCTGGATTATAGATTGTTGAACCTACTGGAATTAAGGAGATTGTTGAGTTAGGAGGAGGTACTGAGGAAAGAGTTAATGATCTTGATGCTGAAATCGCTGCAAGTTTGCAATTTGAGGAAGTACTTTTGCAACCTCTACTCACCTTACCATCTGCTGATACCCCTCTTCCTCTACCTGCTACAATTGCTGCTGATGTTGATGAAGATAGTGCTGATGAAATAGATCCTACTGATTATGTGGAATTGCCTATTCTTATGAATGCAGAGCCACCTGTTCTTGCTGCAGCTGATTCTACTCCACCTCCTGAGTACAATTTTGAGCTTCATGCCAAGGAGATGATGAGTTCCAACTGGTACACTTCAGCCATCTCTATTCCTACAAATAGTTATGGCCAACAGTTATTCCCTATTCATCAACCTATCAAGTCTTTCCGATCTACACTTCAGAGGATTATCTCTCCTTTCGGTAAAGAACATCCTCATTTCACCAAGCATAAGTTTCTTGCTGGTGAGTCAGCTGATGAAGGCTTGGTCTTTATGCCCTGGATTAAACCAGACTTTAGAAGGAAGAAAGGGAAAGCTCCTAGAGTGTCAAAGCTCAAGGCAGAGAAACCTGTTTATGATCCTCTGCACTGCCTACCTGGGAAGCTAAAGGTTGGAGACAAAATTCACCTTTCGGGACCATCTCCCAAGGAAGTTTGCATTACCACGAAGGGTTGGATGAGGAAATGCCTAATGATTGACGATGAGCTCATTGATATTCTTGAAGTAAGCCACACTGACCCTCATGGGCTACTGTACTTAGTAAAGAATGCTGCTCTATCTATCACATTGCCTATGTTCTTGAAGAAGCAACGTGCCGATCACTTGGTTTACACCTGTAGGCTGATAAATCCCAGGTTAGTGATCATGATTTTGGAAGGCATTGCTTGTATGATGTTTCAGCTTTCTCTATTAATGTCTATGGAAGACAACGGCATATTTCATCTACCAGGAGACAGGGATATGATTGTCCATCCCAACTATCCTCTGGTGATTGTCCTTTCACCTTCTGCCGATATTGTCTCCACTTCGATTCCTGCTGGCTTTCTCTCTGCTGATGCTATCTCTGCTGATGTTATTGTTCTTGCCGATGAGGATCCTGTACTCCATCAAGTTCTTCCTTTACCTCCACCTCCAGCTCATCTTCCATCTTCTCCATTGCCTATAGTTATTTCTGATGATGAGTTGCAGATCGTTGTTGATGATGTACAGATCGAGGATGCTGACTTAGAAAATATGGATTTTGACTCTTCTCTATTTCTCAAAAATCCCAAAGTCTTTGCTGCACCGATTTACGTTGATAAGCCTATCATCTTCAACAGCATTTATGACTTCCATTTGTTTGAAGAAGGAGATGCCTATAATCAGAACGGACCTGCTAGTCGTGGTGATTTGGTTGATTTCTCCCATTCCATTATGGATTTGTTCAAGCAATCCACCAAGGAGCTTACAAGGCAGATACGTAAGTCCAATCAGGAGGAGTATGTTATCAGGATCAGGATGTCACGACCCGAAAACTAGGCTCTATTTTATTAGTAATAAATAATTATCATTTATTTATTTGCTCATTTATTCATTTAAATTATTATTTAATTAATGGATTATGTGTGCATTTTATGTGTTATAATAATTTATGTCTAGCATTTTATTTGGATCATTTGTGTGTAGTGTAGAGGAGGGGCTTGAGTGTAAGTTTTGAAATAATTCCCCCTACTCCCTCTCTTCTCCCTCACCTCCCTACTCTTTCACCCTCACTCCTCATTTCTCTCTCCAGCACATCTCTCTCTCCTTCCATAGAAATGGGTAAGTTTCTCTCTACCTTCTCTCTACATTCCCACCATCTTCCTCTCATTATTTCTCATTTCTTAAAACATGAATCTTGTTTGGATCGTCGATAGGATCGTAGGAAGCCAAAAATATTCGAGTTCCGGCAACTTTGAGAAAATCCGGGTAAGTTGCTTTTCCCCCACTTTTATGCTAAAATGTTCCTATCATGTTTATATAATGCTTGATGTGTTATATTTGAAGTTTGGTTGAGTTTAGAATTTATTTGGAATTTATTTTGGGTTTTGAATAAAAATGGTGATTTTGTTGAATGTTGGGATTTAATCTTGATTTTGGTTGTTATATGAGTTCTTTTAGACCTATAAGTTGCTCTAGTACCTTAGTATGCTAGTTAGGAGTGTTGGATTTTGGTTTAGTTTTGGTTTGGGTTGAAAATAGGAGAACTCAGTTCATCCCTCCCGATTTCCGGCAGACCCGGGGGGTTGGGCGACCGCCCAAATAATGGTGGGCGACCGCACATCTATCTGAAAGGTTTTGTTCTTGTTGGATGGCTTTTTGTGCGACCGCACATACCCGAGTGGGCGGCCGCACAGTACCTCTGAAGGTTTTCATTTGTTATTTTGTGTGATTGAAGAATGTGTTTTGGCCTAAGTCTTGGGTGTCCTTCTAGTCGACCTTAGTGAACATTGTAGTACACTCTAGTGATAGAATTGGGTCATTTGTGATTAAGTTTGTGTTGTGAAATTTAGTTTTATGTTCTTTAATAACTTTGGGATTATTTGGGTTTTAGAGTCACATGAATTGAGTTTTCTTGTCTTTAAATGTTAGGATAGAAGTATATATAAGTACTCCTAAGTTTTAGAACGAAAGGAGCGAAATTCGGAGCTAAAACAGGGATTTTTCATAATGTCCGGCCGAAACTTTATAAAAATTGTCCGTTTTACGTTCAATCTTCCGGAGACCATAACTTCTTCGTACAGACTCCGTTTTAGACGTGTAAACTATCGTTGGAAATCTATTTTCGAGTACTACGCAATGGTTCTATTGGCCGCATGGTTCCAGATCAGAATGGTTGTCTTATTATTGAGGTTTAAGATCAAGGTGTAGTCTCGGTCTAGGTTCCGTAGTACTATTCTAGTTGACTAGTTGGGCACCGTGGAACACTTTAGTAATTAAAATTGGTTCCTTTGTGAACAAAGGTGTTATGTAATTTGATCAAGTATTGTTTGGGAATGTTTGGGCATCTTATGATGTGTTCGTGATCGTTCCAATCGAATTGATTTTTGAGTAAGACTTGGTCTAGGTTTTAGGCGATGTCCTATAGTACCTAGAGGGTTGTTATTGAGCACCAAAGTATAGGGTTTAGTCCAGTCGTGATCATGTTCTAATAAGTGTAACCTTTTGGATCCGTTTGGGGTGTTTAGAATTGGTTCGTTATGAACGGAGGTAAAGCGTGAATTGGCAATTGGGTACCACGGTTTGATTAACCTTAAGGTGTATTCATTCTGATTTCCTACTTTGGAATTCCAGGTGTGATGAGATGGTTGAGTTCATAGTCCTAGCATATCTTTATGAGTAAATGTTTAGGGTCATTTTGGTAATAGTCATTGTGCCATTTGCGAGCGACCGTTTGAGTTGTGCTCTTTATGATTAACTTGTGGGTATCATATTTAGGATGTATTTGGTACATGCCATATCTTGGAATCATTATGTTTTAATGGTCAATGTTGTTGGACTCTTTTATGAGAAACTCCTTGTGATATTGTTGTTGAACTCTTCTTGAGTAATCGTTTGCATCTTTTATGGTGATTAATTGGTATGATTCCCTACTTTTGAATCAATGGTTGTTTATTGTGCTAGTATTTTATTACTTAGCCTTTACTTGAAAGTCCAGCTGGTATTTTGTGTGTGTTTGGGCGATGCGAAACATTATGATGGCACAGCCAAGTCCATTGTGATGTTGACCATTGTTTTGCCCCATTATTACCCTCCTCCAGATTGGCCTTGGATGTGAGAAGAGCTAGCTCCTTTGTGTGCATTTTAGCTTTACTTGGAGCATGACTTTGTGGCATGTCTCCCGTCCCTTGTGACACTTCATTTGGTTATTGGTTCCAGTACCGAGGGTATTCTCTTCAGCTTTTATGCTACTATGAAGATGGTTTAACGGGTTGATTGATTGATTGGTCGGTTCTGACCGAGGTTCTCTTTAGTTGTTATACTGCTACTGTTGATTGGTTGATTGGTTGAAGCTGCGCAGCGATTGTTCTATCAGTTTGGTGAAACCTTGGCTCAGTATCCTTTGTTACGTGTTTATTTCAGTCTTATGTGCTGCATGATGAGTTAGTCGTTATTTCCAACTGGTATGGGACAGTTGGCGATAGGGAGCTTTCTCATTTATTGTTATGTGATTTACTTGTTCAGTTATATCGTTGATTTGCATGATATTATGCCATGTAGATGCATTTAGTAACTTACTGAGATTTTATCTCACCCCGTCTCTTGTTTCAAATTGTTTTTCCTTAACCCCCCCCCCAGGAAAGTAAGTGGTAGCGTTGTGAGGTCCGTTGTAGCGGGAATCTTCTGAGCAGGTTGATCGCATTTGGGATAGTTGCCCTTCGGAGCCTTTGCGCATATTATTGTGGGTTCGTAGTCGTTCAGTGTTTTGAATATACGGTTGCACTTTGGGGATTTTTGTTAATAGTTGTTCTTGCTTCCGCGTTTGTTTCTAGTCTCCGAGTTATAATCTCGTTGAGGTGTTGTTTGATGGTATAGATTTCATAGTTGAATTCACGCGCCCGTGTTGGGTATTTTGTATTTTGGAGATGTATATTATGTAAATTATATATTTATGGATTCTTGAGATTTCCGGGGCGTGACAGTTGGTATCAGAGCAATGGTTTTAGATCTTGAAAGAGAATAAGAACTCTGATATTGAATAGGCTTCAATACTTGAGTGTTACAAGTTTGAGCGGTTTAGAAGCTAAGTTTTCATGAAGGATGAGGTTAAGGTAGAAGTTGGTTGAGTTATAAGTCGTGATATTGACGTCGAGTGTTCCCTCTCTTGTGGTATACCAAGTATAGGATTGGTGTCAATAGTGTTGGTTCCATTGGGGTTAGTTGGTTTGGGAATCGAGAGTGCAAATCTGATGGCTCGGGCATATCTATTTCGTAAAGTGGACAACGTTTTGTGCTATGTTCGCCTGATTGTTATCATTCATGGATTTAGGTTGAGGTGTATTCTCGAATACGGAACTACGTGATTGTTACTAGTATATATGGGATGATTTGATTATGTCACCTATGCGAGATATTGATGAGTTAAGTGGTATGGTTTAGCTTTCCGTGCGTTACGAATTTCTTGTGTGCCATCGGTAAGTAATGAATAATTCTATATTAGTGTGTTTGACTTGTTTAGGAGCATACTAAGTATATATAATGTTCAGGCTCTATATTGAAAATCAGAAAATCTTTATTATAAGGTTGTGCAGGGAATTTAGCTTATTCAGTTGACAATACTAATGTTGAAGTCTTGGGTATAATTTATATTGGGGGCAATATGTCGCTTGATCGATAGGGAACTTGAGTTAAATTGGGTTGTTGTGGTACAAGATTGTAATGCTAATATTTAGATCAATATCCATATTGTATCGGTTGGGTTATAGGAGTTGAGGATTCAATGAGAATCTCTTGAGGAAAATTTTGGTCACTTTTAGTACCTCTCCGTGAATGTATCGGAATGGATTAGTATGGAGAGGTGTGCGATTTGTTATGGATGATGAGTTGTAGTAGGAGTTATGATCATTAATGGTGATAAGCGTGTTAAGTTAGAAAGGACTAAGTACAATTTGGGAGAGTAATAATTTCTCAATCTATGTTAAAGGCATTTTGAAATTTTGGTTAGATAGTGGTTCTATGGTTCTAAATCCCTTCTTGGTGGCGTTTCCCGAATTGGATCAAGGGTATGTGAAGAAAGTTGAGTATCAATACTTGGGCATAATTAAGGAATATCATGATTTGGTATTGGGTCAGTCGGAACGTTACTAGCTAATTGGCTTATTTTGATGGTAGTACTATTGAGCCTAAGTATCATTAGGTTAATAAATGTATGCGTGAAAGACTAACTTGGGTTAGCTATTGAAGATTTGAGGTTGTTGATTTCCTTGGGTATATGAGCACAGATTATTAACAAAAAAAAGGGAGTTAGAGGGAATCCCTTGAAGATAAAAATTTAGATCATTTTCGGACTATTGAGTATTCGTAATTATTTTAGGCTTTCAAGGATTTGAGTGTTATGACGATGATATTATGGCGTAGATTTAAGTGGACATTTTGTATTAAAATTTTGGGTTTATATTACACCACTAGTTTAAGGTGCTACCTAGAGCGAGAGCACTATAATGAGAATCCTTAGAGATATAGCCTTTGGTGAATATTATGGGGATGGAAAATTTCTTTAGCCTTTCATATTTTAAAAGCTAATTAAGCTCGAGATGGTAATGTTTTGAATTTCAGGGGAATAATACTAAGTATGCGATTTACAAATGGAAGTACCTTTGCGGTATAGTTAAGGTTATGAATAAGGCGAGCTTGAGATATCTCGAGAATTATGTGTGGAAATAATTTGGATTCTTCGATTTTGAGTACGGATTTTGATTAGTAATGAAGATAATGATGGAATGATTCGGTTCAAGAGGTAGTGTTATCGTAAGCATCATTTAAGGTTACCTTGTAGTGGGTTAGATTGGACAATTGAGGAATTTGAGAAATGGCAGAACTATCGTATCCGCAGCTAATTGGTCTTTCGGGTAAGTCTCGTTAAAATTCGGGTCGAATTTTCTATAAGGGGGAGTGAATGTCACGACCCGAAAACTAGGCTCTATTTTATTAGTAATAAATAATTATCATTTATTTATTTGCTCATTTATTCATTTAAATTATTATTTAATTAATGGATTACGCGTGCATTTTATGTGTTATAATAATTTATGTCTAGCATTTTATTTGGATCATTTGTGTGTAGTGTAGAGGAGGGGCTTGAGTGTAAGTTTTGAAATAATTCCCCCTACTCCCTCTCTTCTCCCTCACCTCCCTACTCTTTCACCCTCACTCCTCATTTCTCTCTCCAGCACATCTCTCTCTCTCCTTCCATAGAAATGGGTAAGTTTCTCTCTACCTTCTCTCTACATTTCCACCATCTTCCTCTCATTATTTCTCATTTCTTAAAACATGAATCTTGTTTGGATCGTCGATAGGATCGTAGGAAGCCAAAAATATTCGAGTTCCGGCAACTTTGAGAAAATTCGGGTAAGTTGCTTTTCCCCCACTTTTATGCTAAAATGTTCCTATCATGTTTATATAATGCTTGATGTGTTATATTTGAAGTTTGGTTGAGTTTAGAATTTATTTGGAATTTATTTTGGGTTTTGAATAAAAATGGTGATTTTGTTGAATGTTGGGATTTAATCTTGATTTTGGTTGTTATATGAGTTCTTTTAGACCTATAAGTTGCTCTAGTACCTTAGTATGCTAGTTAGGAGTGTTGGATTTTGGTTTAGTTTTGGTTTGGGTTGAAAATGGGAGAACTCAGTTCATCCCTCCCGATTTCCGGCAGACCCGGGGGGTTGGGCGACCGCCCAAATAATGGTGGGCGACCGCACATCTATCTGAAAGGTTTTGTTCTTGTTGGATGGCTTTTTGTGCGACCGCACATATCCGAGTGGGCGGCCGCACAGTACCTCTGAAGGTTTTCATTTGTTATTTTGTGTGATTGAAGAATGTGTTTTGGTCTAAGTCTTGGGTGTCCTTCTAGTCGACCTTAGTGAACATTGTAGTACACTCTAGTGATAGAATTGGGTCATTTGTGATTAAGTTTGTGTTGTGAAATTTAGTTTTATGTTCTTTAATAACTTTGGGATTATTTGGGTTTTAGAGGCACATGAATTGAGTTTTCTTGTCTTTAAATGTTAGGATAGAAGTATATATAGGTACTCCTAAGTTTTAGAACGAAAATGAGCGAAATTCGGAGCTAAAACAAGGATTTTTCATAATGTCCGGCCGAAACTTTATAAAAATTGTCCGTTTTACGTTCAATCTTCCGGAGACCATAACTACCTCGTACGGACTCCGTTTTAGACGTGTAAACTATCGTTGGAAAGCTCTTTTCGAGTACTACGCAATGGTTCTATTGGCCGTATGGTTACAGATAAGAATGGTTGTATTATTGTTGAGGTTTAAGATCAAGGTGTAGTCTCGGTCTAGGTTCCGTAGTACTATTCTAGTTGACTTAGTTGGGCACCGTGGAACACTTTAGTAATTAAAATTGGTTCCTTTGTGAACAACGGTGTTATGTAATTTGATCAAGTATTGTTTGGGAATGTTTGGGCATCTTATGATGTGTTCGTGATCGTTCCAATCGAATTGATTTTTGAGTAAGACTTGGTCTAGGTTTTAGGCGATGTCCTATAGTACCTAGAGGGTTGTTATTGAGCACCAAAGTGTAGGGTTTAGTCCGGTCGTGATCATGTTCTAATAAGTGTAACCTTTTGGATCCGTTTGGGGTGTTTAGAATTGGTTCGTTATGAACGGAGGTAAAGCGTGAATTGGCAATTGGGTACCACGGTTTGATTAACCTTAAGGTGTATTCATTCTGATTTCCTACTTTGGAATTCCAGGTGTGATGAGATGGTTGAGTTCATAGTCCTAGCATATCTTTATGAGTAAATGTTTAGGGTCATTTTGGTAATAGTCATTGTGCCATTTGCGAGCGACCGTTTGAGTTGTGCTCTTTATGATTAACTTGTGGGTATCATATTTAGGATGTATTTGGTACATGCCTTATCTTGGAATCATTATGTTTTAATGGTCAATGTTGTTGGACTCTTTTATGAGAAACTCCTTGTGCTATTGTTGTTGAACTCTTCTTGAGTAATCGTTTGCATCTTTTATGGTGATTAATTGGTATGATGCCCTACTTTGGAATCAATGGTTGTTTATTGTGCTAGTATTTTATTACTTAGCCTTTACTTGAAAGTCCAGCTGGTATTTTGTGTGTGTTTGGGCGATGCGAAACATTATGATGGCACAGCCAAGTCCATTGTGATGTTGACCATTGTTTTTCCCCATTATTACCCTCCTCCAGATTGGCCTTGGATGTGAGAAGAGCTAGCTCCTTTGTGTGCATTTTAGCTTTACTTGGAGCATGACTTTGTGGCATGTCTCCCGTCCCTTGTGACACTTCATTTGGTTATTGGTTCCGGTACCGGGGGTATTCTCTTCAGCTTTTATGCTACTATGAAGATGGTTTAATGGGTTGATTGATTGATTGGTCGGTTCTGACCGGGGTTCTCTTCAGTTGTTATACTGCTACTGTTGATTGGTTGATCGGTTGAAGCTGCGCAGCGATTGTTCTATCAGTTTGGTGAAACCTTGGCTCAGTATCCTTTGTTACGTGTTTATTTCAGTCTTATGTGCTGCATGATGAGTTAGTCGTTATTTCCAACTGGTATGGGACAGTTGGCGATAGGGAGCTTTCTCATTTGTTGTTATGTGATTTACTTGTTCAGTTATATCGTTGATTTGCATGATATTATGCCATGTAGATGCATTTAGTAACTTACTGAGATTTTATCTCACCCCGTCTCTTGTTTCAAATTGTTTTTCCTTAACCCCCCCCCCCAGGAAAGTAAGTGGTAGCGTTGTGAGGTCTGTTGTAGCGGGAATCTTCTGAGCAGGTTGATCGCATTTGGGATAGTTGCCCTTCGGAGCCTTTGCGCATATTATTGTGGGTTCGTAGTCGTTCAGTGTTTTGAATATACGGTTGCACTTTGGGGATTTTTGTTAATAGTTGTTCTTGCTTCCGCGTTTGTTTCTAGTCTCCGAGTTATAATCTCGTTGAGGTGTTGTTTGATGGTATAGATTTCATAGTTGAATTCACGCGCCCGTGTTGGGTATTTTGTATTTTGGAGATGTATATTATGTAAATTTTATATTTATGGATTCTTTAGATTTCCGGGGCATGACACAGGACATCTGTATACAATGATATGAAAGATCTGCTGAAAGACAGAACTGAACGTGTACTTAATCTGTCAGAGATAAATGGCTCTCTTATCACTCAGCAGAAGACTCTACTTGCCGAGCATAATGATACTCGCAATAAACTTGAGGTTTCAGTTGAGAAACTTGCTGATATTCAGAATGAACTTCTTCAAGCCAAGTTAAAGATTGCTGAACTTGAGGCGAACAACAAGATGTTATCTGAAAGATTGGAGAGTGCCCAAAGAAGACAGAGCAAGGCGAAAAGAAAAGCAGAAAAGGAAGAGGAAAGAGCAAAGAAGAAGGCGAAAAAGACCGAATCTACTCCAAAGGATTCGACTCCATCAGAAGATCCCAAAACTTCAGATCCAGCTGCTGATTCTTGAGTCGACATAACCTATGATGTAGATATCTTATGAAGACCTCCATAGACAAATTTCTTTGCCTAATGATATTTTGATTGTGCTGATATGTTATTCTTATATACATGTGTTATCTGCATTATACTATGCTAATCCTTTTTGCAGATCAACACTTCTGCCGATTCATTAAACCGGCTTCACCATTTATTTTGGTGAATCCACCTTTTACTTTAGACTTTTAGTGTGACTTATCTTAGGAAATGATTATACCTAGATATCTGCAGAAAACTTTTCCCTAAGATAAGAGATGTCCTTAGTATTAAGGGTGATTGGACTTAAGTAATTAGGAGGAGATTGTTGTTCAAATAGATTCCTAGTCACTAGAATTACTTAATCCCAATCATGTCTACACTTAGGATCCCCCAATTTTATTAGAACCTCTTTAGGTACCCTTAGGATTCTTTGTGATCTGCACAGGTGTATTACATCTCTTCATACAAGGCAAACCAGCAAGAGGAAGCAAATCAGCAGGCCAGTAAACAAGTTGCCGATCAACTCTATTCTCAACATTCAACAAGTTGCCGATCAACTTGCTACACAAGTTGCCGATCAACTCCATTCTCAACATGCCGATAAAGAAAGACAGTTTGTACTGTCAGTCAGGTTACATCGTTCCATCTTAAAGCCAACCTTGCTGATTGTCCCTGTCCTTTCATACTGTTTTATCAAAAAGTAGTTTACCTGCTCTGTAGTGATTACTGCGCCATCTGACACATAGCTACTTTTAGCTATACTCTGTCTCTACTTGCTTTTGCAGGTAACCGGTTGAGACAAAGGGATCTTTACCCATCAGACTTTTCCAAGCATGCGTGTACAACAAATCTTCACCATTAATGCTCAAGATACCGCATTAAATGCTCCTCACCTACCCAGCTGGAAATTCAAATATTATCCTTCTTCAACAAGCTAAGACATCTGCTCCTCTTATAAATAGAGGACTTGCTGCATTGAAGAGGGTTGATTGTTGAAGCATTCATTGAAGCTCAACATTCCGTCCAGATAATCATTAGACATTAATAGGACATACACTCGTGCACAAACTCATCACTTTGTTAATATTCCCAAGTTAGACTTATATAAGGAATATTGTGATTGAGTTATTAACACACCCACCTGAGTGAGATAAGTTCTTTTGAACTTGCCGCTCAAAAACACTTGGTCAGTATTTGTTTTACGATCCATTAGAAATTTCTAGAACTTAGTCTTTGTATACCGGCAAAGCCATGCTTGTAATAGACTAGAAATATTAATAGTACTCTTAACCCAAATCCAAGTTCTGACCAAACTTGGTAGAGGACGTAGCAGTATTTACACTGTGAACCTCTCCAAATCTCTGTGTCTCTTGTCAGCAACCTTATTCTTGCCGGTTGAAAATCTCTCACCAGCTGATCTAACTGTTCATACTGATTCATTGTATTTTCCTTTGACCAATCTCTTGAAACTGCATTGAACTTTTGGAAACAACTTTGTGTTTAAACTAAGCTCTGAAAACCATTTCTTACCGATTTAAGTGTGAGTTAAAATTAGTCATATCTTCTCCGCTGCGCTTACTGATAATAGTTTACAAACTGATAAGTGACTTTGCATTTATAAAAGTGTTTCTTGAAAAGTTTTAAAAAGGCTATTCACCCCCCCCCCTCTAGCCTATTTTCCTACCAATTGGGCCTAACAACGGGCTTGGTCTCATGCAGAGGGCTCCTGTCGACCCTTCTAACACCATGTTTGTAGCAGACCGAGGGGGCGACCCCTACCTAATGGGGGCGGATGCATCCCATTTTATTACCGATGAGCCATACGGACGTTTCGTGGCCCGGAGGCTAAGATCACCGCAGGTAGTGGCTTGTGGGGTGGTTCCTCCGATGTGGCAGGACTTCTCGTACATATACTCAGATGGCCGGGTCCACATGGTGGCCATATTTGTGGCGGGAGAGGGGGCCCCTCCTGAGGATACTCTCGGGGGCGTGGTATGCTTTTATTCATTCCCTTTGCACACACTTATCACATACCCCTGTTCCTTTTCACTAAGCAGCTTCACTTTCATGTGCAGGTCGCTGCGCGAGCTTTGCTGGAGAAACCTTCCCTCATGAAGCGGGCCAAAAGGTGGCTCAAGAGGTTTGTTGGTCGCTCTTCCAAGGGGCCTCGGACTGAATCTAGTTTTGCGCCGGGCAGAAACTCGGTGAGTGGTGGGGAGAGGCTTTTCCATCGGTCCTCGAGTGTGGAGCTACCGCCGTCCTTCGTTCACCGCCATACCTTAGGCGGGGCTGATTTGGAGGCCTTCCGTGATTCGCTCCGTGATCCCGGCTCCCACGAGATTGCTCCGGACCTGTTTGCCCATTTGGCTTTAGAGCGTGTGGACCCCCTGCCGGCCAGGTATCCCAGTCCTCACTCCCAGATTCCTCCTTCCTTCTTCCCGGGCTAATCCTCTTCGGGTGAAGGCTAAAGCATGGCAGAGTCCATTTTCTTCTTTGACCCCAGCATGTACCCACCTCGTCCTTTGGAGAGGGTTCATTCGCCTCCGGAGGACCCTTATCCGGACTCAGATTAGGATGCACCAACCTGAACAATTTTTCCTTTGATTTGTTTTATTCAAAAACGATGTATGAAAATTCGCTATCTTTAGTTGTTTAAAGCATTGTCCCCTTTTATTTGTAAATTCATCTTTTATGCATAGCTTGGGCCTCGAGAAGGATTTGTGGTCATTTCTGGACCATCGGGGATTCCCAAAACGTGTTTGGACTCAATTATTTGGACCTTGACACGTATCTGACAGGTTTTTGAATAGGTGAAAATGAGTTTCACTTGTGGGAAATCAGCTGATACAAGCTGCTGATATGAAATTTTTCTCATGGAAGAACCAGCCGTACGGATCATACAAGCATGGTTCACTTTTCGACCAAACTTTCTGAGAACTTTTAGGGAATTTTGACAGACGAGACACCTTATTTGACCCAGACCATTTTACCCAAAGCATGACTCTTCGTTGGTCCTTCCATTGCACGATTATGGCTCGCCAGCCCCAGTGCGTTGCCTTGCCGGAAATTATTCCTTGGGTTTCACAGTCATGGCTTGCCAGCCCCAGTGTTTCGCCTTCGCCCGGAACTATTCCTCGGGTTTCGCAGTCATGGCTTGCCAGCCCCAGTGTTTCGCCTTCGCTCGGAACTATTCCTCGGGTTTCACCCTTTCCCTTTGAGTGCGCATCTTCCCCTGTTCGGGACGCGGCTCGCTCTTCTCACGGGTTTCTTATCCCTAAGCATCCAATCATATCACTTTTCCCTTTCTCACATTTCTCACAATCTTCTCTTTCTAGGAGTGGCCTAGCCGACTTCTGGCACAGACAAGAGCAATAGTTGACTCCGACACGGACAAGAGTAAATCACGCTTGCTCACACGAATAGGCACACATAGGCATTTACGGGAGTGAGTCCCTTTTCTGAGGAAGGAAACCTATGGACAGAAATTCACGTGTTTGGCTCTTTCCTAAGATGTGGAAAAGAAGACTTCTCGAGGCATTCGAAATCAGCCTTAATTAATGCCATCAAAACGGTTGCTCGAATGGACCTTATTCAGTATTAGGTCAAAATTCAAGCAATTAGGCTTAACATGCATAAATGTTGTGATCATTTGAGATTTAGATTCGATCAATGGCAAGATCAAAGTGTGTTTAGGAGGAATTAGTCATTATCCGGGAGGTTGGTCATTCACGGGACCAAAGGAAAAGAACCGGGTCATTTTGGGAGGACCGAGGTTCGATGGATTCATTTCACACTATGACCGGACCCAAAAGTTGCCTACGTTCCCCTCAATATGAGGAGCTCAGGTCGTCGTAGTTCTGCTATGGGCAGCTTTGGCCGGGATCGGTTTCCTTTTGCTGTCACGGATGACGCTGTTGCTCACTTTGCTTTTGCGGCGATCCTTTTAAGATGGATCTCTTGGGATGAACCCTCTTGGGTGTGGATGGTTTTCTTGAGGCAAGCGTTTTCTTTTTGCTATTTCCTCTCCTCCTTTCCTTTCATTTTCTCTTCTCATCATTCAATTTTTATTTTTTTTTTATTTTTAGGAGGAAGACAACACTAGCCCTAGCTCTCTTTTTCGGGTATTAGCTCCTTTTGTAGCCCCTTGGCGGTGTGCCTGTCACTTTGGGCTGACTTTGAAAGTCCGGGAAGCCCTTTGCCTGACTGCGCGCATGTGATCACGGTTAAACCTTGGTGGTTGAGCAACAACGCCCTCACCTTTTCACTGTTTCGGGATGTCTTTGGCGTGTATCAGGGATTTATCTTAGAAAGGTGTATGGGGTTGTGTATCGGGAGAGTGTATGGGGGAAGATTTGCCATTAATGATTTTCTTCATGCCAATTGATCACAACATTTATTCATATTAAGATTAATTGTTTGCATTTCGTACTCTTTTGCGTTTAGGTCCATTCATCCTTTAATGAGTCATTGTTGACTGTTACGCTTGGGAGTCAACTCATCATTTTGGGGATGTAGCAATCACTTGACAACATTAATCAAAGAGATTCCGAGAGTTAATGCGTTTTTCAAGATAATGCCTCAAGTCTAGAGAGAATAGAAGTAAAAACGATCCATTTCACGGGAGATTCAATTTTTACAAACATAGACTCAACTATTGACTCTATTGACTCGATAATTCTACTATTCATCGTTTCGACCATGTCCAACTCCGTGGCCTTTCACATAACATTTGCCTCGCAGGGCTTTTCATAAAAGAAACAAAAGACTTTGTCCACAACAGACTTTTGAAAGACTCTCTAGAACCTACGAGACCGGACCACTCCCAACCATCTTCCTTCCTCCCTTCTCCCTTTTACGACTTCACACCCACTCATTGCCTTGCTTCGTGATGATCCCTTCATCAACGAGCTCTTGGATCTTGTCTTTTAAAGCATCACAAGCCCCGGTAGAATGTCCAACCCCTTGGTGGTAGTGGTAGAAGAGAGCGTCGTCGAGCCATTGACTTGGGTGCTCAGTCAAGATCACGCTAGGGTCGAGCAACTGGATCTTCCCTTCTTTGAGCAATCGGTCCAACAACTGGGCTCTTCAAATCCATAGTTCCCGAAAACGATGGTACGGGGCAAACCTTTGGCTGCGAGTTGATTTGGGGACGGCCGCCTTGAGTCTGTCATTCTTCGGCGGCAGTTTTCTGCTTGGGTGTTATGGTGGATCTTCTGGATGGTTCAAGGTTGTCCGGGGATCGGTATGGGTGTTCGGAGTTCTGGACGCTTGCTCAACAGGGATGTTCTGGGGACTTCCTCTGAGGTATGCTCGGATGTCAAGGATCGCATCCACCGTTGCATTTATGCATGTCCCTACTCTTCTCATGTCCTCTTGGTGGCTGTGACTGAGCGAGTTTATCTCATTTCTCATGCTTTTCCTTTCTTGGTGCCAATCGTTTTCCCTATCTTTCAAGAGTTCTCGGAGGCAAGGGTGTACCATTTGAACCCACATCCTTTCGGTTTCCTTTTCAAGGTCGGGGATTCGCCTCTCTTCCATTTTGGCGACGGCTCCTAGCAGACGACCTTGGTCGTGTTCCATTCGCCTCATTACTTGCTGTATAGCGTTCACGGCTCCTTCGATGACTCCAATTCGGGCATCCATTTCCTATTTTTACAAAGGACTAACAAGCCGTAAGGGCACCGTGGAAAGAATCTTGAAAAGTCATGCTTTGAGTAAGGTGGGGACTTGACACAAAGGAGATTTTGACTCATTGAGAGAAACGAGTTTGACCCTTTTGGGGTGGAAGCTCAAGCCATGCATTTTGGATGAATTTAACAATTTCCACTTTTTAGAAAAGGATTTTGCTTATTTTCTATAATCATTATTAAGCGGTTTTGTCACACGAGCAAACGTTAGCGCGCAATTTAATGACTTAACACTTATTATTCATGTACTCTCAAAACACGTTTTGCTCCTTATTGGTTGGAAAAGATTTCTCTTATTTTTCACAACTATTCTAAATCCTGGATCAGTGGAGGCCATCACTATGCCTATAAACCCCTCGTTTTTCACTTGTACCGCACACTCCCAAGGACAGAATATCCCGGGCGAGGGTCCTATAGGGCAAGCGGCTTCCACCGATCGAAAGAAATGATCCTAAGGTCTTATGCGTCGCAAGGCTCCTGATGTGCGGGTCATCCTAATCATGATTAAGCTCCAGTCGGGATCGAGACTGTTCTGAAGGCTGCACTGACATTCTGTCATGACCCCATTTTGGATGAGGTGTCTCAATCCTCGACCATGAGCTTAAGGATGATTAACATGACCCGTTCATTAGGGCTTAACGACACGGTGTTACCCTATCTTTAGCAAATGACCTTTGTTAATTGTGGTCGTCATTAACACACGAGTTAGAGGCGGGTTAGGCCACGCTTGCATTACATCAAGGAGTCGTAACCCGGGCATTAACTTGGCCACAATTGACTTTGGACACATGCTTAAAGATAATGGCAACGTGAACTAGACCAAAAACCAACGAAAGTCACGGTATTTGTGTGTCACGGACATGTGTGGTTGACTCGGCTCGGAAGGGAAGGTGGAATGGACCCGTACGCGCTCGAAGGGAACAAGAGCGCCAATCGACCTGCATCTGGCATCCATCCCGGGTTTAAAGAGTATTTGGAACGTGCAAGGCCAAGTGCGCGTTGTGTGAAGTCAATTCTATATTCCCTTTTTGAGTCAAAATAGAGATTTTTGTTTTGTTTTTTTTTCAACATGATGAGCATGGCATAAGCAAGATATGAACAAGTATGAACAAGCATGGAGCGAGCAATTTATACACAATAATTCAAAGAATACAAACAAAGACCAAAACTTGTATATGTACCAAGTTGTGCACAACCAAAAAATTTTCGAATCAAACATTTTGCCAAAAGAACAATCTTTACATTGAAACCATTTGTACAAAGCAAGTTGTGCACAACGCAAAGAGTCAAGAAATTTTTACAAAAATGGGGTTATGCACAATGAGATTTTGGAAATCAGTTTTATTGACAATAGATCATGCATAACCAAGTTTTAAAAACCAAGTTTTGGCCAAAATAATAAAGGTAATGTGCACAAGTAAGGCTGTAAATTTGGAACCTGGACAAGCAGAAGCAGAAGGCAATTCAGAATGTTGCTGCCCTACACAAAATTGTTAATTTGCAACATTCTGGCCCTTTACCAAAGTAGCCGTACGGCTAGACCAAGAGGGTTGAGATTTTTTCTCAGAATCTCCAACTTCTGATCATCATGCTCCAATTTATTGCATTTTCAGAACGTATGCACTCAAAATAGTTCAAACAGAAACAACAAACACACACAATCATGTACAAAGTTAACTAACGGAAACGGGAGTTTGACCCACACCAAAGCGCTTTCAAAACTTCTAAAGAGAAGTTTGTAAGCACTTTATATCCCCAGCGGAGTCGCCACTGTAAGGATCCCGTCCCTTGGGGGTAAAAACAGGCGAGTTTCGCACGAGGATGAAATGCCAAACACGGGTAACTTTCCTAACGAAAAAGAAACGGAGTCGCCACATTTGTTAATTTTAAACCAAACAAATGAAAATGGTTAGAGAATGTGAGTTCGGAGGTCAGGTTACACTTTGGGAAGAACATATTTGCGGTTCACCCAAAATGCCTCGGAAAGAACCGAGTCTCCCTTGTTAGTTTGAAAATGTGCATGTGTGTATGTGTATTTAACGGAAAAGTTTCTGTTATTGGTTTTGTTTGGGAAAACTTAACTGAAATGGTCTGTTTATTAAGAAAATAGGGATCAGAGGGCAAAACAGACATTTTGCCCCTAGTTCCCAACATAGCCGTACGGATGTACATGCCGTTTCCTAGGATTTTACAGTTCAGTCAAGAACAATCCAGTTTCAGAGCAGAAACAGAACATTCTGTTGAAACTGGACAGAACTGTTTTGATTCCAGTTTGTTTAAAACACTTTATAAGTTTTTTTACACAACATTCCTATGCCAAATGATCATCACTTAGTCCCCAAAACAAGTATTTGGGTGTGATCATGAGCAATCCTTGGAGAAATTTGAGAAAAGTTGATGAACATGCCCTTTGGGCCAAAATTGACCATTTGGTGATTAAAGATTGAAGCTTTATCCCAAAGATGGCATTTTTATGACTTATTAACCTTTAAAGAATCAAAATAACATATAAAGATTGAATCTTTATAACCTCAAAGGGTACTTTAGAGCTAGATCAATGTTGGATGATAAAGATGGAAGCTTTATTATCCAAATGATCATTATTGCCAACAAAAGCATCATTCCAACTAGACAAGAATGTAAATAACAATCAACAAGCCATGATCATCTAGGTTTGAACCTCTTCCACACAAGGCATGGAGGGCACCTTGGATCATCTCATGGCTTGGACAAGAGAAATATATAGAGTAATATATGTATATTTGCTTGAATTGACAAGTCTTGCATAAATGTAAAGTTGCTTGAATGGACAAGTCTTGCAAGTAATGTAAAAGTGCTTGAATGGACAAGTCTTGCAAGTAATATAAAGATTAACATAACTTAAACAAAGATTACAGATAAAATAGAGTTATAGATGAAGAGAAGGGAGGGGGAGAAGGTGGCTTTACCTATTTTGGTTTAGCCAATCTTCCTTTCTCTCTTTCACTCTTTGTTTCACTCCTCTCACACTACTGCAGTGATTTTGACAGAGTAATCTCTCTTATGTTGTTTCTCCCCCCTTGAAATGATCAGTATGGGGTACAATTTATAGAGGCTGAGGGTGCCCAAAGTAGCCGTACGGCTAGGGACCTCATGTGCCCAAACCATCCGTACGACTCGACTTGGCGAGCTTCTGGATTTTTCTAAGTTTTAATTCCAGTTCAGTCCTGGAATATCAGGTTTATCTTAGTGAGGTCCTGGCCCATTGGTTTATCCCAATAATTCCTCTAAAGTAGGTCGATTTCATATTGGGGTACTTACAATGGTGTAAAAACCAAATGATGGAGTTGAGTTTTCTTGGAGAAAACTAGCATGGGTAGCAAGGAACATACTCTTCAAGCAAGACTAAGTGTGAAAGGTTGACTCATATTTCGACTATGATAAAACTTTCTTACTCGTAGTCATGTTTTAAGATATTAGAATTCTCATTGTCATATCCTCATATTTGGAATATGAAATTTGACAAATGAATATCAAAACAGAGTTCCTTAACGGGAATTAACTTAAGGATGTATTGGATACAACCTAAAGGTTTTGATAGTTTAAAAAAATCTAATAAAGTATGTTAGTTGTGGAAATCCATGGGATGGATGGAAGCAAGCTTCTTGGAGTTGAAACAATCATTTTGATGAAGTGTTCAAATCGTTTGAAATTCATCAAAGATGAGACTTGTGTTTGCTAAGAAATTAGTGGGAGCATAGTCTAATTCCTAGTCTGGTATATGTGGATTGACATATAATTCATTTTGAAAGAGTTTCTTAATGAAAGACTTAGGAAGAAGCCGCTTACATCATTAGAATTAATATCTATTGATTTAAATCTAGGAAGTTGATTGGTTTGTGTCAAAGTACTTATAAAGACAAAGTACTGAATTGTTCAGTATGCAAGACTCTTGGAGAAGAACTTGCAAGGTTGTCTAATGACAATGTTCTTGGCAAGACTTAGTCTTTGTGGAAGACTAATGAGCAAGAATACATGATTAGGATTCCATATGCTTCGGCAATTGGATCTATCATGTATGTCATATTATGTACTTAGACGGGATAACTCGTATACTTGGAGTATGATGAGAACAAACTAATCATATCCTAGGGAAAGTCACTAGCTAGTAGTCAAGAATGTCCTTATGTACTTGAGAAGAACTAATGATGCATTCTTGATGGTTGTTGACATGGGAGATGATCTAATAAATGGTTACATAGATGCATGCTTCCGCATCGACAAAGGTTAATTAAAGATCGCAGTATGGACATATGTTTAAAGTAAGTACTATTAGTTAGAATAGTTCCAAGCAAAAAATACACTATAAATTATTCTACGAATAAAATTTAGTATTTAGTTACAAGAGTTGTAACTAAGGGAGTTGTTTGAATATAGATGTTATTAGTAAAACTAGAAATAGTTTCTAGTACTACTAATCCGATGGACCTTTATTGTGAAATAATGGTTCTTGTGTAAGTACCCCAATCTGAAACCGACCTATCTTAGAGGTAGCTTTAGCACCGTTTCAGGGATAAGCTAATAGGCCAGGACCTCCCTAGCATAAATTCCAGGACTACTCTGGTATAAAATTGGAAAAATCCAGAAGCTCGCTAGGCTGAGCCGTACGGATGCTTTGGGGACCAGAGGGGCCTAGCCGTACGGCTGGTTTGGGCACCCTCAGTCCCTATAAATAGAACCCCTTGCTGATCATTTTAGGGGGGGATAAATACACATTAGAGAGGTCACTCTGCTGGAATTACCACATAGTAAGAGTGAGAGTGATCACATACAAAAAAGGAGAGAAGAAAGGAAGATTGGCCTTAACCATCATAGGTAAAGCCACCTCCCCCCTCCTTTCTCTTCATCTTACTCCTATTTTCTTTCTTATATCTTGGTTATACATGTATTTATTCTTCATTCATGCAAAGACTTGTCCATTTCAAGCACCTTTTGTTTCTTGCAAGACTTGTCCATTATCAAGCACTATATATCTATCTATTATATTACTATCTTGTCCAAGCTATGAGAAGTTCCAAGGTGCCCTCCATATCTTGTATGGAAGAGGTTCTAAACCTAGACACTCATAGACTTGTTGATTGTCATTTACATTCCTTATTCATTTAAATGTTATGCTTGTTTGGCCATGATAATCATGAGGGGGGTGGAACCTTAGTGTCCATCATTTTCCTCTTTGGTTTAGCCTCAAAATCCCACTTTTAGGTCATAAAGACTCGATCTTTATGTGTTATTTTGACTCTTGGAAGGATTCTAAGTCATAAAATATCATCTTGGTGATAAAGTTCCAATCTTTATTCACCAAATGACCAACTTTGGTCCAAATGGGACATTCATCAACTTTCTTGATTTTCTCCTATGATTGCTCATGATCACACCCAAATACTTGTTTTGGGGGACCAAGTGATGATCATTTAGCATAGGAATGATGTTATAAAACTTGTAAAATGATTTCTTGCAAACTGGGATCAAAACCGTTTGTCCAGCTTCAGACAGAATGCCCTGTTTCTGTTCTGAACTGGACTGTTCTTGAGCAAACTGTAAAACCCCAGAATCGCCTCCTCCAGCCGTACGGCTACTTTAGGTAGGAGGGAAAAATTGTCTATTTTGCCCTCTGACCTTTGTCTTATCACTCAAGGCCACCTTTTCAGCCGAGTTTCTCAAATAAAATCAATAACAGAATGTTTTCCGTTAAATACACACACACACATATGCACATTGTAAATAACTTAGGGAGACTCGGCTTTGTCCGAGGCAACTTGAGAAGACGTAAAAACTCCTCCCAAGTTGTAACCTGACCTCCGAACCTTTGAACTCAAACCTTTGTCATTTTGTTGGGTTTAAAATTAACAAAATGTGGCGACTCCGTTAAATTTGACCGGTTCCCGTGTTTGGCATTTTGTCCTCGTGCGAACTTCGCTTGTTTCGCCCCGAGGGCGGGATCCTTACAGTGGCGACTCCGCTGGGGATTAGAGTGCTTTCGGACTTCTTTCTAGAAGGTTCGGGGGCATTTTGTGTGGGTTAAACTCCCGTTCCCGTTAGTTGACTTCTTGCATATTTGTGTGTGTTTGATGTTTCTGTTTGAACCGTTTTGAGTACATACGTTCTGGAAACACAATAAACTGGGGCTTGATGATCAGAAGTTGGAGAAACTGAGAAAAATCTTCACCCTCTTGCTTTAGCCGTACGGCTACTTTGGGTAGGGGCCAGAATGTTGCCAATTAACAGTTTGGTGCAGGGCTGCAACATTCTAGGTGCCCCTCTGCTTCTACTTGTCCAGGTTCCAAATTGACAGTCTTACTTGTGCACATTACCTTCATTCTTTTGGCCAAAACTTGGTTTTAAAAGGTAATAAAACTTGGTTATGCATGATCTTTTGTCAATAAAATGGTTTCCAAAACCTCGTCGTGCATAACCCCTTTTTTGTAAGGGTTTTCTTGAGTCTCCTCGTTGTGCACAAATTGCTTTGTACAAAGGGTTTCAATGTCAAGTATTTCTTTTGCAAAAGTTTGATTCAAAATTCTTGTTGTGCACAACTTGGTACATGTACAAGTTTTGGTCTTTGTTTGCTTATATTCTTTGATTTGTTGTGTATAGATTTCTCAACTCATGCTTGTTCATACTTGTTCATATCTTGCTTATGCCATGCGCATGATATCGAAAAACGAATTGAAAATCTCTCTTTTTACTCAAAAAAGGAGCATAGAATGACTTCACACCACGCGTACTTGACCGTGCACGTTCCAAATACCCTTTAAACTCGGGGTGGATGCCACGATGCAGCTCGTTGGGCGCTCTTGTTCCCTTCGATGCGCGCACGGGTCCATCCCACCTTCCCTTCCGAACCGAGTCAACCACACTTGTTCGTGACACACAAATACCGTGACTATGGTTGGTTTTTGGTCTAGATCACGTTACCACGTCCTTGATGCGTGCTCAAAGCTAATTGTGGCCAAATTAATGCCCGAGTTGTGACTCCTTGATGAAATGCAAGTGTGGCCTAACCAGCCTCCAACTCGTGTGTTAGTGACGACCGCAATTAGCAAGGGCCATGTACTAAGGATAGGGTGACACTGCGTCGTTAAGCCCTAATGAACGAGTTATTTTAATCATCCTTAAGCCCAAGGTCAAGGATCGAGACGCCTCATTCAAAATGAGGTCATGACGGAATGTCGGTGGAGCCTTCGGTGTAGCCTTCGGGGAAAAGTCTCGATTCCGACTGGGGCTTAACCATGATTAGGATGACCCGCGTATTGGGAACCTTACGATGAACTAGACCCTAGGTTCACTTCTTTTGATCGGTGGAAGCCGCGTGCCCTATAGGACCCTCGCCCGGGATAGTTCGTCCTTGGGAGCGTGCAATACAGGTGAAAAACGAGGGGTCTATAGGCGTAGTGACGGCCTCCACTGATCCAGGATTTAGATTAGCTGCGAAAAAGAAGAGAAATCTTTTCCAACCATTTAGGAATAAAAATGTGTTTTAAGTAAACTTGAATGATTTATTAATCGCGCGTTGCATGAGCTTGCTCCGTTTTTGCTTCCTATCTTTGATACATTGCATTGTTTCGATAACCAGTGTCACCCCCGTTAAGTCTTTGGAAGGATCCATGTTATCCTCCAAGACTTTTGATTAGTCCCGTTAAGTCTTTGGACGGATCCATGTTATCCTCCAATACTTTTGATTAGTCCCGTTTAGTCTTTGGACGGATCCATGTTATCCTCCAAGACTTTTGATTAGTCCCGTTTAGTCTTTGGACGGATCCATGTTATCCTCCAAGACTTTTGATTAGTCCCGTTAAGTCTTTGGACGGATCCATGTTATCCTCCAAGACTTTTTGACGGATCCATGTTATCCTCCAAGACTTTTGATTAGTCCCGTTTAGTCTTTGGACGGATCCATGTTATCCTCCAAGACTTTTGATTAGTCCCGTTTAGTCTTTGGACGGATCCATGTTATCCTCCAAGACTTTTGATTAGTCCCGTTTAGTCTTTGGACGGATCCATGTTATCCTCCAAGACTTTCGATTAGTCCCGTTTAGTCTTTGGACGGATCCATGTTATCCTCCAAGACTTTCGATTAGTCCCGTTTAGTCTTTGGACGGATCCATGTTATCCTCCAAGACTTTTGAATAGTCCCGATTAGCCTTTGGACGGATCTATGCTATCCTCCAAGACTTTTGAATAGTCCCGATTAGCCTTTGGACGGATCTATGCTATCCTCCAAGACTTTTGAATAGTCCTGATTAGCCTTTGGAAGGATCCATGTTATCCTTCAAGACCTCCGTCAAGTCCCGATTAGCCTTTGGAAGGATCCATGTTATCCTTCAAGACCTCCGTCAAGTCCCGTTAAGTCTTTGGAAGGATCCATGTTATCCTTCAAGACCCTCGTTAAGATCCCCGTTGGGACCCTAGGCAAAGTCCCATAGGTCCCCGCAAAGATCCCCGTTAAATTCTTAGAATAGTCCCCTAGGAAGCCAGTCATGTCCTTGGATGGATTCTCGTTAAGACATTAGTCGTGTTGGTCCTTCCCTCTTAAGATTCTAAACCCGTTCGAACTACGGTGACCTGAGCCTCTCATCACGTGGGACCCCCTCCCTCGTGGTAAGGGGAACGTAGGCAACTTCGGCCCGGTCAAATATCTCAAATAAAGACACGTGTGTCTTTAACCCAAGTGTTCACCCAATGATTACCCGAGCTTAAACTACCTTTTTTTTCTGTGGCTTAGATGAAGTGGAAGAGAGCATCATGTCGCCGACTGGTGCGTGTGGAGTCAGAAAGATCCCCGGTCACTACAACCTCCCCGATCCGGTACCTCAGAAAGATCACTTCAGTGGACAGTAGCTTGAGAAATGACGCCGCGGATAATTCAGAGGGCCTAACGAACGAAGAGTTGTTCCAAGCTTCAGAAACCCCCGGGGCTGAGAAAGAAGCCATCACAGACAGCCACAGAGAAACGCAAACTCCGTCTGATGAGTCGACGAGGCAAAGAGGTGTTACAGCTCTGTTTCAAATTGATGGGCTATTCACCAAGGTGACCAACCATAATGAAAGGGTGGAAGCTACCCGACCCCCGGATTGTAACCAAGGATTTTCCCCTCCATCTCATCAAATTACCGAGACCTCCATTTCTTCGCCCCAACACGTCGTCGTCCACAACGAGCCTCTCGCCCAAATCCTCCTCACTCCACCTCGCCCCAAATCCACCATCTCCCATAGGACACCTCCTATAAAACCCCAAGCACGATCCACTCAAAAGGCCCGCAAACCACCATCCACACCGGTTACGTCCCGAGCATCATACTCACAACACTTTTCCGATCGTATCCCTTCTCGGCTTGATGCCATCAACCAAGTCACCAGAGATCAGTCACTGTTTAAACCATATATGGGTACCCGAACCGGCATCACCAACTTGCCTCCACCAGGTTTCCCGATGCGATCCCACGGAGACCCGTATCATTTCTATGGTCCGAGACCTTTTGGACCACAAGCTCCTTGCATGCCTCCAATGTATATTCCTGCAAGCCACCAAGGTTATGGTTATGGGTATGCCTACACCCATGCACCTCCACAGAATCCTCATGTTGCACCTCAGTTGGGCACGTTGTTGGAAAAGAGAAAGTAAATGGAAGATAAGTTTGAAAGGACACTCGATGGGCGCCCCTTTGCATCAAGTAGCGGTGATTCTCATCCCTACCACGCTCCGGTTAACAATGAACGAAAAGCCAAAGGCCGAGCCAAGCTCCATTTCACAAGGTACGAGGATTTCGGAATACCCATAAGCAAGGTATTTGAGAAATTGGTTAGGCAAGGCCTTGCGAAGCCTCTTGTCAACTACCAACCCACAAACCCCAAGGGACGTCTCGACACAACTGAATGGTGTGCCTTTCACAACTACCATGGGCACGACACCAACGATTGCATCGCTCTGAAACGCATCATCCGGAAGTTAATCGCGCAAGGAAAGCTGGAACGCCCTGGCTTGGGAAATTGATGGTGCTGTGGTTGATGTAACAAAGGATGAGCTTCAAAACCCCTTCCATCGCCCCCCTTTTAGGAAGAGCCAAAGTCCATTGTTAGGACGTGTGATAAGTCTTTAGTGAAAGTCGGTTAAGATGTCTGTTAGGTTTAGTTAAAGTCTTGATTCCCCGGTTGATGCCATGTGGTGACCATTTTGGGTCCATTGTCAGTTCTCATTAATAAGATTATTGTCATTTTTACCTTGTCAAAAAAGTTTACAAAAATGTGTGTGTGAGTTTTTCACCCAAAACAAGAAGTGTGTCTTTCAGAAAAAGAAAAATGGAGATCAAGTTTTCTCAAAATAAAAGGTCGTGTTTGCCTAAAAGGTTAATCCGCTAATGAAGCATGCTTCTCGAATCATGGTTAATAATTTCACCTTGAGGTTTAAAATGCTAAAGTCCTTTGCGGTTTTGTCCCCCGGAAACATCGTCCAAGGAGCCCACATCCGAATTGGCGTCCGAGACAACCATACACATGAGCGGGAAGACCAAACAATTGGGACACCGTCCACAAGAAGAGGCCCGAGTTTCAGGAGCCTGAGAGTGGCTACACCAAATGAAAGACTGTGCCCTCGTCAAGTGCCATACACGAAGGTTATGCACTTTGGAAAGGGAATCACAAAAAGGCTTGGCCAACAGGCAATCTCCCAACTCGCCCTCATGAGTAGACGACCCCGGCAA
The DNA here is from genome assembly GCA_026119855.1 of Campanula takesimana. Classification (NCBI taxonomy): domain Eukaryota; kingdom Viridiplantae; phylum Streptophyta; class Magnoliopsida; order Asterales; family Campanulaceae; genus Campanula; species Campanula takesimana. The sequence continues at coordinate 204,822 of JAOWBW010000207.1, forward strand.
TTGCAACGCCAAGCCAAGTGGAGGCCTCGCGACATCTTTCCCGACGACATGGAACCCGAGTTCCCCGTGGAAGACATGGAATATGCCGCCGACAACCCCTCCAACAACTATGGAAGAAAATGGATCATCGTGCTTCATGGGAACCCATCCTTAAAAAAAAATGTGAGTCTTCCAGCCTCGTAGGTTCTAGAAAAAAAAAAAAGGAGTCCATTCTGGACCGTGTCTTTTTATTTCTACAGAGTTCCGCACTTGGACATGTATGTACAAAGTTATCTAAATAAAAAGGTCATTTTCCTTCTCTTCTCTCTAGACTTGAGACATTATTTGCAATATATGTTTACTCTTGGAATTGCCTTGCTCGTTATTATCAATTGATTGCTACGTCCCCAAAATGACAAATTGACTTCTAAGCATACTAGTCAATGACGACTCATTAAGGATGAATGGACCTAACAAAAATGAAAAGCGCCAAATGCAAACAATTAATCTTGATATGAATAAGTGTTGTGATCAATTGGCATGAAGAAACCATCAATGGCAAATCTTCCCTCATACATTACCCCGATACACAACCCGATACACCTTTCCTGTATAAATCCTTGATGCGCATCAAAGGCATCCCGAGACAATGAAAAGGCGAGGATGTTGTTGCTCAACCACCAAGATTCAACCACGATCGCGCGTGCGCAACCAAGCAAAGAACTTCCTAGATCTTCAAAAGTCAAAGTAAGAAGTGGCAGAATTCCACCAAGGGGCTACAAATGAGCCAAAGTCCAAGATAGCAAGTCGGGACTAATGTTTCCCCTCTCTCTCTAAAAAAAATGATAAGAGAGAAAGAAATGGATAAGAAAAAAAAGGAAAGCAAATGAATGCTGGCAAAGAGGAAGTTTACCTCAAAAGCTCACCAAGCTCACTGCAAAAGTCCACCTCAAAAAACATCCCGAGGAGTTCACCGCAAAGAAAAGCGATCTACATCAGCAAAGCAACAACATCTTTCGAAAGGACACCAACCCCAGCAAAAGAAGGCCCCACGGCCGAACTACGGCGACCTGAGCTCCTCAAACTGAGGGGAACGTAGGCAACCTTCGGGTCCGGTCACAGCATGAAATGAATCCATCAAACCTCGATCCTCCCAAAATGACCCGGTTCTCTTCCCTTGGTCCTATCAATGACCAATTTCCCAGATAATGACCAATCTCCCCATGAACACCTTTTGATCTTGCCATTGATAGAATCTTAATCTTAAATTGATCACAACATTTATGCATGTTAAGGCTGATTGCTTGTTATAATCTTGACTTAATAATAAACATGGTCCATTCCAGCAATCATTTGATGATATTAACTAGGGCAAGTTTCAAATGTCTCAACAAGTCTTCTTCTCTCTACATCTTAGGAAAGAGCTAAACACTTGTATTCTGTCGAGCAAGGGCTTCCTCCCGTTCCATGATAATACATTGTTCACCAAAATAAAGGGACTCTCTCCCGCCTAAATAAAGGCCCTTGCATGTCTCCTCCAAAAGATATATTAAGTCCTCGTTCCATCAAGTCGGCTGGATCACTTATATAAAAAAAAAAAAAAAAAAAAAAAAAGGCACCAAAAAAGTAGCCCGCTAGGTTGAAAACCCGTAAGGGCGGCCTAGGCAAAAAACAGGGTGTGCCATAAAAGACGCAAAAGAGATGCCCGCTAGGTTGAAAACCCAAAAAGGGCGGCCTAGGCAAAAGAAAGAGTGCGTCATGAAAAAAAAGGATGGGTTCCTAACATCATCAAAGGCCGCGAGACGACAACGGGTCCACGCCAACATCAAAAGTCGAAGGACAACATTGGGGCTACCTCCACAAGGACATGGGGCTACTCCGAGACATTCAATGACATGGGGGCTATGCCACCATCAACAACAACAAGGACATGGGGCTACCCCGACACATTCAATGACATTGGGGCTACGTCACCATCAATAGGAACAAGGACATGGGCCTACCCCGACATCGACAACAAGAAGTTTCTCTACTCCCGACTGCTCCTAAGAAATGGACAAAGCTCAAAAGGACTTTATGCATATAAACCTCGCGGTTAAGTTAAAACCAAAATTTGACTAAACATGTTTCGTTAAAAGATTTGCCTTCAAAAGTAAGCATTCTCAAATTTGGCCATTTGGCATCATTTATCAAAGACAATGTTTCAAGCAAAATGCTTTTGATCTCCCCTCAAAATGATTTTTTTCAAAGTCTTGGACCCTTTTTTGTCCACAATGAGTCTTCAAGGTCACCCCTAGGCTCTTTCCCGGTATCAAGAAAATGTGTCAACCATCCCGCAGAGTAGGCTTGACCAAATCTTCGTCCCCCGAGTGACCCTTTAGGTTAAAAAACCTTCGTCCCCAGAGTGACCCCTTTAGATTAAAACCTTGACTCAGAATAGTCGTTATAGGCTAGAGCCTTTGTCCCGGCAGTCCTTAGAGGGACGTAAGACCAGTTTTCCCGTCAATCTCCCCAAAGAAGGAGTTGACCCCGGTCAAGCTTAGACTTAGAATAGTCATTATAGGCTAGAGCCTTTGTCCCGGCAGTCCTTAGTGGGATGTAAGAACAGTTTGCCTTTGTCAAACTCCCCAAAGGTGGAGTTGACTCGAATGTTTTGTCCCGGCAGTCCTTAGTGGGACGTAAGACCAGTTTGCCTTTGTCAAACTCCCCAAAGGTGGAGTTGACTCGAATGTTTTGTCCCGGCAGTCCTTGGTAGGACGTAAGACCAATATAGTCATTATAGGCTAGAGCCTTTGTCCCGGCAGTCCTTAGAGGGACGTAAGACCAGTTTTCCCGTCAATCTCCCCAAAGAAGGAGTTGACCCCGGTCAAGCTTAGACTTAGAATAGTCATCATAGGCTACAGCCTTTGTCCCGGCAGTCCTTAGTGGGACGTAAGACCAGTTTGCCTTTGTCAAACTCCCCAAAGGTGGAGTTGACTCGAATGTTTTGTCCCGGCAGTCCTTGGTAGGACGTAAGACCAATATAGTCATTATAGGCTAGAGCCTTTGTCCCGGCAGTCCTTAGAGGGACGTAAGACCAGTTTTCCCGTCAATCTCCCCAAAGAAGGAGTTGACCCCGGTCAAGCTTAGACTTAGAATAGTCATTATAGGCTAGAGCCTTTTTCCCGGTAGTCCTTAGTGGGACGTAAGACCAGTTTGCCTTTGTCAAACTCCCCAAAGGTGGAGTTGACTCGAATGTTTTGTCCCGGCAGTCCTTGGTAGGACGTAAGACCAATATAGTCATTATAGGCTAGAGCCTTTGTCCCGGAAGTCCTTAGAGGGACGTAAGACCAGTTTTCCCGTCAATCTCCCCAAAGAAGGATTTGACCCCGGTCAAGCTTAGACTTAGAATAGTCATTATAGGCTAGAGCCTTTGTCCCGGCAGTCCTTAGTGGGACGTAAGACCAGTTTTCCTTTGTCAAACTCCCCAAAGGTGGAGTTGACTCGAATGTTTTGTCCCGGCAGTCCTTGGTAGGACGTAAGACCAATATAGTCATTATAGGCTAGAGCCTTTGTCTTGGCAGTCCTTAGAGGGACGTAAGACCAGTTTTCCCGTCAATCTCCCCAAAGAAGGAGTTGACCTCGGTTAAACTTAGACTTAGAATAGTCATTATAGGCTAGAGCCTTTGTCCCGGCAATCCTTAGTGGGATGTAAGACCAGTTTGCCTGTCAAACTCCCCAAAGGTGGAGTTGACTTGAATGTTTTGTCCCAGCCGTCCTTAGAGGGACGTAAGACCAGCTTTCCCGTCAAACTCCCTAAAGATAGAGTTGACTAAGCCTTGACTTAGAATAGTCATTATAGGCTAGAGACTTTATCCCGGCAGTCCTTCGTAAGTCCAACCTTGTGTGAAAAGATACGGCAGTCCAAAATAGCGTAAGACCACCCTTGTGAAAGTCAACCCTCTCTAATAGAGTCAAGTTGACCATGTCCCGGTAAGTCAACCCTCTCCCATAGAGCCAAGTTGACCATGTCCCGCCTCTGCCTCGCCAAGAGTCACGCTTCCTTGTCTATGTCCCGGTAAGTCAACCCTCTCCAATAGAGCCAAGTTGACCATGTCCCGCCTCTGCCTCGCCAAGAGTCACGCTTCTTTGTCTATGTCCCGGTAAGTCAACCCTCTCCAATAGAGCCAAGTTGACCATGTCCCGCCTCTGCCTCGCCCAGAGTCACGCTTCCTTGTCTATGTCCCGGTAAGTCAACCCTCTCCAATAGGGCCAAGTTGACCATGTCCCGCCTCTGCCTCGCCAAGAGTCACGCTTCCTTGTCTATGTCCCGGTAAGTCAACCCTCTCCCATAGAGCCAACTTAACCATGTCCCGCCTCTGCCTCGCCAAGAGTCACGCTTCCTTGTCTATATCCCGGTAAGTCAACCCTCTCCAATAGAGCCAAGTTGACCATGTCCCGCCTCTGCCTCGCCCAGAGTCACGCTTCCTTGTCTATGTCCCGATAAGTCAACCCTCTCCAATAGAGCCAAGTTGACCATGTTCCGCCTCTGCCTCGCCAAGAGTCACGCTTCCTTGTCTATGTCCCGGTAAGTCAACCCTCTCCAATAGAGCCAAGTTGACCATGTCCCACCTCTGCCTCGCCTAGAGTCACGCTTCCTCGTCCATGCCCCCAGAAAGTCAACCCTCTCAATAGAGCCAATTTGACCCTATCCCCATGCGAGTCAACCCTCTCCAATAGAGCCAAGTTGACCATGTCCCGCCTCTACCTCGCCAAGAGTCATGCTTCCTCGTCCATGTCCCGGCAAGAGCCAAATTGACATGTCCTGCCTCTGAACTCACTAAGAGTCATGCTCGTCACCCTAGGAAAGGATGGTTGATATCCCCCTAGCCCTTAGGTTTGAGTAGCCTTAAATCTCTCACCCCGAACTACGTTAGGCTTGATTCCCCACAAACGGGATACGTAGGAATCCTATACCACTAGGTCCAGCTATGCAACCAAAATCGGTTAAAGCCGTCGTCCTGTCAGATTGGGATGCTTATTTTTATCGACAACCCCGCTCCTTCGAAGCGACGTTGCCGAGGGGCTCTGTAAGTACCCCAATCTAAAACCGACCTATCTTAGAAGTAGCCTTAGCACCGTTTCAGGGATAAGCTAATAGGCCAGGACCTCCCTAGCATAAATTCCAGGACTACTCTGGTATAAAATTGGAAAAATCCAGAAGCTCGCCAGGCTGAGCCGTACGGATGCTTTGGGGACCAGAGGGGCCTAGCCGTACGGCTGGTTTGGGCACCCTCAGTCCCTATAAATAGAACCCCTTGCTGATCATTTTAGGGGGGGGATAAATACACATTAGAGAGGTCACTCTGCTGGAATTACCACAGAGTAAGAGTGAGAGTGATCACATACAAAAAAGGAGAGAAGAAAGGAAGATTGGCCTTAACCATCATAGGTAAAGCCACCTCCCCCCTCCTTTCTCTTCATCTTACTCATATTTTCTTTCTTATATCTTGGTTATACATGTATTTATTCTTCATTCATGCAAAGACTTGTCCATTTCAAGCACCTTTTGTTTCTTGCAAGACTTGTCCATTATCAAGCACTATATATCTATCTATTATATTACTATCTTGTCCAAGCTATGAGAAGTTCCAAGGTGCCCTCCATATCTTGTATGGAAGAGGTTCTAAACCTAGACACTCATGGACTTGTTGATTGTCATTTACATTCCTTATTCATTTAAATGTTATGCTTGTTTGGCCATGATAATCATGAGGGGGTGGAACCTTAGTGTCCATCATTTTCCTCTTTGGTTTAGCCTCAAAATCCCACTTTTGGGTCATAAAGACTCGATCTTTATGTGTTATTTTGACTCTTGGAAGGATTCTAAGTCATAAAATGTCATCTTGGTGATAAAGTTCCAATCTTTATTCACCAAATGACCAACTTTGGTCCAAATGGGACATTCATCAACTTTCTTGATTTTCTCCTATGATTGCTCATGATCACACCCAAATACTTGTTTTGGGGGACCAAGTGATGATCATTTAGCATAGGAATGATGTTATAAAACTTGTAAAATGATTTCTTGCAAACTGGGATCAAAACAGTTTGTCCAGCTTCAGACAGAATGCCCTGTTTCTGTTCTGAACTGGACTGTTCTTGAGCAAACTGTAAAACCCCAGAATCACCTCCTCCAGCCGTACGGCTACTTTAGGTAGGAGGGCAAAATTGTCTATTTTTCCCTCTGACCTTTGTCTTATCACTCAAGGCCCCCTTTTCAGCCGAGTTTCTCAAATAAAATCAATAACAGAATGTTTTCCGTTAAATATACACACACACATATGCACATTTTAACTAACTTAGGGAGACTCGGCTTTGTCCGAGGCAACTTGAGAATACGTAAAAACTCCTCCCAAGTTGTAACCTGACCTCTGAACCTTTGAACTCAAACCTTTGTCATTTTGTTGGGTTTAAAATTAACAAAATGTGGAACTCCGTTAAATTTGACCGGTTCCCGTGTTTGGCATTTTGTCCTCGTGCGAACTTCGCTTGTTTCGCCCCGAGGGTGGGATCCTTACATCTTGCACAAGTTAAGGTGCCAAAGGCTCATCTATGATCCAACCACATACTCAGACATTTCCATATCTACGAGAAATCGTTGACATGGGAGATGTCAAAATATGCAAAATAGTTTATGATGATAACAAGGATAATCTTCCTACATAAGATTCTCCACATGCTGTTATGATGGTCATAAGCTAAGCTCAATGGTATTGGATATGTATTGATTGGGCCTAGTTCAAGTGGGAGATTGTTGGAAATTATGCCCTAGGCCCTTGAGAAAGGCCTTATGTTACATCATGTTCTCATTTGTAATGGAGATAACAAACCTGGATTATTATATGTTTTACATGTTTATTATAATAATATCCGTCCCTAGTACTTATGAAGAACTAGTATAAGTTTAATTGATGATCATGTGTATATGATACAAATTAAGCTTATGGGTACTTATTAGTGAACACGTACTGGACATGACCCGCTATGAGATTTATATCATGGTCAGATGTCATAATTAAATCTCATATAGTTATATCATTTATCCTTAGACCTGAGATTATCATAGTCTTCCACATGATGAACATTATGTTTGATGTACTCAAACGCTACCCCTAACCGGGTGGTTATAAAGGCTACGATTGGCATAATTGGATTCATGTAGGGAAGAATGATAAGTAAAGATGGGATTTGTCCCTCTCTCAAGAGAGATATCTGCTTGGCCTTTCGATGAGTGAGATTGATGATAGTGTATGGACATACCCAAATGAATTGAAGTGTTCAATGTCATTTTCTCATAACAATCTACTCGGGATCGAGAAAGCATTGGACAACATAAGTTGACGTGGACCATGACTTATGTCCAATATGATATCGTGTGATAAAAGGATTGTGATATGTTCTATGAGGATAACGAACGTCGTTAAGTTATATTAATTGGGTAGTCATGATGGCTTGCTAGAGTTCGCTCATAACTTATGAGTTTGACCTTGGTTGGACTCATTACCAACTTAATATAATCCTATGGGGTCACACACAAAAGGACGAATCAAAAAAAGGCAAAAGGTGAATTCCTGGCGGGCATGGCCGCGCCGGTTATAGAGCACGACTGTACTGATTTGCACGGCCGCATGAGTTAACTGACTCGGCCGTGCCAATATTGAATTGCGGCAGAGTGAGCTCGGATTTGTGCAGTTTAACTGACTCGACCATGTCATTTGGTGAGCACGACCGTGCCAATATTCCTGGGGCCAGATTTGTGCAGTTTAATTGGTGACGGGATTTAGGTCTTCTAGGTCATTAAGCGTTAATGACTAGGGACTATAAATATATCTTTTCATCAGCCATTAAACTAATGCAACCTAGTATGTTTGAGAAACATAATTCTTGATCCAAGATTGAGAATCAAAGGTCAAGAACACCAAAATTCATATAGCCTTTTAATATTAGAAAAGAGTTTTTCTAATGGGTCTAGCAATCCAGATCTAGAATGGTTCTAGATATTCGTCCGCGTATGGATACACATAGAGGATGTTTGCTTTAATATCTCATGTTCGTGTTCCTGTGATCCTGATCTGAAGAACACGAAGAATGAGGAGATTAAATCTTAAAGCTTGAAGACTTGAAGATTTGGAGATCCGGAAAAATTTAAATGCACAACAACGGTTAGTATTCTAAATTCATATTGCTATTAATTTAATCATCATGAATGGATCTTAGGGCTTAGGGTTTTGATTGATTTTATATTGCTTTATTCCGCTGTGCATGTTGCCTCAAAACCCAACAAGTAGTACATTGAAGTGAATAGAATTGTTTGAAGCATTCATTGAAGCTCAAACATTCCTTGTCCCAGAAATCACTAGACATTTAATAGGACATACACTTGTGCACAAACTCATCAACAATGTCAGTATTCCCGAACTAGATTATTTTAAGGAATACGTTGTTTGAGTTTTTCACACACCCACCTGAGTAAGATAAGTTCTTCTGGACATGCCACTCAAATACACTTGGTCAGATTTGTATCACGATCCATTAGTGATCTCTAGAGTTTAGGTCTTTGTAACCGGCAAAGCCGTGCTTGTAATAGACTAGAGATATCTAATAGTGCTCTTAACCCAAATCCAAGTTCTGACCAAACTTGGTAGAGGATGTAGCAGTATTTACACTGTGAACCTCTCTAAATTCCTGTGTCCCCTTGTGTTTACTTTATTACTGTTTTGATCTTGCCGGTTTGGAAACCTTTCACCGGCAACTCGTTATCTACATTCTGATTCATTGTTATTTCCGTTGACCAATCTCTTGAAACTGCATTGAACTTTTAGAATTCACTTTGTGTTTAAACCAAGCTCTCAAAACCTTTTCATACAGATTTTGTGTGAGTTGAACTAAATCATATCTTCTCCGCTGAGCTTACTGATAATAGTTTGCAAACTGATTAGTGACTTTGCATTTATAAAGTGTTTCATTGGAAAAGTTTTAATTAGGCTATTCACCCCCCCCCCCTCTAGCCTATTTTCCTACTAATTGGCCTAACAATTGGTATTAGAGCTTGGAATTTTGAAAGAATTAGGCTATTCACCCCCCCCCCCCCTCTAGCCTATTTTCCTACTAATTGGCCTAACAATTGGTATTAGAGCTTGGAATTTTGAAAGAAATTTTCAAGCTTTGCAGCTTGTTTGCCGATAACATGGCAGGAAAAATCATGCAGTCATTCAACATCACTACCATCCTGTTGTTGAATGTCAATGAGTTTGGTATCTGGAAATCTCGTATGATAAAGTATATGAACTCAATCGATGACTGGTTGATGAAGGTCATAGAAGGTGGTCCAATTATTCCTTTAAAGGTCTTAACCACCTACAGACCTATTCCCTCCATGCCGCTGACACAGCATGCTGATCATGACACTGAACAAGAAACCCATATTTAGATTGAGGAAACTCTGGTTGAAAAACCCAGAGAGGAATGGACCGAGGATGAAAAACTTTCAGCTGCCCTAGATGGAAAAGCATGCCACATTATCTCTTGTGGTTTGGATGACAAGCAATACAAACTCATTGACTTGTGCTCTACAGCTCAAGAATGCTGGGACAAACTCCTTGCATACTTTGAAGGTGATGAGCAGGTAAAGGAAAACAGACTCTACGATTGCATTGCTGAGTTTGAATCCTTCAAGAAACAAGATGGTGAGTCACTCAGGAGTGCCTACGACAGATTCTGCGAGGAATGCTTCATGGCCTCAACTGGTACAAGCAAGGATTTGTGGATTCTAGATAGTGGCTGTTCAAGCACATGACAGGATTTGCAGATCTACTTGCCGATATTTTAGAAGCATCAGGTCCCCCAGTGGTTTTCGGTGATAATGCCAAAGGAAAAATCATCGGTATTGGTACCATCAAGAGAGGTGCAGTTACTGTACAGAAGGTCTCTCTAGTGGATGGTCTGAAACACAACCTTCTGTCAATATCATAATTCTATGATAAAGGAATGCAATGTGTATTTACTACTTCCAGTTGCTATGTGAAAGACATTGCTTCCAATGAAACTCTTCTCACTGCCAAACATAAAGGTAACATTTATGCAGTAAACTTAAGTGCTATTACTGGTGTTGCTAATGTTTTTTTTGTAGCTAAGAACCTCAGTGAGAACTCATGGCTATGGCACAAGAGACTCAGTCACTTGAACTTCAAGTACCTATCTAAGCTTGCCGGTTCAAATCTGGTTACCGGTTTTCCTTAAGTGTCTGCTGATCAAGGAAAGAAATGCAAGGCCTGCCAACTTGGAAAACAACATAAGTCATCCTTCCGCAGCAAGCCCTGCATGTCAACGTCTAAGTGCCTCCAATTGCTATATGGATCAATTTGGCCCCACATCTACAGCAAGTATTGGGGGAAGTAGATACACCTTGGTTGTAGTAGATGATTTCTCTAGATACACTTGGGTAGAAACTTTCAGTCACAAGGATGATACCTATGCTGTCGCTACCAAGTTATTCAGACTACTACAGACCCAGAAAGGAAGCGATATCATCAGTATGAGATCAAACAACAGCACTGAATTCAAGAACAATGGTATTGCTCAGTACTGTGATGATCATGGCATAGACCATAACTTCTCAGCTGCCGGTACACCACAACAAAATGGTGTCGTTGAGAGAAAGAACAAAACTCTTATAGAAGCTGGTAAGACCATGATTGCTGAAGCCAGGCTGCTGAAATACTTTTGGGCTGAAGCCATCAATACCGCCTGCTTTACTCAGAACAGATCACTTATCAACAAATTCCATAACAAGACTCCTTATGAACTCTGGAGAGGCAGAATTCCCAACATTGGCTTCTTCAAAATATTCGGCTGCAAATGTTACGTGCTTTACAACGGTAAGGAGAAAAGGGGTAAATTTGATGAGAAAGAGGATGAAGGAATCTTTGTTGGTTACGCTAAACATAGTAAGGCCTTTCGAGTTTTTAATAAGAAAATTTTGAAAATTGTTGAATCTGTTCATGTAACATTTGATGAATTTGATTTGCTAGAGTCTGACAATGCTCCAAATAGTATTAATGCTTCTAGTATTTATGAGACAGGTGAATCCAGTAACACTAACCATGCAGATCAAGTACCAGCTGCTGATCCAGTTATTTCAGTAGAAGAACCAGCAGATACTCATTACTTCCCATCATCGGCAGAACATGGTCATACCGATAACTTTCATAATCCATTTACCGATGCAAACTCTGCTGATCCAGCCCTCAACCAATTTCTGTTATAAGACCTTATCCTCCAAGTTCTCATCCACCTCTCACACATAACTCTAATTCTTCCCTTACACCATCTGCTGACCATGAACCTCCTCTATAATAACTACAACAAGAGTCAGTAAGACATGATGTACCGAGAGAAGTTAGAGCAGTTCGTGATCATCAATTAGAAAATGTGATTGGTGATGTCTTTGGTCCCAGATTGACAAGGAACCTCAGTAAAGAATTTGATGAAAGTCTCTTCTCATCTGCTATGATCTCCAACATAGAACCAAAGAAGACTGAAGAAGCTCTTGCTGATCCTGGTTGGGTTGAAGCCATGCAAGAGGAACTGAATCAGTTTGAAAGATACAAAGTATGGGAACTTGTATCAAGACCGACATCTCAACAAGTGATCGATACAAAGTGGGTCTACAGGAACAAGTTGGATGAAGCTGGGAATATCACTAGAAACAAAGCAAGGTTAGTTGCAAAAGGCTACCGACAAGAAGAAGGGATTGACTACGACGAGACATTTGCACCCGTTGCAAGATTGGGAGCTATAAGACTTTTCTTAGCCCATACTTTCCTTCAAAGAATTCAATCTATATCAGATGGACGTGAAAAGTGCCTTCCTGAATGGAGAACTCCAAGAACTTGTTTATGTTGAACAACCACCTGGTTTTGAGGACTCCAAGAAGCCTGATCATGTCTACCGATTGAAGAAAGCTCTCTATGGCTTAAAGCAAGCTCCAAGGGCATGGTATGAAACCCTTTCTAAGTTTTTACTTAGCGATGGCTTAGGTTTCACTCGAGGTAAAATCGATACTACTTTATTTGTTGCCAAGCATAAGGGTCATTCATTGTTTGTTCAAATATATGTCGATGATGTCATTTTTGGATCTACTAATGAATCACTTTGCAAGAGATTTGAGAAGCTAATGCAGAGCAAGTTCGAGATGAGCATGATGGGTGAACTAACATATTTCCTTGGACTTCAAGTCAAACAAACCAATGAAGGAATTTTCATAAGTCAAGCCAAGTACACTAAAGAACTTATCTTTGGCTTTGACAATGCTCACTCTCAAAGCACACCGATGGGCACTAACATCCATTTAGATAAGGATGAATCTGGTAAGAATGTAGATATGACTGTCTACCGAGGTATGATTGGCTCACTCTTCTATCTAACTGCCAGTAAGCCAGATATCATGTTTGCCGTTTGTGTATGTACCAGGTTTTAAGCTGACCCTAGGGAATCCCATCTGCAGGCTGTTAAATGCATTATTAAATATTTATGTAGTTCTGTTAACCTTGGATTATGGTATGCTAGAGATTCATCTTTTAATCTAATAGGTTATTCAAATACAGACTTTGCAGCTTACGGGGTGACCAGAAAAAGTACTAGTGGAACTTGCCAGTTTCTTGGTGATCGGTTGGTGTCTTGGTCCTGTAAAAATCAAGCATCAATTTCCACTTCTACTACCGAAGCTGAGTACATAGATGCCGGCAGTTGCTGTTTTCAAATCCTTTGGATGAAGCAGCAGCTGGTTGACTATGCAATTCCATCTCAAGTTTGTCCCACTTATTATAACAATCAATCTACTATCTCGGTATCAAATAATCCGGTCATGCACTCCAAAACCAAGCACATAGACATCAAATACCACTTTTTAAAGGAACATGTAGAAAAGGGAAATGTTGTGCTGCTTAAAGTCCATACCAATTTCCAAAGAGCAGACATACTGACTAAGACCTTAGATCAGAAAGATTTGAATTCCTCAGAGGTGAACTAGGTATAATTGATTATTATGGTTAAAAATGTGATAACTTTGCTACTGGGTGTTAGTCTGCCGATCTCATTAGCATTGTGTAAACATATCTTGCCGACCAATATGTCTTGCCGATTTTCAAAATTCAAATATCAGCAAGGTAATCTCTATTCAGTAGATCTTCCCTTATCGGATAAGGATTCTCTGACACATGATTTAAGCATGTCAAATCAAATGTACAATTGGTCACACCACCTCTCTAACATGTGTGTGCACCGTCTTACCTAAATCGTGTCAAAATTTATCCCAAACCATCAGAAAGGTAACTTTAAATATTTACAATATTATTGTTGTCGTTTATACACCTTATCTCTCCTAAGTTTAACCGTCTAAATTCAACCGTCCGGTACGCGCATTAAATTCATTGTGTGCGCACGTTCTCCGAGTTATTCGCTACAGTTAAACTACTCATTATTTTTCTTTCTCCCATGGAAACTCTTCCTATTCACTCTCTTCCATAACATATAAATAGCCACACTTAATCTCTTCATCTCTTTTCTCTCTCTCTCTCTCTCTTGAACTCTCTTGAACTCTCTCATTTTCAAAGCATCTGTTCTTCAACCTCTATTGCTCTAACAGATTTCATCCTCTCTTCTAAATATCTGGTAATAGTTGTTTGCATTACTCTTGCTATTTCAAACTTATTTTGATCTAATTGATTTTAACTTGTGAGATTTCTTGAGTGTTTTTGCAGAAAATGACGAGCAACGAAAAGGATATCTATGGAGGTTATGTTGACTCTCTGTTCTTCGACGACGCGACTGACAGAGATTTCTTGAGGAATCTATTGATTGGTTCTCTCCTCGACTCCTTTATCACTCCAACTGGGATTGATTTCATCTTTCTGAGTCAAGTTCAAGAGTTCTTCTCCAACGTAACAGTTATCACTGCTCCAAGGGATTCTTCCACCTTCGTCTCTATCAATTCTACCGTCACCGGCGTGCCCATTACTATCACTCCATCTTCCATTTCAAAAGTTTTCCCTTTCCTTGGAAAGGAAGGATTATCTAGTATTTCTAATGACAAGTCCTTGGATAAGGCATGGACCCTAATGAGGGGATCCGTTCCTAGGCAAAGTGGAGATAAGCACTTAAAGGAACATTATAGAAGGAGATTCTATGCTGTTTCTGGGATAGTTGATAGATGTCTAGTTTATAGATCTGGCTCTCACAGCCATGTGACTGATGTGCAGTTTGAGGCAATGGCCGCCATTGTGTTGCAAGAAGAATTCAACTGGTGTGCGTATATTTTTAGGGTTATCGCTATTGCTGTTGTTAAGTGGAAAGAGGACAGAAGGAAGAACAAGGCTCATCCTGGAAAGGGCTGTCACTACATGCTGATAAGCACTATGTTGAGGCACAACTTAGAGATTGTTAGAGCATCTCCAGCGCCTCCAAGCTTTTCGTTCAAAAACCTCAAATTCTTCAAGTTGATAGATTGGAAGAGAATTTCAAAGAAAGCTTCTACCGGTGTTGCTCCTGTTCCTCCTGCTGAAGGGACTCCAAAGAAGAAGAAAGTAAGGAAAGTTGTTTTAGTTGTTGCCAATCCACCTGCTGTCGTCTCTACTCCAGCCCCGTCTACCGACAGGATCCTTCCTGACTTAACTCCTGCTGCCCCTAGGAAAAGGAAGTTAGTCAAGGCTGGTGATAAAGGGCCAACCAAAAAGTCAAAGGTTCTTCCTACCAGTGAACCATCTGTCGTTCAAAAGCCAAAACCTGTTGCTGATCAGGTTCAGTCTTCCACGATTCCAGCTGCTGATCCAAGAGCCAAGCTAATAAGATTTGCACCACCTCTACTTTCTGGTATCTCTCTTGCTACTCCTCACTCTGTTGTGATTAAGTCTGAAGAAGGAGCCATTGCTAATGAGGATGAAGACCCTATTACTGAAGTGCTTAAGAGGTCTGCTGTTGTAAGAAAGTGCCGACCAATCAGGAACCCCACTTTCCATACCTTCTATCGTAATCCTTGGTCCTTCACCAATAAAGTGTTGCCTAAAAATTGGGTGTTTCCCATTGATCACCTTCATCCTTTCCTCTGCCGATTGCTTTAGTTCCACAAAGAAAGAAAGGAGCTGGTTCCTCCAGGCAAACGTGCTGACCATGTAGATTACACCAGCTTGAACAGGCCTACCGATATGTATAAAGAGAAGTTTGTCCCTCTTCAGAAATTTCAGAGGTTATCAGAAGCTGAGCTCAGACTGAACTTTGGGCGTTTCTTTGACTTGTTGCCGCTTCCATGGAATCAGGTATATATTTTCCAAGACAGGATTAGACATGATCTGATGGTCTAAAGTGTTTGGGTCGCCTATGCTGATGTATTCAATCAGCAGTCAAACTTTCTAGAGTTTGATCCCTATCAAAAGGGAAGACCAGAAGATGATGATGATATACTGGTGTACAACGATAGTGAGACCATCTATGCTGGTCCCCAAACTGACCAGTTCGTGCAGAAAGTGAAGAAGATCACTATTGACTTAATAAGGGAATCTGAAGCCTTTCTCACCAGGCGTCCTGCCGAGCAACCAGTAGCTGCTCCCATTCCTACTCCCAGTAATTCTGTAGATGTTGCTGACTTTGTATGTGCTCACAAATCTACCGGTGAAACTCTTTCATCCTCTGAGTCAATCAGTGATGACAAGATGCCAATCAGCATAATTTACAAGAAGCCCTCAACTCCTGCTGCTGATCTATCATCTGCTGAGGCCTTTGCTGACTCAGTATTAGTCTGTGATGGCTCTGAACGAAGTCAAGGAGGAGGAGGATCTTCTGATAAATCTGTTGAACAGATTGTTGAGAAAACTTCAGACACTCAACCTGCTGATGAAACCAGTGCTGCTGATGAGCCCATGGTTAATCAAGTTGAGGAAACTGTGGAAACTCAACCTCAGATTGTAAAAGAAGACCAACTTGCATCAATTGAGCAAACTACTGACACTCAGTCTGCTGATGAAGTTGTTGTTGAGGATTTGCCGATTTCAGGAGGAGAAGTTGCTGATGCAGTTATTGCCGATGAGCCAACTGTGGACACTCATCCATCTGAGCCTACTGCTGAGACTCAGATTGTTCCAATCTCTGCCTCTACCGGTGTGATTTTTGTTGAACCTACTGGTTTGAGAGGGGTTGTTGAGTTGGGAGGAAGAGCTGCTGACAACATTGCGGCTATAGATGCCATGATAGCTACTGACTTGCAGTTTGAGGAACTTTAGGTTGCCTTATTTGCTCCTGATTCCTTCCCTCTTCTGCCTGCTCCTGAAGCTCTTCCTGCTCTTACTGCTGAAGCTCGTCCTGTTATTGCTGCTACTGGTGATGAAAGCTCAGATGAAGTTAATCCTGATGACTATATGGAGCTGCCGACATTTGTCAATGAAAGTACTAAGGACAGCTCTCCACCTGCCGAGTATAATTATGAGCTCCACGCCAAGGAGATGATAAGTTATAACTGGTCTACAACCAGCATCTCCATCCCTACTGACGGGTTTGCAAGACCTCTATTTTCACCTCACCAGTCCATTGCTTTCCGTTCTACTCTTCAAAGAATTCCTTCTCCCTTTGGTGCCGACCATCCATTTCTTACTGGCTTAACGAGTGAGCAGCTGATATTTATGCTGTGGATCAAGGTGGAATTCCCGAGGAAGAAAGGCAAAACTCCTAGTGTATCTAGGTTAAAGAAAGCAAAGCCTGTATATGACATTCGTCACTCATGGCCTGGTACTCTGAAAATTAGTGGAAAGGTTGTCCTTCCCAGAGAATTTCCAACTGAGGTGAGTATCACCACAAATGGATGGATGAGGAGATGCATGATGATAAATAACTAACTCTTTGACATCCTTGAGTATCATGTTGTTAACTCAAGAGGGGTTCTTTGCTTAGTCAAATCTGCTGCCCTAGCATTGACTCTGCCTTTGTTTCATCCCAGACAGCGTGCTGACCACCATGTCTTTACTTCAAGATTGATGGTTGCAAATTTGTTCAATATGATTCTTGAGGGTCGTGCCTGCTTGAACTTCATTCTGGCCTTATTTTTTTCCATGGAAGATAATGGTGTGTTCCATCTGCCGGAGGATCGTGCTATTATTGTTCATCCGGATTTTCCCATGCCGATTCTCCATGCCAGTTACACTGCTACTGATTACTCTCTCATTGTCTCTACATCTGTTTCTGCTGATTACTTCCACGTTGCTGATGATGCTGCAATTCAACAGTTTTTGCCTTTGCCTCCTGCTCCTATTTCTCTTCCAGCATCCCCAGTGCTGATTGTTATTTCCTCGGATGATGAGATGTCTGCTGCTGATGATGTTCTTGTAGAAGATGTTGACTTGATGAATGAAAATTTTATCCCTTCCTTCGTGGTTCCATCTTCTCTCAGCCTTGTTTAGCTGGTTATTATTGAGAAACCATTCGTGATGCATAGCTTGTATGAGTACCTCCGTTTTGGTGACGGCGACTTATCAAATCAGTAAGTGCCTGGTACTCATGCTGATTTTGGTGATATGGCTCTCTCCCTTGCTGACCTGATTAGGGACACTCATCGAGATCTTTCTGCTAAGATTCTTAAATCCAATCATAAGGAGGAAGACAAGAGAATCTAAGACTTGGACTGATCACTCTATCAGAGAGTTTCGGGAGTATGCATTCAATTCAGAAGCAACTGATTGATGAGCAGAGATCGCAGATCAGAAGCTTAGAGTCTATTGAGAAACAGTTATCTGCTGCCAATGTCGCTCTTGCTGATGCTCAACTGAAGATTGCAGCACTTGAAGCCAATAACAAGATGTTGACTGAGAGGTTACAGAGCGCACAGAAAAGATAGAAGAGTAAACCTGGTAAAGAAGCTTCCGGAGCAAAGAAGAAGGCCAAGAAATCAGAATCTACATCAAAGGCTACAACTCCTAACTAGCAAGAAGACCTTCCCAAGTCTGCCGGTTCTTGAGTCAATGTAACTGATGATATAGATATCCTAAAATACCTTCAAAGTTATATCCAACAACTTCTTTGCTAACATTTTTTTGTGTGTTTATTTTATGTTATGTTCTTAAAAATATTTCTGCTGTTCTTTATGCTAACTTTGTCTTGCAGAATATTTCTCTGCCGATCCTTTCATTCGGCACTCCCTCTTCCTCTATCTCTTTTACTGTATTTTATTTTCTTTTTATTTTTTTTGCCTTTTCTAAGACATCTAGTGTGTGACTTGGCTTAGGGAATGATAATAAATAGATATCCCTCAATACATTCTTTTACTAAGCTAAGATAGATGTTCTTTGATAGGGTGATTGGACTTAAGCAATTAGGAGGAGATTGTTGTTCAAATATATGTTTAGGACATAGAATTGCTTAATCCCAATCATAGTTATCACTTAGGATCCCCCAATTTTTTATTGTATCTTTAGGATTCCTAGTGACCAGCATAGGTGTATAAATAACTCTTCTTTGATAAATTCCAAGTACGTTACTTTTCCCCCATTTATGCAAAAAATGTTCATCCTTAGCTCATTTGATGCTCTAGTTGTTATATATTGCTTCTTGGGTTGATTTGGAATTGATTTGCATTTTATCCATTTTTGTGAAAATTTGATGTTTGAATCTTTTCTTGATTTGGGTTGATTAGATGTTGTTATATGGGTCCTTTTAAACTTATAAGTTGTTCTAGTACCATAATATGCTAGTTAGGGGTGTTGGATTTTGGGTTGTGTTGAGTTTTGGTAAAGAAAATGGAAGAACCCAGTTCATCCTTGCCGAATTCCGGTAGAACAGGGGTTGTGGGCGACCGCCCACTTTTGACTTGGGCGACCGCCCAGGTAATCAGTTTGATTGGTTTTGAAACTTGGTTTTGGGCGACCGCCCATGATGGTTTTGGGCGACCGCCCAGGTCATCAGTTGGTTGGTGATTGGCAATGGTTTTGGGCGACCGCCCATGGAGGTTTTGGGCGACCGCCCATGGTGGCTGAACTGAAGGTCTTTATATTTAGTTGTTTTTCGAAGTTAGCTTGGTCTAGGCTCGGGGTACCATTCTAGTTAACTTAAGTTAATGTCGTGGAACACTCTAGTGCTTGAGATTGGTTCCTTTGTGAACAAATGTGTTATGGAATTTGACTAAGTATTATTTGAGAATGTGAAACAACTTTATAATGTGATGTTGGATTGGTTCATCATTATGGTGATTTATTTGGAATGGTTCCCTACTTTGGAATCATTAGTTGTTTATTTAAGCTAGTATTTATTACTTAGCATTTATTTGAAAGTCCAGCTGGTTACTTGTGTTCGAGTCAGGCAATGGATAATACTATAATGGCACAAGCCAAGTCCAGTATAGCATCGCCCATTTGTCCTTCTTTCCTCATCCAGATTGGCCTTGGCTGGGATGAGCTAGCTCCTTTGGTGAGTATTCTAGCTAGTCGTTTTGGGTATGACTCTGTGTCATTTCCCCTGTCCTTTGTGACATGTTACATTGTTATGGTTCCGGTACCGGGGTTGTTATCTTCAGCTGTTTATGCTTCTATGAAGATGGTTTGATTGGTTGATTGGTTGAAGCTGCGCAGCAATTGTTCTATCAGTTTGGGAAACCTTGGCTAATATCCTTTGTTACTTGTTTACTTCCGCTGCTATATGTTAACTGTTACTTGCTACGTTCTATATGAGATTTAGTACTGTTATTGCATCTTAGCATGTCATGTAGTTGCATTGTAACTTATTGAGATTTATCTCACCCCCTTTATTTTTATCTTTGTTTTTCCTTAACCCCCCCCCCCCAGGAGGAAAGTAATAGGACTCGCTGATCACGAGAAGGACGTCGAGAGTGATCATGACTTTTGGGCAGGTTGTTGTTCGGTTTGCATTACTTCAATGTATAACCTTTGGGATAGCATTACAAACTATGATGTCATTAAGAAGTTGTAATATTTTGTATTTTGGTGTAAGCTTGTGGAGCTTATACTAGTGGTTTAGTATTGTTGTTAATATTTGGATTTCTAAAACCGTGTATTATCATCTTTTGGTATCAAAGGGGATTTTTATCTTCAGTATTTTGGGTTTTATTGTCTTAAGTCGACGTCCAGCTCGCTAGTTCCCGGCCCGCGGGGTCGAGGTCGCGACACAACTTCTTTCTCCACAGCTTACTAGTTATCATCAAGCAGTGGAGAGGGCTTATGACATTAAGAATGACATTGAAGAACATAAGGTGAAGTTGGGAACAACCATGACAGGTCGTGTATCAGAGAAAGCACAGGGATCTGGTTCTAAGGGTGGTAAATCTAGCCGCCAATATCGTCGATTCCGACAACCATCTGAAAGTAAAGGTAGTGTATCAACCGGTTCTAAGACAACAGTTCAAGGTTCCAGGAGAGTGTGTGGTTATTGTTTGAAAGAAGGCCATTCTGAAGACAAGTGTTGGCTAAAGCAAGGAAAATGTTTATCTTGTGGGGAAACAGGGCACTTTATCAAGAATTGTCCTAAAGGCAAGGGAAGTCAAGTTGGGGGTACAAGTCAACAGGCCTCAAGTACTAAGAGAGATAGTGGGGGTCGACCTAAAGTTCAGGGTCGAGTGTTTGCTCTAGATCAGCAGGGTGTAGCTGAGTCTTCTGCGGTCATAGGAGGTACTATATTACTTTCTAGTATGAGAGCGCGAGTCCTGATAGATCCAGGCTCATCTCATTCTTATGTGGCATCTCATTTTGTGTCGTATTTGCATGTTCTTCCTGATTCTATGCCTTATGTGCTAGAAGTATCTTTCCCTATGGGAGATTGCATGTTTGCTTCTGAGGTTTACAAGAAATGTGAGGTTCTTGTGGGTGATCATGCCCTTCTTGATGACCTAGTCGTGTTACCTATAAGGGACTTTGACATGATTCTTGGCATGAATTGACTTTATGTGCATCATGCATCTGTTGATTGTCATAGAAAAGTAGTAACTTTTTCCTGGTTTGCCTGATTTTACCTTTGAAGGAGATAGGCCTTTATGTGCTATACATGTTATTTCTGCTTTAAAAGCTAGAAAACTTTTATCTCGTGGTTGTGCCGGGTATCTCGCATGTGTGCTTGACCAGAGTTTATCTGTTCCCAAGATGGAAGATATTCCTGTTGTGTCTGAATTTTCAGATGTGTTCTCTTCTGCGTATAGCATGCCACCTGATCGAGAGCTTGAGTTCTGTATTGAGTTATTACCAGGTACAGCACCAATCTCTAAAGCACCTTATAGAATGGCTCCAGCTGAGTTGAGAGAATTAAAAACACAGCTTGAGGAATTGCTTGAAAGGGGCTTCATCAGGCCTAGTGTATCACCGTGGGGTGCACCAGTGTTATTTGTCATAAATAAAGATGGGACTCTGCGATTGTGTATTGACTAAAGAGATCTTAATCAGGTAACCATAAAGAACAAATATCCGTTACCTCATATTGATGACTTGTTTGATCAGCTTCAGGGTTCAGTAGTGTACTCGAAGCATGACTTGAGAAGTGGTTATCATCAGTTGAAAATCAGATCTGAGGATATACCAAAGACAGCTTTCCGTACCAGGTATGGGCATTATGAGTTTATTGTTATGCCATTCGGTTTGACAAATGCTCCAGCTGTATTTATGGATTTGATGAACCGTATTTTCAAACCATATCTTGATTGTTTCATGGTGGTATTCATTGATGATATTCTTGTATATTCTAAATCACGGGCTGAGCATGAACAACATCTCAGAGTGGTATTGCAAGTTCTTCGTGAGAAACAATTATTTGCAAAATTTAGCAAGTGTGCTTTCTGGTTAAAAGAGGTTTCATTCTTGGGACATGTTGTGTCTGCTACTGGTATTGCAGTAGATCCTTCCAAAGTTGAAGCAGTTGTAAACTGGAAGAGGCCAACTACAGTGACAGAGATCCGTAGTTTCTTGGGCTTGGCTAGTTATTATCGGAGGTTCATTGAGGGATTCTCTAAGATTGCTACTCTAATGACTAATCTGACTCGAAAAGCTAGTTATTTTGAGTGGAATGACAAGTGTGAAGCAAGTTTTCAAGAGTTGAAAAGGCGCTTAACTACAGCTCCAGTCTTGGCTTTACCTAGTGGTTCTGAGAATTTTATGGTTTATACCGATGCTTCTAAAGAAGGATTGGGTTGTGTTCTGATGCAAGATGGCAAGGTAATAGCTTATGCTTCTCGAAAATTATCTCCTTATGAAAATAATTATCCTACTCATGATTTAGAGTTGGCTGCGATTATTTTTGCCTTGCATAAATGGAGGCATTACTTGTATGGAACCAAATTTGAAGTCTTTACTGATCATAAAAGCTTGAAGTACTTGTTTTATCAGAACGAGCTTAACATGAGACAACATAGATGGATGGAGAAATTGTAGGATCATGATTGTACTATCCTTTATCATCCAGGGAAAGCAAATGTTGTGGCAGATGCACTGAGCAGAAAGACTTATATTTCTTGCTTGATGATTCGTGAATGGAAATTGTTAGAAGACTTGTGTGATTGGAGTCCTTGTGAATCAAATCATGGAATTATCCTTGCTAATATAAAGGCTACTTCATATTTACTCCAACAGATCAAATAAGCTCAGGTAACTAATTCTGAATTGCAGAAAATTATTAGTGGAATGAATGAAGGAAAGCAACCAGGTTTTTCTTTTAATAGTGATGGAATTCTTACCTTTCGAGGCAGAGTTTGTATTCCAGTTGATCTTAAGATTAAGAAGAGAATTATTGAAGAGGCTCACAAAGCCAAGTATACTATTCATCCTGGAAGCACTAAAATGTACCAAAACTTGAAGAAACATTTCTGGTGGAACAATATGTAAAGAGAAATTGCTGAGTATGTGACACGCCCCAAGTCCCGGGATTCCCTAATAGAACCTCGAACCTGGTGCGCGTAATTAACAAGAAACAAGAAATTAACGGGAAACAGGAACAATACCTGTTAAAAACAAAACTGACATGATATGTATACTCAAGAGTAGGGAGCTAAGATAGCTCACACGAGTTCTAGACCAAGAAAATTAAAACCAAAATGGTTACATACAGCGGAAGACATGCCTAGCAAATAAGCTAGCAACAAGAACTGTCTAGGGACAACAAATACTACCCCAATACAAGCCCAGAGTTTATTAACTCATACAAGATCGTCCTTACCAAAGTATAAAAGGACACTAACTTCGAACAAGAATATCCTGCTGAGTAAGTTCCCAGCTAAGTCGAGCCTCACTACGTACTATCCCCTGCTTTCCTGGGGGGGGGAAACAATTAAACAAATAAAGGGTGAGATAAATCTCAGTAAGCTATTAACATGCAACTATATGTCATGTTATCATGCAATACAAGTAGATACTCAACTAAACATATATCAAGTATCATCAAGTAACAAGTATAGGAGAGGCTAAGCCAACTCAACAAGTAATCAAGCTCAAGAAAGGTTCAGGTAACAAGTAGTCAAGTAGAGTGAGAGGCTAGACCAACTCACCAAGATGCACATAGGCCTATCACGCATTTTTACCTGAATCCTTCCTTATTCCTCCCAAGAATACCATTTGTTGTCGATGCTTTTCTAGCTGAGGACAACCAAGAACAAGAACAAGAGACTGCTGTGCAGTATATAAGAAGACCTGGTAACCAGTGTCATCCACAAGAACAAGATCCACGTGGTGTACAAGACAGGAGTTAGCATTCACTTAGGTCAGGCTTATTGCTCCAACCAAGGAAGCTATGCCCTTACTATGGCCGGTAGTAAGGGGTCAGGCGGAAATACATAGGGACCCGATTGTCACTTAAACCCCAGCTCTCGCGACAAGCGTGAACCTATATATTTTCGAACAAGCAAGGAGAACCAGCTGGACTCACACAAGAATGCACAAGTAGATGTTTACTTGAACTACGAGAACAGAACTCAGTCCCTTATTAGTAGACTATTCTTTATGCACCATGTAATCATGTATCATGTGCTCACGAGAATATGCACCATGTAATTATGTATCATGTGCTCACGAGAATATGCACCATGTAATTATGTATCATGTGCTCACGAGAATACAAGTACCCATACGCAATTATTGCGAATACCAATCAAGTTCAACTATGGCACGTAAGTGTCCATGTAACACGATCAATCCAAGTTAGGGTCTATTAATAACAGACCTCAATCACGTAGTAGGGTATATCACTTAATCACATGCCAAGTTTGCACGTACATATTTATATCACGTTTAACACATTAAAGTGTCTATCACGATACCCTTACTATCAAGTAGAGCCCAATACCTTAGACTCTAAACACGTAGAAGAATAGGTCACCTTGTATCTAGACACAGTCATACTTCACGTATATGTATCGTTAATAATCGAATACATTTCCTAACACATATTGTGTTCTATAACCATTCTTATTAATTTAAATCGTAGTATTCACGATTATATGAATGATCTTCATATTACACTAGTCCTTAGTTTCTTTAGGAACTCATTTCAAGACAAGATATCTTCTTTATATTTTATATACTTCATTGAGTATATACACGATTAAAAACTAAATCATTTACACTTTAGTGCTTATTTATAGCACTTCCAATATACACGTATCAAGTTCAACTATGTAGTAGAGTTAATCATTCTCTATCTAGTTCCATAACCCAATTCTTTGGTTATTCATACCGTGTACCAATCAATCAAGAAGCCACATTCTATCAAGTAAATATATGCAAGATTCGCATATACACATCAAGACTCTTTCAAGTTTATTACCATACACCTATATTGGTGTCAAGGCACGTACAAGATTTTATAATCTTATATTCAAGTCTTAATCCAATCATTTGGATGTTCAAGTCATGTACGAGATTTTATTGTCTTATACTTCAAGTTGCTGTCTCCTCTTAAGACATTCAAGACATTCAGGACATTCAGGACATTCAAGACATTCAGGACATTCAATACATATACAAGATCTTTTCATCTTATATCCAAGTTCTCAATCCATTTCTTTGGATGATTAAACATGTACAAGAGTTAATTATCTTATACTTCAAGTTCAAGCTAGGAAGATAAATTATACATCTTTCACGAATTATTTTCCAATCCTTTTCTTAGGACATTCAAGCTCTAGACATTAGTTGGTACCCCTAAGGTATACAAACATTAACTTCAATACATATAAAAGAGTTACTACTCTTATACCCAAGTTATCATTTAATCATGATTCAAGTCCACATTTCATTTGATCACAAAGGGACTATTTTTCAGTACTAGAGTGTTCTACAACACTCATCTAGGCCATCTAGGGTAGTACCCTAAACCTAGACCAAGAATACTTTGAGTTCAAATTAAGTCAATGCTATACAACTCATACTTATAAGTTCATAATCCCCTACATAGGGTATTCAATCTCAAGTCATTGTTTTAATGCCCCTAAGGTGCACAAACCTTGATTTCAAGACACAATAAAGAATTCTTATTCTTATGCTTAATCAATTCAATGTCTCAAAACACCTATCTAGGTGCCCTAGACAAACACCCAAAATCTCATTAGGTAATTAGAGTGTGCTTTGAATAGCTCTCTATGTCTAGCTTATTCAGCTTCTTTCGGATCTTGATTTCGACTCTCCTATAGAAAGTTATGGAGGAAACAATTCAAGAAGGAAAATCAGAATTTCCACTTGACACGACCGTGCGTGCAAAAGTGGCACGACCGTGCTATCAAGGTCGAGAGGTTTTCACACAAAACTCATTTTCGGCACGACCGTTCCCATAAAAGGCGCACGACCGTGCTAACACTGTCGAGGAAATTTGCCTAAAGGTGATATTTGGCACGACCGTGCCAAATAAAGGCGCACGACCGTGCTCGGTACAATTTGGTAGTTTTCCCCAGAATTCAAACTTAACAATTCTCCGTCCCAAACGTAGGAGTATGCTTTCTAACACTCCCTAACATTCTCAGGAGTATACTAACAAGTTTAGAACTCCTATTTCAAGCCCAATTCATTTCTTTTACCGTCTCATAAATAATAGGACAATTTCCTTTTATTCCCATTTAATATTTCACCGTCCCTAAAAGTATAAGTACAATTTCCTAATATACTACTATAAACATTTAGGGATACTTCCATTCATTTTCCCGTACCACAAATAATGGTACAATTTTTCTAATAATATTTAAATCAAGTTACTATTTTACCGTCTCACGAATAGGAGTATAAATTCCTAATATGTTTGCAAACCCATTTACTAGGTTCTCTGTACTAGTATAAAAATACTCCCTTCGTCCCAATTTTACAAGTATCACAAAAATTGCCCAAAACACAATTTTAACAAAAACAAGTATCGGGAATAACATATATGCATGTTATTACAAGTAAGGGGGAGTCAATAACTTACCTAGTCAAAAATCAAGTTGACCCAAATTAATTTTTGATCGGTCTGGAACGCTCTATTCAACGCCACGAATATTTATCCGGGACCGAAATCACGAACGGAGGGATAATTAAGCTCGAAGAGTCGAGAATAGGGTAAAATTGAACTCCCTTCTATGAAACAGAGAGAACGATCGAGAGAAATGGGGAATTATCTTTCCCAGAGAAAGAAGGAAGGATATTTATCCTTAAGACTTTCCAAGAATTGCAACTAGGCCCCTCAAGTTCTAATTTTGACAAAAAGGCCCCTAAACTTTCAACTTTGACATTTAACCACCTTAATTTTCTAAAGTAATTAAATAATTAACTCAAATAAAATAGCATATAAATATGCTAGCCAAGAATTTAACAAGCACGTTAAATATTTAACAAGAATAAAGATGGGCGTTACAGTATGTGTTCAAATGTTTGACTTGTCAACAGGTAAAAGTGGAACATCAACGCCCAGCAGGTTTGTTGCAACCATTAGAAATTCCAGAGTGGAAATGGGAGCATATCACTATGGATTTTATGACTGGTTTGCCACGTACCAGACGAGGCCATGATGCTGTTTGGGTTATAGTGGATAGACTGACTAAATCAGCTCACTTCTTGTCTGTTTCTATGGTATATTCATTGTCTCAGTTGTCATCTTTGTATGTTCAGGAGATTGTTCGACTCCATGGAGTTCCTGTGAGTATTATATCTGACAGAGATCCTCGTTTTACTTCTCGATTCTGGCAGGTTCTTCAGGGTGCCATGGGTACTAAATTGAATTTCAGTACAGCTTTTCATCCTCAATCTGATGGGCAATCTGAGAGACTTATACAGATTCTTGAGGATATGTTACGTGCTTGTGTTGTTGACTTTTAAGGCAGTTGGGATACTCGTCTTCCTTTGGCTGAGTTTGCTTATAACAACAGATATCAGTCTAGCATTGAAATGGCTCCTTATGAAGCTCTTTATGGCAGAAAGTGTCGATCTCCTATATGCTGGGATGAAGTGGGAGAAGCCAGACTCTTGGGACCTAAAATGGTTCAACAATCAGTTGAGAGTGTGAAACTCATTCGAGATAGATTGCGCACAGCTCAGAGTAGACAAAAGAGTTATGCTGATCATCGCAGAAGGGATCTTGAATTCCAGGTAGGTGACTTTGTATTTTTGAAAGTATCTCCTCGTAGAGGTATAAAGAGATTTGGGAAGAAAGGAAAGTTATCTCCTCGTTATATCGGTCCATTTGAAATTCTTGAAAGAGTTGGGAAATTAGCTTATAGAGTGGCATTGCCACCATCCTTGTCTGGGATTCATGATGTGTTCCATGTATCTATGCTTCGCAAGTATATGGCGGATGAGTCGCATGTTCTTGAGTATGAGGCTATTCCATTTCAGCCTGATCTGTCTTATGAGGAACAACCTGTTGAAATTCTTGACTAGAAAGAGCAAGTTCTGCGCACCAAAAGGATTCCTATTGTGAAGGTCCTTTGGAGGAATCATGAAATAGAAGAGGCTACTTGGGAAACCGAGAAAGAGATGCGAGATAAATACCCGAGCCTATTTGAAAATTTTGGTAAGTAAAATTCGTGGGCGAATTTTCTTTAAGGTGGGGAGGATGTAACGCCCATCCTTAATCTCGTTAAATATTTGACTTACTTGTTAAATACTTAAACTTGCATATTATGTGTTAGTTTTAGTTGGGTAAATTTTTTAACTGCTTTGGAATATTAAGGTGGTTAAATGTTTAGTTTTGACTTTTGGGTCATTTGTGAAAATTTGACTTTAGGGGCCTTTTTGTTAAAAGTAAAACTTGAGGGGCCTAGTTGTCATTCGTGGAAAGTTACAAGTATATCTTGTGGGTTTGCTTCTCAGAAGCTTATTTTTCCCCAAAATCATTCTCGTTGTTTCCTCTGTTTCAAAAGTAGGTTTAGGGTTTACCCTATTCTCGACTCCTCGAGTTTAATTATCCCTATGTTCTTGATTTCGATCCCGGATAAATATTCGTGGCGTTGAATAGAGCGTTTCCGGCCGAATAGAATTTTGTTTGGGTAACTTTGATTCCGGAGTAGGTAAGTTATTAGTTCCCCCTTGCTTGTAATAACATTCATATATGTTATTTCTGATACTTGTGCTTGTCAATTTCGTGTTTTGGGTAATTTCTGTGATACTTGTAATTTTGGGACAAAGGGAGTATATCCTACTGGGTAAAAGTAATGAAAGAAACTTGAAATAAGTTGTTGAGCTTGATATGCCTTCCTAGGAATTGTTAATATGTTAGTAAAAAGTTACTCCTACGCTTGGGACAGAGAATTCTAAGTCTGGGAAGAAATTGGGTTTTTGCTGAATTAGGCCTTGGGCGACCGCCCAGAGTGGTTATGGGCGACCGCCCATATCATCAGACTTGGGTTTCAAAAAATGTGATCTTGGGCGACCGCCCAGGCTGGGGTTGGGCGACCGCCCAGAACCCCTGTTGCACAATAGTTGTTCAAACTAAATGGAGATGAAATCTTAACCCTCCTAAGGCATATAGCCTTAGTATAAGATATCCTAGCAAGTGTTGTGATACCTTAGGGGCATCAGAAGTGAGTCTTGAACATGAATACTCATTGAATTAGAATGAGAACTTAGTCTTGAACATGAACACTTATAGAACTCAAATGAGAACTTAAGTATAAGAGTAGTAACTCTTCTTTATGTCTTGAAAGTGCTATGAACAAGCACTAATGTGTTATGCTTGTCTTGAAACTTGTGTTTGTGCACCTTAGGGGCATTAGAATAAAGTCTTGGAATTGAACATCCTAAGAATAGGATTAAGATCTTGTAAGAGTAAATGTATAACTCTTATACATGCTTGAATGTCCAAATATTGTAGTTATAACTTGAAGTATAAGACCATAAAATCTTGTACATGACTTGAACATCCAAAGAATTGGATTAAGACTTGAATATAAGATAATAAAATCTTGTACATGACTTGACACCAATACATATGTATGGTAATGAACTAGAAAGTGCTATGCACAAGCACTAACTTGTATGATACATGTTCTTGTTGTGTGTGTGCAAACATTGCATATAGTTGCTTGATAACAAGGTGACTTCTTGATTACTTGAAGCATGTTCCTTGTTGAGCTAGTCCACTACTTTTGGATTAGTTCTTCTCCCGTAGTTCAAGTAAATACCTACTTGTACATTCTTGTGTGAGTCCAGCTGGTTCTCCTTGCTTGTTCGGAGGTATATAGGTTCACGCATATCATGAGGCTGGGGCCAAAGTGATAAACGGGGATCTATGTATCAGCGCTTGACCCCTTACTACCGGCCATAGTAAGGGCATAGCTTCCTTGGTTGGAGCAATACGTCTGATTTAAGTGAATGCTAAACTCTTGAACACCTCGTGAGTCTTGGTCTTGGGAATGACACTGGTTACCGGGTCTTCTGATTTATACTGAATAAGCAGTTTCTTGTTATTGATCGTGATTGTCAAAGTAATACAAGCTACGACAACAATGGTATTCTTGGGAGGAATAAGGAAGGAAGCAATATGTAACGCCCCGAATTCTTAGATTTGATATGAACCATAGAATTCGACACGTCACTACCACTTAAAACCGTGTAAAATTTAAAACTAAATACAACTACACTCCTTTAACGGATTAGGAGTTACACTACTGAGGATGGTTCAACACTTGACCACCTATTACCACTTTTACAAAACCAAAAACTAACCTTTACTTTTCCCCTTCTCGGCATACAAGCCGGTAAACAAACGAAGACTACTTAATTACAAATACACAACTGAACCCCAAAAATTCTGAGTGTAACATACTCAGTCTAACCAACGTCCTCACAAACAAAAGTATAATAACCTACCCAAAAGAAATTTCCCTTCTCACAAGAACTGGATACTACGATCCTCACTTCGAGCTATCGCTAGTCTTCTTTGGATCTAAGGAAAACAAAGAAACAATAAACGGGGTGAGATAAAATCTCAGTAAGTTGCTACTATCATAGCATGATATGTATACATATAAAAAAAATGAAGCATACTAGTATCACATATAGAGATATATCAAGTAACACATCATGAGAGTAGTACTCCTACTCATTAAGCATCACGTATAGCTAAACACATTACAAAGGATATTTCTTTCTTCCTTATTACCCCATACACATTCATAACGTTGATGCAGATCTTCATTTTGAAGGCAGCTTCACTTTATCAAAGGAGACCCGTTACCCAGTATCTCAAACCAAGAACCAAGAAAAAGAGCTATTCAATCATTGTGCTTATTGCTCCAATCATTGAGAAAGCTAGACCCCTACTGTGATCAATAGTAGGAGCAAACGGTCACAGATGCATAGATTCACGGTTATTACTCAGCCCCATCTCTCATAATAAACGTGAACCTATACACCCCCGAAACACATAAACCAGCTGGACTCACAACCAAATACACAAGTAATATTTACTTGACAATATGAAACTAGTACTAGGCCCAAAGTAAGGGACTAGACCATCAACCATGTACATCACTTAGGCATAGTTGCATAAAATGATCAAATCCACTTGTAACACATTTAGTATGTATCATTTACCAATTCATCTTCTAGTAGTCATGAAGAGACTTAAAACGATCATTTACTTATCATATTAACTTCTTATAACACATTTATAAGACTATCATAAAAAGCAGCAACAAAGATCCTAAATCTGGGACAAATACGTAACACTTTGGCAACAGATAACTATTTCATTAGAAAGACCTTTAAAAGCTAATGAATTTAGACCAAAAAATCATTTAATTCCGAGTTCAGATGAATTATTTATGAATTTTCAAAGATTAACTTGTTCTTTTAATGATTTATACTATACTTCTGTCATAACCGAGATTCTGGGAACAATTTATAAGTTTTCAGATTCTGAGACCTGTTTCATTCAATTTCTCTCGAAAAATTAGTCAAGTTAGACTCAAAAATCATTTTATTTCGATTAAAAACGACCAAGTTATGATCGATTCATGTCTAACCAAAATTCTTTATACTCCCTTCGTTTCACCGTCCCAAAAGTACAACACTACTTGTAACACTTAACATTGTGTAATAACAAAACCTTCCCAATCCCAGTATAAGAACAACATGAACACAATTCACTTACTCAACTTATTGCCAATTCATTAGGTACAACAACATTTCAACATTTTACTCCCCTTCGTACCAATACTACCATAACCATTCACCCCAAATAACAAGCTACTCCTACTCCCTCTGTCCCAAAATTACAAGTATATAAAAAGTATTTCAAACATAATTTTATATCTCAATAGCATATAGAGACATACTTATGATCATCTTACCATTAAAATGGGGGGATTAGTAACTTACCTATTTTTCGGAAACGAGTCAAGAAAATAATATTGTTCGGTAGAAAGTATCTATTCAACACCCTGAACATTTATATATAATTAGATTTGAAAATGGAGTAGTAAATAAAAATAAGGAAAATCAATAAGAACAAAACTTACCTTCTTCTCTTTTCAACAATGGAGCTTTTCAAGAAAATAAAAATTGGGAAAGTTGATGGTGAGGTTATGAAAAACGCAGGAGAGGGGAGAAGGGTTAAGTCATACTAGTTGATTCCCCAATTTCCCCTAAAGCCCACCACTAACTACTAATTCCCTTAAACACCCTAGCAACCCATTCTACCAAGACCCATGAAAATCACACTAATTAACTTAACTCCCCAAATAACATTATTACTAACATTTTAACTAACACAAATAATTAAATAACATTAACACATATACTCAAATAATATATGTAAGTGATATAAATATTATCTAGCATATAAAATGCACCCATACATCACATAATATATTTTAATTATATAAAATGCAAAATATGAAAATAAAATTGGGTGAGGTGTTACATCCTCCCCACCTTAAAAGAAAATTCGTCCGCGAATTTTTCTGATTAAGATTATAACACATAACATATTGATTCTTATGTAGCAACTCATAACCAAGAGGTTAACAAACATAGGTACTTAATGTAGATTTCAGAAATTATCCTTTCTTCAATTTTCAATAACATTCTAACTACCGATTATTTTTAATTACAACTTATCACAACTGAACTAAAAGAATTCTCAATTTCAATTTCAATTCATTTATATCATATGAACCAATATATTTAAAACACATACGCATCACACGTATACGCATGTTAACATTATACTTGAACCGAATAATATATAGAGATACAAATCTCTTTCTACCCACATTAATATCTCAATATTAGATAATCCAAGTATTTCACCTTACTTTAACTAGTTACTTATTGCTTTCATAATCGTACCAAAAATCAATTAAATTTTCATCTTCGTATAGCCATACGAACATGTATACTCACGAATAGAAACTCAAGAGTAGAGATAAAACACACATAACAAAACATGTACTGACCGGAATTATTAACCACTGCAGTTACCTTTCTCCCTTTTCCTTATTAATATTATGGTTTCCTCCTAAACTTTTATAAGAGGTTTCTGTACTCCAGATGTATTCTATAAAATCAAGTATTCATACAACCCTTGCTCATACTCCAAATAATACCAAAATAAAATAATCACATATTCGCACGAAGCTTATCCATGTCATACTCGGTAAGGTAACGTTTCAATCACTGCGAAAGTTTATTATATCCAAGTATACCGAAAAGTCCAATTTCATAAACTGAACATCCATTAATCATATTTCATAGTCCGATGTCCTAGTTATGTTCGGGTCCAGTGACTCAACCACATTAACCGAATTGTTGGCCGCCCTCGACGGAGCCGGACCCAACACCAACACAAACAACCGAGTCCACTGCGACCGTCACATAATTAGCTACATCGCAACCGTTCCATATAACAAATCTCATATTTGAGACTCAATAATACATAAGCATGCCTTTCAAATAATCACCGAGTAATTTCAATAGCAAATCAATTATGAAATGGGATCGAACAATCAATACACGTATCAATAAAATAGAGTACTACAATAATCAAATTATCTATTAAGTGCGAATTCTTCAAGAATTCTAAAACCTACTCCATTGAAAAGCTCTCGAAAAATTACTCAAGTTGGACTCAAAATTTATCCAATTCCGATTTATAACGAATAAGTTATGAACATTTAAAAGCTCAATAAATTTTCTTAATATAACAGGGATCAAACTGGAATTTTCACAATCACAGGGCTGACTTGAAGTTTTACCAAATCAGGGCAGATTTCAAGTTTCACAAAACAGGGATAATTTAAAGTTTGCAACTTTAGGGACCGAAATGAAAATATTATGAACTCTGAACCAAACTGGAATCTACAAAAATTCAAGGACTAGTTTGCAATTTTTAAAACTTATTTTTATTTTTTTATTTTTTTTAACCTACTGAAAGCAACAGTAATACCACTCCAAGAAAATCATAACATCAGCCGTTACTACTCAATATTGTACTTTCAATTCAAATTAAGGACTAAACTAATAAACTCAACACAACCCCAATTAAATCCATACGCGTTTAATAACTTACTTGAATCACAACAAATCAATTAAACAATTCCTAACTCACACTTCAATCCAATTTAATCTATTAGCACAAATGATAATTTCTCCCAATTTTTCATATGCCTACAATAAGTATAATCATACAATTTAAATTGTACATATACTAAAATTATTCCATCTATAATATTTAAGCATCAAACACTTTCATAAATTTTGGGTATTTTACATCTATGGCTTTGGTTTGACTACAATAAAAATTATAAATCAGTAATAGATAAAGATACACACAAAAACACCCATATATTTACATTGTCTCAAATGTGGCGTTTCTTAAGAAGTCATATAATTCAACTCGTGCGGTCTATTAACACGTCAAATATGGCTCCATAAAAGTCGTCTACTCAAGCAATTCATATCCAAAAATTAATTTCAAGTTAGGGCTCAATTAATGATATTCTTAAGGATTTACTTTTCTCAAGCATATGCAAAGATTTTATTATTTTGAGTTTAGACACATCTCAATCTCGTTACTGGTTATACATACAAGACAATATTAAAGATGTAACTTTACTGGTCAAAAGGTAACAATATCACCATCACCACTGAAAACCAATTATCAATTTAATGACATTTTCACAAATTCATAATGAGCACCCATAACATGGGAAAGTGTCTTTAAGATATATCCCATTTTTTTTTATATATAATAAAAATCAATTATCAGTCAAACACGAATTATACCACTAATTCTTGAAGTTGATCACATAAATTACCCATAATAGACAACACATAACATTTCATTATAGACACCTGGTTGAACTCTCCTCATACTCTTCATGCCAAACAACTTTAATACAACCTAACATGGTTATACTAAGCTCTATGAATTCATTATCAAGTAATTTTTCAATTTGACTCTTTAATTCTTTAACTCAATCGATATCACACGTTCACAAATCCTATTAGCAGTATTGATCCTATAACAACTCAACACATAGCTCAAGTTCTTAATCAAGTAGCATATTCACATACCATTCACACACAAAGTCAAGCATTCTAGCATAGGAGATAACTCAAAACTTACAAATAAATGATATAACTTCACATTTTAGTGTAGATGCACTCTTATTAACCAAGAAAGTTAGCACCTGGTCCAGCTTTGTGATAACATTTCTTGTCTTTCAGTGCATAAATAACATGAATGCTCCACATCTCTATCATGCTTAATTAAGAAAATAAAGCACATGGCCATATAACCCTTTTACTACCTTTTGATGGAAATCAACAAATTTCATAATGACTATAAATTTAGTTCATGCATGTAAAATATCAAATGTTCCCCAAGTAACACAACATAATCAATATATACGATGATTTCCCAATTTATATCAAGTTTCTTATCAACACCAATCTCCATAGGTAATCACATAGCACATAACATAAGAGCCAAGTCAACCCATAACACAACACATAAGGCTAAGAGTCAGGAGAAACGTAGAACTATGACAAAATACGATCGAAGTAAGGATGAGATAAGTTTAAACGTATAAGAAATCGCACTTCCGATTTTCTTAAACCATCCACTAACTCTTGCTAGATTATTTTTTTTATTTTATTTTTTTTGCGATCAGTCATCTTTCTCCAAATAATTTCAATACACTCCTTAACTAATGTTTATTCTTGACCTGCAACTTGGTATATACCCAGAGGTGATAAATCAATTTAATACAAGGAAATCAAATAAGCCATCATATAAGATATCAACTAATAAATCATCAGATTTCCTGTTTGAATTCTTTGTATTTCATATGCAATTGTAAAGTCTCGTATCTCCACAAATCAAGCAATAAAGATGCACTCAACTTAGGTATACTCAAATTGATTAACCCCCTATTAGATAGTCTATCAAATTGAATCTTCAACTCGTTTAACTCAACCGATGTCATGCACTCTCTACTTCCCATATTAATTTTATATCCCATATCAAGTTCCCAATCTATCAAGTGGCATCTCATATTTGGTAAAAATTATTTCCGAAATTTCATAAATAACGGCATATTCTCCGAATTTGGTGAGTATGCATTCTTCAACTCAACACCTTGTGATACCCAATTCTAAATTTCGACGCATAAATAAGATAAATAGCACATATAGATCTTTCATATTCAAATACAAAGTCAAGCATGCTAACATAGAAATAGTCACCATCCCCTGATGGTAAACAAGAAATTCACAACACATAGAAACTAGATTATACCACGTATTATGTCAATGTTCCTTATAGGTACATGACTAAATTAACTTATAACTTATCGGCTGCTATCGCCTACAATTCTATCGGATTTCGTACAACTATCGGTAGCAAACATGTAGTCTCTTATTAGAGAATACACCATCACATAAATCCACAAATGAGAACAAACATGCATATTTGGCATGAAACAATGTCCTCTCTATGATATAAACACACCTAGGTCTTTCAAAGACTCGCACTCTCGATTTCCTCAACCCTTCTTATTCTCAATGAAACCAACCCTATCAACACCAGTCTCATGCCTGGTATAACAACAAGAAAATAAACACTCGACGTCATTCACACCCAAAAACTAACCCACCTAGGCCATAGACCCTATCCAGGCTTAGAGCTAACCATAGCTCTGATACCAACTGTAACACCCCGAATTCTTAGATTTGATATGAACCATAGAATTCGACACGTCACTACCACTTAAAACCGGGTAAAATTTAAAACTAAATACAACTACACTCCTTTAACGGATTAGGAGTTACACTACTGAGGATGGTTCAACACTTGACCACCTATTACCACTTTTACAAAACCAAAAACTAACCTTTACTTTTCCCCTTCTCGGCATACAAGCCGGTAAACAAACGAAGACTACTTAATTACAAATACACAACTGAACCCCAAAAATTCTGAGTGTAACATACTCAGTCTAACCAACGTCCTCACAAACAAAAGTATAATAACCTACCCAAAAGAAATTTCCCTTCTCACAAGAACTGGATACTACGATCCTCACTTCGAGCTATCGCTAGTCTTCTTTGGATCTAAGGAAAACAAAGAAACAATAAACGGGGTGAGATAAAATCTCAGTAAGTTACTACTATCATAGCATGATATGTATACATATAAAAACAATGAAGCATACTAGTATCACATATAGAGATATATCAAGTAACACATCATGAGAGTAGTACTCCTACTCATTAAGCATCACGTATAGCTAAACACATTACAAAGGATATTTCTTTCTTCCTTATTACCCCATACACATTCATAACGTTGATGCAGATCTTCATTTTGAAGGCAGCTTCACTTTATCAAAGGAGACCCGTTACCCAGTATCTCAAACCAAGAACCAAGAAAAAGAGCTATTCAATCATTGTGCTTATTGCTCCAATCATTGAGAAAGCTAGACCCCTACTGTGATCAATAGTAGGAGCAAACGGTCACAGATGCATAGATTCACGGTTATTACTCAGCCCCAGTTCTCATAATAAACGTGAACCTATACACCCTCGAAACACATAAACCAGCTGGACTCACAACCAAATACACAAGTAATATTTACTTGACAATATGAAACTAGTACTAGGCCCAAAGTAAGGGACTAGACCATCAACCATGTACATCACTTAGGCATAATTGCATAAAATAATCAAATCCACTTGTAACACATTTAGTATGTATCATTTACCAATTCATCTTCTAGTAGTCATGAAGAGACTTAAAACGATCATTTACTTATCATATTAACTTCTTATAACACATTTATAAGACTATCATAAATAGCAGCAACAAAGATCCTAAATCTGGGATAAATACGTAACACTTTGGCAACAGATAACTATTTCAATAGAAAGACCTTTAAAAGCTAATGAATTTAGACCAAAAAATCATTTAATTCCGAGTTCAGATGAATTATTTATGAATTTTCAAAGATTAACTTGTTCTTTTAACGATTTATACTATACTTCTGTCATAACCGAGATTCTGGGAACAATTTATAAGTTTTCAGATTCTGAGACCTGTTTCATTCAATTTCTCTCGAAAAATTAGTCAAGTTAGACTCAAAAATCATTTTATTTCGATTAAAAACGACCAAGTTATGATCGATTCATGTCTAACCAAAATTCTTTATACTCCCTTCGTTTCACCGTCCCAAAAGTACAACACTACTTGTAACACTTAACATTGTGTAATAACAAAACCTTCCCAATCCCAGTATAAGAACAACATGAACACAATTCACTTACTCAACTTATTGCCAATTCATTAGGTACAACAACATTTCAACATTTTACTCCCCTTCATACCAATACTACCATAACCATTCACCCCAAATAACAAGCTACTCATACTCCCTCTGTCCCAAAATTAAAAGTATATAAAAAGTATTTCAAACATAATTTTATATCTCAATAGCATATAGAAACATACTTATGATCATCTTACCATTAAAATGGGGGGATTAGTAACTTATCTATTTTTCGGAAACGAGTCAAGAAAATAATATTGTTCGGTAGAAAGTATCTATTCAACACCCTGAACATTTATATATAATTATATTTGAAAATGGAGTAGTAAATAAAAATAAGGAAAATCAATAAGAACAAAACTTACATTCTTCTCTTTTCAACAATGGAGCTTTTCAAGAAAACAAAAATTGGGAAAGTTGATGGTGAGGTTATGAAAAACGCAGAAGAGGGGAGAAGGGTTAAGTCATACTAGTTGATTCCCCAATTTCCCCTAAAGCCCACCACTAACTACTAATTCCCTTAAACACCCTAGCAACCCATTCTACCAAGACCCATGAAAATCCCACTAATTAACTTAACTCCCCAAATAACATTATTACTAACATTTTAACTAACACAAATAATTAATAACATTAACACATATACTCAAATAATATATGTAAGTGATATAAATATTATCTAGCATATAAAATGCACCCATACATCACATAATATATTTTAATTATATAAAATGCAAAATATGAAAATAAAATTGGGTGAGGCGTTACACAATATCCTTTATAACTTGCTTGTTTAGCCTTATGTGCTACTTGATGAGTTGGCTTAGCCTCTCATATACTTGTTACTTGATGATACTTGATACATGATTACTTGAGTATCTACTTGAATTGCATGATAGCATGTCATATAGTTGCATCTAATAGCTTACTGAGATTTATCTCACCCCGTTTCTTGTTTAATTGTTTTCCTTAGATCAAAGGAAGGCTAGTGATAGTGTGAAGTGAGGCTCGACATAGCTGGGAGCTTACTACGCAGGTGGTTATTCTTTTGGGGCTTGTATCCTTTTACATTTTGGTGAGGACGATGTATTATGGGTTGTATAACTCCTTATTTTGGGGTAGACATTCTTGTATAGTACTTGTTGTCTCTAGACATCTTGTAATGCCAGCTTTTGTGCTAGGCATATCTTCCGCTGTGTATGTATCTAAGTTTGGTTTTAATTTTCTTGTCTAGAACTCGTGTTGTGAGCTAGTGTAGATCCTTACTCTTGAGTATATATATCATGTCAGTTTGTTATAGACAGATGTCATCCTGTTTCTTGTTAGTTTCTTGATCCTCGTTAGTCACGCGCATCCAGGTTCGAGGTTCTATTAGGGGATCCCGGGACCTAGGGGCGTGTCATTACTTTTACAACCGTGAGGACAACAAAGTTTTTGTTGCCCGAACTGGTGTCTTTCTAGAGAAAGAGTTTCTCTCCAAAGAAATCAGTGGGAGTAAAATAAATCTTGAAGAGATTCGAGA
This sequence comes from Campanula takesimana, assembly GCA_026119855.1. NCBI lineage: Eukaryota > Viridiplantae > Streptophyta > Magnoliopsida > Asterales > Campanulaceae > Campanula > Campanula takesimana. Next base: position 244,616 of record JAOWBW010000207.1, read on the forward strand.
CCCAAAAAATGACGTTGAACCAATAGTGGAACAAGAACAAGAACCACAAGGAGTTGTGGAACCTGTTCAAAATACGCAAGCAACTCGCAGATCTAGTAGGTTACGATCCGAGCCCGAGAGATATGGATTTCTCGCAACGGATAGTAATGAGGTGGAAATCATTGAGAATGATGAACCGACAACCTACCAAGAGGCGATGTCTTCTCCTGATTCGGACAAGTGGCTTGGAGCCATGGAATCTGAATTGCAATCCATGCAAGACAATCAAGTTTGGAATTTGATTGATGCACCCGAAGGTGTAAAAACCATAGGATGCAAATGGGTCTTCAAGAAGAAGACTGACATGGATGGGAAGGTGCATACTTACAAAGTTAGACTTGTAGCAAAGGGTTATAGGCAAGTTCATGGTATTGACTATGATGAAACCTTTTCACTCGTAGCAATGATCAAGTCTATAAGAATTTTGCTTGCCATTGCCGCATATCATAACTATGAAATATGGCAAATGGACGTCAAAACCGCTTTCCTAAATGGAAAACTACAAGAGGATGTGTATATGACATAACCGGAAGGTTTTGAACAAGATTCTAAGGTATGCAAATTGCAGAGATCTATCTATGGATTGAAGCAAGCTTCAAGGAGTTGGAATCTCCATTTTGATGAATCGGTCAAAGAGTTTGGTTTCATCAAGAACGAAGATGAGCCTTGTGTATACAAGAAGATTAGTGGGAGCATAGTGCTATTCCTTATTTTATACGTGGATGACATATTACTCATTGGAAACGATATTCCTACGCTTCAGTCCGTGAAGAATTGGTTAGGAAAATGCTTCGCAATAAAAGATATGGGCGAAGCCACATATATACTTGGCATTAAGATCTATAGAGATAGATCAAGGAGGCTACTTGGTTTAAGCCAAAGTACATACATTGATAAGGTCATTAGAAGATTCCGTATGGAAAATTCTAAAAGAGGAACCTTACCGGTGTTACATGGAATTTATCTAAGCAAGACTCAATGTCCTAAGACAAAAGATGAGCGTGAGAAAATGAATGATGTTCCATATGCTTTGGCAATTGGGTCCATCATGTATGCCATGATTTGTATTAGGCCGGATGTATCTTATGCTTTAAGCATGACAAGTAAGTACCAATCCGACCCCGGTGAAAATCACTGGATGGCTGTAAAAGCAATTCTTAAGTACTTGAGAAGAACTAAAGATTCGTTTTTGGTCTATGGAGGAATGGAAGATGATCTCGTGGTAAATGCTTACACGGATGCAAGCTTCCAAACCGACAAAGATGATAGTCGATCGCAATCGGGTTTCGTGTTTATGTTAAATGGTGGAGCTGTAAGCTGGAAGAGTTCCAAGCAAAGTACAACCGCTGATTCTACAACGGAAGGTGAGTATATTGCTGCATCAGATGCTGCAAAGGAAGCTGTTTGGATTAAGAAGTTCATCACTGAACTTGAAGTGGTTCCTAGTATTGCTAATCCAATAGACCTTTATTGCGATAATAATGGTGCTATTGCTCAAGCAAAGGAACCAAGAGCACATCAGAAATCCAAACACATACTTAGGCGTTTTCATATCATTCGATAAATCGTTGATAGGGGAGACGTAAATATATGCAGAGTACCTACTGATGACAATGTTGCGGACCCGCTAACAAAGGGACTTCCACAAGCTAAACATGAAAATCATGTTAGGTCCATGGGTATTAGATACATGGGAGATTGCGCCTAGGGCAAGTGGGAGATTGTTGGTAGTGGTGCCCTAGGCACGTTTAATAAACGTTGTAATTGTTATCATTTATTTCATATCAATAAAAAGATATTTTGATTATTATTGTTGTTCATGTTTACTTATAATAATCTCCGTCCCTAGTACTTGTTAAGCACTAGCATAAAGGCTAAATGATCATGGGATGATCATGTTAGATTTATGGGTACTTGTTTGGAACAAGGTACTGGACATGACCCGCTGTATGAGATTTATGTCATGGTCTGTGTCGTACATATATCTCATATTAGTTATGTCATTTGAATCCTTAGACATAAAGTTATTATAGTCTTCCACTTGATGAATATTATGTTTGACATATTCAAACGCTACCTTTAACCAGGTAGTTATAAAGGGTATGATTGGCATAATCGGATTCACGTAGGGAAGAATAATAAGCTAAATGGATTTGTCCCTCTTCGGAGAGATGTCAAGCTTGGGCCTCTCGTAGGAATGATGTTGATGAAAATGTTCGGCCAGACTCAAATGAATTGATTAAATCAATGTCATTTGTATTATCAACATATTCGGAATCGAGATAGTATTGAACAAGACATGTTGACTTATTGACCATGACTTGTGTTCAATGACATCGTGGACAAAAGGATTATGACATATTCTAAAGGAATGCGAACTTGTATCTAGTTATACTATTTGGGTAGGTATAACGGTTTGCTAGAACCTAATCATATCTTATGGTTTCATGTTTGAACCCATTGCCAACTTAGTGTAATCCTAGAGGGTCACACACAATAGAACGAATCTTAAATAAGGATTATATTGGAATTTTGGAAACTGTGGGAATCTGGACAAGTGTGCGACCGCACAAGATGGTTTGGGCGGCCGCACAGTTTGGGTCAAATAGTACCATAACCTTCCAGATAGATGTGCGGCCGCACAGGTGGTTTTGGGCGGCCGCACACCATGTCGGGACTGGTTTCCTAATTTGTTTTGGAAAAGAATTTTGGAGGGGTTTAGACACAAGTTTCCTATTTGGAATAGGTCTAACTTGTATATAAATAGCCAAATTCGGGCCAGAACTCAACATAGCTTGTGTTCAAATCTCCAAAGAGTTTGAGAGAGGTTTATTTTGTTCTAAGACATCCTAAATTGAAGAACAAAATAATACACAAATAAAATTCCATATAGTTCATATTGATTGTGAAAACGTGTTTCACAATTTGGTCTAGCAACCAAGATCAAGTGTTCTTGATATTCGTTCGTGGTGTGGATACCGCTAGAGGGTGAAGCTTATCATCTTCAAAGTTTGTGTTCTTACTTTTGTGATTAAAGCTTCAAGTTCTCCACCAAGATCAAAGACCAAATTCAAAGTCATCAAGGGTTAGTTTTTCTAGTATTCATATTGTTGTATTTGATTTAATCATATGAATGGATCTATGGGCTTTGGGTTTCATAAAATTTTGAATGCTAATTTCCGCTGCGCATGTTACTACGAAACCCAACAGTATCACACTTTCCCTTAAGGACACGTGTGACTGCAGATGATGTGAAATTAAAGTGCTTCCCCTATTCCATGAAAGGGGCGGCAAAGACTTGGCTTATGATGTTATAATTGGGACCAACTTCAGAGTGCATTTTTGCACGAGTACTATCCTTATTCTATGTTGGCCATAATGAGACAAAAGATTGTAGGGTTCTCACAAGAGCATGGTAAGGCATTCCACGAAGCGTGGGATAGGTTTAGGACACTTTTGGTTCAATGCCCTCACCATAATTTTCCATTGCCTTTATTGAACAAGAATTTCTATGATGGCTTGTGTCATGCCCATCAATCTATGGTGGACAATGGAGTTGGGGTAATTTAGCTGTCAAAACCCTAATTGAGCCACTAGAGATATTTGAGATGTTGGGCACGAATTCCCAACAAAAAAGTGCTAGGGGTAAGGCTAGGGGGGATACATGAAGCCTCACACCTCAGATTGTCAAGACAGATTATTAAGGTGCTTAGAGAGATCTGTAATTCTACAGTTGCATAATTATGAATTTTGTGATCAAAATTCGTGCAACAGTAATAGTGTGATCTTATAATCGTTTCTCCAGATTGATAGTAATATTCTCTCCTCTCCCCGTGGACGTAGCCAAGTTGGTGAACCACGTATATCTGTGTTCTTGTGATTGCTTGCTTTTCTTATCAAGTCTTGTTGATTGCTCTAACAACGTGTTTTTCACAATTGCCTTCTTTAATATCATGTGCCTGTTCTAATATTACAAAATGCTGTTCTAATTTTACACTTGTAAAACATTCAATCGGCACTTATAATCGTTCAAACATATACATTTAGTGGTAGACTTAAGACAGCATGTGTTAGTATTATAAAGTGCCTATTGGATTATTGAAAAATTTCTCTTTCATTGTCAACAAGTGTTTAGTGGGTTTTTAAAATTTTCAAAACAAGTGCTTGCCCTAGTGTTAAAAAGTGCTTTATGTAATATTGAAAAATGCTTTCTACAATGTAAAAAAGTGTCTGGTGAGTTTTTGTAAGTGTCAAACAAGTTTTTCTAAGTTCTAAAACAAGTGCATGCCCTAGTATTAAAAAATGCCTCCTAAAAAGGATTTTTTTTTTCAAATAATTCTCTTTTAAATCATTATCTACCTAAATGACATTTGGGAAACTTTATATACCAAAATGACCATTTTTTGTGAAATCGGCATTGGCAATGCCGACTTTACTGTGAAGTCGGCACTACCATTGCCGACTTTAGGTCAACCCGGTTAAGGTAATTAGGGGTTAAGAAGGATTAGGAGGGAATATTTTGGGGCAGAGTGGGTTTTTTGTGTTGTACTGAAGTCGGTACTCACAATGCCGACTTTGACTAGGGTTTCTGAAGTCGGCATTGTGGATGCCGACTTTAGTTCTCCGTAAAACACCCACAACTGGCTTCAGAAGTTTTCACTCGTTTCATATTCAAAACACAAACTTCTCTAATATCTGATTCTCATCTTTCATTTTTTTTTCTCTCCCTTTCAAGTTGAAAGCTCAAAAGTTGTATTTGGTGAATTTGATTCAAGCATCTAAGGTACATTTTAATCTTTGTTATATGTTTTTATTTGTATAATGTGAATGCAAACTAGAGTTATTAAACTATAATTCAGTAAAAAAAAAAAAAGATGTGTTGTCCTTTAAACATTTAACATCCAACGCAAAACTCGTTAAATTTTTGATATTTCAGTTAAATTTTTGACATTTCAGTTAAATTTTTGACTGTTATTTTGTTAACATTTCTTACAATTTCCATGCATATATGATTTACAGTTTCTTAATGTATTACATTAACAATTTTTGACTGTTATTTTGTTAACATTTCTTACAATTTCAGTTAAATTTTTGACATTTCAGTTAAATTTCCATGCATATTTTAGTTAAATTTTTGACATTTCATATAAATTTTTGAAGATCAAGAAATTTTCTTAATGTAACAAATTTTAATGATGTTATTTGTTGCATTTTTTTATATATATTTTGACTGTTGAATTAATTTGTTCAGGGGAAAATATGAGTGGACTTCCACTTATTTTCATGTGCTACTGGGGAGGAGATGATGAACACCCGTTTGCAGATAGTAATCTTGAACAGGGGCCGAAATTTCCACTTAGGGCAAAAACTCGTTGGGGTTACGAAAAATTGATTAGGAAGTTATATAAGAAAATTGATATAGATCCAAGAGATGCTAAGTTGAAAGTTATTTGTAGATATCCTCATATGATGGGTAATGGGTTTGCAAGTTACATTCCGTTTGAAGTCGAGAATGATATGTGTATGAAAGTCATGTTTGATGTTTCTGCTCAATTAGGTGGGGTAGGTAGCTTGCAGTTGTATATTATCATGGATTTTTTAGTTTTTGATAATAATGTTAACTACCTTGAGAGATATACTGGTGGTTTTGAAACACATGGGGAAGTGGAACCGGAAGTGGAACCGGAAGTGGAACCGGAAGTGGAAGCAGGAGTGGAAGGGGAAGGGGAAGAGGTAGAGGAACGTGAAAATGATGATGACTCAGATTATAAAGGTCATATCCTTGCAATAAGTTCTGATGTTGATTCTGGATATGAAGATTGTTCGAGTCCAACTGATAGCGAGAATGAGGGTGATGATGGGGAAGGTGGTGATGTAGGAGCACACATGGTTACTTTTCAAGGTGAACCGCATAATCAAATGTATGGGAGAGCAGACTATCCATTTTACCGTGATATTGGTGAAAGGTCAGAGAATTATGATAATAGTGAATACAAGTTTGCAGAATGGAATGCGGAGAGTGATGGAATCGCCAAAGGAATTCGCTTCGCAGAGAAGATTGATGTGCAGTACCAAATAAAGAAGTACCATATTATGAAGAATTTGAGGTTCAAGGTGAGAAAGAGCACACCGCAAAAGTGGGCTATTGAGTGTTTGGTGAAAGATTTCCCCTGCAATTTCTATGTGAATGTGAGTCTGAAGAAGGGTGGGTACTGGGAAGTAACTAAGTACAAGGGTCCACATTCTTGCTTGGCTTCAGATGTTAGCGGCGATCATCCTAATTTAGATGCTAAGTTTATAGGACGAGAAGTTTTCGATCTTGTCAAGGCTGATCCAGAGTACAAGATTAAGCTTATCATGATAAATATAAAATCAAAGTACGGTAAGGATGTTTCATATCGGAAGGCATGGTGTGGTAAACAAAAAGCCATCGCTCAAGCATATGGGGATTGGGAAGAATCTTATAGAAAGTTGCCACGTTTGTTAGCAGCTATTCAAAAGTGGAACCCTTCAACCATTGTGCAGTTTTCTAACCGTCCTGACGCTGGTCCTCCAGGTTCTTTTGACCGCGTGTTCTGGGCATTTGACCCTTGTTTGGAAGCATTCTCTCATTGCCGTCCTGTCATTTCTGTTGATGGCACATTCTTGCATGGAAGATATAAAGGGGTAATACTTATTGCTATGGGTGTTGATGCGAATGATAGTTTACTTCCACTTACTTTTGCTCTTGTTGAAAAAGAGGACCATGAAAACTGGTCTTGGTTCTTACATCTTGTTTGCCGACATGTTATTAGGGGTCGTGAAGTTTGTTTGATATCTGATCGCCATAATGGGATCCTTGCCACTGTGGGAGAAAACGGATGGCCACGAGATGTTGTGCACAAGTGGTGCATGTTGCATTTACGAGCTAATTTCCTTTATGCTCATAAGGGTGTTGGCTTAAAAGATCTTTTTTGGCGTGCTGTTAGCGCCACCCAGGAACGGAAGATGAAAAATTACTTGGCTCAGATTCGTATCATCAATCGCGAGGCAGTTAAATGGTTTGAGTTTTTGGATGTTAAAAAGTGGTCAATGGCGCATGATGGTGGATATAGGTACGGAATTAAGACTACCAATTTGTATGAGGTTTTTAATGGTGTCATGAAAGGAGCGCGTGGGATGCCTGTTTCAGGTATTGTTGAGATGGCCTTCTATAGGTGTGTGGAATACTTTCAAAGTAGACTCTCGGGATCAATAAGGGCTTTAGGGGGGTATCCTGGTAACCCCAACGTAAATGCGAGACTAATATTCAGTCAAAGGGTCCAACAAAAGTATGACTTCAACTTGAAGAAGGCTGGGTATCATAATGTTAGAAGATTTAACAATACTGCATCAGGTGTTTATCAAGTGACAACGGGGAGACGCGGTGAAAGGGGTGGAAGGGTTCAAGTGGTGGAATTGGGTCCTCGAACATGCACTTGTGGCAAATGGGTGCAATATCATTACCCTTGTTCGCATGCTCTTGCCTGCTTCAAAGCCCAACATATTGACGGTTTGAATTATGTTGATTTCTTTTACAGTCTTGAGGCGTACTACAATACATGGAGGGGCACTTTTAATCCGATCCATGACGAGGCTTATTGGAATGTAGATCATCTTGTCCCAAGTTTTTATCCTAACCCGATGCACCGTCGTGATAAGAAGCAAGGAAGACCTAAATCAAGGCGGATTAGAAATAGGATGGATTGGCAGGTGGAGAAAAGGAAGTTTCGTTGCGGGATAGGCAAGGTAGAAGGTCACACTAAAAGAAGATGTCCAACTCTTAGGGAGGAAGATTAAATGTTATTTTCTAGTACTTGTAATATGTTTGTTTAACTATTCGTTAATGTTTGTTTTATTTGAACTTTGAACTTGTAATATATTTAAGTATTTGTGGATGTTATTATATTTGAACTTGTGATATATTTAACTATTCGTGAATGTTTTTTATTTGTTGTCCCGGTCACATAGGAAATATAACAAAAATCAAATAAATTCAGTGACCACAACCCGGTCACATAGGAATATATTACATAAATAAATAAATTCAGTGACCACATCCCGGTCACATAGGAAAATATTACATAAATAAATAAATTCAGTGACCACATCCCGGTCACATAGGAAATATAACAAAAATCAAATAAATTCAGTGACCACAGCCTGGTCACATAGGAAAATATTACATAAATCCCGGTAGGTAGTAAATCCGACACAAATCCATATATTACATGTCCAACACATTAACTTAACAATCTTTAGGGAAGACCTTAGAAACATTAGAAAGTGTAATGTTAAGTAGTTTTTTGGAGCGTGTGACGGCAAAGACAACAACCTAATAGATCAACAAAACAAAACATTTAGAACAAAATGTTAAGGAATATATCCTTAGGGAGTGTAATGTTAAGTAAAATATTTCATACCTGATTAAGTATTAGAACAGCACCAACACCTATGTCACTTTCATACCTGAGCGTATTGTCAGCAATGAAAGCTTCAATTGTGTCAGTCGAATCCTTCAAAGTCACCGAAACAGAGCCATAACCAGTTGGTTTGCACTCCTTCACGACAACAACAACCTAATAAAACAAAAACATAACGACCAATTATTTTTAAATATCAACCTTAACTATAATTAATGTAAAATATTATACCTGTTCCACCCTGTCATGTTGTTTGCATTTCTCCTTGATCGTTCTCAACGGGAAATATGTACCCTCTGCAGTGAGATAATCCATTGCAGAAAGCCATGGTTTGCGCTGGAAATCTTCATCCTCCTCCGGCTCTTCAAGCTTTCTCCTTATGGCCTCTTGGGTCGACTGGGGTGGATCCTGAGAGACATGAGCTTTTTCGGAGTGATGCCGCCGCACGGCCTCTGCTGCAATACCAGCGGGACCAGGTATGATACGAGGCAGTGGAGATTCTAACTCTCGTTCGATTTGAGAGAGATTAGATTGACCATCGGAGTGTTGAACGGGATTACCATAAAGAGGTTGTTTGCCACGATACTAGCGGGGGAGCGATGGATCCATTATGACAGTTAGAAATTTTTGAGAGAGATTAGTTTTGAGAGAGATGGATGAGAAATGGATGAATTTGTTTTTGAGGTCACCAAGCCTTTTAAAGGGTAAGTATTCTGATAAAAACGGTATTGGTAGTGCCGTTTTTGACAGTTCTGATAAAAACGGTATTGGTAGTGCCGTTTTTGACAGTTCTGATAAATTTATTTGAGATGTTTATGTAAATCCTTCTTTGTTTGATTTTTTGTGATGAAATTCCATGTCAATATTTAGGGTCTAAATTTATTCCAAAAATTCCACAAAATATCCATTTTATTTATATACATATAAATACTACATCAATCCAAATAGTTATTGACCACATCCCGGTCAAATAGGAAATCCATCAGGGATATGCAGATGGGGTGTAATTGTTAGGAGGATTATGTGGCCTTCCACCTCTCCTAGGCATAAGGCGAGAAATTACACGACCTATTCGTGATGTGTTAGTTTGACGAGATGGCGATGGTTCCTGAGTTGGGTCTATGTGACCAAAAGGTGTAGCCTCCGGAAGCGACATCGGAGGTAGAGTTGGAGTATAATCCATTTGAAAGCTTCGCCTTCCACTCCCACTCCCAGAAGCATACGATGTGAAACCCGTCCCTAGAGGTCGACTTGGAGCATAGTCAACGCTTCTTCTTCGACTTCCACTCCCACTCTCCGAACCATATGATGTAAAACCAAAATTTGGCGGGGGAGTTGGAGTATAATCCATCTGTGTATGAGAGAATCCATAGTTTCCTGCCTGGGAGAAAGCGTCATGTCCTGTAAATGTGTTTGGATCCTCGTTATCTCCGCCCTCATCATTCCCTTCCTCGTCATTGTCCCCCTCATTCACTGCCTCCTCAACATGTACCCCTGGATCATCCTGCACGTGTTGAGCACGTCTACGAACCCGATTTCGTCTCGGTGTCACCCCTTGAACACGATCCACTGGTGGTGGAGGAGGTTGGAGGGCATCCAGTCGTTTCTGCTGTCTAATAGATGATAAGGATTGTCTGATGACACCACGGGTAACATATAGGTTTTGTGAGCGTATGCCGTATCCCTCTACCTCAGATATGGCATTCTCGTTGGATATGTATGCACGCTGAAGGTTTTGAATCTGTTGAAAATAACAAAAAAGGAATAAATTATAACGATAAGATAAATTGTGAACAAATAAAAATGAACTAAAGTAAATATGTACTATTTAGCTTACCAAACCCTCATAACGACTAGCATGCGCCCTGTACCCCTCATCCTCTATAGCATTCGGATTCTGGATCAATAACCGTGTAATCCTATGGTACCATAACATATAGTAATGTGTGTAATCTACATCCTCGGTACCATATTGCCCAGCCACCACCAAATTAGCCCGTTGATTCCACATTCCGATGGGAACTATGTGGAATTCAGGCCAATTAACCTCTGACCGACCTCGTCGATCTAGTCCATGCAGGTAATCACTCGTGTCATGTGGGTCAGGGATATTCTGTAACATCCCGAACTGCCTCATTACTCGATCGGGAAGGTGCCACTCAACCCTATCAAAGCAAATGAGGGGCACCTTCGCTCTCCATATAGCCTGTCCCTGGAAGCAATATGGTGGACCCTGGACATTTAAGTACGGCTGCCACTCAACCTGATCATCATTCAAATACGCCAGCTGATCCCGGTATCCACGCAAGTTGTGGACGGTAAGATGCGTATATGATAAAGGACATTGCCACCTACATATGGAACAATTTGGCATACAAATTAATGTGTAATAATAAAAATTAAGTACATAGAATATTATGTGGACTTAAATTTAATTTATTTTAGAATACCTGCAACCATATGGGGATAATGCATCCTGAAGAATGACATCTCCACGTGTCCTTACGGGTCGTAAACACAACAACCGTTCCCAAGCCCAAAGCTAAAAAAAAATAACATAAAGAAAAAAATTTGTGTCACGTACAAAACATATTTTCTTCACTATAATAATATAAGAAAATATAATTGACATACTTGTACAATTGTTAAGAATCCAGCACAACTTTTCGCATCGGGCTTTGTCGCTACACACAAGTCCCGATATAAAAAGGCTAACATTGCACTACCCCAACTGTAGTTCCCGATCGTGTCAACGTCCCTAAGCAGTGGGAGGTACATGAGTTTCACTAAGACATTACTCGTATCCGGCATTAAATGTGACCCTATGCATATCAAAATATATGCCCGAGTATACTGGTTAACCAATTCGGGCGGGGCATTTGCAGGAAGCTCATCCCACTGAGTCAGTTCGTCTATAATCCATTTAATAGACAATCTACCACCCTTCAATACGCCATCATGTGGTTCAATCCCTAGTAATTCGTGGCATAATTGAACCCATTCCAATTTTTGCATATGGGTTTGGGAACTAATCACAGGATCCCCGTCTATAGGAAGGCCACATAAAATTCCAACATCCTGAAGGGTGATGGTCATCTCCCCAACTGGCAAATGAAATGTGTGCGTCTCTGGACGCCATCTCTCAACCAAAGCCTCTAACAAATGCCAATCATATTTGAAAAAACCTAGTTTATAAACACCGTAAAACCCAACATCTAAAAGTTTACTCTGAATCCTAACATCCAAGTTTTTAGGAGGTTCCGGACCGCGCCTAAATCTAATATTCTCAACTTCTTGTTGAGCCCAAATATAACGTGACCGGTGTTTATCTTGCCATTTTAATACGGAGTCGTCTAACGGCCCGGGATCAACAAATGCTTGGTTATCATGATATTGGTCCATCTAAAACAAACAACAAAACTATTAAACTAATATTCGTTTAAAAAAGAGGCTGGTCCGTTAAATATTTAACTGAAAAAGGGCTCTTTTCTGACAGTTTACTTAACTTTTTGACAGAAAATGGGATTTTTGATAAAAAGAGGGTCTGTTTGTTAAATATTTAACAGAAAAACGCAAAACCTGTTAAATTTCGGACAGTTTAGTTAAGTTTCTAACGGAAAGTAGGCATTTTTGTTAACTTTCCAACGAAATTCGGATGATAATGTGAAGTTCATCAACTTTTAATAAATAGATTATTGTTAAATTAATATAAAATCACATAAGCAAATTAACATGTATTATCAGTTAATATTCTAACAGAAAATGGCCATTTTTGTTAACTTTCTAACGAAATTCAGTCGATAATGTGAATTTTCATCAACTTTTAATAAATAGCTTTTTGTTAAAATTAATTCAAAATCACATAAGCAAATTAACATGTATATTATAAACTCAACAAATTAACATATTCTAATTTCATCGAAAAAGATAATTAAAATACAAATTATATAAAAGAAAATCACTAAATATGATAGCACTAACCTTATAATGTGGAAATTGTGACAAGATTCCCAACACAAATTAATTTTCTGACCAAAGGGACACTGAGATGCAGAGAAGACAGTGATGGAACGAAGGTTGAAGGTTGATGGGGGAATGGGAGGTAGGGTTTGAGGGGGAAGGAGGCTGCCGATTTATGAAGAATGTCTGGAGGTGAAGTCGGAATTGGGAGTGCCGACTTCACCAGAAAACGGCATTCCCATTGCCGATTTCTGCCAAATTGCAGACTCCCAAAATATTCCCACTTTGACCCACTTTAACCCACTTTGACCCTTAAACCCTAATCCGGATTTTTGCTTAACCTAAAGTCGGCATTGGTAGTGCCGACTTCACCCCAAAGTCGGCAATGCCAATGCCGATTTCACAAAAAATTGTCATTTTGGTATATAAAGTTTCCCAAATGTCATTTAGGTAGATAATGATTTAAAAGAGAATTATTTGAAAAAAAAATCCCTAAAAAGTGTCCGGTGAGTTTTCGTAAGTTCCAGTTATTTGCAAAAATACCACCTCATCTTTTAATAACGTTCCACTTATTTACAAAAGTGCCACCCCGCATACGAAAAACTCGTTTTACACTAATGCGCGTGTAAAAAAGCGTTTTTCCTAAGATTTTCTGCATGAGCAATGCTAGGGGCACAAAATAAGCTCACAAAATCTTGCTCACAACATCAGGTAGTGATATTTTATTGGTTACATCGATAATGGACCCGCCACACTCTAATTTAAAACACCAATAAAATCATTACACTTAGAATTTTGTGCCCCTATTATTATTCTTTCTGATATACTCCATCCGGTCCAAAATAACTGTCACTTTTGGATCAAATTTTTGGTCCAAAATAATTGTCACGTTTGAGCTAAATGTCTCTTTTAGCCTTGCATTGAAACTTGTTTTCTTTTATTAATTGTCTTAGTGTGAGACATTAATAAAAGAAAGTTGCACACTTAATAGGGAAAAAGTTGAAACTTTTGTCATCAAACCATGATAATAATTGCATTTCTTAAGAGTTGTGCAAATGCAAAAAGAGTTAGTTAATTTGGACCGGAGGGAGTACCATTCAAATTCGAGAATTCAGACTTGATTAATAGCTCAAAGCTTTATTCTTTCTGATATACCATTCAAATTCGAGAATTCAGACTTGATTAATAGCTCAAAACAAAAAATAAACCATTCGGTTAGTACGCCGAGTTAGGGTTTTGTGGTTTTGTTAACGGTGCTGCCCAGTACTTAGCGAGAGCTATCTGCTGCGCTGCTACCAAAGAACCGAGAGTTTCGAACCGGAAAAACTGAAGACGATGACGACCGTCGTCCCTACCTCCGAGGAAGATCCCGTCATTTCTGTCGTTCGTTTTACGTCTGAGATTTCGTGGGCCGATGCTGGTCCCGAGGTATCAATTTTCTATCTTTTAGTACTATTTTGAATATATCATCTCTACTTGATGTTGTTTGATTGAGCAATATAACGGATTTCTCTAAAATCCGTTATTATGTATGAATGCTGCTGCTTTCGGGTGAAATTGTGATTTCTCATTTACCCAGAAAATGAAAGATGTTGAGACAACTTAATGTATGCATTTTGAATTCAGATTTTAATGATGTAGGTAGCGGAGCCACAGGTAAGTAGATTGTGTCTGGAAGCACAGGAGTGTGTGATTGCAGGCAGATGGCTGGATTTGGCTTCCCTAATGCTTGCTTCTGCCGACATTATATTTTCTAAAGCTTCTGAGAAAGGTTTTCTTCATTCCTTTATACTCCATTAATTCGGAACTGTTTTGTAACTTTTGTTATGTTAATGGCTGTTTATCCGCATTTATCATCAAGCAAGTCATTCCCTCCGTTTGAACCAGAGTGTTCACAATCTTAAACCCAATTAAAAAAATGTACTCCCTCCGTCCCATAACATTGTGCACAAATTTCCTCTTTGGATGTCTCATTGATAAGTCACACTTTCCTAAAATGGAAATTTTATATAATTCTTTAATCTTTGAGACCCACTTGTCATACTCTCAAGTCACAACAACAACAATCCACTACTATTCCTTACTCCATTTTCTCTTTCCTACCTCACTTTTCACTCACAACAACTACCCACTACTATTCCTCCTTAATTCTCGCGTACTCACAATTTTGTGCACATTGTTATGGGACGGAGAGAGTATTGTATTTTACTCAAGAGTTCATCATATTTACAAAGATGTATGAGTACTTGCAGGATGCTTCTATGAGATGTGGAGGTTATGCAGGATGCTTTTATTAGATGTGAATGTTCAGGTTGAAACAGTGACGAACCTATCCCATTCATATAGGTGCAAGTGCACCCACTTAATTAACAGTTCACCTAGTGGTTGTGGGTTTGAGTCCAACAAACATATATTTCTCACAATTACGTTTTGAAGCTTTGCACTGTAATTTGTGCACCCACTTGTAGAAGTCCTCGGTCCGCCACTAATAATTACGAAGGATAGCTTCCAAGGGACTCTTGAATTGAAACATACTAACATGGATTAGCGGACTCTTTTACCGTATGCAGGGAGTAATGAATAATAATTTCTATAAACGAACTTGTAATAGGAGGAGTAGTTCCTTCTGCTCCATGTAACTTTTGAATTTCATCCGTGCGTGTACATGACCTTTTGAACTCCTGTGCACGTCTTTAGTGGCAATGCCCGATCACTTTGTTTAAAATCAAGTTGACGTTGTTAGCAATTTTCCAGTACTCGTCTTTTCCATCGTGGAGAGCTTCTATTTATTTATTTAAGTTTTTAGTGAATCATAGGTTCATTAATACGAGTATGATGTAACCTGCTTATTCAATCTATGAGGACTGTAGTTAGAATATATTAGGGTTGTGAGCTTAATAACATTGGGCCAATATGTTGGTGCACTTACAAATCACATCGGGCGCAGAGGGTGCTCATCCTAGGGTGTTTGCTGTCTGTGGAGGTTGAGGAATGCAGATTTCCATATAATAATAAAAGTTCTACATCAAGTCAATAAGTTGCTTCTAATTGACCAAATAAAATAAAATGCAGATTTTTCTGATGGATTTATTTATATAGCAACCATTAAACTTTTTCAATGGATATCCCAATGTCTATTCAGAACCAGCATGCTTAGATAGTTTTTGTGGAGCTATTCTTATGCTATTTTTTGAGAGCGTAGTCAGACTAGTGCTATTTTTCATCTTGGGTCATGACGTCTTGAGGGCATGTGCACATTCTTGTACAATACCTGTTACGCTACACTTGTGTATACTGTTTGCAGCTAGTTTCTTCTTGCTTGCCTCACAATGGTTTTGACCTATTTCAATTGTCCTCCATGAGTTAGTCAGGATGTCTATTGAAAATGAATTACGGACTCCTCTGAAACAATTAAAAACTTATTGCATAATGTGCTGTTTGTCGTTGATCTCAGATCTTGAGTGCATCTTCACTGTTATTTGCAATCTTGTTAAGATGTCCGACAGCCTGGATGAATCATTGGAGATGGCAAAGCTTATATCCTCAAAAATTACCCAACAGCCTAATGATAAGCCTGCACTGCGCTTGAAGATGTAATTACTTTGACACTAGTTCTAAATTCTAGGGCTTGGCATTTGGCGCATTATCTCATAATTCTATTTCCTCTTTTCAGCATGTTCAATCTGTACAACCTGTTGGAAAACCCCTACAGCCGGTTCTCAGTTTATATGAGCGCCATTAATTTGGCAGTCAACGGGAAGGTGGTTGAACACATCATACCTTCTTTCAAAAATATTGATAGATTCTTGAAAGAATGGAAGGTTGGCATTCAAGATCAGCGAGAACTTTTTCTATCCATCTCAAATATTCTGAAGGAAAATAAAAGGTGAAACACAAAAGGAACGCCTCTTGTCTACTATATTTTTTGTTATGCTAGTTTATTTTGCCCATTGGTTCATATGTTCTTACTGCTTTCTGCTTTGTGAGATTCAGCTCAGCAAAGGATTCTTTCAAGTTCTTAACCAAGTATCTGGCAACATTTTCTGGTGAGGATGCATCTACAATGTGTGAGGCAAAGGAAGAAGCTGTTCGTGCTATTGTTGAATTTGTCAAAGCGTCTGACTTGTTTCAGGTATCTTCGTCTCTTTGCACATCGAATATCAGCATACGCAACTTAGCAGGGAGCGGCTGTTCATGCAATTTCTATGAATAAGTCGTACTTAAAGCTATTTTAAGCTTTTCCCTTTCTTCGCCTCCTCCCTACATTATCTTATTGTGCACTTCGTTATTCTTACTTATAGTTTAAGGGGAAGGCTATGCAGATCTGAGATTCAGTATGAACTAGCTTATAGCTGTGTAATATTGAGAAAACTTAACTACATTAGTATGAGATATTTGCTTAACTTCACGCGTTTGCATAGTATAGAAGTACTCCTCTGTCCCATAACAACTTGCACCATTTTTGCTCCGACACGGGAATTAAGGGGAGAGTACATATTTTCAAAAGTATTTTAAGTGGGATAGGGGTTGCGAGTATTATGTAGTTTGATAGCTTGCTATTTTTCCCCATTTTTTCTTGTTCTTTATCATGTATTTTCGCTTTTTTCGAGGACACTTTGTCCTCTACTCTTTGTATCTTTCTTCCTCTTAATAAATCTTCTTCTTTTATAAAAAATTATGATTTGAGAGCGGGACCCACTATTTAAGTGTGAGTATGAAAAGTGGGGTAGGGTAAAAAAATTTAAAAGATGGACATTTTAGGAAAGAAGACTTACCAATGGGACACCCAAAAAGGAAATTGTTGCAAGTTATTTGACAGAGGGAGTATGGATTAAACTTTGGGATAGCGTGCTTAAGAATATTATGAGATGACACTTGTGATTTAGCCACATAAATGAGTTTATTTGTGTTGTCATATCTGAAAGTATATTGATGTGTTAGTTTTTTGTCGCTCCCTCTGACCCAGTGTGGATGTCACCTTTTTGTGTTTTTTCAAGAAAAAGCATAAAATGAACTTTTAAGCAATTTTAGTAGTTAATATATTCAGTTATTAAAGGCGAGCCAAGCAGTCGCTTGAGGGGGGGGGGGAGCTATCAGGCGACTCCATGTGTTGAGGCGGAAGGCTAAAAAACGTGATGCCTTTTGACTTGCGCCTGTTGACCTATTTGTAAGCCGGCGATGTAGTTGTGGGCAACAAAAAATTTAATTTCACTTAAGTGATGTATTTTTAGTTGATCAAATATAGTTGCGGGAAAAGAAGAAAAAGAAGAAAAAACGCCCTACTCTAAGCCGAGTATGAAATTTTAGTCCGCGCAAAAACTCAACTTGAAATCTCATCTCTCCCTAACAAGCCTGTAAGACGAGGTCCTCCACCCCAGACAACAGCTCTGGCCAAACTCACCAGAACTCGAGTCTGGCAACCAGAATCTGACTTTCTATTTCTTTCTTCCCATTTAGTCTATTTCTTTATGTTGGGTTTTGAGCAATCATGCGCAGCGTAAAATAAACCCAAAAGCATAGATCCATTCAAGATGATTAAATTATTATGAAGATGAATTTAGAATACTAACCGTGATAATGCTTTAAAATTTTCGGATTTTGAATCTTTGTCTTCTAGATTTGAATCTACTCCACGCGTTCTTCAAATCACGATCGCAGGAACACGAACTAGAAGATGATAAGAGAATCACCCTTTATGGATATCCACACGCGAACAAATATTAAGAACACGTTCTTGATCCGGACTGTTAGATCCAAATAGAAATCGAATTTCTATTTAAAAGGCTATATGAATTTTGCTTCTCGATCTTTGATTCTCAATCTTAGAGCAAGAGTATTGTTTCCAAAACAATAGGGATTAATGTGTGTGATGGCTGGTGAAAAAGGACTATTTATACTCTAACATCCTTAACCCTTAAAGACTTAAAGACCTAATTCCCGTCACACAATTAAACAAGCAGTCTAATGGATTTGTATTGACCCATCCAAATGATACGCTTCTATGAATTATTTGATGCTCAACCTAGGGTGTTTTAACGTTTTTTGGAGTGTTTATGAGTATAGGGAAAAGGAGAAAGATTGCCGGATTAATGGACTTTATAGTGCGAAAAGGAACAAGAAAGAACGGACCAGAAAATAAAAATAAAGAGATGTGACCATTGTGCAGCCAAGTCCATTGGATAGTACTCGAAAAGAGCTTTCCAACTAGGGGTGTAAATGGTTTGGTTTGGTTTGGGGGTGTTTACGGACCGAACCACTAGTCATCGGTTTGTGAAAATTTCAAACCGAACCGAACCATGAAAAATTACAAACCGAACCAAACCAAACCAAACCGCTATGGTTTGGTTCGGTTTCGTTCAAACCGCGGTTTAATTACGTGGTTCAAACCGTGGTTTAGACTACGGTTCAAATCACGATTCAAACCGCAACTCATTATTACATTTGTTTTAATTTTACGTGATCACGGAGGAAGTGCGAAAGATGTCGATTTTGAAGAGGAAAGTCGGATGACGAGAGAAACTAGACGAAGAGAGAGGCCGAAGGAAAAAAAGTCACTTTATAATATAGATCGTGGAGAGAAATTGGTAATTTATGTATGGCAAATTGCAATGAAGATAACAAACGATGAAATTAATATTAAATAAAATACAAAATGAGAGTTAGGATTAGTCTATGTAATGATCTAATAATAAATTTTAATAAATATACAAAAATATTAAATAAGATGTGAAACTGGGTTAGGATTAGTTTATGTAATCTGGTTTGGTCTGGCGGTTCGGCTTGCTGGTTCGGTCTCGCGGTCTCAAACCACGGTTCGGTGTGGTTTGGTTAGGTCTGGGAAAGTCAAACCACAAACCAAACCGAACCATCTGGTTTGCCAATATTTGAGACTGAACCGAACCATTGGTGCTTGGAAACCAAACCAAACCGCATGGTCTGGTTCGGTTCGGTCTCAAACCGCGGTTTGAACCGAACCACTTACACCCCTATTTCCAACGATAGTTGGCACGCCCAAATCGGAGTCCGTATGAAGAAGTTATGACATCCGGAAGTTCAGCTGAAAAAGGTACAAGTCGCAGTGCATAAGGTGCGACCGCACACCAAAGCACCATGCGCCCGCACACACACCAGATCCCAGCCCAGAATCTCCCAGATTCATTGGCCGTCGCACAAGGCATTCTGGGCGGCCGCACATCACAGGGACCTCAGAGGAATTTCCAAAATATGGAAGGTTTTTCTGGACTTTCCAAAATTATGAGGTTTTTTCCCCTAGAATTTCCAAATTTTAGAGGGCTTTTCTGGAATTTCCAAAATTTGAGGGGCTTTTCTGGAAGTTAACAAATATTGGAAGGCTTTTATGGTAATATCAAAATTTCCAGGGACCATAGAGGAAATTCGGATTTCCACCTTGGAGAGCTTAAAAAGATGTCCAAACCTTGGAAGAAAAGGAAGATCTTGACTTTTAGTTAGGATTTTATTCTTGTTTCCTAATCCTTTTCTTTTCCTTATTATCTTACAACTCCTTTTAAGTTTATGTTTGTTTTTCCTATAAATACTAGCCTAGATTAATTGTAAGAGACATCCATAATTCTACTCTTCCTCCATATTAATTCTAGAGATTATTTCTTTGTGTATGAAGACTTAATTTCGTCATCTATGGATTGGAGGTAACATGTATTTATTCTTTATGCTTTAGTTAATTTTATTATTGATCTTTTTGTTGGGTTCTTCAAAAGTGTTTTTATAAAGGTTTTATAGCTACAATTTAATGCGAAGATTAGATTGAATTTTAACTAATTTGTGTATAAGGATTTCGAGTGATCGATTGAGATATACAAAGACCGACTTTTGAAAGAATATAATTTAAGTTTGCAAAGTGATTTCTTACTGAAATTATAGATTCAATTTTCCTAGGGTTTTAATGGGTTCTTCAAATATTATGCGGACTTTGCAGAAAGTGTAATATTTGGAGAATACTAAATTGTAGGACGTGTGAAGCCCAATTTTACTTGCGTGAATGAATCCCTAACATTGATTAATAATATTATTAGCTACCATATTGATGATATACATGTGAATCCAATCCATAGAAAATTTCCTTCATATCACTATCCATTTATTTATATTTGTTTTGTTTAATTAGTTTATTTTATTTTTAATTAATTAGTTTAATAAATCAAAATCAAATCTTTTATTTTATATTATTTGTTTTAGTGCTATTTAAATTACTATCTATCACAAGTCTCTGTGGGATCGACCCTCGCTTTCGCGCGTTACTACTACGGTAACTAGTGCGCTTGCTAGGTATTTTATTACAAGTGGAGTTTTCCTCTATCACAGTCAAACCGTCCCAGACCACTTGGTACGGTCGTGCCTTCAAAATGGCACGGTCGTGCTAGACTATTTTGACAGCCTTTTAGCCTTTAATTGATTCGTTCTTTTGTGTGTGATTCCATAGGATTATATTAAGTTGGTAATGAGTCCGACCAGGGCCGTTCTCATAAATCATGAGCGGACTCTAGCAAGCCATGATGATTACCCAATTAATATAACTTGTCAAAGTTCGTGAATCCTTTATAGAACATATCACAATCCCATTGTCTACGATGTCATTGAGCGTAAGCCATGGTCAATGGTCAACTTACGATGCCCAATACTTTTCTCGATTCAGAATATATTGATCAATACAAATGACATTGATCATATCAATTCATTTGAGCACGACCATGCATTTCATCAATACTATTCATCGAGGGGCCCAAGCTTGACATCTCTCACGAAGAGGGACAAATTCCATCTTGACTTATTACACTTCCCTACATAATGTTCGTTATGTGGAAGATCGTAATAATTTCAGGTCTAAGAATTCTAATGATATAACTATTATGAGATTTAATTATGACATTTGACCATGTGATGCAGGACAGAAGCAATTCTGTGCACAATCTGATTTTAAAACAGTAAAGATAAAGAAAGAAAACAAAGGCCTGACTTCAAAACCAGGCAACCGTAGGCGCACCTCGGTTTCTTGAGCGCACCCATGGATGTGAATCACGCAGATTCAACACAAGAAGCAAATCTTTGCTAGGAAAATTCTTTATTAAACTCTCCAAATTTCAATGGCTGAAGACATATTTATAAGCCTATAAAAGGTACTAATCTTAACAGTCACACCTGTTAGGAACATCCAAATAACTGCTCACTAACTGCCTACATAACTGCTCTTAAATCAGATCCTTGGATGTGCCTTTTGATGTAATAATTATAACTTTTCTACAGAATCCTAAACTAAAAAGGAAAACTTTTCCCAGCAATTCTAAATGACTAAATTAACCCTGCTGCAGGAAACAAAAACATCATATCCTAACTAATTACGCCAACTCCCAACTAGGCTCTATATCATCAAAGGCATCCCAAATCAGAGCTTGAGCCTTGGAGGCATCTTTTCCACGCCTTTTGTATGTCTTGAGTGGCTGGTGCCACTTGTTTCTATCATCTCTCCCCGGGTTGAAAGGACTCGACTCCGACGAGTTAAAGGCGTGAAACTGCTCATAAAGCTTGGGGTTAAGTCGTTGAAACTCTTGATCGGTAATCCAAGTACATTCTGAAAGTGGACGCCCCTTCCATTTGACAAGAAACTTTTGATAACCACCTCCTCGAGTGGAAACCACTTGATGATCAACAATATCTTCAATTTCTTCCGCTAATCTTGGAGCTGGTGGTAGACGAACATTGTTAGGCTCATTTGTTTCATCATTGTCATGACCAGAATACAGTAAAAACTCCTTAGAAATAAGATAGTGTCGCCAATACTGCAATGCCTGCTCCATCGCATAAAATTCCCTATCATATGTAGAGTACCTCTGCTTTTGCCTCATTCAATTTCTCGCTGAAGTATGCTATTGGGTGGCCTTCTTGACTAAGTACACCTCCAATTCCAACACCGGATGCATCACAAGCTACTTCAAATAATTTTGAGAAGTCAGGTAACCGCAAAAACAGGAGCATTACTCATTTTGTTCTTGATTTCTTGGAATGCTTGTGTTGCTGCCTTAGTCCAAGCAAAAACTCCTTGTTTCATGCAATCTGTTATGGGTGTCATTATGCTGCTGAAATTGTGTATGAAACGTCTGTAGAATGTCGCCAAGCCATGAAAACTTCGTACTTCATTAATTGAAGTAGGAACCGGCCAGTCACGTATAGCTTTTACCTTATCTGGATCAGCGTCTATGCCTCTAGAAGAAATTACAAACCCCAAGAATATTACCTGGGTACTCATAAACGAACATTTCTTCTTGTTGATATAAAGCTTTTCTTGGCGAAGAGTTCGCAAGACTTGTTGCAGGTGGTCTAGGTGTTCTTCCTTGCTCTTGCTATAAATTAAAATATCGTCGAAGTATACCACCAGAAAACGACCAATAAAAGGCTGAAGTACCTGTGTCATGAAGCACGTGAATGTGCTGGGTGCATTTGAGAGTCCAAACGGCATTACAAGCCATTCGTAGAGGCCATCTTTGGTCTTGAACGTTGTTTTCCATTCATCACCAGGTTTAATACGGATTTGGTGATACCCACTCCTCAAATCTATCTTTGAAAATATCATAGAACCAGCCATCATGTCTAACATATCATCTAGTCGAGGAATTGGAAACCGATACTTGATAGTAATCTTGTTAATAGCTCGACTATCAACACACATACGCCAAGTTCCATCTTTTTTTGGCGTTAGTAACGCAGGTACAGCACATGGGCTTAAGCTTACACGAATAAACCCTTTGGCCAGCAACTCTTCCACTTGTCTCTTAAGCTCCGCGTGTTCAGTAGGGTTCATACGATATGCTGGAAGGTTAGGTAATTGAGATCCCAGAATAGTTGAGTTGTCGATCCAAGCCACTTTATAAGGTTGATGATGTGGTTCAACAGGAAGTTTGAGACGTTCCACTGTTGACGCTGAAACCACATTCATGCAACTGCCACCATCAATTATGAGCTTCTTGGCTTGAGTTCCACAACGAACCAACATTTGAAAGATGGAAGTACGCCGCCAATCCTCCTCTTGAACTTTAGGGGCTGCTAGGATCTGCCTAACTACTGTAGCAAGCGAAACGTCCTCTTCTTGCTCCTCTAAGTCATCAGCCTTATATGTCCCGAAATCATAGTCATCACCATCATTTTCGTGCTCCAGTTGCTGTTCTTCAGACTCTATTTCAGCACCAATATGCATATTTTTCTTCGCGTAATTGTAGCTCATATGACCTGGTTCACCACACTTGAAACAACCATCATTATACTTTCCACTCCCTTTAGGAGGCATGGTGTTCTTGCCCTTTGGATCATCTGTCTTTGACCTAGATCCACTTGGTGACTGATTAGTTGTTGCAACCCTTTTATTTGATATCTCCCCGACTTGAGAACTAAACTTCCTCGCTGGAAGTGGTTTAAGGTATTCCTCTAAATCAAGCGCTGCTTGAAACGCATCTTCCACACTATAAACAGGTTGCCTAAGCAACTCTCGTCGTATGTCTGCCCTTAACCCAGTCTTGAAACGTGCTAGGGTTTGACGAGGATCTTCAACAACCTGACTCCGAGTTTTAATCTCATCAAATCGCTGCATATATTCCGTTACACTCAAAGTACCTTGCCTCAGATTAACAAGTTGTTCGCACAACTTGTCTTGGTAATTTATAGGCATGTACTTCTCGATGAGCTTTGTCTTCATCTCTTGCCATGTTCCTATAGGTTGCTGTCCCAACCTCCTCATATTTTCTTCAATTCCACGCCACCACACCTTAGCCAAACCAACAAGTTTCATCTTTGTAAATCTGACTCGTCGCTCATCAGACATATCAAACCATTCAAAGTATTCTTCAAGTGCAGCAAGCCAATCAGAAAATACTGTAGGATCAAATTTTCCTTCAAAATTTGGGACATCAGTCTTCACTTACTTTGTGATATCTCCAGCTGTATCACGTGGTTCAAAACGGCCTCTTTCCAGGACTTCTCTTGCCCAATTGAATACAGGCTGATGCCGTGCATCTGGAATTCGAGCACCTCTTCCCGGTTGCCTTCCTCCTTGTTGCATAATATGCTGATCTTCGTGACCAGCAACCCCATCTGGATTTTCTGGTATTGCAGGTTGTTCAACCCCTTCTTGATGCAGGACAGAAGCAATTCTGTGCACAATCTGATTTTAAAACAGTAAAGATAAAGAAAGAAAACAAAGGCCTGACTTCAAAACCAGGCAACCGTAGGCGCACCTCGGTTTCTTGAGCGCACCCAAAGATGTGAATCACGCAGATTCAACACAAGAAGCAAATCTTTGCTAGGAAAATTCTTTATTAAGCTCTCCAAATTTCAATGGCTGTTACAAGTAACAGGAAGACATATTTATAAGCCTATAAAAGGTACAAATCTTAACAGTCACACCTGTTAGGAACATCCAAATAACTGCTCACTAACTGCCTACATAACTGCCTACATAACTGCTCTTAAATCAGATCCTTGGATGTGCCTTTTGATGTAATAATTATAATTTT
Source organism: Campanula takesimana (assembly GCA_026119855.1). Lineage (NCBI taxonomy): Eukaryota > Viridiplantae > Streptophyta > Magnoliopsida > Asterales > Campanulaceae > Campanula > Campanula takesimana. The sequence goes on from JAOWBW010000207.1 coordinate 269,592, forward strand.
TCTGCAGAATCCTAAACTAAAAAGGAAAACTTTTCCCAGGAATTCTAAATGACTAAATTAACCCTACTGCAGGAAACAAAAACATCATATCCTAACTAATTACGCCAACTCCCAACTAGGCTCCATATCATCAAAGGCATCCCAAATCAGAGCTTGAGCCTTGGAGGCATCTTTTCCACGCCTTTTGTATGTCTTGAGTGGCTGCTGCCACTTGTTTCTATCATCTCTCCCCGGGTTGAAACTGCCTATAACTGCCTAAGTAACTGCCTAGAACGACTTGAAAATATGGATATTCGCCTAGAAGCTATGGAAGAAAGGAATCGAGGTGCAGCAGTGGAAGATAATCCAGGTGGGGCTGCTGCAAATGATGTAATACCAGCAATCACAGAACGAGAATGATGGGTGACTTTGATTTTGGGACATATAAGGCTGACGATTTAGAGAAGCAAGAAGAGGACGTTTCGCTTGCTACAGTAGTTAGGCGGATCCTAGCAGCTCCTAAAGTTTAAGAGGAGGATTGGCGGTGTACATCCATCTTTCAAATGTTGGTTCGTTGTGGAACTCAAGCCAAGAAGCTGATAATTGATGGTGGCAGTTGCATGAATGTGGTTTCAGCGTCAACAGTGGAACGTCTCAAACTTCCTGTTGAACCACACCCTCACCCCTATGAAGTGGCTTGGATCGACAACTCAACTATTCCGGTAACACAACGTTGTCTTGTTTCATTCTCATTTAAAGATTATCAAGATTCAGTGTTGTGCGATGTAGTCCCTATAAAAGTTGCTCATATTCTCCTTGGACGACCTTGGCTCTATGACCGCTGGTGATGTTCAAAATGGACCGAAGTCCACGGAGGCCCGTCAAGCTCGCCGGCCCGAGGCCCGTTGGTCCGAGCCCGTCAGCCCACGGACTGAGCCCGCTCCAAGCCCGCGCGGACACAAGGATGGGCCGGACAGTGAAAATGACGCACGGGCCGGGCTAAAGCCCGCGGATCACTTGGCCCGTTTGGCCCGTGTCCGTTTGGCCCTTCCTTTTTTTTTTTTTTTTTTTGGACTGGGCGACTCACTGGCGCATGCATGGGATGGCTGTCCTGTTGCTCTGTCTGTGACTGTGTGTGCTGTGTTGTGTCCTCTTCCTTGGCATTTAGCCATTTAGTGTTTTTTTTTTTTTTTTTTTAAAGACTTTATTATCTTAAAGACTTTGTTATTTCTTAAGACTTTATTACCTTAAAGACTTTGAAGAATTCAATCAATTCTAGACTATATGCCTTAAAATTTAATAAAATTATTATCAAATAACTTAAATTTAATAACTAACTCTATTTAAATATAAAAGACAAATTAAAGTAGATATTAAATCACTTTTTATATGTATTTTAATTTATATTATATATTTTAATAAGTGTAAGTCATTTTATTTTTTTAATAATTTTTTAAAAGTTTTTCTGATTTAAAAAAAAAAAAGGACAAAATCCGTTTGGCCCGTAAACCTTTCGGCCCGGACCAAATGGACGGGCCGGACCACACATAAAACGCCGGGCCGGGCCGGGCTTTTATCCATCCGTGGGAGGGCCGGACCGGTCAAGCCCGTCAAACCCGCGGACATGACCAAAGGCGGGCCGGGCCGGATAATCTGTTTGAACATCACCAATGACCGCAAAGTGACACATTGTGGAGAATATAACACCTACAGCTTTTCTTATCAGAATAAGTGTGTAACTCTACTCCCTATGGCTGAATTTGCATACGATAGTTCAGTAAATAAAACAATAGGTCGCAGCCCATTTGAAGTTGTCACAGGTTTACAACCAAGAAAGCCAATTGATTTAGTCCCGTTACCCATTGAGGCACGCCCTAGTGCTGAAGCAGAAGAATTTGCTGAACACATACGCTCAGTGCACAATGATGTTCGACGTAGGATAACAATCAGCAATGAAGGGTACAAAGCACGTGCTGACTTGCACCGGAGATTCGTTGATTTTAACGAAGGAGACATGGTAATGGTACGAATTAGACCTGAACGTTATCCTAAGGGTACATACAAGAAACTTCATTCCAAAAGTGCTGGCCATATAAAATCCTTAAAAAGATCAGTTCAAATGCTTATGTTCTTGACTTACCAAGTGAGATGGGTATTAGCAATGTGTTCAATGTGGAAGACCTTACCCTATATTCTGGCCATGGCAATGATGAAACGAATGAGCCAAACAATGTTCATCTGCCACCCGCTCCCAGAGTAGCGGAAGAAATTGAAGATATTGTTGATCATCAATTAGTTTCAACTCGAGGAGGTGGTTATCAGAAGTTTCTTGTCAAATGGAAGGGGCGTCCACTTTCAGAATGTACTTGGATTACTGATCAAGAGTTTCAACGACTTAATCCTAAGCTTTATGAGCAGTTTCACGCCTTTAACTCGTCGGAGTCGAGTTCTTTCAAGCCGGGGAGAGATGATAGAAACAAGTGGCAGCAGCCACTCAAGACATACAAAAGGCGTGGAAAAGATGTCCGCAAAGCACAAGCTTTGATTTGGGATACCTTTGATGATATAGGGCCTAGTTGGGAGTTGGCGTAATTAGTTGTGATTAGTTTTTGTTTTCTCCAGCAGGGTTAATTTAGTTAAGTCAGTTAATAGTTAGTTAATTGCTGGGAAAAGTTCTCAAAAGACACAACCATTGATCTAACAAAAGAGCAGTTATTTAGGCAGTTATAGGCAGTTACTTAGGCAGTTATTTGGATGTTAACAGGTGTGACTGTTAAGATTAGTGCCTTTATAGGGTTATAAATATGTCTTCCTGTCATTGGTAACAGACATTGAAAATTTTGAGAGTTTAATAAAGAATTTTCCTAGCAAAGATTTGCTTCTTGTGTTGAATCTGCGTGATTCACATCCTTGGGTGCGCTCAAGAAACCGGGGTGCGCCTACGGTTGCCTGTGTTTAAAGCCAGGCCTTTGTTTCTTTCTTTATCTTTACTGTTTTAAAATCAGATTGTGCACAGAATTGCTTCCGTCCTGCATCACCATGACATAAATCTCACAAACGGGTCACGTCTAGTACCATGTTCGCCAACATCTATCCATAAGTTTAATTGTATCACATACACATAATCATCACATGATTATCTATTAAACTTACTACCTCCGTACCACCTCACTTGACACCCATGAGGTGGGCACAATAATTAACGAGAATGAATAAAGTAAGGAAAATGTGTGGTAGAAAATGAAGAGATAGAATGAGTGGGGTAAATAGTAGTGTTGATTGAATAAATTGAGTGGTTGAAAAATGAAGAGAGAGAATGAGTGGTGGGGTAGAGTGATTATAAAATTATAAAAATTATGCTATTTGGGAAGTGTCAAGTGAGCTGGGACAGCCCAAAATGGAAATAAGTGTTAAGTGAGCTGGGACGGAGGGAGTATACTAGTTCTTCATAAGTACTAGGGACGGAGATTATTATTAACAAAACATGTAACAAAATAATACTGTAATATCTCTTTATATATTGAATAAATGATAACATAATAACTTTCCAATAACGTGCCTAGGGCATATACACCAACACTTTATTCTGCTCCTTCCATCCTGCAACCATTTCTTACTATCTGGTTTGAAGCTGTGAGTCTATTGACTGCCTCCTTTATGAACTGCTTTTACATTTATAAATTTATATATATCCTTCGGATACTGTGTACTACTGACTTTGATTTCTTTTTCCATTCGATAAAAGTGATAATTATTGTTTTAAATTTTGTACTAGTCACATGTCTGTTAATGTCTCTAACATTTACTCAACCAATCTAATCTTTACTATATTCCTGTTTTCTCATCTTCTTTACTCTACCATTACAATATGACTTTGAATTTCTCTCTCTCTCTCTCTCTCTCACCCCCCCACACACCATAACAAATGACACTCTTTTGAATAGGCATGGGAATTAAGGAGGGGGTATATAAATTTAAAAGTATTGTGATGAGAAAGGGTTTGTGACTTGTGACTTGTGACTTGCGAGTATGGTAAAGGGGTAGGATTTGCAAGTGGGGCCCACAATTTTGTGTGCGAGTATGGCAAGTGGGTTATGCTAAATAAAAAAAAGAATAAAAAGCAAACACTTTAGGAAAGTGGACTTACCAATGGAACACTCAAAAAGGCAATAAGTGCCATTTGGTCCAAAATAACTGTCGCTTTTAGGTAAAAAGTATTCAAATTACTCTATTACCCTTACATTGAAAATGGTTGCAATTTATTAGTTGTTTTATTGTGATAAGGAATGTAGGTGGGAAACATTTAATAACGGTATGTTTGGTATTTTGTTCATTTTCTTCAAATTTGTGAGAATTGCTAAAGCTACTATTTTGAACTGGAGGAATTACGATTTTTATAATTTGTTGCCTTTTTTTGCCTTTTAGTTGTCCGCCTTTCGCCTCACATTTCGACTTTCAAATGTACCTCTTCTACCACTCGCCTCCCGCTTTGAATAACTCTGCACATACATAATAACACGTGGGGACAAATTATAAAAATCGTAATTCCTCCAGTCCAAAATAGTAGCTTTAGCAATTCTTTTAGCATCACAAGTGCATTTTGTACATGACAGTCGAGGAGAGTGACTTTATAAGAAAAATATAAATAGATAAATTTTAGTACATTCATTAGAAAGTAATTTTGGGATAGGTTCTTCATTCCTTTCCTAAAAAGGAGTTGCGCATTTTGTGATGGGTAGTTATACATTTTGAAATTTAAGTCATCTAACATGAAGATGATGCTAGTAGGGATGGCAACGGGTCGGGTTCAGATCGGATCAGGGTCGATTCGAATCCGATCCGAAACATAAAAGTGCTTTACCAAAACCAATCCGATCCGAACATCTATGATCTGCGCTCCGATCCGTGCCCCGATCCGATCCGCCTTCCCATCGCTGCTCAACAGAGGCTGTTGAAAACAGGTGTTTTTTTTTTAAAAAACTGCGATCTTTCCATGTTTTATATACCTTCAGTCTAGATAAATGCATAGAAAAGGGGAGAGATTAGAGTTGAAGCCCTAAATTTAAAATTAGGGTAAAGGGGAGAGATTAGAATTGAAGTATTTTACCTTGGTAAGTGAGGAGCAAGAGCGGGCGATGGAGGTTCAGTGATGTAGGCGACGAAAACAGCAACATCGAGACGGCGACGATGACGATGGTCTTCTCCTGGAACTGCGAGAACATGGCTATTCGACGCAGAGCAGAGAGAGAACGACTAAAGCGGCGTGTTCTATTTTCTTTGGTGTGCTCAACCCTAGTTTAAGTAAATATAGGTAGGGTTTAAAGTGTAAATGTTAAAACTAAGAGGGGCAGTATTTTAAAGAAGGTTCAATATACTTCGGATCGGGGTCGGTCGGATCAGGGGCCCTAACTGAACCCGAACCCGCTCGGATCATAAAAAATGCAAATTGAACCCGAAAATTTCGGATCGGATCACCATCGGTACGGATCGGGTTCGGACAAATTGCCATCCCTAGATGCTAGGAAGTCATTATAGGAATATCTTTTGTACGTAAAAAGTTGGAAAGATACTGTAGGGGGTAAGAAATAACTGCAGTACATGTAGGGGGAAATATTCAGTAGTCAAGGCAATGTGATGTGTTTCTATATGGTTGTTTTATTGATAAAAAACTACTTCCTCCTTCCCAAAATGATACCACTTTCCATTTGTGTTTCGCTCAAAAAGTCCTGTAACTGTTTCTATAATTTGTGTGTTAATCTGATTGAACTTCCAAACGTAACCTTGTGAGGAACCTATTGAGTAATGGTTGTTGCAAGAGAGAGTTTATTGAGAGTACTAATTGGACCTCACTATGGGTAGTAATGAAAATGTAGATATGTTGTTAATATGTTTAAATAGTCAAATGAGACTGTCGTTATGGGACGGGAAAGTATATCCTTATCTTTCTGGAAACAACCATGTGGGGGATTAGAGACCACTTGTTTAAACACCACATTGTATATCTTATTTGATCAAATGAGAACCAAGAGTTGGGATTCTTATGCTCTCCACCCTTATTGGTCAAAGTAAAAGTAACCCCTACACAATTCATGAATAAATGAATGCAACTCCCTATCTTGAAAAATAGTTTAGATTGGAAGTTATGAATTTGTGTTAGGAGTTAGGAAGCTGAGTCATTGGTTTCTGTTACTTCTTAGTTTGATAATTGAGTGAATATTGACGATATGATCCAAGGGAAAAACTAAAAATACATCATTTTACAATTTCTGCATTTCAAGAAAGATATATTGATATTATCATGATAATTATAATGCTTGCGCAAGTTGAGCTAGGATATCGAGTCCCTGCAAGGCTGCAACTACTCGTAGATGCATCCTTCTCTTCTATTCATTTCATTACAATGATGAAAAGGGGAGTGCAGTAAACAAGAAAAGAAAACAAAAGATGTTATTTCTGCCAGTCTAAATCATAGAAATTTTTTAGGGGGGGGGGGGGGGGGGGAGGCAAAAGTAATTTCACTAAGTAAAAGGGGGCAAAAATAAAATTTAGTGCATTTTTTCTTCACACAAAGGGGGGCAAGTATCAATAAATTGCACTATATCCACTAAATTCTTAAATATTTGCACTAGGAAAATAATTTTTTTTTTTTTGAAAAACCATAGGGGGCCAATATTCCCCCCTTAGTTCCAAGGTAGATCCGCCAGTATTACACAGCACCATTGACATGATATAAATTATTCATTTGAGGAATTTGCTTCTGTTAAGTAACGCTTGCAATGTACTTGGAGAAAACAATACAACTTCTGTGTATTATCCAGTGTTCTAAAAAGCGTTAGGCGGTGAAGCCGGGCCTAGCGCCTAGGGGACTAATCGGGGCCTAGAAATTAACGCATTTTTATATATTTTTAATAATTTTATATAATTATATATATTTATCCAAAAAATAGTGTTACTTATTTTTGCCATTTTTCATAAATTAGTAATATTTTTAATGAATTTATATATGATTATGTATTTATCCAGCTAATAGTGCTACTTATTGGATAATTGATTGATTTATGGTTTGTAGATGGAAAATTGGATAATTAATGAATAATTAGCATTATATGAAATTATGAATAAAAAGTTGCATGTACAGCAAATTATACACATTAATTGGGTTGGATTTCAGAAAAAGAAGAAAACCTAGCAATGGAGTACTATAAAAAGCAGCACTTTGATGGATGGTTATACACTTATATTCATCAACATTGAAACTCTAGTAAGTTAATCCCACATCAGGTATGGATTTGAAAACCTAGGCCATGGAGTATTATAAAATGGTTGGCCAACCTTTGAAGTCCAAAGTGGTATAGTGGTTTATCCCACATCGGCTGTGAGTGGAAAGCCAAGGAATGGAGTAGCATAAAATTGAAGGAAAGCCTTTGAACATGTAGCCATCCAAAGGGCGCCATGCTTAGCTTGTGGTTATCCCACATTGGCTATGAATGGAATGCCTAGTAATGGAGTAGTATAAAATTGGAGGGCAAGCCTTAGAATTGGAAGGCAGCCTTAGAACGCTTTTCAGCTCGTGCCTTGAGCGCCTAGCCTGCCTAGTGGCGCCTAGTCCCCGCCTAGTGGCGACTAATCCCGGCCTAGTGGCTCCAACGCCTAAAGTGGACGATTTGCCCTTATTGGCGGCGTTGTTGCATCGCCTAGTGGTATTATCTAGTAAGATTAATTTACCTTGCTATTTTTACACTTTTGCAAATACTATCAATACCAATTCTTAGATTCTCATTACGATAGTCAAATGTATCCGAATTTTATTGCTCAAAGTTCATTCGTAGTAACAACGAAAAAAGGACTAACTTTCCGGGACGGAGGGAGTATTTGCACTGATAAGTTTTGATTGTGGAGCTTCGGGTATTTGTGTCTGCTCTTGGAAATCGTTTCTTTTGTATATTACATATATGGTCTTGTTAGTTTCTGAAAAGTACGGTTGTATTTAACATATTGGTGGTGGGGAAGAGGAACATAAACTTCGTAATTGTAAGGTTATTCTTAGTTTAACCATTATCTTGTTACTGTGCTCAAGCTAAAAAGTTGTGTTGTGACAGTGTGATTTGCTTGAAATGCCTGCTGTGGCACAATTGGAGAATGATACCAACTATGCATTGGTTTATCGTCTTCTAAAGATATTTCTCACTGAGAGACTGCAATCATTTGAGGATTTCCATACAGCAAATCCTACTTTACAGCAATATGGTTATAATCTGGCACTATGAAATTTCTATTTTTGTTGCGAGTTCCCTTTGTCCTAAATGAATGTTCATTATTGTTTAGGATCAAGAACAAAAATGGACATTCATTTTGGGAGGGAGAGAGGTAGTAATAACTTTGTTCTCCAACATTAACATATATCTGCATTGTGTCGTCGTAATGAATGACGTAGGTCTTGTGTATGGAGATTGTTTGGCAAAGATGAGGTTGATGTCATTGGTAGATCTTGCCAGTGATGAATCGTGCCGAATCCCTTATGGTCTGATCAAGGAAACACTGAGGGTAAACCTGCACTACTTTTTATTTTCTTTCACTTTTAAGCTTCATTGTTTTTATACCTTTGCTCATAACATGTCTCTGGGACCCATACAGATCAGCAATGATGAGGTGGAGCTGTGGGTAGTGAAGGCAATCACAGCAAAGCTAATTGACTGCAAGATTGACCAAATGAATGAAGTTGTTTTAGTGAGGTGGGCCAGAATTAAATCCCGTACTTATAAGGTCAGCTAAGAACCCTGTTTAGGCATTTCACTGTTGTCTGATCTTTTCTTCTGTAATGTGTAGCCGGTGCACCGAGCGTATGTTTGGCCCGCAACAATGGCGAACCCTACAAGCAAAGCTGGCTACATGGAGGGTAAAGCGTTTCCCTTTTAAATGAATCTGTTTAATTTTTTACTCCCTCCGTCCCATAATGAGTGTCCATTATGAGTTCAAGGATCATTCTGAAAAAAGTTGTTAATCAGAGTTTTAGTAGCAAATGTACACAGGTGCCGTTACTATATCAACTTGTTTTACTTTTCTGTGGACAGTCGGTTTGGGACATGGGGAGTGACTGAATCCATCTATTGGATCCAGTTAAAAAACTTAACGGGGAATCTGACGTCTGCCTTTCCTTTTTATTCTATATATGTACATATACTTGTTTTCAGGGTAACATAGCGAGCGTGATCAGCACTATACAAGCCAACAAGGTGACTGAAGATGCGACTCAGGCAGTACAAGGACTGATGGTCCGTTGAGTTATTATTCCTATTGGGCCATCCATCTTTTTCTGACAGCTCAACAGCAGAGGTGTGCCGATTTTCATTGGGAGTTTATACATTTTTGCAGATTTGACATAGACAAGTTACTTTTAGGTTGTGTTTGATCTTTCTTAGTAGTTAAATTACTGTTAAACGAAGATTTTTGGCCATCATAGAACAAGTACTCCTATCTTCTTTGAGTTTTGGCTTCTGCATTTGTGTACTTCTCCTTAGAAATGGCAGCGTTTTACAACCCAGTTGTTACTTGGTTCCGGACATTTTTTCTGTTCATTGTCAGAAGTCAGATTCTGAATTTGGTAATGGAACATTTTTTTCCCCTCAATTTAATTCAATGATTTGCCGGACATTCGCCCAAAACAGCTTGCACCTTGGAACTAAATCAGGTCGGGTACAGTAATTAATTCCACTTATACTCCTTCCTTCCCATTTCAAATTGCAAAATTTGCCATTTCTGCTGTCCCATTGAAATTGCAAAATCTAAAAATGGAAAGTTTTTACTCGCTTTCTCTCTCCAACCAAACTATCTACACTCACAACACATCACTTTTTTCTTAATTTTCGTACGATTTTGTATAATTTAAAATGGGATGGATTCACTTTTTTTCTTAATTTTCGTACGGTTTTGTATAATTTAAAATGGGACGGAGGGAGTATTATCTATTTGTTAGAAGTTTTATTAACTTCGATGGCCTTTTAAGTAACCATTGAAATTGACAAAAGAAGGTGAATACTCTTGACTGTTGCGATGGTCATGAGTAATGTCGCACCTAATGGAAAATGGATGAACGAGATTTGAGCAAAGTGCAAAATGTATCAAATAGTCTCAACTAATTCAGTGAATATAGACCATTAAAATTGAAATGAACGAATGGGATTTATAGTCGAACTGCGGCATTTTGTATAGGTCCACCACCATGTCAGTACAATTTTGTAGATCCAAACTGATAGCATTGAGTGCATGTTCTAGTTTCATGGCATTTCCTTTTGGTCAAACAAAAGACTACTGGAGATATTTTTATTTCAAAAATTAATATGAGCACATTTTTAACAACATAGTATTTGTCACGCATAGTGATGAACATATGCATATTTTTTTTTTTTTTTTTTTTTTTTTTTTTTTTTTTTTTTTTTTATAAATTCAGTGCATAAAGTTCAAGAATTATTATCTTGTAGTTGTAAGTTTGAGTTCCACCACACATTTTTATTTCATCATTGCATTTTAAATCTTTGTTATGTAGTACTACCTCCGTCCCCGCTCAATGTGCACACTTACCTTTTAAGTGGGTGTCGTTGATATGTGCACAATCCAAAAAAGGAAAGTTTTTTATTACTTTTATAATCTTCCACTCATCCTCTCTCTTCCTCCCAACCACTCATTATTCTCCACTTATTCTCTTTCTTCCTCCCAACCACTCATTATTCTCCACTCATTCTCTTTCTTCCTCCCAACCACTCATTATTCTCCACTCACAATACTTTTGAATATAAATACTCTCTCCTTAAATCTTGTGCCCAACAGTAAACGTGCGCATTGAGTTGGGACGGAGGTAGTATGTGTTTTAGTTGAAAGCTTCTCCAGTCAATTTCTTTTCCCGCTTTTTTTTCCTCTTCAACAAATGTAACTTACATTAATAAAGTAATGTTTATTTTATTTTATTATTTTTTTAATGTGGGTTAGAGTTGAGGTTGTCTGAGTTTGATAGTTGGCTTGTCAAGTTTAGTTGTGAGGAAGTGGAGAAAGGTGTTGGGAGGTTTTAGTTGATGGGACAAGGGGTGGGGGCTAAGGGTTCTGATTGCCGGGTGGGGGTTAAGGGGTGTTGAAAACTAAAAAGTATTTAAGACTATTTGCTTCTCCAGGGAGTAAAAAACACTAAATAGTGATTTTTTTTTTTCATGTTTAAGGTTATTAGTTTGTTTTATTTTATAAATGAAAAGTATGAATAATGTTTTAGATAATTTTATTTTTATAAAGTTCATATATTATGAAAAAAAATTATTTAATTAACTTACTTTTCACCCATTTGTTTTATCAATAGTGTTTAAGACAATTATATCCTCAATTTACTTTTTTTTTTAACTCATTTTGCACTAGGTTTTTAATAAAAGTGCAAATTAAACTAAATAATTACGATATATAAAATTTAGTAATTTAGGACGTATTTTAGTTGACAACGAAACAATGCCATGACAAAAGAAGAAAGGAACTATTTTGTGAATAAGGCGTAAAGGGCCCCTCTAAAGTTTATAAGGAAGAGAATGAAAAGGGATGCTAGGGGAGAGGAGGAATTTAGTATCTTATTGATGTGCTATTGAGTTAGGAAAAAAAAAAAAGGAAGGTACGATCAACTTTTCTTCTTCATATTTTAGAGTTTGAGATGAGATGATAGGAAAAAAAATAAAATTATTTTACCTTTTTTTTTCTTCCAAATTCTTCACCTTTTTAGAAATATTAAAATGACACAAATTTATTAACTATTTTTTTGGGTTAGTCTCCTGTAAAACGCGTTTTTCCCTGTGATTAGAAAAACACGTGTTTTTTTTTAAACCGTATGACACTCCTCAACACACTCGCTGGACCTTCGTAACACAACAACTGGTCATCTTAAATATTGTTTCTAGCTATCTATTAACACATTAGCTGCTCTTCGAAATTCTATTCAGAAAAACCTTCTGGCTATCACTTTCAAAGGTTCTGGCTATCAATCTCAAAGGTTCTGGCTATTAGTCTTAAAAGTTCTTTTCAGCTTAATTTTTTTTTTCTCACAGGCGATGCTTGTTAAATTATATCCAGAAGACATTGTTATTTATATCAAGAAGATTTATTGGCCATGACCTTCTTCAAATGTGCTTGAAAATCATATCTACAAGGCTTTATATTGATATCCAGAACCGTTTGAGAAGTTTCGATTATTTACAAAAATGTCACCGCGCGTTTTTTTGAAGGAAGTTCTACATATGTTCAAAAATGCCACCAAAACACGTTTTCCTTAGGAATTACGTAAAACGCGTTTTACCCAAGATTTTGGCGCTTGTTTTGAGCGCCAATGTGCCACGACTAGTTCGTATTTGGAGTTGGTCTCATGTAAAACGCGTTTTTCCTACTGGTTAGGAAAAACGTGTTTTTCAAAACCTTCTGGCTATCACTTTCAAAGGTTCTGGCTATCAATCTCATATCCAGAAGACTTTATATTGATATCCAGGACCCATCTGGCTATCACTTTCAAAGGTTCTGGCTATCAATCTCATATGCAGAAGGCTTTATATTGATATCCAGAACCGTTGAGAAGTTCTGATTATTTACAAAAATGACCCTTTTGGCTATCACTTTCAAAAGTTCTGGCTATCAATATCATATCCAGAAGGTTTTATAATTATATTCAGAACCGTTGAGAAGTTCTGATTATTTACAAAAATGCCACCGCGTTTTTTTTAAAACACGTTTTTCCTAAGCGTTTGAAAAAACGCGTTTTTCCCAAGATTTTGCGTCGTATTTGTGGGACTTCGTGATACTATTCTATCTCTTAGGAAATCCACCAATCCATGTTAATTTCCGAGTTAGGTTAGGATTTATTTTTCTTTCCAGAATTAACAAAAGAAAAGAAAAAAAAGATCAGCTACCTCCGAAATGAACCTCATCGATAATGTGTACTAAAAATATATATTGCACTTTCACAAAGAAAGTAATTTTGGAATAATTTGATCATGATATGTACAAATAAAAATTGCACATTTTAAAATCATTGAAATCGAAATTACACATTTTAAAAACCTTTAACGAGTTAAATGTAGCCTTTATTACCTAGACTGAAGGAGTTACTAAGTGTCGGAAAACAAAATACATCTGAAACTCAGATGAACTGATCGAAAACCATAATTAGGTTTGACAAAAACTTGTATGAGACGGTTTGACACGTGAGATGGATCTCTTTGATGTAGGGACCGCGACCACCACCACCACTTTTCCACATTAGTATGATATTGTCCGCTTTGGGCCCAGCCCGCACGGATTTGTTTTTCGGTCAACTCCCAAAAGGCCTCATACTAATGAAGTGGGTGGGTGCTCTTATATACCTTGCAATTGTTTCCTTAATTGCCGATGTGGGACTTTGGGTTGCACCCCAACAATCCCCCCTCAAACCAAGGACCACACCGCTATGGCCCGCAGTGTTTCCTCTGGCCCATATCGGCGAAAGCTTGTACCAACCGCCCGCGAAACACCATCGCCCTCGATTGCACCAACCGCCCGCGGAACACCACCGCCCTCGATTGTACCAACCGCCCGCGAAACACCATCGCCCTCGATTGCAAGACTCGATTCGCTATGTCGCACAAGGGGAACCCCACCATATAAAACACACACACGGTCCACCCGGTCGGGCCCATTCGAACCATGGCTCTGATACCACTTGTAGGGACCGCGACCACCACCACCACTTTCCCACATTAGTATGATATTGTCCGCTTTGGGCCCAGCCCGCACGGATTTGTTTTTGGGTCAACTCCCAAAAGGCCTCATACTAATGAAGTGGGTGGGTGCTCTTATATACCTTGCAATTGTTTCCTTAATTGCCGATGTGGGACTTTGGGTTGCACCCCAACATTTGAGGGATTAAATGGTTTGCCTCTCTATGGGTGGGGCGGGGCAAGCCCATCTCCTCTTTTATCAAGATCCGTCTCATGTGTGAGACCGTCTCACACAAGACTTCCTCATTAGGTTTCTGGTGAAATTTTAAATAATAAAAAATTTAGGGGTTTTTAAATTGAAACTCAATGAAATTAATTTTTGCAAGAGCAAAATAGTAGGGAGTATTGGGTGTGCCCACTTATATCTCAGTTTTTAATGTATAGATTTGATTGATCCATCACCTAAGTTTTATTTCATGGACTTTAGACTCATATGTACGAAGTATTTATACTTCATTTTTTAGATAGTCCATTTGAATAGAATAGACTTAGAGATAGGGAAAATATATCAAGAAAGTCAACAAGGCATAACTCTACGCGCCTATGCGCCTATAAGCACGCGGCATGGTTGTGCGCCTAGTGTGTTATGTTCCTTCTTATGATATCTCAACACTTACAAGATTTTCTGAAGATATGAAAACTTGAAGAAATTCAAACTTCGCCTAAGATCCATCAGTGGAAAAATAACACATATGCACCCAGATATGAGGACATCTGTCTACAGCGGTCATATTGATGTTATGTGTCTAACGGCTATAAAAGGACACGTGTTCCTATCAACGAGCTCCAACACATCTGTCCTTGATCTTATCCACAAGGATTTCCAATGGCTAATTTTTAAGAGCTCACCTATAAATACCCCATAACTTCAACCATTTGAAGTTGCTAAGTTGCTCTGAATTTTCGCTCTCAAGAATACTTTGAAGATTTGAAGATTGCTCATTGATTTCCCAGATTTCTTAAGAACACCTTCATAACTTCATACTTAGCCCAGATCCTCAAGCAAAAACACATTAGATTTCTTGTGCTCTAAGATCTAAAGAGCTTTGAATCTAAGAACACACACGCACCTCTTTAAGTTTGATCATTTAGATTTTTCTTAAAGAGATACACTGGTTTTAGTCTAGGATTTGATCATTCATAGATATATATTTCTTTGAGTTAGTTTGTTCTCAAAAGGTTGTAACTTGTAAACCAACTCATATTATAAGATCTTCATTAGAAATCCAAGACTGGCCATCTTGGTAGATGACGTAGATAATTTCACGATCGGACCTATCTAAATAGCACTTATTTATTTCTTGTCATTTACTTTCAAGTTTCTCTCTTATCTCACTATTTGCTTGTTTATTCATTGTAGATTGATTAAACTGAATATCATTGTGTTTGTTTCATATTTTCCTTAGTTCCATTTTCCACTCAATTTGAGCCAAATTACTTAGAGTGTGTGTGCACTCCCTTTAAATCGTTTGCGCTGATTTTACATACTTAAATTCTGCTGTGAATTTCACTCACTTTTTTAAGCGCATTTCATTACGCTTATTTGATTAAGTGCGCATTTGCAATTGAATTTACATGGGTTCGAAAAGAATTTCAAAATAACTATTCACCCCCCTCTAGATATTTTTCATACCCTTGTTGCCCTTTGGGACCAACAAGCGGTATCAGAGCTAACACCTTTATGAAACTTCTTTTTGTTTTTCAAGCTTAACAGCTTGGGTGCCGATTCGAAATGGCAAACTCAAAAACTATGGCAACAGCAAACTACACCAACTATTCCAAAACCAAAAGAAAGAGTGGTCTGAAGAAGAAGCAAGAAGAGTTGGTCTTGATGGAAAAGCAAGAAGCATTCTCTTAAGTACCTTGAGCACTGCGATGAAGCAACATGTCATGCCTTGTGGAACTGCGAATGAATTATGGGATGCTATTGAAGAGCATATTGAAGGAGACCATGTCTATAAGGAGAACAAATGATATGAAGTTCAAAGAAGATTCAACAATTTTACTCAACTTTTTGGTGAAACACTCAGACAGACTTATGAACGTTATTGTGAGTCATCAACTTATGTATTTCTCTTGGCAAGAAGTTTTCAAATAAGAAAACAATGTTAATTTCCTTACTGCATTTGGATCAAGATATCTCCATAAATCTAACGCTCTTGAAGACGCTGGAACCTTGGATGATTGGACCCTAAGAAACCTTTATGCAAATCTCAAAGTTTATGAATTCAAACTTCAGCGCATCAGTGAATCTGAAGGAAATCCAAAATCCATGGCAATGGTGGCGCAAAGGGAAGAAGCGTCTGTTGAACAAAACTCAGACCCCAAAATTTCTACTTCTAAGTTATTGGATATGGATGATGAAGACTTCAGTTTATTTGTGAAAAGATTCCAAAAGTTTAAAAAATTCTCAAAACCAGGAGCGTCAAGAAAAACTCCAGGATCATCAAGCAGAGCTCCACCAAAATTCATAAGGAGCAATGATTCAAAAAGAAAAGAATATCTTGTTTGTTTTAATTGCAGGAAACCAGGTCGTTTTGCATAAAGCTGCCAAATTCCCAAGTTTGAATACATGAAGGAAAAGAGCAGTCACAACCCTAAATTCTCTCGTCACAACGGAATGGTTGCTGAAGAAGATTCACCTTCAAATGAACTCAAGACTTGGATTGAGACGGACTCAGATGAAAGCTGTTAGGATTCTTTGTTAGTACACCCACCTTAATTTGATTGATCCATGCCACGTGTCTTTTTATGGACTTTAGGACCGCATGTAATGAAGTTCTACTTCAATTTTTAGATAAGTCCATTTCTAGATTTTTAGTTTTCTAGGCTGAGTATAGTTCGGTTGTATCATTAGCGGTTTAGTGCTTCAAGCCGTCATCTTGAGACCGCCAGCATGGAGCCCTTCAGTTTTTCATCAAACTGCAGTTTGCATGTTTGATGAAACCGCCCATCAAGATCATTCTTCAAACTGCCCCTATGCTTGGTGAAACCGCAAAGCAGTTATTGAAGAATTAAAGATATGTCATTTATTCCTTAGACAAACATTCCCTTTTTGATCATAAAAGGATGTTGTTATGCCATGTCAAAATAACTCTAAGTTAACTTGGAGTTTCTGCAAGGAATGTCGGTTTGTCTATTAGTTTGAATTGTTTACCGTTGGTCCTTTCTGCAACAAAGGACAATTGTCAGGTAGTGGGCAACAACTACCTAGGACTACAAGACAAAACCAAGGACGAAAATGACAGCTCAACCAATGGGATTTCGACAGCACTGTACCCTTCAGATTTGATTCAAATCTTTACCCAATGGTCACAAGGGTGCTCTGCCTATAAATAGCCTTCATTATTCAACAATGAAGGTTGCTGAGCTTCAAGAGATTCATTCCCAAGTATTCAAGTTTGCTTTGAAGAGTTAAACCCAGATATTCATATCTTCAAACCATCTCCATTGCAAACCCAGTTCTTCATCAAAGTTTCAAGCCTAACAACCATTCATACTTAGCCTTTACACCGAAAGAATTCCATTTGCTCAACCATCATTTAGATACTTAGAGCATTTGATTTCTTTTCACACACACACCCGATTTATATGATCACATAGATTATATACTTCGAAAACACCGGTTGTTATTATAGCTTAGGTTAGACTTATTGTTTAGAGTTTAGATTCATCTTGTAAAACCTCCTCTAAATTAATACAAGTCTTATAGCTATTAGAAAATCCTAGACTAACCATCTAGGTAGAGGACGTAGTTCATTTAAGAACGAACCTCTTCAATTTGTGTGTTGGATCTTTATTTTCTGTCTTGATATTTATCTTTCTTGTTTGTGGTCTTGAACTTGCTTCCATATACGAAATGACTTGAAAGATGAATTGTGTTTTCCTTAAACTTTAAGTTTAACTATTCTGTTGCATCATAGTGTTTTCTCAACCCGAGTCAAACCTCCCAACTCTTTAACTAACATATTTGGCCAAACCGCAAACTCCGCTGTGCATTTTATCAGTTCGGTTCTTGTGCTTTGAACCGCAGTTGGTCAAACTGATAAGTACTCGGTTGATTTTAAGGGTATTTTCGACAAAGTTTCGGACCGCTATTCACCCCCCCTCTAGCGGTTCTATACCCTTGTTGCCCTCTGGGACCAACAAGTGGTATCAGAGCATATCCACCAAACTTGTTTTTACAAGCTTAACCGCTTGGGTACTGATCCAATGGCAAACACAAACACCCATATGATGCAAACATCCAATTCGAATCACTTACCGATTCTGGATGAAGATAGTTTTATCTTTTGGAAAGATAGGATGATGAAACACATGATTTCATGTGATCGTAGACTGTGGACCGCGGTTACTGATGGACCATATGTTCCTATGAAAGCTAATCCTCGTGCAGGAACCGCAGGAGAAGAAGCTGAAGTTAAGAAATTAGAAAGTGAATGGACTGATGCAGACCGCATCAATGTAGATTTTGATGGAAGAGCTATGTCCATGCTAGTGTCAGCTATTGACTTGAGGACTCATTCTAAGGTGCTTCACTGCAAAACCGCAAAGGCTACCTGGGATGCTATAGTTGACTTTCTGGAAGGAGATTCAGATACCAAGAAGAACCGCCTCTATCAACAGAGAAGACTCTTTGACTATTTCGTTAAAGATCCTAAGGAATCTCTTAGACAATGCTATGAGAGGTTTATTGATATTGTTAATGTTTGTTTTTCTCTTGGACATGTCTATTCTAATACAGATTTGAACATGAGATTCATGCAAGCTCTTGGTAGCAAATTGCTGATCAAAACTACTAACATTGAAGACAACAAGGACTTGGAAGCTCTTGATCTTCGACACTTGTATGCCATGCTGAAGGTTTTTGAATTTAAGCTTGAAGAGGTTCATGAAACCGAAAGCAGATTTAAGACCCTCTCTCTAGCTGCTTTCAACAATACCTCATCTCCTGTCTACAATCCAGACCATCATCAAACCGCTCCTCACCTTCACTTACAAACCGCTCCTCCTGACCAAAATGTTCCTAGATATAATCCTCAAACCGCACCTTTTGAGTATTACCAACAGTCTCACCAATCCTATCCTCAATCACATCAATCATATCCTCAATCTTATCAATTTTATCAGCAGTCTCATCAATCTTACACTCCTCCTCAAAGTTCTTATGCTCAGAGTGTAGGATCACAATCCTCAAGTTCTACTCAAGTTGATTTCGATGAAATGGATGATGAAGAATTTGCTTTGTATGTGAAGAAATACACCAAGTTCAGGAAAAATAATAGATCTCAATTTCCATCCAAAGGCCCAGCAAAGTTTGTCCCTCCAACCAGATTCAACAAAACTGCAGATCCCAAGACAAAGGATGACTTGGTTTGTTATAACTGCAGACAGCCAGGTCACTTTGCTTCAAGTTGTCCCAAACCGAGGTATGAAGCCGCGCCAGCAAAGAAACCATTCAACAAGAAATTCGTGAAAAGAAGAGGAATGGTAGCTGACCAAGGAGATCAACCGCTGACATGGATGGGTTCAGACTCAGATGAAAGTGATGATGAAGAAACTGCTAATCTCTGTCTCATGGGATTTGAAGAAAGAATTGAAATTGACGAAAGCCTTCCACTGCCAAAACAACAAATGAAGTCAGTTTCACCTAAGACTCCTGAGGCTAGATCAAGCAGAGCTCCTACAACACCAAACTACACTCCCGAGGTTCAAGCAGACCAAAGTCATGATGATCAGGTACTAGAACGTGCAAATATTATATGTCAACAACACACTGTACTTAAAAAGGCATATAAACTAATGGCTGCGGAAATTGAAGAATCCCAACGTGTATGTAAATCCCACAAGGAGGAAATTGAAAATCTCAAGCTCCAAATTGCTGGGATATCTACTATTGTGGATGAAAACCGCTATCTGAAGGACAGAACCGAGGTACTTCTCACCCAAATCCATGATCTTACCGTACAAAGGGATGACCTCCAAAAAGTGACCGATGTATGGACTAAGTCTGGTGTCACCGTGGAACAAATCCTAAATTCACAAATTCCGACTTAGGATAAAAGTGGATTGGGGTTTAAAACCGATGATGGGTGTAAGTGTCCTTGTCTCTGTGCCGAAGGTGGTGTGAAACCTACTGAACAAACCAAAGAAATTCCTAAGGTTAATCATGCTGGTAAAAAGGGCTCAAAACAAGAAATTAAAAGGCAAAATTATTTCTTTGAGTACCCTAAAAACCAGACTGGGAGAGATTCAAAGTGGAAAGAGAAATCCATAGCGGCTGAGGCAACCAAGGAAGTATTGAGTGATGAAACCGCTCCTAGTCGGTTTAAGGAAATTCCTATCATTTTCCCTAAAGCCGCACCTAAGAGAAAGGTTGAGCTCAAGAAGGTAATCTTTGTTAAAGCCAAAACCGCTGACCCAGTAAAACATGAGAAACCGAAGGTCAGTAAAGGGTTTGTAAAACCGCAACCAAAACCTGGATTTATTCATTGTGCTATTTGTGCTGATTTTGGTCATAGTGCTGGTCATTGTCTTTTAAGATTCACACCCAATGCCAAGGGACGTAAAAATCCTAAGGTCAAACAGGTGTGGGTCCCAAAAAGCTGCTAACCCTAGGACCCAAGGAATAAGGGGGACCAAAACCTTTCATGTTTATTTTTCAGATTTCATGTTTTATGGCTGGAACCGCTAAGAAGAAGAAGGATCTCTGGTATTTGGATAGTGGATGCTCACGACACATGACTGGAGATTCCGAACTACTCTGCAGTTTCATCCAAATGAAAGGTCCCCCAGTAGTGTTTGGTAACAACAAGAAAGGAGAAACAGTAGGATATGGAGCAATCAAACGAGGAAAGGTGACAATTGAAAATGTGTCACTAGTAGAAGGACTCAAGCACAACCTTCTCTCCATATCTCAGTTTTGTGACAAAGGAATGAACTGCAACTTTACTTCAACTAACTGTTATATCAAAGATGCTTCCTCTGAAGTCACTCTACTGACTGGCAACAGAACAGGTGATGTTTATATGATAGATTTGAGCAATATTGTTTCTATTGCTGACCTCTGTTTTATAGCCAAAAATATAAGTAAAAGCAGCTGGTTATGGCATAAGCGGCTTAGCCACTTGAACTTCAAGTATCTAGCAAAACTGCACAGGGATGGTCTAGTAAAAGGACTACCCAAAGTGGCTGACCATCATGATGAAAAGTGTAAAGCATGCCAGCTTGGAAAGCAGCCCAAACAGTCATTTCCTAGTAAAACCGCACCTTCAACGAACCGCTGTTTGCAATTGCTGCACATGGATTTAATTGGACCTGTCCCAACTGCCAGTATAGGAGGAAACCGCTATACACTTGTGGTGGTTGATGATTATTCAAGATATACATGGGTAGAAATGATGGCCTCTAAAGATGATACTTATGGCATCGTAACCGCTCTCTTTAGACAACTCCAAACTCAGAAATTGGATGACATTGTTTCCGTGCGTTCAGATAATGGAACCGAATTTACAAACAATGGTGTTACCCAATATTGTGATGATCATGGAATTGATCATAACTTCTCTGCCGCTGGGGTTCCACAACAGAATGGAGTTGTAGAAAGAAAGAACAGGACTTTGATTGAAGCCGGGAAGACAATGATTGCAGAAGCAAAGCTTCCCAAATACTTCTGGGCCGAAGCCGTCAATACCGCATGTTTCACCCAAAACCGCTCCCTAATCATCAAAGTTCACAACAAGACTCCTTATGAATTGTGGAGAGGCAGATCACCCAACATTGCCTTCTTCAAGATATTTGGATGCAAGTGCTACATCTTGTACAATGGCAAAGAGCATCGAGGTAAATTTGATGCTAAGGCCGATGAAGGTATTTTTGTTGGTTATTCAAAACACTCCAAAGCTTTTCGTTGTTTCAATAAGACATCTTTAAAAATTGTAGAGTCAGTCCATGTTACATTTGATGAACATAATCTTCTTGAGCCACATATGGCTCCAAAAGTTGCTGATGATTTTAGTGGTTTTGAGACAGGTACATCTTACCCTAATCATGCAACCGCAAATGACCAACCTACTCAAACCGCTCCATCAGGTTCTCCAGCCACTCCAAATCAAACCGAAGGTGTTGCTGTAGAACCGCATTCTTCTGATCCCATTCAAACCGTTGATCCAGTTCCAAACATCACCTTCAATGAAGATTTCAATGAATATCAAGAAGAGCCTCCTCTGGAAAATCTTCAAGAAATAGTGGTTCATGAAGACCTCCCTCCAGAAATCAATGAGCATAGAGACCATCCAACAACTAATGTTATAGGTCCTATCAGTTCTGGTGTTCAGACAAGAGGAAGCTTGACTCATAGAGATAACCACAGTTTGTTCTCAACTGCACTGTTATCTCAGATGGAACCGAAGAAGGTAGACGAAGCTCTAAGTGATCCAAGTTGGGTAGCTGTAATGCAAGAAGAGCTTAATCAGTTTGAAAGATGCAGAGTTTGGACTCTAGTTCCAAGGCCCAGAGATCACACTATAATTGGAACAAAATGGGTATACAGAAATAAGATGGATGAAAATGGTACTATTACAAGAAACAAAGCAAGGTTGGTTGCTCAAGGTTATAGGCAAGAAGAAGGGATTGATTATGATGAAACCTTTGCCCCTGTAGCCAGACTTGAAGCCATTAGATTGTTCCTGGCCTATGCCTCCTTCAAGAAATTCAAGTTATATCAAATGGATGTGAAGAGTGCATTTCTGAATGGTGAACTACAAGAAGAAGTTTATGTAGCTCAACCGCCAGGATTTGAAGATAACAAATATCCCAATCATGTCTTCAAGCTCAAGAAGGCCCTGTATGGACTCAAACAAGCTCCAAGAGCATGGTATGACACTCTATCTAAATTTCTTATTGAACAAGGCTTCTCTAGAGGTAAAATTGATACAACCCTATTTATTGCTAAACACAAAGGTCATTCATTATTAGTTCAAATATATGTTGATGATATTATTTTCGGCTCTACTAATGAGACTATGTGTGTTAAGTTTGAGAAGCTTATGAAAGGTAAATTTGAGATGAGTATGATGGGAGAGTTGACATTCTTTCTTGGACTCCAAATCAAGCAATGTCATGATGGAATCTTTATCAACCAAGCCAAATATACCAAAGATTTGATCAAGAAATTTGGGCTTGAAACCGCTAAGCCAGTTGATACCCCAATGCAAAAGGCCTGCAGTTTGGATCAAGATGAATGAGGTAAGAAAGTTGATCAGACTCTCTACCGAGGTATGATTGGTTCTTTACTTTACTTAACTGCTAGTAGGCCAGATATCATGTTCAGTGTTTGTGTTTGTGCTAGATTTCAAGCTGACCCTAGAGAATCTCATCTTATTGCTGTTAAAAGAATTATTAGATATTTATGTGGATCTGTTAACCTTGGACTTTGGTACTCCAAAGAATCTTCATTTGATCTATTAGGTTATTCAGATGCTGACTTTGCAGCATGTAAGATAAGCAGAAAGAGCACAAGTGGTACTTGTCAGTTCTTTGGAACCCGGCTTGTATCATGGTCCAGCAAGAAACAAGCATCGGTTTCAGTCTCAACCGCTGAAGCTGAATATATTGCGGCTGGAAGCTGTTGCTCTCAAATTCTCTGGATGAAATAGCAGTTGGAAGACTATGAAGTATTTGAGAAGAACTGCCCTATCTACTGTGATAGTACTGCAGCAATATCAATCTCCAACAATCCAGTACAACACTAAAAAACGAAGCACATTGACATAAGATATCACTTCCTCAAAGATCATGTTGAAAAGAAGAACATTTTTCTAGCAAAGGTGGGAACCGACGATCAAATTGCAGATATTCTCACCAAACCGCTTAAAAATTCTAGGTTCTTTCATTTACGAGGAGAAATGGGTATGCTGGAACTTACTTAATATAATTCATGCCTATTTATTCTTGTTCTAATAATTTTTGTTAAGTATTTTGGCTCTATTAAGAAAATGCAAATAGCTTGCGGTTCAATCGACAAAACCGCAACAAAATGGTTTGGCTAAAGATTCCACTCAAACCGAAGAGTCAAGTAGAACAATTTCATTTTTGTCCAAACCGAATTGTGAAAGAAAGGTTTCGGTTTCTCTACTGAAACCGAAGATAGATCTGAAAGATATCAGTTTCATCAAAACCGATAATGAGGAAAAGGTAAGTCGGTTTACGCAAAACCGCTCAGGTATGAAATTGCATTTTAGTCCCTACTTTATGTCACTTCATTCTTTAAGGATCTTTTTGCAATTATCTCTGCCGCATTGAATGCGAATCGACAGGTACACTGACGGTTGAGTTTCCTTCAGCCGTCATGCCCGCTCCACTACCCGAGGTGGTTAATTGAGTATAAACGACAAACCATTTTTCAATTTATCTTTTTACCTTCTTACTCTTTTTAGCAAAAACACCTTCTCTCTCCTCTATACGCACTCATCTCTCTCTCTCTGTTCTCACTCAAAATTCTCTTACTTAAACAAAATTTTTTAATGGCACCAAAGAAATCAATTGATCTTGCTTCTTCTTCTACATCGTCCAAACCATCGAAGCCTGATATGGTATGAAATTCTGAACCCTAACTCAGTATATTTCATTTTTTCCGCCATTGTTGAAGCTTAAAAGTTTGTTCATTTTCCTTTGATCATTTTGTGCTTTTTCTTCAATTTCTTGGATGGTTTGTGCTCACATTTACTTAAATATAATGTTTGATTACTTTGTTTTAAGATTTGTGTTCAATTTTGAGCAAAATCAATTTTGGGGTTATTTGGTGTTCTTGCGATATTTTGCAGATTCTGGGTTCATGTGTTGTTATTTGTCTTAGTTTATTTATAACTTTGTCAGAATCTGCCCTTTGTGATCTTTTTGGCATAGTTTTTCCATATTTTGGTTAAGATTTTGTTTTGCATATTCATACTCTGTTCTTCGTGTTCTTCATGCATTCAAACTCCTTTTCAAAATTTTCCCTCTTTGATTCACTTTGCCTTCACTGTTCCTTCATTCTTTGTTTTTACATTTTTACCCTTACTCTCCTTGAACAGCATGTTTTCATTGTTAGGATTCCTTGTTATAGTTTGTAGGACTTAATCAAACCGCGGTTTGCTTAAGGATTCAAACTATCATTCTTTAAGCTATTTCTAACTAAGAAAATCTTTCAGGATCCCTCAAACTTTGTTCCCGGTTCTAGGATTCTTGAGGATGAAATTAAACAAGATGCAGTTGGAAGGAAGCTCCTCAAACTGCTGAATGATGCAAAACTGCTACCTTTGTTTCTTATGGATGAACCGCAGTTCGTTACAATTATCTGCGCCGAATTATTTGAGAATGGGATTTCCACGAAGGCTGCCTTACTAGATGTAAGAGGAGAACCGATAAGGGATCTGGAATCCGGAGAAATAAAATTTGAAGATGCTATCAAGTCTACCGTCTGTGGCAAAGAAGTGATCCTAACCGCTTCCAAGATTGCAGTTCTAGCTGGTCTTGAGAACTCTGGAGTTATGGGGATAAAACCGGAACTGCTAAGCAATACTACAATGGAGCTGATTGGAGTTAATTCTTTCTCCACCAAGAATTCCTCCAAAAAGGATTTTGGAGAGGTGATGGCTCATCTATGTGAATTGGTGGATTCTGGAGTCATGTGCAAGAATGGAAACCACAACAACTTTACAAGTGAACAGTATGCTTACTGTGTGGCCATTCTTAAAGGGAAGAAACTACACTGGCCCAAGGTTGTGATGAAGGAGATAATAAATGCGTTAAACCGCCTCCATGCTGCTAAAGCCGCTGGAAAATCCAAGGTCAGAACTCATTGCAGGTTGCTGACAAAGTTCTTGCATCAAGATACTGCCATTTTCAAGTTCTCTGCTGAAAACAAGGACTATTGGTTGGATCCAATTGAAAAATCTATCTTTGGATTATCTAAACTTGACGCCTTCAGAACCGCATTTGGATGGCGGTATGCTCAAACAGTTTGGAACGAGGACCCTCTTCCTGAAGCCGAACGTGGCCCATTTCCTGAGGCTCGGCTCAACAAATCTGGGAAACCGTATGCTGGTGCCATTGCTGATCAGGCCCATGCTACGATGCTAAGAAATGAAGGTCAAACTGCTACTTTACACAGACTGGGGTTAAGTCAGTTAGCTCAGACCGCGGTACAGGCTGAGGGGGAGTCTGCGGTTGAGGGGGAGCCTGCAGTTCCGTCTATTCCTGTGGCTCGTCCCAAGGAAACCGCTGCTCCAAGGAAGAAAAAGGGAACTGCTCAAATCCCTTCTGTTATTACAAAAGAAAACCTATCCAAACCGCCTTCCAAACCCTTATCCAAACCGACATCAAAACCTTCATCTTCTTCAACCTCTTTTCCCCCATCAGACTATCTCCTACACTTTCCAAACCTATCACTTCTAAACCCTCTATTCCCAAACCTCAAGTTAAACCTCTCTCTCCAGTACATCAAAATGTGGAGAAATCCATTAACTTTGCTATGGATGCCGCCTCTCTTAAAGCCGCCAAGGCTAAATCCATTCCAGAACTTATCCCTTAACCTCATCTTTTCCTTCCTATCCCTTCTCCTCCTAAACCTTCCACCTCCAAACCGCCCTCTGTTCAATTCTCTGAAGAACAGTTGGCTGAAATTTTCAAAGCCTTCCCAAACCTCAAACCCTCCTCCCAAACCGATCCTGAGCAGACCGAAGTGTCTGAGGATGCGGTTCTAGTTGAACAAACCGCTGTATCTACCATTGTGGTTCAGCCTGAGCAAACCGATAAGTTTGAGGCTGTAGAATTGCCTGAGCAGACTGATTTGTCTGAGGCACTTGGTGAACCTGAGCAAGATGATGAAGTTCTTGAGGTTTAACTGCCAAAGAAGAAGAGGAAGTTGGTGAAGAAAAGTGATTATGTGGAGCATTGGCAGTCAAGGCCACCAGGAGCTGTAGACTTTAGTGAGGCTGACTATAAAAGATATCATTCACCACTTGAAGGTGCATTTGCAAAAGAGCTAAGAGAAAGAGCTGAGATGAGGAAGGCAGGTATTGACCCAATGTTGGTTGAGGTCTCTCCTCCTTCACTTAAAAGAAAGCTGGATTTTGATTCCCCAGAACATACTCCATCTTCATCTCCAGACTTACCATATGCTGCAGCGGTTCAACCTTCACCAGTTATTTCATCTGCTCAACCTTCAGTTTCTACGTCGGTCCAACCGATGGCTCAGTCCTCAGTTTTACCATCTGCTCCGCCATCGGTTTCATTCATTAAACCGAAGACAAAGAAACGAAAGAATGCTGCTGACTTAGCAAGATATCTGAAGCGGTTCAAGACTGAAACCTCTAGGGAAAGAAGGGATGGAGCCCATGCTCGTGCCGCCGCCATAGCCGAAGCTAGATTCTTGAAGGCTGGCCGCCCTAACCCTTATGCTATTTTTCCCAAGGATGAGATGGAAGCCGCAGTTGAGAAGATAATTCTTTCAGTTGCAGAATAATTGATGGGTGAGATTGCCTATCAGGTACTCATGGATCCCACTCTTGCCTCCCAATTCTTTCTATTCTTTAATTGTCTCTGCATTCCTAATCTCTATAGATTATTCCTTGTGCCCTCTCCTTCTATTTTTCTCTATGATGAATATATGAGATATGTTGCTCTTCCTTCTCCTCCTCCTCCTCCTTCTCCTCCTCAAACCGAAATCATTCCTTATTATTTTTCCCTTTCTTTTGATCCCATAGAACTTGAAACCGCCATTAGGGTTTCTATGGGTGAAACTTTAGAAGAGGCACACATTCTCTTGAAAGGTAAAGCCAAACTGCCTTCTTCATCCCATCAGTCTGATGATGCCATCCAAATTTCTGATGATGATAATTCCAGTGATGAGCACATTCCTGACTACACTCTGTTACGTTTAAACCGCAAGTGCACGGGTTATTAATAGTATAGTATGTGCAAATACGGGTCGATCCCACGGAGACAACTTAATTCTAAAAATATTTTTTTGCTTTGGATAAAAGTAAAGAAAATAAAATGATTGGGGGTAGGAAAATTTGTTTGTCACTTAAAATAGAAATGATAGTAAAAGCTATTTATGTAGGAAAAACTCTTATTTTAAAGGAATTCCCGGGATTGGGACTCAAGTATTCATATATTCATCATTCATTTATGCTCTCTTTTAGATTAAGGGTTCATTTTTATACAAGGATGGTATGCTTAGCCTACACTACTTCTCACGATCAAGCAAGTAGTGTTTGTATTCTCATACTAATTATGTCCTAACTCTTTGAGAAATCCGTTTATGTTTTTCCCCCGCCCTGTCACAAACGGGCATTCCGGCTTATCTCTAGCTGACCATAATTAGTAAGAATCCATTAGGTTTTCTTATGAAAATCGGCACACTTTCCACTCAAGGAGCATCCCTAAGCCATTACACTACTCTCGTGAGTAATGAACTTAGTTTTGACTATATGGGTCCGCTAATCGAGATTCACCGCTAGGTCCTTCTCTCGATTAACTGGAGTTCATATAACCAAGGACGTCATCGTGGTTATAGGCGTTTTAGATTGATATAGTAAAATTGTTAAAGATGAAGAGAAATGAATTTAGAGAACATAAAATTATGATGAACATATGAACACAATGAGTATCCAACCCCAAGAAAGAGGGGGATTACTCACTAGCCATTAAATAAAACATCAAGAATAAGAATAAAGGATTAAGATAGAGAAGAGAATACTTATTCAGATTGGAGAACTTAATGATGGAAGAATACTTCTTTATTGCTTAGGAACCCTCTCTCAAATTCACTCAAAATTCTGGAAATGATAATGTATACTTAGAATTTCACTATAATAACTTTACAATCAATCTCTAAAAATATCTCGATATTTTCTAAGGCTGTTGTAGCCTTCTTATATAGGCCCTAGGACTGATTTGAGTGTCTGTTCCCGGATACATCCACCAAGAGGAGTGTCTGTTGGGAAACACTCTTTCAGAACAGGCGTCAAGATCCGGGCGGGTCTTCATAATGGTCCGGCCGGATCCAGTTGGTCCGACCGGATTTTCTCCTTGCCCCGGTCGGATCTTTGTCTTCTGGAAATTTGTTCTTGTATTGGTGAGGTCCGGCCGGGTCTTATAGATGGGTCCGGTCGGATCTTTGACTTCTGCATCTGATTTCTCCTTTTTAAATGTTTTGCTCCCGTCTTTCCTTCCTTTACTCCCTTTAGCTCAAAATAGCTCCAAATAGTACCTGTTTTCTGTCCACAAAACCCATACTACACCACGCACATTATATCCGTAAAAGTAAAGTGAAATAATGCAATATGAGACTCATTAATACTAAATTGACTCTAAAAAGACATATATTTAGACCTTAAATGGCTATAAAATAGCCATTTATCAACTCCCCCACACTAAAACCTTGCTTGTCCTCGAGCAAGCTTACAATTTTGAAGAAGAGAGAGTGACAAATGACATAAAATTTTTGAAAAATCAAAGAAGGTTTCAATGCTCCCTCAGAATATTTGTTATATTGTATTGCCTTTACAAAATCATTTCCTTTTAAATTTTCCGTCCCAAGAAACTTGTGAGAAAGAACATAAGAGGATATTGGAAAGTAAATAAAGAATTTTGGATGTTAATATAACATGAATAAATACTATTGAACAAGAGCATATAGGAATAACTAAATGAACTTGTGGATTTCAAGTATGAAATAGAATTTAAGTTCACTCTTTGAGTGCTTTGTGAATAGGGTTTTTTATGCTTGGGAATACATTTCTTAAACTCATGATTTTATTCTTTTTCAAAGATATTCAGATTTTGTTATGCTCCTTGAATCACAAAAAATAAGGCGGATGAAGGTAGTGGAAAATTTAATTTCATTAAGTTTTAGAAGTGGCAATTGAGTTCTTTGTAAATCATCACACTCTATAATGATAAATTCATTTGGATATTCGAGTGGATGATATACAAGAAGATTGATTTATGTTATTAAGTCTTAAAAGTGGAAATGGAAAGCTTCGTGATTCTTAAAGATCATAACAATGTAGTAAATCTTTGGAAAAGAGTAGAAGTAAAAGTTTTTGAAATGTATATACAAGGATGTTTTATAACTTTTCACAAGTGTAATGTATTCAAACTTAATATCCACAATTTCATTAATAATGTAATGCTTCTATTCAAGAATATTTAAAAGTCTATATAAATTTTGAAAATTTTTCATTTACAATCCAATATGATCCTAAGTTCTTTGTGACAAATCTCTCAAAAAGTAAAGTTTAAGAGGAAATAATTTTACTTAGGCAAATTGTAAGTATAGATAACATTCTCATCAATGGGAGCATTGGCAAAATTTTTTTTTTTTTTTTTTTTTTTTTTTAGAATACTTAACTAAATGCAAGCAACAAGCTAACTAAATGCAAAGAAAAAGAAAAACGGATATAATAATTTTATTAAAATCCTCCCCCCACACTTGAACTAAACATTGTCCCCAATGTTTTCATGAAAGTAAAAATTGGACAAGAAAGTAAAAATGGGGACGGGGGAACAAATAACTTATCACTGAAATGGTGGTGGAGGTGGTGGTGAGACAGGTTTGAGATGAAGAAGAAGGGAAGAATGAGAATACAATTGAACAGATCTGACCTTTTGGCGAATCGGTATGTCCTTCTATGCGACTGATCCGGGCGGGTCGCTCTGGGGATCCGGTCGGATTTATTATGGTCCGGTCGGATTATTTTTCAGACCCGGACGGATAATTTTCTCTGGAATCTCCAGAGTTGCTTGATCCGGTCGGATTTATTATGGTCCGGTCGGATCTAGATGATCCGGTCGGATTATATTGTTGACCCGATTGGATCTTCGAAAATTCTTCCTCTTTTTTTTTTTTTTTTTTTTTTTTTTTTTTTTTACCTACAAAATGTTAGAAAAACAGAACATAATAACAATAATAATAATAATAAAAAATAAAATAAAACAAAATAATCCATCGGTTACCACCCGATGATGCTTGTTTAACGTCTTTAGCTCGACGCCTTTTTGTTAATTGGAATGGCCATTGTACGGTATCGAGATGGCCTATTGTCTTTTGACAATACGCCACTTCTTCTCCGGTGGATTGTTTAGGGCCCTATGATCAGTACATATGCGCCATCCATTCTTTGACGGGATTAATTTATGAAAATCTTTGCAAGCTCGTAATCCCGTTATTTTCTGTGGTGCTACTTTCTTTGGTTTTTCTATGATGTCATCTCCATCATTTTCATCATGTAGCACCCTCTTCCAGTCTAAATTCTTGGTACTTTCCCTTGCTTCCTTTATTTCTTTCAAATAATTTTCATAAGCTTTGAATTCATCTATATGATCCCTTTTGGAATCCATAGATTTTATGACATTAATTTCCTTATGATTTTCTTTTAAAATATCAATTTTTTGACAAGAGTCTTCAATGGTTGGGGTACTCCTCCAAAATTCCTCTTTTTGATCTCCAACATTTAAAGTAAGAGTACCCTTTTTCACATCAATTATGGCTCCCGCAGTTGCAAGGAAAGGCCTTCCCAAGATGACTGGGATATCTTGATCCTCCTCAATCTCGAGGATCACAAAGTCGACAGGGATGATTAGGCTCCCTATTCGACACGGCAAGTTTTCCATAATACCTATCGGGTATTGAATGGATCGGTCTGCCAACTGCAGAGATATGGTGGTGGGTTGGAGTTCCCCCACACCTAATCCCTGACTAACCGAAAAAGGCATTATACTAACGCTAGCCCCTAAATCAAGCATAGCATTATCCATATTGATCCTACCGATACTACAGGGGATGGAAAAAGTGCCGGGATCTTTGAGTTTAGGCGGAAGTTTCTTTTGTAAAATGGCACTAACATCTTCCGCCAAAGTGAAATTTTCAAATTCCTCTAAAGACTTTTTTTTAAAAATCATTTCCTTCAAAGGCTTTGCATAAGAAGGTATTTCTTTCTGGTCATCAGAATAAGGAACTCTAATATTCATTGATTTTAATGTTTCCAAAAATTCGGCATGTTGTTCATCAACCCCTTTCTTTATTAATCTTTTTGGGTACGGTATCGGTGGTTCAAAATATCTATTGTAACTAGTCTCATTTTCAGTCTCAACTTTTGGTGGGGTTGGACTTTCATTTTCCTCTTCTTTATTTATTGAAACTATTACATTTGCATGCTCGCTAGGCCTTTGAGGTTGACCGGGAAGACTCCCTTGTGGTCTTTGCGGCAGGTTGGCCTGTTGAGCTTGCTGGCTCTCTAACATTTTGTTATGAGCAGCTAAGTTATCAAACCTAGCATTCAAAATTTTAAAATTTTCCCTAAATTCATTATTGATTTTCTCTTGGTTCTTATTATTTTCAATCATATAATCCATAAGAAGATCTAATTTAGATTTAGGGGGAGGGAAAGCATTATTGTTGAAATTCTTGGGTACAAATCCCGGTGGTTGTGAGGAAGGTTGTGGGTTTAAAACATTGTTATTTCTATAGGACAAGTTGGGGTGATTTTTCCATTCGGGATTGTATGTGTTTGAATACATACCCCCTCGTTGTCCATTAGAAACAAAATTAACTTGCTCACTAGAAGTAGTGTCAAGTAAATCACAACTTTCGCTACTATGTGAGTTTGACCCACATAGTTCACATAAAACATTAATGTTAGCCACGGAATTTGTATTCAAGCTATCTATCTTTTTGAAAAGAGTATCAAATTTTGAAGATAGAAGAGTGACGACATCAACATTATACTTACCTGCTGATACTTGCGGTTGGTCCCTTTCATTGGACCATTGGTAGTGGTTCAGGGCAATGCTCTCGATCAAGTCATATGCCTCGTCCACTCCTTTATTCATGAGTGCTCCTCCCGCAGCAGCATCTATGGTCTCTCTTGTCTTGAATGTGAGACCGTTGTAGAAGGTGTGCACTATCAACCACTTTTCAAGCCCGTGGTGTGGGCACATCCTTAGGAGTTCTTTGAAACGCTCCCAAGCATCATAAAGCGACTCATCTCCATTTTGACTAAAATTAGTGATCTTGGTCCGGATTTGAGCGGTTTTTGAAGGAGGGAAGAAACGTCCAAGGAAAGCCTCTTGAACTTGGTCCCATGTTGTTAAAGAGTTGTGTGGGACCGAGTTCAACCATTGTTTCGCCTTATCCCTTAATGAGAATGGGAATAGGCGCATCCGTATTGCCTCGGGTGTGACTCCAACAATCCTTGTAGTATCACAATACTCCAAGAAAGTTTGGACATGGAGGTGCGGATCTTCAAGTGCCGAGCCACCAAATTGGTTGTTCATAACCATATGGAGAAGTTGTGGCTTTATCTCAAATGTGATTGCGTCGGCATTTGGTACTACTATGGGCGTCCTAGAACCCGGGGTGCTTGGGTTAACAAACTCCCGTAAGGTCTTAGGTGGTGGGGCATCGCCCGAATTTTGCCCGTCTTCGTTGTTTTCTCTCACCATTTCTTTCTCTAAAGTTTCTCTCAAACTTCTAAGTCTTTCTCTAAGGTATCTCTCAGGTTCCGGATTGTATTCAACGTAATTGTCACCTCTCCGGACTCTTTTCATAAACTTTGGAAAAAACACTTTAAAGAAGAATTCAAAGAAAAATACTTTGAAAAAAAGATGATGAAATAAATAAAAATAAAAAGAATAAAAACAGAAAATTGAAAAGCAAAAACTTTTTTTTTTTTAAAATTTAACCGTTGTCCCCGGCAGCGGCGCCAAAAACTTGTTACGTTTAAACCGCAAGTGCACGGGTTATTAATAGTATAGTATGTGCAAATACGGGTCGATCCCACGGAGACAACTTAATTCTAAAAATATTTTTTTGCTTTGGATAAAAGTAAAGAAAATAAAATGATTGGGGGTAGGAAAATTTGTTTGTCACTTAAAATAGAAATGATAGTAAAAGCTATTTATGTAGGAAA
Organism: Campanula takesimana; assembly: GCA_026119855.1. NCBI lineage: Eukaryota > Viridiplantae > Streptophyta > Magnoliopsida > Asterales > Campanulaceae > Campanula > Campanula takesimana. Next base: position 303,298 of record JAOWBW010000207.1, read on the forward strand.
AACTCTTATTTTAAAGGAATTCCCGGGATTGGGACTCAAGTATTCATATATTCATCATTCATTTATGCTCTCTTTTAGATTAAGGGTTCATTTTTATACAAGGATGGTATGCTTAGCCTACACTACTTCTCACGATCAAGCAAGTAGTGTTTGTATTCTCATACTAATTATGTCCTAACTCTTTGAGAAATCCGTTTATGTTTTTCCCCCGCCCTGTCACAAACGGGCATTCCGGCTTATCTCTAGCTGACCATAATTAGTAAGAATCCATTAGGTTTTCTTATGAAAATCGGCACACTTTCCACTCAAGGAGCATCCCTAAGCCATTACACTACTCTCGTGAGTAATGAACTTAGTTTTGACTATATGGGTCCGCTAATCGAGATTCACCGCTAGGTCCTTCTCTCGATTAACTGGAGTTCATATAACCAAGGACGTCATCGTGGTTATAGGCGTTTTAGATTGATATAGTAAAATTGTTAAAGATGAAGAGAAATGAATTTAGAGAACATAAAATTATGATGAACATATGAACACAATGAGTATCCAACCCCAAGAAAGAGGGGGATTACTCACTAGCCATTAAATAAAACATCAAGAATAAGAATAAAGGATTAAGATAGAGAAGAGAATACTTATTCAGATTGGAGAACTTAATGATGGAAGAATACTTCTTTATTGCTTAGGAACCCTCTCTCAAATTCACTCAAAATTCTGGAAATGATAATGTATACTTAGAATTTCACTATAATAACTTTACAATCAATCTCTAAAAATATCTCGATATTTTCTAAGGCTGTTGTAGCCTTCTTATATAGGCCCTAGGACTGATTTGAGTGTCTGTTCCCGGATACATCCACCAAGAGGAGTGTCTGTTGGGAAACACTCTTTCAGAACAGGCGTCAAGATCCGGGCGGGTCTTCATAATGGTCCGGCCGGATCCAGTTGGTCCGACCGGATTTTCTCCTTGCCCCGGTCGGATCTTTGTCTTCTGGAAATTTGTTCTTGTATTGGTGAGGTCCGGCCGGGTCTTATAGATGGGTCCGGTCGGATCTTTGACTTCTGCATCTGATTTCTCCTTTTTAAATGTTTTGCTCCCGTCTTTCCTTCCTTTACTCCCTTTAGCTCAAAATAGCTCCAAATAGTACCTGTTTTCTGTCCACAAAACCCATACTACACCACGCACATTATATCCGTAAAAGTAAAGTGAAATAATGCAATATGAGACTCATTAATACTAAATTGACTCTAAAAAGACATATATTTAGACCTTAAATGCCTATAAAATAGCCATTTATCACACTCCTTCTGATGAACCGCCCTCTTCAATTCCTTCCTATCCAATTCTACCTCTTCATGCTACAACCGCCGATTTAATAGATGCGGTTAGGAATATTCAAGTTCATCAGCAAACCGCCTCTTCTAGGTTTGACACTCATCTCCTCACTTTACAATCTGATCTTGATGCCATTAAGGGGGAGAGAGTTAATGAGAGATTTGATGATAGGTCAAGACAACAACAGCTAGATGAGAGACTGAACTTAATCTTGGAAAATCAACTGGCTCTTCAAGATCTTGTCAGAACCAACAATGATCTTTGCAACTTAAAGTTTCAAGCCGTTGATGCATCACTTCAATCTGTTGTTGAGAAACTTGACATTCTGGCTCAGCACGCACTTGATTCTTCAGAACTTATCCTGCATAGAACCGTGAAACTTGTCAAGCAAGCCGCTGCAATTGAATCAAAGATTGATGAACCAACTGAAGTTCGGCTTCGTGCATCTGACTTTGTTTTTGAAACCACCCGTGGATCCGGTTCTAGAAATGTTGATCAAACCGCCCCCGCTGTTGATGCTCAAGTTGCAGAAGAACAAGCTGCTCAAGACGCTCAAACCGTTCATAACCAAACCGCAGATGATGCTGCTGCTACAAGGGGTTCTGTTGCAGATGAAGTAGACTAGATTTCTTTGCTTAGTCTTTCTTTTTGATGTCTCTTGTAATTCATACATTTTAAGTTACTATCCTTTATGATTGAATTATAATGAGAATGACTGCATAGCATTCTGTTTCCAAAACTTTGTTTATTCAAACTGCTTGTTTGTGAAACAATGCTTGTAGTTCTTAAAACCTCATGCACTACATTCATCATGAAAATACTTTTTAGTGCATTATGTTTTAAACATTCAGTTTAAACATGCATTTCTGATCCTCAAAATCATATCATCTTTTATGCATCTGAATGTATTTCTTTTCTATCTTCTCTTCATTTCCTTTGTTTTTGATAGATTAGAAATCTATGATCTAGCATAGTGTGTGCATTGACTTGGGACATACAATTTCATGAAATTTATTTCTGACATGTTCTTACTAAGTACAATGTTTTGCTATTATCATAGTGTGGTAATGGCATCAATCAAATAGGGGGAGATTGTTAGGATTCTTTGTTAGTACACCCACCTTAATTTGATTGATCCATGCCACGTGTCTTTTTATGGACTTTAGGACCGCATGTAATGAAGTTCTACTTCAATTTTTAGATAAGTCCATTTCTAGATTTTTAGTTTTCTAGGCTGAGTATAGTTCGATTGTATCATTAGCGGTTTAGTGCTTCAAGCCATCATCTTGAGACCGCCAGCATGGAGCCCTTCAGTTTTTCATCAAACTGCAGTTTGCATGTTTGATGAAACCGCCCATCAAGATCATTCTTCAAACTGCCCCTATGCTTGGTGAAACCGCAAAGCAGTTATTGAAGAATTAAAGATATGTCATTTATTCCTTAGACAAACATTCCCTTTTTGATCATAAAAGGATGTTGTTATGTCATGTCAAAATAACTCTAAGTTAACTTGGAGTTTCTGCAAGGAATGTCGGTTTGTCTATTAGTTTGAATTGTTTACCGTTGGTCCTTTCTGCAACAAAGGACAATTGTCAGGTAGTGGGGCAACAACTACCTAGGACTACAAGACAAAACCAAGGACGAAAATGACAGCTCAACCAATGGGATTTCGACAGCACTGTACCCTTCAGATTTGATTCAAATCTTTACCCAACGTTCACAAGGGTGCTCTGCCTATAAATAGCCTTCATTATTCAACAATGAAGGTTGCTGAGCTTCAAGAGATTCATTCCCAAGTATTCAAGTTTGCTTTGAAGAGTTAAACCCAGATATTCATATCTTCAAACCATCTCCATTGCAAACCCAGTTCTTCATCAAAGCTTCAAGCCTAACAACCATTCATACTTAGCCTTTACACCGAAAGAATTCCATTTGCTCAACCATCATTTAGATACTTAGAGCATTTGATTTCTTTTCACACACACACCCGATTTATATGATCACATAGATTATATACTTCGAAAACACCGGTTGTTATTATAGCTTAGGTTAGACTTATTGTTTAGAGTTTAGATTCATCTTGTAAAACCTCCTCTAAATTAATACAAGTCTTATAGCTATTAGAAAATCCTAGACTAACCATCTAGGTAGAGGACGTAATTCATTTAAGAACGAACCTCTTCAATTTGTGTGTTGGATCTTTATTTTCTGTCTTGATATTTATCTTTCTTGTTTGTGGTCTTGAACTTGCTTCCATATACGAAATGACTTGAAAGATGAATTGTGTTTTCCTTTAAACTTTAAGTTTAACTATTCTGTTGCATCATAGTGTTTTCTCAACCCAAGTCAAACCTCCCAACTCTTTAACTAACATATTTGGCCAAACCGCAAACTCCGTTGTGCATTTTATCAGTTCGGTTCTTGTGCTTTGAACCGCAGTTGGTCAAACTGATAAGTACTCGGTTGATTTTAAGGGTATTTTTGACAAAGTTTCGGACCGCTATTCACCCCCCCTCTAGCGGTTCTATACCCTTGTTGCCCTCTGGGACCAACATGAAGAAGATTCACCTTCAAGTGAACTCAAGACTTGGATTGAGACGGACTCAGATGAAAACGATAAAGATTCTGATGATGGACTTGTATGCTTGGTTGCAAAAGATGATGATGATTATGACTATGATGACTTCTCAAACGATATTCCTGATATGAAGGTCTTGAACAAACCAGTCAAGAAACATGTATGTCAATCAAAGGTGAAAAAGAAGAAAGGACCCACAATCAGTGAGCTCGTTGAACAAGGATGCTTTACTCCAGCTCAAAATGATGGTGGGCTATTGTTTTCAAGATGTGATCTGAGTGCAAGGAGCAAATTCATAAAGGAAGCTAGTATTAAATCACCGGTTGTACCAATGTCTAAAATTAAGGATGATGTAGCTCTTGAAAAGCAAGAAAAATTGTTCAAAGAAGCTGAAAAGGTAATTACTAGATTTGGTGATATGAAGGAAGCTTTAGCACTATCATGTGATGAAATTTCCCAGCTTAAGACAGAGAAATCTCTACTAAAATCTTAACTCACCGTCCTTAAGGAGTAGGTAAAGAGCATGACTCCTCTTACTGATAAAAATACTTTTCTAACAGAACAGAACTCACTACCTAAAGTTCAAAACGAGGAATTGATTACTCAAATTACTTATATCAAAAAGATTACAAATGAATGTTCCAATTCTTGTGTCACTATGGAAAGTATCTTTGAATCTCAAAAAGCCAGTGGTGATAAATGAGGCTTGGGATTCACATCAACTAGTGACAACTTTAAGTGTGATATCTTTTGTGAAAGAGATAGTGATTTTACACCCCAGCAAACTCTTGAAATTTCCAAGGAAAAATATTCTAATTCTAAGGGTAAAGGACAGGGACACGTCCAAAGACAAACATTCCATTATGTCTACCCAAAGAATCAACTTGGAAAAGCTAAAGGGAATGATATAGCTACAGATGAACCATGTTCCAGCAAAATTATTCTTGAGACAAGGTGCACTCCTTCTCCGAGTGAACATTATGCGCCTAGGAGCCACGCGCCTCTTCGCTGTGCGCCTCCTCGCCCTATGCGCCTTCCTAGAAAAAGCGCTCCAAAATTTCAAAAGAATTTTTTTGTTAAGGCCGATTCATCTGACCAAATTAAGAATGCTATCTCAAAGAAAAGTAAGGAGTTTATGAAAACTCATGTGATTGGTAGCTTTCATAATTGTTTTGTTTGTGATTGTTCTGGTCATAAGGCCGTAGAATGCCTTTTGCGATTCACTCCCAATGCCAAAGGACGTAACAATCCTAATGTCAAATAAGAGTGGGGTGTCAAAAGTTGCTAACCCTAGGACTCAAAAAGGAATAAAGGGGACCCGCTTTAATGTCTAAATTTCAGGTTCTTTGCTTCATGGCTGGATCTTTAAAAGCTAAAACATATGAATGGATTCTCGACAGTGGATGTTCTAGACACATGATTGGAGATATTACTTTACTTAAAGATGTTCATGAAGAAAGAGGTCCCTCAGTAACAATTAGTGATAATAATAAAGGACAAGTTGTAGCATATAGAAAGCTCAAGAAATACAAAGTATGCATTGAAAGAGTCTCTCTCGTTGAAGGACTCAAGCATAATCTTCTATCCATATCTCAATTCTGCGACAAAAGGTTAAAATGTCATTTTACTTCAAAGAAATGTCTTATCAAGGATGGCAAAACCGGAGTAACTCTACTTACTGGATATCGTAAGACAAATATTTATCTTATTGATTTTCAAAATATGAACTCTAGTACTAATATTTGTTTTGTAGCAAAAAGTGTGAGCGAAAACAGTTGGCTATGGCACAAGCGCTTAAGTCACTTGAACTTCAAGTATTTATCTAAACTCAGTAGGAACAATCTTGTTAAAGGACTTCCCAAAGTTGCTGATCATCATGACAGAAAGTGCGCCGCATGTCAACTTGGCAAACAACCAAAACAGTCCTTCTCTAGCAAGATAAATCCTTCAACTTCTAGATGTTTGCAACTGCTTCACATTGACTTGTTTGGACCAGTTACCACTGCAAGTATTAGAGGAAACAAATATACTCTAGTCATAGGGGATGATTATTCAAGATATACATGTGTGGAAATGATGATCTCAAAAGATAATTGCTATGATATCTTAACCACTCTCTTTATACTGCTCCAAACACAAAAATAAGATGACATCGTTAGTGTTCGATCTGACAATGGAACAAAATTTATAAACAACGGTGTTACTCGATATTGTGATGATCATGGAATAGATCATAAATTTTCAACTGCTGGAGTTCCTCAACAAAATGGCTTTGTGGAAAGAAAGAATAGAACGTTGATTGAGGCTGGAAAAACGATGATAGCTGAAGCCAAACTACTTAAGTACTTTTGGGAAGAAGCTGTCAACACTGCATGTTTTACTCAAAATCGTTCCCTCATAAACAAAACTCACAACAAGACTCCATATGAACTTTGGTGTGGTAGAGCTCCCAACATTGCTTTCTTTAAAATCTTTAGATGCAAATGCTATATCCTCTACAACGGAAATGAACGTAGAGGTAAATTCGATGCCAAAGCTGATGAAGGTATTTTTTTGGGTATGTTAAACATTCAAAAGCTTTTCGTGTTTTTAATAGATCTACTTTAGTAATAGCTGAATCTGTACATGTTACTCTCGATGAACATTCTCTCATTGAGCCACATTTGGCTCCAAATAATTCTGATGATTCTGTTGAGTCTATTGAGACAGGTGTCCCTACACAAGTTGCGCCTACACAAGATCAGAATATATCAACTCAAGGAAATCCATCTACATCAGTTACTCCTAATTCTAATGATGATGCGTCTAGTGAGACTTCTGTTACGCCTCCTACAAATGTTGCGCCTGAAATGTCTCATGCACCTCAATCTACTACTTTACATGATGTTACTCCCATAATCAATTCTTAACCAGTTCAACCCCCTAATTTTGATGACTTTGAATCCGGTGAAGATATACCAATAGAAGACCTTCAAATTAGAACTACTCAACCTAACTTACCTCATGAGGTTCGTGAAGTTAGAGACCACCCAATCACTAATATCATTGGTGATCTCAATGTTGGGGTTCGTGCAAGGAGAGCAATAAACTTTGATGCTTATACTGCATTTATCCCTTAAATTGAACCAAAGAAGGCTGATGAAGCGCTCCAAGATCCAAATTAGGTTGTTGCTATGCAAGAAGAACTCAATCAATTTGAATTTGCAAGGTTTGGACTTTGGTTCCAAGACCACATGATCAAGGAGTGATTTGTATAAAATGGATGTTCAACAAGATGGATGAGAATGGAACCATCATAAGAAATAATGCAAGGTTGGTTGTACAAGGCTATAGGCAAGAAGAAGGAATTGATTATGATGAAACTTTTGCGCCCGTAGCAAGACTTGAAGCTATCAGAATTTTTCTAGCTTATGCTGCTCACAAGAACTTCAAGTTATATCAAATGGATGTGAAGAGCGCGTTTCTAAATGGTGAACTCCAAAAACAAGTCTATGTAGCTCAACCACCTAGATTTAAAGCCTCAAAATTTCTAAATCATGTTTACAAACTCCAGAAAGCTTTGTATGGACTCAAGCAAGCTCCAAGAGCATGGTACGATACACTATCCAAGTTTCTCATTAAGAAAGGCTTCACGCGCGGTTAAATTGATACTACTCTTTTCATTTCCAAACATAATGGTCGTAAATTACTTGTTCAAATTTATGTTGATGATATTATATTTGGTTCTACTAATGAATTATTGTGCAAGCGCTTTGATAAACTTATGAAGAGAAAGTTTGAAATGAGCATGATGGGAGAACTCACTTTATTTGCCGGGCTTCAAATAAAGCAAATTAATGAAGACATATTTATTAATCAAGCAAAGTATACAAGAGATCTTATCAAAAAGTTTGGACTTGAAAATGCTAAAGCATAGGATACTCCAATGGCCACCGGTAACAAACTAGACAAAGACTTGAAAGGTAAAAAGGTTGACCAAACTCTTTATAGAGGTATGATTGGATCTCCCTTTTATCTTACTGCTAGTAGGACTGATATTATGTTTAGTGTTGGTGTTTCGATCATTATCAATCTGATCCTAGAGAAGCACATTTGATTGTTGTGAAACGTATTATAAGATATCTATTTGGTACTATTAATCTTGGACTTTGGTACACCAAAGATTCAAACTTTAAACTTGTAGGTTACTCAGATGCAGATTATGCAGCATGCACAATTGACAAGAAAAGTATTAGTGGCACTTATCATTTTCTTTGATATAGACTTGTTGCATGGGCTAGTAAGAAATAAGCTTTAGTGTCTGTCTCAACTACGGAAGTAGGATATATTGCTGCTGGAAGTTGTTGCTGTCAGATTCTATGGATGAAGCAACAATTGGTGAACTATGATATCATTGAAGAAAATTGTCCTATCTATTGCGACAACACTTCAACAATTGCAGTTTCAGAAAATTCTGTCATGCATTCAAAGACCAAACATATAGACATCAAATATCATTTTCTCAAGGACCACGTGGAAAAAGGGAATATTCATTTAGAGCATGTGGGAACCGACTATCAAATCGCTGAATTCTTACAAAAGCACTTGATGCAAAAAGGTTCATTTTCTTGAGAAGAGAAATGGGTATGCTTGAACTCAAATAAGTCCATATAATTTTGTCACTACTAATGATTTCTTTTGTCTTGTAATTTCTATATAAAATATAGGTACATATGAATTTCAAGGTTTTAAAGAAACCTTATGCGCCAAGGTCATATCATGCGCATAGTGATGATTGCGCGCCTCTATTGGATCATGCGCCTAATGCACATTGCGCCTGACCCACGTGCCTAATTATAATGATGTGCCTACATACTCCATGCGCGTCATTTATTATCAGTGATCGAATGTTTTATTTTTCACAAAGACCATGTATGTACTTTTGCATTTAATATTTGTTTTGTCCTATGTCTTGTCATAGACATTCTTTGATTGTTCAAGGGTACTTGTGCAATTAATTTTCACTCGTTTTTCTTTTTTCAAATTTTATTTTTTGAGGATATATTGTTTGATTTATGCACCCCAAACTTATACCAAAACAAATGTTTTTGGTGTTTGTGCATAAAAATCTAAACTTGTTCATACACTTATGAGGGAAGTGGAACAGTTTTTTGGGTCATTTCGTGCCACATTATCGTCCTTTTTATGACACTCTCATAAATTTTTGACCACTACTCCACTTCTTTCTATTTTTACTCCATAACTGCATTTCCCACTTCCCCACTACCCTAAAACCCTAGAACTATAAATAGCACCTAAACCCTTCCCACTACCATTCTTGTGCTACACTACTCTCTCTCTCTCCTACCAAACACTCTGCAACTTTTTCTCTCTCTCACCCGTCACTCTCTTTTTCTGCTCTCCCTCTCTACTTGCTCTTTCTCTCTTTCTTTCTCAAATTTCATCATATTTATATATTAATGGTTCCTAAGAAATCTACAACAACTAAATCCAAAGCTCCTCAAGGTGAAATGGTATGATTTCTACACTTTTTAACCCTTTAATTTATGTTTTGTATTTTTTGGAAATTGGGTTTTTATGTTCGAAGTACTCAGATTTCTTCTCTCTTCATTTCTCTGTTATTTATTGATCGTTGTTGAAATCGTTTATTGGGTTATGTTTGTATTGTGATTTCAAATCTTTAGAGAGTAACTTTTCGACGATCAATGCTCTATATCTTGCGAATCTGAAGATTGTTTAATTTTTGTATTTTCGTATTTTCGGACATATAATTACATTTTCTAGATTTGTTGTTGATTCGTTCATGCTTTTTTAGTATATTACTGATCCTCGTGTTCTTGTGGTCATTTTGACATATTATTTGTTAGATTTGGTGAAGTTTCATGATTTCTATGTTCTTCGTGTTCTTGGTGTTCTTCGAGCATTGATGCTTTGTTCTTTGTGTTCTTCATATTTCTAACATAATTAGGGTCTTATGATTCTTGAAACATTATTTTTTTCATATTTTTATCTTTTTGATCTATAATGTGTCATGTTTATGATTTTATTGCATTTTTATGCTAAGTATAACCTTAAATTCAATGGTATACGCCTAAGTACTTAGTTATGCGCCTATAGTCATATGCGCCTCTCTATATGCGCCTAACATCATACGTAGTCAATTTTTATTTATGTCTAATTTTTACTTACTATTTTCATAGAGCCATAACAATGCTCCTCGTAAACTTTATGCGCCTCTAATCTATGCGCCTATTTTTGTATGCGCCTTGTGCAATACTAATGTTATGCGCCTAAAAGTTACCTTGTTCATTTTATGCTTCAAAGATAGTGGAGTGCTTCCATTATTCAAGATGGAAGAATCTTTTTATACGCCTCTTTTGGTTGATGAATTCTTCTCAACAGTCGTCATTACCACTACAGAGGTTAATGAGTTCCCCAGATACACTATTGATGCTACAGTTCATGGCACCCCAGTCCACATTTCGTATGGCACGTTCCGTGATCTATTGGAGTTCCAAGTATATGGTTTTTCCATGTCCTATTCTCTAGCCACGCAAAATGTGATGGCGCAGGGATTTCTCAAAATTCACACTCTTCAGATTAACATTAAATCTGTTGAGATTCATGATGATGGTGACTTACTCAAGCATATAGTGCATTTGGTGATTGCTTCCATAGTGTTAAAAACTGGAAATGTCAACCGCTTCACGGTGGAACAATGGGAGTATACTGCTGCTATAATAGGAAAGACCAAACTCAACTGGCCTCGAGTTCTTCTAAAAAATTTGATGGAGCAGATTGAGAAATATCACAAAAATATGGCTGATGGATAAACCAAATTTAAAACTCATTGTCGTTTAATGACAAAGGTTTTTCTCACCTATCCCGAGCTTCATAACTTCATTCTAATGAATCCAGAATTACACTATGAAGATGTTCCAGTGTTTGGAACTGATAGCTTGATTCTCAAAAAGCGCAGAAAGAAGCCTGCTAAGCGCGCAGTTGGTGTAAAAATTAAGGATGCTGCTGAAGGCTTAGTTGATGAAGAGACTGAGTCAGATGGAGAAGCGCAGCAGGGAGCAAACAATGATTGCGTAGATAACGAAGTTACTGATGGTGCAACAACTGGCGCTACTACAAGCGCAGCAGCTGGTGCAGAGACTGATAAAGTAAAAGGGATAGCTGAAGGTGAAGAAGGGTTAAATGAAGAAGGCATAATGGAACGCAGAAGGGTTCAAAGAGGGCATGCGCCCAGGGAGTTGAATCGGGGTATGACAGACTTTTTTGAGTACGGGGGTATACCTACAAAGCGCACAAGGGTGCAGACTGATGATGATAAACTGATGAAACAAGCGCAAGAAGCCAACAGGCTTAAGGTGCAGAAGAAGAGAGATGAAGAGTTTCGGTAAAAATGAGCTGCTGATTTGGCTAAAGCAGAAAGGCTTAAGGGTGCAGGCTCTAGCGTATATGTTCAATGCACAACTGCACGCCCTGCGCCTGCTCCTCGTGTGCCTTCTCCAACAACAACAACAACTGCAACAAAAACAACATCAATTAGCGCCTCCTAAACTAACTCCTCAAAAACAGCAATTCAGAGATCAACTTTTTTCAGAGTTATTTGGTGATCTTGGGGACGAACCAAGTCAGGGGGAGCAAGTGCCCCTTAAGAGGCGCAGAACCATTCATGCACCCTCTACTCATGCGCCTCCCCTTATTACAACTATTCCATCAACCATTGATTCCAGCACCCAACAAATGCTTGATGAAGCTTTTGGGAATTCTGATGATGAGTATCTTTTGTCCCTTCCACGTGCTCCTACTCCAAATCCTGCTCCACGTATTCCCTTTACTACTCCTACTCGTGCGCCTCCACCTCCTCAAACCCCCTCTGAATTGGGATTGATTCTTGATATGTTAAAGCAACTCCAGCAAGACCAGACGCGCATATAATCGCAATTAGAGCTTTATACTTCCATGATTGTGAGCCAAGCTGATGAGATTCCTGCCATTAAGGGGGTGATGGCACGTATAGGGGGAGACATCAAGTACAAGCACTTCCTCACTCCTCAAAAATGGAATGACGCAATAAACCAAATGAATGATCTATTTAAAGCCACTCTTGCTTCTATCCGTGACAAGATAGATGGAGGCATCAAATTCAATGAAGGCCAAGATTTCATTGATGCGATCAAAGATGTGGAAGCGAGTGTTGCGTCTGACATTAGGAAGCTGTTTGAGATGGTAGCAGGAGATAGTAAAAAAATGTTAAATGTGGTTGATAAACTGAAAGAAGTGAAGGATGAGCTTGAAGTTTTGGGAGTAACTGTTGGATATTATGCCCTAGACCCTTGAGAAAGGCCTATACGTTACATCATAGCTTCATTGTTATAGAGATAACAAACCTGATTATTATATCTTTTGCATGTTTATTATAATAATAATCATTGTCCCTAGAACTTATAAAGAGCTAGCATGAGTTTAATGGATAATCATATGATGATTATGGTGCATAGGATGCAGATTAAACTTGTGGGTACTTGTTGGAGAACAAGGTACTGGATAAACCCATTATGAGATTTATGTCATGGTCAAATGTTATAATTAAATCTCATAATAGTCATACCATTTGAATCCTTAGACCTGAGATTATCATGGTCTTCCACATGATGAAAATTATGTTTGACGTACTCAAATGCTACCCTTAATCGGGTGGTTATAAAGGCTACGGTTGGCATAATCGGATTCTTGTAGGGAAGAATGATAAGTCAAGATGTGATTTGTCCCTCTCTCAAGAGAGATATCTTCTTGGCCACTCGATGAGTGATATTGATGATAGTGCATGTCCATGCCCAAATGAATTGATGTAATCAATGTCATTTTCTCAATCTACTCAAGATCGAGAAAGCATTGGACAACATAAGTTGACGTAAACCATGACTTATGTCCAATATGATATCGCGTGACAAAGGGATTGTGATATGTTCTATAAGGTAACTTTGGACTTTCAAAGTTATACTAATTGGGTAGTCATAATGGCTTGCTAGAGTCCGCTTATGACTTACGGGTTCTGAGTGGTTCGGACTGTTGGTAGTGGTTCCCTAGGCACGTTTAATAAACGTTGTAATTGTTATCATTTATTTCATATCAGTAAAGAGATGTTTTGATTATTATTGTTGTTCATGTTTACTTATAATAATCTCCGTCCCTAGTACTTGTTAAGCACTAGTATAAAGGCTAAATAATCATGGGATGATCATGTTAAATTTATGGGTACTTTTTTGGAACAAGGTACTGGACATGACCCGCTGTATGAGATTTATGTCATGGTCCATGTCGTACATATATCTCATATTAGTTATGTCATTCGAATCCTTAGACATGAAATTATTATAGTCTTCCACTTGATGAACATTATGTTTGACATATTCAAACGCTACCTTTAACCGGGTAGTTATAAAGTGTATGATTGGCATAATCAAATTCACGTAGGGAAGAATAGTAAGCTAAATGGATTTGTCCCTCTTCGGAGAGATCTCAAGCTTAGGCCTCTCGTAGGAATGATGTTGATGAAAATGTTCGGCCGGACTCAAATGAATTGATTAGATTAATGTAATTTGGATTATCAACATATTCGGAATCGAGAAAGTATTGAACAAAAACAAGTTGACCGTTTGACCATGACTTGTGTTCAATGAGATCGTGGACAAAGGGATTGTGACATATTCTAAAGGAATTCGAACTTGTATCTAGTTATACTATTTGGGTAGGTATGACGGTTTGCTAGAACCTAATCATATCTTATGGATTCATGTTTGAACCCATTTCCAACTTAGTATAATCCTAGAGGGTCACACACAATAGAACGAATCCTTAAAGGACTATATTGGAAAATTAAGGCTCTCTGATCCTGGTGTGCGACCGCACAAACCAGGCTGGGCGGCCGCACATGTTTGGGCGACCGCACACCTGATTTTGGGCAGCCGCACAGTGAGTCGGGACATATTTCCTGATTTAATTAGGAAAAGGATTTTGGACGGGTTTTGACACAAGTTTCCTATTTGGAATAGGTCTAACTTGTATATAAACAGCCGAATTCGGCCAGAACTTAACCCTAGATTTTGTGCAAGTCTCCAAAGAGTTTGAGAGAGTTTTATTTTGTTCTAAGACATCCTAGATTGAAGAACAAAATTATACACAAAATATTATTCCATATAGTTCATATTAATTGTGAAAACGTGTTTCACAATTTTGGTCTAGCAACCAAGATCAAGTGTTCTTGATATTCGTTCAAGGTGTGGATACCGCTAGAGGGTGAAGCTCATCATCTTCAAAGTTCATGTTCTTACTTGTTCGTGATTAAAGCTTCAATTTCTCCACCTAGATCAAAGACCAAACTCAAAGTCATCAAGGGTTACTCTTTCTAGTATTCATATTGCAAGTATTTGATTTAATCATATGAACGGATCTATGGGCTTTGGGTTTCATAAAATTTTAAATGCTATTTTCCGCTGCGCATGTTACTTGGAAACCCAACACGGACTCGTTGCCAACTTAGTATAATCTTATTGGGTCACACACAATAGAATGGTTTGGAAAAGGATGAAATCTGGGAATTTGAGAAAAGGCACCGTACAGCTTGGTGGTAGGAGTACGGATCTTGTAGAGCCGTATGGCGCCCCCTCCCGTACCTGGCCAGATTCTGAGGATTTCTTGTGTGACAAGGAATCCCGATCCCAAAAGGAATTAGGTGAAACCCTCATATAAATATATGTAGCCGGGTTTGACAGCCTCTAATGTTGATTTTGGAAATCAATACACATTGTTTTAGAAATAATAAAATATAGAGAGGTAGGATTATTTATTTTGAGATTTTGAATCATCAAAATACAATAATCAATGGAGCAAAATAATTCCTATGAAGAAATCGTTTCTTCACCAAGCCTTGGATCTAGCAATCAATCAAGAAGGTTTTCTTGAGTCCGTTCGACGTGTGGATACTGGTAGAGGGTGTTCGCTTTTTAACACCTAAAGTCCGTGTTCATGGATTCGATATTCAAGGGTATGTTTCTTTCATCCTGTATTTAATTTAATCAACATGCACAGATCCGGGCTCATGGGTGTTTGATCTTATGTTTATTCCGCTGCGCATGATGCATCAAAACCCAATAATAACATCATATAGCATAGATGCTCGCAGAAGAAAATGCGCCCTCTACTCTAGTACCTGGAAAGGCTAGTACGCCTACCCACATATTCTAGTGCGCCTGCTGTTGATGTCAGTGCTCTTTTATCAAAGTTAGATGTATTGAAAGAGATCATTGTAACTCATTTCAATGCAGCCCATTCCAGCGCAGACAAGCGCGTAAAGCTGCATTTGCTGATATCCTATTGTCCCAAAACGCTGTTGAAGCACATATCCAGCTATTAGCTAGAAATTTCTCACAATAACAAGCCATTATTCAGAGATCAATGGATGAGTATCAGAATACCAATGATGGTCATTTGCGGTACATTAGAGATGGTGTGCCTGAAACTTTTTCTTCTATCAACTGCACTTATCAACTTTCGAAGCAGATTGCGCGCTCAGTCAATAATATAGAAGAAAGATTGAAAGATGATGACACGCCTATGTAGACACCCCGCCTTGGACAGCTTACCCCGATTGCTGTGAATACGTGTGTTTAAAATTGGGAATATTTATAGCAACATTAAAAATATGAGAGTCGCCACGTTGTTTTAATTATAGCCAAAACATTGAGAAAAAGCAATTATTTACAAGTAAATGGGTTTGGGGGTCAAATTACGACAAGAAAAGAATATCAAGTTATCATTCCTATCGCTCGAATGATCGGTCTTTCTATCATGATGAATGTGTTAGTAGTGTGTTAGTGATTGAGATCGAATCCGAAGATTTCCTACGTTCCTCTCAAAGTGAGAAGCTCAGGTCAGTGTAGTTCGAGAAGAATTTAGAATAGGCAGAAGAATTGGGATCATGCATAATGAGGGGGAAATTACCTAAAGATTAGGGTTTAGAAGTAGTTCCTAGATCGTGTTCGGGTTGATGAACCCTAGATCATCATCGGCTATGAAATAACATATAAACATGAAGATCGCAACCTTAAATATAGCATAAATAAGGCTTTAATCTATGAATATGATGAACATGCGAGGAACATATTATGAACATATGAATATCATGAAGAACATATGAATAAACATGCTTAGAACATGAATATTATGGATCTACACTAAGAACATGACAATAATATGAAGAAAAGTTAGAAAAACTTACCTATGTTGGCAAGAAATAAACCTAGATCTTCTTGGGATTCTTGAGAGTGTTCTTGGGAGCTTGAAATTCTTGATTAGAGAGCAAATTCGTCACTTAGGGAGCCTAAGGTTGATCAAAATTCGGACCTTTAACCAAGAGGTGTGGATGGCTTTATATAGTGAATTGATGGAGGGATCAGACGGCTGAGATCTCCTGAGGCGAAGATGGCCGCGTGGCCATGGTCGAATGTGGCCGCGTGGCCAAGGTCGAATGTGGCCGCGTGGCCATCATTCTTGGCTACGTGATTTTCAAGCTAGGGTTTTATTTGGTTTATGGAAACCCTATTTTGGCCGGCCATTTTTAAGATGTTCTAGAATAATGAGATATATTTTGGGAATCCGGGACAAGTATTTTCAAGGTTTCTAATTCCTATAAAGTCCTTGTATATTTGGGAAAGCCCTAATAAACTCATTTTCAGATCGGGTACTAACAGTATCCCCTCGGCGACGCTTCTTGCAGGGCAATGGGGGGTCGACAATAAAAGAAGGATCCATTCTGAAACATGAGTTTCAAAACAGATGAAGGGTGATGGGACGGCTGAACCTTGGCAGGCGACCTACGTATCCACGGGGGAATCAAGGCAAACGTAGTTGAAATCTATTAGGGAAATTGTAAACGATTGTCCTCTGGTGTGGAGCAACACCTTTCGCCGGGGATAAATTTGAGTTATGAAGGAAACATCTGCTGGGGATGAGAAATGACCACGTCGGTCGGGTGACTGAACCTTTTCAGGCTTCCTACGTATCCTCAGAGGAATCAAGCCGGTCGTAGTTCGGAGATGCGAACAATAATGGTGCGAGATATAAAGACGGCGGGGTCTAAATAATCCCAAGATAAAAATGGTAATAGCCGGAGCTCACGCGATATAGAGATAGACGAGCCTCTGTCAATCGCAATAACATGTGTTGGATCTTATGCAATATAGAGGTAGACGGGCCTTTGTCAATCGCAATAGATCTAGAACACACATGATATAGAGGTAGACGGGCCTCTGCAAATCATGATGGTAAATGCTGGATCTTACGCAATGTAGAAACAAATGAGCTTCTCTCAACCGCGACAGATCTAGAACACACATGATATAGAGGTAGACGCGCCTCTGTGAATCATAATGATAAATGCTGGATCTTACGCAATGTAGAAACAAACGAGCTTCTCTCAACCGCGATAGATCTAGAACACACATGATATAGAGGTAGACGGGCGTCTGTGAATCATGATGGTCCTAAGCAAGTGTTCGGGGTGCACGCAATATAGAAATAGACGGGTTTCTGTTAATTGCGGTGAAGGTTTCGAGAGAGATAAAAATTTTGAGGGGCTTTCCGGACCCAAAGGTAATGTGTTGATGGACTCTCGAGGAGTCACAAAGGTGAACAACTCTTGGTGAATCGCGAAGGTAAAGGACTCTTGGGGAGTCATAAAGGTAAAGGACTCTTGGGGAGTCCCAAAAGCGACGATCACACTAAGCGTAGTGTTTGGGTTCCACTCATCCTAAATTAGGAAGGAATGCATAACATGCGGCTACGAGCCATTGAGACCAAGGCATTAGGTAAGGGACATTTTGCTTGGTTGCCTAGAGGTAGGACCTAAGGCTTTTTAAGGAAAGGGAATAAGGAAGATGGTGATCTCCTAATTTTGAGATAGGGATGCCAAAGATGTCACGGCTTCTTGGGCTTTAGATTATGTCTTGGAGATAGTGTGGGTTTCCTAGGTTTACGGGCTAGGGATTGGAGAGGTTGAACATGAGGAGAGTATTGTATCCTAGGCTCAGGGCTTGGGCTTGGAGAGGTTGAGGTTAATGATTGGGAATTTCCTAGATTTTAAGGCTATGGTTTAGAAATATCCTAGGCTTCGAGGCTAGGGTTTAGGGTTGTGGTAGCTTAAGAGGTAGCGAATGTGTTAAGGATGGGAGTTGGAAAGGTTGTGTCTTCCTAGGATTAAGACTGGGGATTGCTAATATTGATGCTAGGGTTCACCGTTTTCTGGGATTGGTGACTATGGCTTGAAAAGGAACGTTGTAACCTAGGATTTATGCTAGGGTTTAAGTCTAGGGATTGTAAGCTTCCTATATTTTGAGAGTAAGGTGTAGGAATTTCTTAGGTCTAGGACTAGGGTTTAAAGGGAATGTTGAATCCTAGGCTCGATGCTAGGGTTTAGAGAGGAGGATGCAGTTTCCTAGGCTTGGGGCTAGGGTTTGGAGCGAATGCAACTTCCTAGGCTTGAGGCTAGGGTTTGGAGTGAATATGACTACCTAGGAATGAGGCTAGGGTTTAGAGAGAGTGCGACTTCCTAGAATCAAGGCTAGGGTTTAGAGTGAATATGACTACCTAGGCTTGAGGCTAGGGTTTAGAGAGAGTGTGACTACCTAGGCTTGAGGCTAAGGTTTGGAGTAAATATGACTACCTAGGCTTGAAGCTAGGGTTTGGAGTGAATATGACTACCTAGGCTTGAGGCTAGGGTTTGGAGAGAATATGACTACCTAGGCTTAAGGCTAGGGTTTGGAGAGAGTGCGACTACCTAGTCTTGAGGCTAGGGTTTGGAGTTAATATGACTACCTAGGCTTGAGGCTAGGGTTTGGAGAGAATATGACTTCCTAGGCTTGAGGCTAGGGTTTGGAGAGAGTGCGACTACCTAGGCTTGAGGCTAGGGTTTGGAGTGAATATGACTACCTAGGCTTGAGGCTAGGGTTTGGAGAGAATATGACTTCCTAGGCTTGAGTCTAGGGTTTGGAGAGAGTGGGACTACCTAGGCTTGAGGCTAGGGTTGAGAGAGAGTGCGACTACCTAGGCTTGAGGCTAGGGTTCGGAGAGAACGCAACTTCTTAGGCTTGAGGCTAGGGTTTTGAGAGAATGATATGACTACCTAGGCTTGAGGCTAGGGTTTAGAGAGAATGTGACTTCCTAGGTTCGGGGCTAGGGTTTGGAGAGAACGCAACTTCCTTGGATTGAGGCTAGGGTTTGGAGAGACTGTGACTACTTAGGCTCGGGGCTAGGGTTTGGAGCGAATACGACTACCTAGGCTTGAGGATAGGGTTTGAAGCGAATATGACTACCTAGGCTTGAGGATAAGGTTTGGAGAGAATGATATGACTGCCTAGGCTTGAGGCTAGGGTTCAGAGATAATGTGACTACCTAGGCTCGGGGCTAGGGTTTGGAGTGAATATGACTACCTAGGCTTGAGGCTAGGGTTTGAAGCGAATATGACTACCTAGGCTCGAGGCTAGGGTTTGGAGAGAATGATATGACTGCCTAGGCTTGAGGCTAGGGTTTAGAGAGAATGTGACTTCCTAGGCTCGGGGCTAGGGTTTGGAGATAATGCAACTTCCTAGGCTTAAGGCTAGGGTTTGGAGAGAATATGACTACCTAGTCTCGGGGCTAAGGTTTGGAGCGAATATGACTACCTAGGCTTGAGGCTAGGGTTTAGAGAGAATATGACTTTCTAGGCTTGAGGCTAGGGTTTAGAGTGAATATGACTACCTAGGCTTGAGGTTAGGGTTTGGAGACCGGAAGTATTTGAAGGTTGGTCATGGTTTAGACTTAAGAAAGTTTGAGGTCTAGGAGTGTTATGGTTTGGGGCAGGTGAGTTTGATACCTCGAGGATTGGTAGGCTTGATAGGTCAGACCTAGGCTTAAGAAAACCATACTAGAGTACTAGGGTTTAGCTAGGGTAAGACTCGGATGGGTGTTAAGGAGACTGGGGCCTAATGGAATGTAAGATGCTTTCGAAGGCTAGACAGGGTAGCCTTGGGACATAAGGCTTTGCAGCGGGTAAGTCTTTTGTCCTAAAGGATGGAGTTTTGAGGTCAACCTAGGAGCTATGGGTTAGGATTGGATGATCCTAATGTCTAACAAGTTACGGGTTTAGAGCGGGCATGGCGGGTCTGGATCCTAAGGTTTTGAGAGTTTAGGCTAGGTGCAAGCCATAGGTGTGGGAAATGGGTTTGGAGATGTGACCACGTTGGCGCTTAGGATAGGAATTGAGTCTCAAAGACTTTACTCGAGCACAATAGGTACCTAATAGGATTGGGTATGTTTAGGACCTAAGTTTGTCCTAGAGGCCATGTGCTTGACCAAGCTCATTTGGCAATGGTGGAGGTAGGTTTGGTATGGGACCAATGGTGTTAAGGACACGGGTTTTAACCGGATGGGTTTTGAGATTTCTATGGCATGGCACGGTACGCGGGAGATCCTATGTGTTTGGACTCATAGGGGGAGCGAGGTTTGCGATCTAAGGAGTTTAATGGGATGATCACGTAAGTTCGAGGTTAGGACTCAGCTTGGATTAAGTAGGTTGGAGACCTAAGGGGTTAAAGGCCAGACTGGGTAGTCTTTCGAGGCTAACGGGTGACACCAACATGGTAGAGGGGTTTAGACCTAGGAGGTATAGACGGCTTAGATTCAGTTGGTCGGACCAAGCAGGCTTGGGTACTAAAGATTTTTAAGGGCCGAGATCTAAGACTATAGACATAGAGGGTAGACAGTTTTGTGATCTAAAGGGTTTAGGGGTTGAGACCTAAGGTGTGGATAAGATATGCTAGAGATCTAAAAGATAGGTGTTTGGTAGACTTGAATGGGCTTGGGATCTAAGGGAACATTCAATAGGTTAGACTGGATAGACCTAAGAGGATAAGATAGCCAGGGCTTAGATGGGGTAAGAACGAGTATGTGTTGGTAGGTTTGAGTTCTAGGAGATCGGGTAGGCTCGGGACCTAAGGTTTTGAATCAAGTAGGTTTGGGTCCTAGAGAGTTGAGGGTTTAGGCATAGAGGTCTCCTAAAGTGTGGGAGATAGGGAAAGGACTGAGTCAACTCCAAGAATCACAGAGATGGGTCTCAGATGGACCGAGGATGTATTTTCAATTTTGTGGAGACCAAGAGTGCGGGTTTATAAACAAAGTGTCAGGAAAGAGAAAACTTTTGTAAGTGTTATGATTTTATAAAAATTCCTTATAATTAATTATGATTCTAACAAATTCAAAGAACTCGTCACGCGCCGAGTTTGACGATGAGGGGTGCCCTTCCGCTAACTATATCCTTGTTGAAGCCCCGGTATTCTCCAAGAAACCACATAGTCGACCCATCCTGTTGGGGATTCTATAGTTTTGTGAGTATCCTCCCTCCTTTGAGAAATTCTACGTCGAGCTTGATGATGAGGGATGCCCTTCTTCTAAGCACGTGCTTTGTTGAAGCCCCGGTATTCTCTGAGAAACCACATAGTTGACCCATCCTGTTGGGGATTCTCTAGTTTTATGAGGGCATAGAGCGAGGTATTCCTACCTCCTTTAACACGCACCATTTTTTCTGCCTAGACCGCCCTTGCGGGTTTTCAATCTAGCGGGCATCTCTTTTGCGTCATTTTTTTTTGAAATCATTCAGTCGACTAAAAAAAAAGGAAAAAGAATTGTTTGAAAACATGCAGGGGCATTTTAGAGAGAGAAAGAGAGAGAGAGCGAGAGTGCTCGACTCTTTGGACAATTTATGAGAGGTATATGTACCAACGGAAGGAAGCCCCTGCTTGATAGAAAGTAAGTGTTTGGCTCTTCCTAGATTGTAGAACAGAAGACTTGTCGAGACATTTAAAAATTGTTTTATTCAAGATTCTCATTTGATTGCTCGAGAATGGACCTCGTTAGTTAATTAATGAGTTCTGGTTAATGGGTACACAAGTAGCCTCAAAATAATAAATGTTTTGATCAATTGCGAGTGAAGAAACCAGAAGTAGAAATATGGGGGAAGAAAGAAGAGAAGGAAGATTGGCTCGAGGTGGGTTGTGTATATTTTGGACCGGACCCAAAGGTTGCCTACGTTCCTCTCAATGTGAGAAGCTCAGGTCCGCGTAGTTCGAGGGAGGCTCGGCTGATGATGAAGTTGGGTTTGAGTTTAGGGGTCTGAGGCTCGTTTGTCGCGATAGGTTGCTGTAAGGATCCCGCCCCAAAAAAAACACGAGCACGTTTCAAGGGCGAAATACCAAACGCGGGAACCGGACCAATTTAATGGAGTCGCCACATTTTGTTAATTTTAAACCCAACAAAATGACAAATGTTTGAGTTCAAAGGTTCGGAGATCAGGTTACAACTTGGGAAGAGTTTTTACGTCCTCCCAAGTTGCCTCGGACAAAGCCGAGTCTCCCTTGTTAGTTAACAAAAGTGCATGTGTGTGTGTGTGTTTTAACGGAAAATCTTTGTTTTAACTTTTTATTCATCTTTTCAACTGAAAAGGGGTTTGTTCGACAAGAAAACCGAAGAAAGAAGGGCAAAATGGTCAATCTCCCCATACGGCCAAAGTAGCCGTACGGATGGGGAGACCACTCCTGGGATTTTACAGTTTGTTCAAGCAACAGTCCAGTTCCAGGCAGAAACAGAGCATTCTGCTTGAACTGGACCAAACTGTTCTGATTCCAATTTGTTATTCCAACATAAAACAACATTAACAACTCATTCTTATGCCATTCGATCATCAAAGAACCTCCTAAAACAAGAGTTTGGGCATGATCAAAGGCAATCATGGGAGAAACATGAAAAAGGTGGCCAATATGCCCTTTTGAGCCATAGTGACCATTTGATGAGTAAAGATTGAAACTTTACCATCAAAATGGCTCTTCTAGGCAAGATTAATCCTTTAGGGACAAGAACAAACCATAAAGATTGGATCTTTATTACCCAAACTTGGGAATTTTGGGCTAGATCAAGGTGATGAGGATAAAGATTGAGACTTTATCCTCAACATGATCATCGTAGCTTAAAATGAGCAAAATGAACAACAAGAGCATCATCCATGACAAGAATGTAAATGAACAATTAACAAGCCATGATCAAACTAGGTTCGAACCTCTTCCACACAAAGTATGGAGGGCACCTTTGATCATCTCATGGTTTGGACTAGGAAATATAAATAATAATAGATATATGTATATTGCTTGAATGGACAAGACTTGCAAGAATGTAAAGATCAATAATAAATGACAAGATCAAAGATAAATAGAGTTCTTAGATGAAGAGAAAGGAGGGGGAGAAGGTGGCTTTACCTATCTTGGTTTAGGCCAATCTTCCTTTCTCTCTTTCACTCTTTGTTCACTCTTACTCACACTATTCTGAGGTGAATTCGACAGAGTGACCTTAGTTCTAATGTTTTTCTCCCCCCCCTTGAAATGATCAGCAAGGGGTTCTATTTATAGGGACTAAGGGTGCCCAAACCAGCCGTACGGCTAGGCCCCTCTAGTACCCAAAGCATCCGTACGGCTCAGCATGGCGAGCTTCTGGATTTTTCCAATTTTATATCAGAGTAGTCCTGGAATTTATAGCTTATCCTAGGGAGGTCCTGGCCTATTAGCTTATCCCTGAAACGGTGCTAAGGCTACCTCTAAGATAGGTCGGTTTCAGATTGGGGTACTTACAGAGCCCCTCGGCAACGTCGCTTCCAAGGAGCGGGGTTGTCGATAGAAATAAGCATCCCAATCTGACGGGACGACGGCTTTAACCGATTTTGGTTGCATGGCTAGACCTAGTGCTATAGGATTCCTACGTATCCCGTTTGTGGGGAATCAAGCCTAACGTAGTTCGGAGGTACGCGGGGTTACTTAGATCCGCAAGGAGGCATGACTCTAGGGGTCAGAGGCGAGACATGGTCAACTTGGCTCTATGGGAGAGGGTTGACTTACTGGGGATACAGTCAACTTGACTCTATAGGAGAGGGTTAACTTACACGGGACAGATTTTTACTGGGCTTATGTCGGGGACGGCCTATGGTGACTATTCTAAGTCCAAGCTTGACCGGGGTCAACTCCATCTTCGGGGAGATTGACGGGAAAACTGGTCTTACGTCCCTCTAAGGACTGCCGGGACAAAGGCTCTAGCCTATAACGACTATTCTAAGTCATAGCTTGACCGGGGTCAACTCCATCTTTGGGGAGATTGACGGGAAAACTGGTCTTACGTCCCTCTAAGGACTGCCGGGACAAAGGCTCTAGCCTATAACGACTATTCTAAGTCATAGCTTGACCGAGGTCAACTCCATCTTTGGGGAGATTGATGGGAAAACTGGTCTTACGTCCCTCTAAGGACTGCCGGGACAAAGGCTCTAGCCTATAACGACTATTCTAAGTCATAGCTTGACCGGGATCAACTCCATCTTTGGGGAGATTGATGGGAAAACTGGTCTTACATCCCTCTAAGGACTGCCGGGACAAAGGCTCTAGCCTATAACGACTATTCTAAGTCATAGCTTGACCGGGGTCAACTCCATCTTTGGGGAGATTGACGGGAAAACTGGTCTTACGTCCCTCTAAGGACTGCCGGGACAAAGGCTCTAGCCTATAACGACTATTCTAAGTCATAGCTTGACCGGGGTCAACTCCATCTTTGGGGAGATTGACGGGAAAACTGGTCTTACGTCCCTCTAAGGACTGCCAGGACAAAGGCTCTAGCCTATAACGACTATTCTAAGTCATAGCTTGACCGGGGTCAACTCCATATTTGGGGAGATTGACGGGAAAACTGGTCTTACGTCCCTCTAAGGACTGCCGGGACAAAGGCTCTAGCCTATAACGACTATTCTAAGTCTAAGCTAATGGGCTTACGTCGGGGACGGCCATAATAAACATTAAGCAAAAGACCATTTCAAATTCCAAATTTTAACTGGGCTTACGTCGAGGACGGCCATAATAAGCATTAAGCAAAAGACCATTTCAAATTCAAAATTTTAACTGGGCTTACGTCGAGGACGGCCATAATAAGCATTAAGCAAAAGACCATTTCAAATTCCAAATTTTAACTGGGCTTACGTCGAGGACGGCCATATTTAATTTCACAAAGCTGGGCTTACGTCGCTAGGACTGCCTGTGGTGACTTTGGGAACCTAAATTTTCTAGGTTCAATTCAAGTTGCATGAGCCAAAGGGGGCATTTCCGAATCTTGGGGAAAAAATCTTGTTCAAGGTGCGAGGGGCACAAGGGTAATTTTAGGCTGAGATTTTTCTTCGCCCAAACCATCCGTACGGCTTAAGAGGGTGTCTCCTTCTTTTTTCAAAAGGCAGCCATACGGATGGTTGCCTCAATCTATTCGAACTCAGACGAGAAAACAGAGAGAAAAGAGGCGATTTTGAGAGGGAAAACTCCATCAATTTCCAAATTTTCATACTCGGATTCCTCAAGGATTGATCATGGCGGGACGAGAACGCGCGGGTTATCCTAGAGGGGTGGAGAAGAGGCTAGACATGGCTCGAAACTTTCGAGGCTACGCTATCAATCTCCGGGATGAGGGAGCGGGTTTATACAAGTCTCCCACAATTCACTTGTGCCATGGCGACGGGGTAAGCATTCTTCCTACTCACATTTGAGCCTTGCACGTCTTTCCTAGGCCTAGGGTTCTTGTCCATGCCATTTGAGATCTTCGCATTTCTTGACGCGATTTCATGAAATTGACCTCATTTTTGTGTCATTGGGACCATTAGGGACGTGAGTATGTGCTCATTGCCTCATTTGGACATGCAGAGGCCTTTGAGTAAAACAGTCTAAGCCGTACGGGTTGTTCAAGCATGGTTGACTTTTTCGACCAAATTTTCTGGGTGCTTCTGGGGAATTTTGACAGATGAGGGTTTATTTGGCTTAGACTGTTTTACTCAAAGGTCGGTATTTCCATTGCACGATTACGGCTAGCCAGCCCCATTGTGATGTCTTGTCGAGACTAATCCTCAGGTTTTTCGACCATGGTTTGCCAGCCCCAGTGTTTCACCTTTCCGGGAATCATTCCTCGGGTTTCTTTCCCTTAATTGTCCAACCATATCACTTTTCTCCTTTCCATATTTCCTTTATCTTCCCTCTTTAGGAGTGGCCTAGTTGACTTTTGACACAGACGAAAGCAAAAGTTGACTTTGACACGGACAAGAGCAGATTACACTTGCTCACGCGAGTAAACACACATAGGCTTTTACGGGAGTGAGTCCCTTTTCTGAGAGAGGAAGCCTATGGACAGAAATTCACATGTTTGGCTCTTTCCTAAGATATGGAAGAGAAGACTTGTCGAGGCATTCGGAATCAGCTTCAATTAATGTAATCAAGATGTTTGCTTGAACAGATCTTGATTAGTATTTAGGTCAAAATTCAAGTAATTAGCCTTAACGTGCATAACTGTTACGACCCATTGGGATTAAGATTCGATCAATGGCAAGATCGGGAGGAGAAGTTGTTTATGGGGGGATTAGTCATTATCTGGAGAATTTGTCATTGATGGGACCGGGGAAGGAGAACCGGGTTATTTTGGGAGGACCAAGGTTGTATGGATTCATTTCGTGTTATGACCGGACCCGAAGGTTGCCTACGTTCCCCTCAGTGTGAGGAGCTCAGGTCATCGTAGTTCGGCTCTTGGGCCACTTTGGCCGGGGTTGGTATCTTTTGCTGTCTCGGAGGACGTCATTGCTGACTTTGCCTTGGGTGAACTCTTTGAGATGGGCCTTTTTGGGTGTACCCTTTTTGATATGGACATGCTATTTAATGCGATTAATGGCGTCTGCACTGGAAGGGGTATGGTTCGAGACTGTAGGGGAGCTATGGTTTTTGCTTTCTCTCGGCATTATGGCATGGGCACAAACATGCAAGCTGAGATCTTTGCTCTTCGCGATGGTCTGAACATGTGTCGGGATTGGGGATTGCAATCAGTAATGGTTTTCTCTGATTCTTTAGTGGCCATCAATATTCTAAAAGGTAAATTCCAATGTCCATGGCAATATACTTATGAGATTCGACAGTGCGCTTCATTGGTAAGAGACTATGGGTTAGAACATGTTCTTCGGGAAGCTAATAGAGTGGCCGATAGACTTGCAGCGGAGGGTCATGTTCATGGGAATGAACGGGTTTATAACACTCCACGAGATCTTCCTAGAAGGGTGTTGGAGGATTTGAGATTCGATGATGGAGGTTATTATGTGGAAAGAAGGTAATAATTGGTTTTTGATGGCCTTTTGTGTGTTTTTTGCCATTGGGCACTGTTGGGCTTGTCTGTTGGGCTGTTTTGGGAATGGATTTTGGGCTCTTCTTGTCGACTCTTGGGCTATTCATATGAAGATTGGGTTGATGACTTTGAAGACTTGGGCCACAAATGGCAATGTTAGGGTCATTTTATGGTTTAATTTTTTTAGGACTTTATTTTTTAGATGGTCTTACCTCTTGAGGCTTGTTCTTATTTTTTGGATTTCGAGGTCCGGCTCCATATCCAGCAATAATTCGGATGGTTGTCCCCCTCTTGTATTATTATTTATTTATTATTAATAAAATCCTCCCAGGTGCCGCCCTGGTTTCCAAAAAAAAAAAAAAAAGAGGCCAAAGGTAGACCTAAGTGGTCAAAGGTTGACCTAGGGGTCAAAGGTTGACCTAAGAGGTCGAAGGTGATAAGGTTGACCCAAGGGGTCGAGAGGTTGACCTAAGAGGTCAAAGGGTGATAGGTCGAGAGGTTGACCTAAGAGGTCAAAAGGGTGATAAGGTTAACCTAGGGGGTCAAAGGTTTACCTAAGAGATCACAAGTGGATAAGGTTGGCCTAAGGGTTAAAGGTTTAGTGGTATCATGGCCTTTCCCTGGGGGGAGGTCTCAGGTTCTACTCCCGCTGGGAGCAGGTTCTATAGTATATAAACGGTTTATATACTAAAGGCACTATAAAGCCAAAATTTTTAACCAATGACCTCTTGGTCTAGTGGTATCCATGTGGTATTAGAGGCTTCCCCTGGGGGGAGGTCTCAGGTTCTACTCCCGCTGGGAGCAGGTTCTATTAATATATAAACGGTTTATATATTAAAGGCACTATAACGCCAAATTTTTAACCAATGACCTCTTGGTCTAGTGGTATCATGGTCTTTCCCTGGGGGGAGGTCTCAGGTTCTACTCCTGCTGGGAGCAGGTTCTATAGTATATAAACGGTTTATATACTAAAGGCACTATAAAGCCAAAAATTGACCAATGACCTCTTGGTCTAGTGGTATCATGGCCTTCCCCTGGGGGGGAGGTCTCAGGTTCTACTCCCGCTGGAAGCAGGTTCTATAGTATATAAACGGTTTATATACTAAAGGCACTATAAAGCCAAATTTGTTACCAATGACCTCTTGGTCTAGTGGTGTTAGGATTCATTGTTAGTACACCCACCTTAATTTGATTGATCCATACCACGTGTCTTTTAATGGACTTTAGGACCGCCTGTAATGAAGTTTTACTTCAATTTCTAGATAAGTCCATTTCTAGATTTTTGTTTGTCTAGGCTGAGTATAGTTCGGTTTTACTCCTCGCGGTTTGGTGTCTCAAGCCGTCATCTTTGAGCTGCCAGCATGGAACCCTAAGTCATTCATCAAACCGTAGTATGTGGCTTTGATGAAACCGCACATCAAGTTCATCCTTCAAACCACTCCTATGCCTGGTGGAACCGCAGTGCGGTTATTTAAGAATTAAAGAAATGTCATTTATTCCTTAGACAAATATTCTCTTTTCAACCGTAAAGGAATATTTTATGACATGTCAAAATAACTCTAAGTTAAACTTGGAGTTACTGCAAGGAATGTCGGTCTTGTCCAAGCAATTTGAATTGTTTACCGTTAGTCCTTTCTGCAACAAAGGACGAATGTCAGGTAGTGGTGCTACAACAACCTAGGACTACAAGACAAAATCAAGGACGACAATGACAGCTCAACCAATGGGAATTCGACAGCACTGTACCCTTCAGATTTGATTCAAATCTTTACCCAACGGTCACAAGGGTGCACTACCTATAAATAGCCTTCATTTCTCAACAATGAAGGTTGCTGAGATTCAAGAGATTCATTCCCAAGTGTTCAAGTTTGCTTTGAAAATTCAAACCCAGATATTCATATCTTCAAACCATCTCCTTAGCAAACCCAGTTTTCTTCATCAAAGCTTCAAGCCTAACAACCTTTAATACTCAGCCTTTACACCGAAAGACTTCCATTTGCTCAATCATCATTTAGATACTTAGAGCATTTGATTTCTTTTCACACACACACCCGATTTATATGATCACATAGATTATATACTTTGAAAACACCGGTTGTTATTATAGCTTAGATTAGACTTATTGTTTAGAGTTTAGATTCATCTTGTAAAACCTCGTCTAAATTAATACAAGTCTCATAGCTATTAGAAAATCCAAGACTAACCATCTAGGTAGAGGACGTAGTTCATTTAAGAACGAACCTCTTCCATTTGTGTGTGTGATCTTAATTTTCTGTCTTGGTATTTATCTTTCTTGTTTGTGGTCTTTAACTTGTCTCCATATACGAAATGACTTGAAAGATGAATTGTGTTTTCCTTTGAACTTTAAGTTTAACTATTCAGTTGCATCATAGTGTTTTATCAACCTGAGTCAAACCGCCCAACTCTTTAACTATCCTATTTGGCCAAACCGCAAACTCCGCTGTGCATTTTATCAGTTCGGTTCTTGTGCTTTGAACCGCAGTTGGCCAAACTGATAAGTACTCGGTTGATTTTAAGGGTATTTTTGAAAAAGTTTTGGACTGCTATTCACCCTCCCTCTAGAGGTTCTATACCATTGTTGCCCTCTGGGACCAACAAGTGGTATCAGAGCTTATCCACCAAACTTGTTTTTACAAGCTTAACCGCTTGGGTGCTGATACAATGGCAAACACAAACACCCATATGATGCAAACATCCAATTCGAATCACTTACCGATTCTGGATGAAGATAGTTTTATCTTTTGGAAAGATAGGATGATGAAACACACGATTTCATGTGATCGTAGACTGTGGACCGTGGTTACTGATGGACCATATGTTCCTATGAAAGCTAATCCACGTGCAGGAACTGCAAGAGAAGAAGCTGAAGTTAAGAAGTTAGAAAGTGAGTGGACTGATGCAGACCGCATCAATGTGGATTTTGATGGAAGAGCTATGTCCATGCTAGTGTCAGCTATTGACTTGAGGACTCATTCTAAGGTGCTTCACTGCACAACCGCAAAGGCTACCTGGGATGCTATAGTTGACTTTCTGGAAGGAGATTCAGATACCAAGAAGAACCGCCTCTATCAACATAGAAGACTCTTTGACTATTTTGTTAAAGATCCTAAGGAATCTCTTAGACAATGCTATGAGAGGTTTATTGATATTGTTAATGTGTGTTTTTCTCTTGGACATGTCTATTCTAATACAGATTTGAACATGAGATTCATGCAAGCACTTGGTAGCAAATGGCTGATCAAAACTACTAATATTGAAGACAACAAGGACTTGGAAGCTCTTGATCTTCGACACTTGTATGCCATGCTGAAGGATTTTGAATTCAAGCTTGAAGAGGTCCATGAAACCGAAAGCAGATTTAAGACACTTTCTCTAGCTGCATTCAACAATACCTCATCTCCTGTCTACAATCCAGACCATCATCAAACCGCTCCTCACCTCCACTTGCAAACCGGTCCTCCTGACCAAAATGTTCCTAGATACAATCCTCAAACCGCACCTCCTGAGTATTACCAGTAGTCTCACCAATCCTATCCTCAATCACATCAACCATATCCTCAACCTTATCAATCTTATCAGCAGACTCATCAACCCTACACTCCTCCTCAAAGTTCTTATGCTCAGAGTGTAGTATCACAATCCTCAAGTTCTACTCAAGTTGATTTTGATGAAATGGATGATGAAGAATTTGCTTTGTATGTGAAGAAATACACCAAGTTCAGGAAAAACAATAGATCTCAATTTCCATCCAAAGGCCCAGCAAAGTTTGTCCCTCCAACCAGATTCAACAAACCTGCAGATCCTAAGACAAGGGATGACTTGGTCTGTTATAACTGCAGACAGCTAGGTCACTTTGCTTCAAGTTGTCCCAAACCGCGTTATGAAGCCGCGCCAGCAAAGAAACCATTCAACAAGAAGTTCGTGAAAAGAATAGGAATGGTAGCTGACCAAGGAGATCAACCGCTGACATGGATGGGTTCAGACTCAGATGATAGTGATGATGAAGAAACTGCAAATCTCTGCCTCATGGGATTTGAAGAAAGAATTGAAATTGATGAAAGCCTTCCACTGCCAAATCAACAAATGAAGTCAGTTTCACCTAAGACTCTTGAGGCTAGATTAAGCAAAGCTCCTACAACACCAAACTACACTCTTGAGGTTCAAGCAGACCAAAGCCATGATGACCAGGTACTAGAACGTGCTAATATTATATGTCAACAACACACTGTGATTAAAAAGGCATATAAACTAATGGCTGCAGAACTTGAAGAATCCCAACGTGAATGTAAATCCCACAAGGAGGAAATTGAAAACCTCAAGCTCCAAATTGCTGGGATATCTACTATTGTGGATGAAAACTGCTATCTGAAGGACAGAACCGAGGTACTTCTCACCCAAATCCATGAGCTTACAGTACAAAGGGATGACCTTCAAAAAGTGACCGATGTATGGACTAAGTCTGGTGTCACCGTGGAACAAATCCTAAATTCACAAATTCCTACTTCCGATAAAAGTGGATTGGGGTTTAAAACCGATGATGGGTGTAAGAGTCCTTGTCTCTGTGCCGAAGATGGTGTGAAACCAACTGAAAAAACCAAAGAAATTCCTAAGGTAAATCATGCCGGTAAAAAGGGCTCAAAACAAGAAATTAAAAGGCAAAATTATTTCTTTGAGTATCCTAAAAACCAGACTGGGAGAGATTCAAAGTGGAAAGAGAAATCCACAGCGGCTGAGGCAACCAAGGAAGTATTGAGTGATGAAACCGCTCCTAGTCGGTTTAAGGAAATTCCTATCATATTCCCTAAAGCCGCACCTAAGAGGAAGGTTGAACTCAAGAAGGTAATCTTTGTTAAATCCAAAACAGCTGACCCAATAAAACATGAGAAACCGAAGGTCAGTAAAGGGTTTGTAAAACCGCAACCAAAACCTGGATTTATTTATTGTGCTATTTGTGCTGATTATGGTCATGGTGCTGGTCATTGTCTGTTAAGGTTCACACCCAATGCCAAGGGACGTAAAAATCCTAAGGTCAAACAGGTGTGGGTCCTAAAAGCTGCTAACCCTAGGACCCGATGAATAAGGGGGACCAAAATCTTTAATGTTTATTTTTCAGATCTTATGCTTTATGGCTGGAACCGCAAAGAAGAACAAGGATCTTTGGTACTTGGATTGTGGTTGCTCACGACACATGACCGGAGATAATGAACTTCTTTGTGATTTCATCAGTATAAGAGGCCCCCAGTAGTGTTTCGAAATAACAAGAAATGAGAAACAATAGGATATGGAGCAATCAAACGTGGAAAGGTGACCATTGAAAATGTGTCACTAGTAGAAGGACTCAAGCACAACCTTCTCTCCATATCTCAGTTTTGTGACAAAGGAATGAACTGTAATTTCACCTCAACAAATTGTTTCATCAAAGATGCAACTTCCGGAGTTACTCTACTGACCGGCAACATAACAGGTGATGTATATATGATAGATTTGAGTAATATTGTTTATACTGCTGACCTCTGTTTTGTAGCAAAAAATATAAGTGAAAGCAGCTGGTTATGGAATAAGCGGCTCAGCCACTTGAACTTCAAGTATCTAGCAAAACTGCAAAGGGACGGTCTCGTCAAAGGACTACCCAAAGTGGCTGATCACCATGATAAGAAATGTAAATCATGCCAGCTTGGTAAACAGCCCAAACAGTCATTTCCAAGCAAAACCGCGCCTTCAACGAACTGCTGCTTACAACTGCTTCACATGGATTTATTTGGACCTGTCCCAACCGCCAGTGTAGGAGGAAACCAATATACCTTGGTGGTTGTTGATGACTTTTCAAGATATACATGGGTGGAAATGATGGCCTCTAAAGATGATACCTATGGCATCGTAACTGCTCTCTTTAGACAGCTCCAAACTCAGAAATTGGATGACATCGTTGCTATGCGTTCAGATAATGGAACCGAATTTACAAACAATGGTGTTGCCCAATATTGTGATGATTATGGTATTGATCATAATTTCTCTGCCGCTGGGGTTCCACAACAGAATGGACTTGTAGAAAGAAAGAACAAGACTTTGATTGAAGCCGGGAAGATCATGACTGCAGAAGCAAAGCTTCCCAAGTACTTCTGGGCCGAAGCTGTCAATACCGCATGTTTCACCCAGAACCACTCCCTCATCATCAAAGTTCACAACAAGACTCCTTATGAATTGTGGAGAGGTAGATCACCCAACATTGCCTTATTTAAAATATTTGGATGCAAATGCTACATCTTGTATAATGGCAGGGAGAATCGAGGTAAATTTGATGCTAAAGCCGATGAAGGTATTTTTGTTGGTTACTCTAAACACTCTAAAGCTTTTCGTTGTTTCAATAAAACTTCATTAAAAATTGTAGAGTCAGTCCATGTTACATTTGATGAACATGATCTTCTTGAGCCACATATAGCTCCAAATGTTGCTGATGATTTTAGTGGTTTTGAAACAGGTACATCTTACCCTAATCATGCAACCGCAAATGACCAACCTACTCAAACCGCTCCATCAGGTTCTCCAGCCGCTCCAAATCAAACCGAAGGTGTTGCTGTAGAACCGCACTCTTCTGATCCCATTCAAATCGTTGATCCAGTTCCAATCATCACCTTCAATGAAGATTTCAATGATTATCAAGAAGAGCCTCCTCTAGAAAATCTTCAAAAAATAGTGGTTCATGAAGATCTCCCTCCAGAAATCAATGAGCATAGAGACCATCCAACAACCAATGTTATAGGTCCTATCAGTTCTGGTGTTCAAACAAGAGGAAGCTTAACTCATAGAGATAACCACAGTTTGTTCTCAACCGCACTGTTATCTTAGATGGAACCAAAGAAGGTAGATGAAGCTCTAAGTGATCCAAGTTGGGTAGCTGCAATACAAGAAGAGCTCAATCAGTTTGAAAGATGCAGAGTTTGGACTCTAGTTCCAAGGCCCAGAGATCACACTGTAATTGGAACAAAATGGGTATACAGAAACAAGATGGATGAAAATTGTACTATAACTAGAAACAAAGCAAGGTTGGTTGCCCAAGGTTATAGGCAAGAAGAAGGGATTGATTATGATGAAACCTTTACCCCTGTAGCCAGACTTGAAGCCATTAGATTGTTCTTGGCCTATGCCTCCTTCAAGAAATTCAAGTTATATCAAATAGATGTGAAGAGTGCATTTCTGAATGGTGAACTACAAGAAGAAGTTTATGTAGCCCAACCGCCAGGTTTTGAAGATAACAAATTACCTAATCATGTCTTCAAGCTCAAGAAGGCCTTGTATGGACTCAAACAAGCTCCAAGAGCATGGTATGACACTCTATCTAAATTTATTATTAAGCAAGGCTTCTCTCGAGGTAAAATTGATACAACCTTATTTATTGCTAAACACAAAGGTCATTCATTATTAGTTCAAATATATGTTGATGATATTATTTTCGATTCTACTAATGAAACTATGTGTGTTAAGTTTGAGAAGCTTATGAAAGGTAAATTTGAGATGAGTATGATGGGAGAGTTGACATTCTTTCTAGGACTCCAAATCAAGCAATGTCATGATGGAATCTTTATCAACCAAGCCAAATACACCAAAGACTTGATCAAGAAATTTGGGCTTAAAACTGCTAAGCCAGTTGATACCCCAATGCAAAAGGCCTGCCGTATGGATCGAGATGAACAAGGTAAGAAAGTGAATCAGAAACTCTACCGAGGTATGATTGGCTCTCTTTTTTACTTAACTGCAAGTAGGCCAGATATAATGTTTAGTGTGTGTGTTTGTGCTAGATTTCAAGCTGACCCTAGAGAATCTCATCTTAAAGCTATTAAACGTATTATTAGATATTTATGTGGCTCTATTAACCTTGGACTTTGGTACTCCAAATAATCTTCAGTTGATTTGTTAGGTTATTCAGATGCTGACTTTGCAGCATGTAAGATTGATAGAAAGAGCACTAGTGGTACATGTCAGTTCCTTGGATCTCGGCTTGTATCATGGTCCAGCAAGAAACAAGCATTGGTTTCAGTCTCAACCGCTGAAGCTGAATACATAGTGGCTGGAAGCTGTTGCTCTCAAATTCTCTGGATGAAACAGCAGTTGGAAGACTATGAAGTATTTGAAAAGAATTGCCCTATCTACTGTGATAGTACTGCAGCAATTTCTATCTCCAACAATCCAGTTCAACACTCAAAAACCAACCACATTGACATAAGATATCGTTTTCTCAAAGATCATGTTGAAAAGAAGAATATTTTTCTAGCAAATGTGGGAACCGATGATCAAATTGCTGATATCCTCACCAAACCGCTTGAAAATTCAAGGTTGTTTCACTTACCAGGAGAAATGGGTATGCTGGAACTTACTTAATATATTTCATGCCTATTTATTTCTTGTTCTAATAATATCTGTTAAGTATTTTGGCTCTTCTAAGAAAAAGCAAATAGCTTGCGGTTCTATCAAACATTAAACCGCAACAATAAAGGTTCGGCTGAAGATTCCACTCAAACCGAATAGTCAAGAAGAATATCTTCATTTTGATCCAAACCGGAGCGTGAAAGAAAAGACTCGGTTTGATCTACTGAAACCGAAGACGAATCTGAGAGGTATCGGTTTCATCAAAACCAATAATGAGGAAAAGGTAAGTCGGTTTACACAAACCGCTCAGGTATGGTTAATTGGAGTTTAGTCCCTACTTTATGTCATTTCATTCTTTAAGGACCTTTGTGCAATTATCTTTGCCGCATTTAATGCGAATCGACAGGTACGCTGACGGTTAAGTTTTCCTCAGCCGTCATGGCCGCTCCACTACACGAGGTGGTTAATTGAGTATAAAAGACAAACTAAATTTTAATTTAACTTTTTACCCTCTTACTCTTTTTAGAAAAATCTCTTTCTCTCTCCTCTGCACTCTCTCTGGACACTCTCTGTTCCCACTCTAAAATTTCATACTTAAACGATTTTTGAAATGGCACCAAAGAAAACCATTGATCTTGCTTCTACTTCTACATCGTCCAAACCATCTAAGCCCGATATGGTATGAATTTCTGAACCCTAACTCAGTATTTTTTTCTTATCCGCCATTGTTGCTTGAAAAAGCTTGTTCATCTTCTTTGATCCTTTTGTGCTTTTTCTTCAATTTTTTGGTTGGACTTAACTCGCATTTACTTACTTATACTATTTATATTCTTGATTTTGTGATTCGTGTTCTATTTTTGAGCAAAATCGATTTTGGGGTTATTTGGTGTTCTTGCGTATTTTTGCAGATTCTGGGCTCTAGTAATGTTATTTGTCTTAGTTTATTTAGAACTTTGTTAGAATCTGCCATTTGTGATCGTTTTGGTTCAATTCTTTCATATTTTGGTTAAGATTTTGTTTTACATGTTCATACTCTGTTCTTCGTGTTCTTCGTGCATTCAAACTCTTTTTCAAAAAGTTTCCCTCTTTGATCCGTTTTATTTTTACTGTTCATTTACTTTTATGTTTTTACTCTTTTACCCTTACTTTTCTTAGACCGCATATTTTCATTGTTAGGATTACTTGTTACAGTTTATTAGTCTCATTCAAACCACTATGTTTATCCATTTCTTTGAACCGCTCGGTTTGACTAAGTGTTATGAATCTCGGTTTGCCTAAGGTTTCAAACTGATATTCTTCAAATTATTTCTAACTTTGAATACTTTTTCAGGATCCCTCAAACTTTGTCCCTGGTTCTAGGATCATAGAAGAGGACTT
This sequence comes from Campanula takesimana, assembly GCA_026119855.1. Taxonomy (NCBI): domain Eukaryota; kingdom Viridiplantae; phylum Streptophyta; class Magnoliopsida; order Asterales; family Campanulaceae; genus Campanula; species Campanula takesimana. The sequence continues at coordinate 340,245 of JAOWBW010000207.1, forward strand.
TAAGCAAGATACAGTTGGGAGAAAGCTACTCAAATTGCTTGAAGATGCTAAACTTCTTCCTTTATTTCTTATGGACGAACCTAAGTTCGTGACCTTTATTTGTGCAGAATTTTTCGAAAATGGGATTCCTACAACTGCTGCTCTATTGGATGTTAGAGGTGAACCAATCAGAGATCTAGAAACTGGAAAAGTGAAGTTTGAGGATGCTATCAAGTCAACAGTTTGTGGAAAGGAAGTTATCTTAACCGCCTCAAAGATAGCAGTTTTGGTTGGCCTAGAGAACTCCGGTGTCTCTGTGATCAAACCGGAGCTTCTAAGCAGTACAACTATGGAGTTGATTGGAGTTAATTCATTCTCCACCAAGAATTCCTCCAAGAAGGATTTTGGAGAAGTGAAGTCCCATTTTTGTGATTTGGTTGATTCTGGGGTAATGTGCAAGAATGGGAACCACAACAACTTTACAAGTGAGCAATATGCCTATTGTGTGGCTATTCTCAAAGGGAAGAAACTGCATTGGCCTAGGGTTGTAATGAAAGAGATGATCAACGCCTTAAACCGCCTATCTGCTTCTAGAGCCGCTGGGAAGTCCAAGATTAGGACTCATTGCAGGCTACTAACCAAGTTCCTACACCAAGATATTGACATATTCAAGTTCTCTACTGAAAACAAGGAGTATTGGTTAGATCCAGTGGAGAAGTCAATTTTTGGGTTATCAAAGTTTGATACTTTCAGAACCTCTCATGGATGGTGGTTTGCACAGGCAGTTTGGAATGAAGACCCTCTTCCTGAAGCCGAACGTGGACCTTTTCCTAAGGCTCGGCTCAACAAGTCTGGAAAACCGTACGCTGGTGCCATTGCTGATCAGGCCCATGCTACGATGTTAAGAAATGAAGGTCAGACTGCTACTCTGAATAGAATGGGGTTAAGTCATTTGGCTCAAACTGCGGTACAGGCTGAGGGGGAGCAAGCGGATGAGGTGGAGCCGGCAGCAAGGCCTAGATCTGCAGCTCAACCCAGGGAAACCGCTCCTTCAAGAAAAAGGAAAGGTGGTGTTAGAATTCCTCAAGTTATTATAAAGGCAGACCTAGCCAAACCTCCCTCTAAACCCTCATCCAAACCGCTCCCTAAACCTTCATCATCTTCATCTTCATTCCCACCAATCAAACTTTCCCCTACCTTTTCAAAATCTCTTATTCCCAAACCTCAAATTAAACCTCTCTCTCCATTACATCAGAATGTGGAGAAATCCCTTAACTTTGCAATGGATGCCTCATCTCTCAAAGCTGCCAAAGCCAAATCTATTCCTGAACTCATTCCTTCACCTCATCTTTTCCTCCCTATCTCCTCTCCTCCTAAACCTTCAACTTCTAAACCGTCATCTGTTAAGTTCTCTGAAGAACAGTTGGCTGAGATTTATAAAGCCTTTCCCAACCTTAAACCTTCTACTCAAACCGAGCCTGAGCAGACCGAAGAGTCTGAGGCTACGGTTCAGTCTGAGCAGACCGCAGTGTCTGAGGCTGCGGCTGTGCCTGAGCAGACTGACATGTCTGAGGCAAATGAACCTGAGCAAGATGTTGAAATTCTTGACGTTCAACTGCCAAAGAAAAGGAGGAAGTTGATCAAGAAATATGATCATGTAGAACACTGGCAGTCAAGACCTCCAGGTGCAGTGGACTTCTCTGAGGCATATGACAAGAATGATCACTCACCTCTAGAAGGGTCATTTGCAAAGGAATTAAGAGAAAGGGCAGAAATGAGGAAAGCAAGCATAGACCCAATGTTGATTGAGGTTTCTCCTCCTACACTTAAATGAAAGTTGAAGTTTAACTCACCAGAGCATACTCCATCTCCGGTTCAGTCATCTCCAGTTCAACCAGGATCCAGTCCTTCATCTCCAGACTTACCATATGCTGCAGTGGTTCTACCATCTCCGGTTCAGCCATCCTCTTTGGTTCAACCGCTATCTCCTTCGGCTCCTCCATCGGTTTCTTTCATAAAACCGAAGACAAGAAAAAGGAAGAGTGCTGCAGAACTGGCTTCCTATTTGAAGCAGTTCAAATTAGAGACTTCAAGGGAAAGAAGGGCTGGAGCTCGTGCCCGTTCCGCCACCAAAGCCGAAGACATATTTTTGAAGGCTGACCGCCCTAACCCTTATGCAATTTTTCCCAAGGATGAAATGGAAGCAGTTGTTGATCAAATCATTCTCTTTGTTGCAGAACAGATCATTGCTGAAACCGCCTATCAGGTTCTCTTGGATCCTTCTCTTGCCTCCCAATTCTTTCTATACTTTAACTGTCATTGCATTCCAAACCTATACCGCCTATTCATTGTTTATTCACCTTCTATTTTCCTTCTTGATGATTTTATGAGATATCCAGTTTCTACTCCTTCTCAAACCGACATTGTTCCTTATTCTTTTTCCCTTCCTTTTGACCCCATCGAATTTGAAACCGCTCTTAGGATGTCTATGGGTCAATCATTAGATGAGGCCCATATTCTTTTGAAAGGCAAGGCAAAACTGCATTCCTCCCCTTTCCATCATTCTGATGATGCCATCTCCATCTCTGATGATGATGATGATGATGATGATGAACCTATGCCTGATTATACTCTTTCTGATGAGCCCCCTCCTTCATTTCAATCTTATCCAATTCTGCCTCTTCATGCCTCAACCGCTGATTTGATAGCTGCGGTTAGACACATTCAGTTTCATCAGCAAGCCTCCACTTCTCGGTTTGACACTCATCTCCTCACTATTCAGTCTGATCTTGATGCCATTACGGGGGAGAGAGTGAATGATATTTTTGAGATCAAAAAGATGCTGAAAGGAATTCTGGAAAATCAAGTTGTACTTCAAGACATGGTCAAAACCAACCATGAGATCTACTCCCTAAAGCAGCAAGAAGTTAAAACCAGGATGGACTCTATAGAAGAAAAGCTTGACATTCTGGCTCAACATTCTTTTGACAGCACTGTACCCTTCAGATTTGATTCAACTCTTTACCCAACAGTCACAAGGGTGCACTGCCTATAAATAGCCTTCATTTCTCAACAATGAAGGTTGCTGAGCTTCAAGAGATTCATTCCCAAGTGTTCAAGTTTGCTTTGAAGATTCAAACCCAGATATTCATATCTTCAAACCATCTCCTTAGCAAACCCAGTTTTCTTCATCAAAGCTTCAAGCCTAACAACTTTTCATACTCAGCCTTTACACCGAAAGACTTCCATTTGCTCAATCATTATTTAGATACTTAGAGCATTTGATTTCTTTTCACACACACACCCGATTTATATGATCACATAGATTATATACTTCGAAAACACCGGTTGTTATTATAGCTTTGGTTAGACTTATTGTTTAGAGTTTAGATTCATCTTGTAAAACCTTCTCTAAATTAATACAAGTCTCATAGCTATTAGAAAATCCTAGACTAACCATCTAGGTAGAGGACGTAGTTCATTTAAGAACGAACCTCTTCCATTTGTGTGTTTGATCTTTATTTTTTGTCTTGGTATTTATCTTTCTTGTTTGTGGTCTTTAACTTGTCTCCATATACGAAATGACTTGAAAGATGAATTGTGTTTTCCTTTGAACTTTATGTTTAACTATTCAGTTTCATCATAGTGTTTTCTCAACCTGAGTCAAACTGCCCAACTCTTTAACTATCCTATTTGGCTAAACCACAAACTTTGCTGTGCATTTTATCAGTCCGGTTCTTGTGCTTTGAACCGTAGTTGGCCTAACTGATAAATACTCAGTTGATTTTAAGGGTATTTTTGTAAAAGTTTTGGACTGCTATTCACCCCCTCTAGCGGTTCTATACACTTGTTGCCCTCTAGGACCAACAATTGGTATCCGAGCTTATCCACCAAACTTGTTTTTACAAGCTTAACCGCTTGGGTGCTGATACAATGGCAAACACAAACACCCATATGATGCAAACATCCAATTCGAATCACTTACCGATTCTGGATGAAGATAGTTTTATCTTTTGGAAAGATAGGATGATGAAACACATGATTTCATGTGATCGCAGACTGTGGACCGTGGTTACTGATGGACCATATGTTCCTATGAAAGCTAATCCACGTGCAGGAACCGCAAGAGAAGAAGCTGAAGTTAAGAAGTTAGAAAGTGAGTGGACTGATGCAGACCGCATCAATGTTGATTTTGATGGAAGAGCTATATCCATGCTAGTGTCAGCTATTGACTTGAGGACTCATTCTAAGGTTCTTCACTGCACAACCACAAAGGCTACCTGGGATGCTATAGTTGACTTTCTAGAAGGAGATTCAGATACCAAGAAGAACCGCCTCTATCAACATAGAAGACTCTTTGAATATTTTGTTAAAGATCCTAAGGAATCTCTTAGACAATGCTATGAGAGGTTTATTGATATTGTTAATGTGTGTTTTTCTCTTGGACATGTCTATTCTAATACAGATTTGAACATGAGATTCATGCAAGCACTTGGTACCAAATGGCTGATTAAAACTACTAACATTGAAGACAACAAGGACTTGGAAGCTCTTGATCTTTGACCCTTGTATGCCATGCTGAAGGTTTTTGAATTCAAGCTTGAAGACGTCTATGATACCGAAAGCAGATTTAAGACACTCTCTCTAGCTGTATTCAACAATACCTCATCTCCTATCTACAATCCAGACCATCATCAAACCGTTCCTCACCTCCACTTGCAAACCGCTCCTCTTGACCAAAATGTTCCTAGATACAATCCTCAAACCGCACCTCCTGAGTATTACTAGTAGTCTCACCAATCCTATACTCAATCACATCAACCATATCCTCAACCTTATCAATCTTATCAGCAGACTCATCAACCCTACACTCTTCCTCAAAGTTCTTATGCTCAGAGTGTAGTATCACAATCCTCAAGTTCTACTCAATTTGATTTTGATGAAATAGATGATGAAGAATTTGCTTTGTATGTGAAGAAATACACCAAGTTCAGGAAAAACAATAGATCTCAATTTCCATCCAAAGGCCCAGCAAAGTTTGTCCCTCCAACCAGATTCAACAAAACTGCAGATCCCAAGACAAGGGATGACTTGGTCTGTTATAACTGCAGACAGCCAGGTCACTTTGCTTCAAGTTGTCCCAAACCGCGTTATGAAGCTGCGCCAGCAAAGAAACCATTCAACAAGAAGTTCGTGAAAAGAATAGGAATGGTAGCTGACCAAGGAGATCAACCGCTGACATGGATGGGTTCAGACTCAGATGAAAGTGATGATGAAGAAACTGCAAATCTCTGCCTCATGGGATTTGAAGAAAGAATTGAAATTGATAAAAGCCTTCCAAAAGCCTTCCACTGCCAAATCAACAAATGAAGTCAGTTTCACCTAAGACTCCTGAGGCTAGATTAAGCAAAGCTCCTACAACACCAAACTACACTCCTGAGGTTCAAGCAGACCAAAGCCATGATGACCAGGTACTAGAACGTGCTAATATTATAAGTCAACAACACACTGTGCTTAAAAAGGCATATAAACTAATGGCTGCGGAACTTGAAGAATCCCAACGTGAATGTAAATCCCACAAGGAGGAAGTTGAAAACCTCAAGCTCCAAATTGCTGGGATATCTACTATTGTGGATGAAAACTGCTATCTGAAGGACCGAACCGAGGTACTTCTCACCCAAATCCATGAGCTTACAGTACAAAGGGATGACCTTCAAAAAGTGACCAATGTACGAACTAAGTCTGGTGTCACAGTGGAACAAATCCTAAATTCACAAATTCCTACTTCGGATAAAAGTGGATTAGGGTTTAAAACCGATGATGGGTGTAAGTGTCCTTGTCTCTGTGCCGAAGGTGGTGTGAAACCAACTGAACAAACCAAAGAAATTCCTAAGGTAAATCATGCCGGTAAAAAGGGCTCAAAACAAGAAATTAATAGGCAAAATTATTCTTTGAGTATCCTAAAAACCAGACTGGGAGAGATTCAAAGTGGAAAGAGAAATCCACAGCGGCTGAGGCAACCAAGGAAGTATTGAGTGATGAAAACCGCTCCTAGTCGGTTTAAGGAAATTCCTATCATATTCCCTAAAGCCGCACCTAAGAGGAAGGTTGAACTCAAGAAGGTAATCTTTAAAGCCAAAACCGCTGTCCCAGTAAAACATGAGAAACCGAAGGTCAGTAAAGGGTTTGTAAAACCGCAACCAAAACCTGGATTTATTCATTATGCTATTTGTGCTGATTATGGTCATGGTGCTGGTCATTGTATTTTAAAGTTCACACCCAATGCCAAGGGACGTAAAAATCCTAAGGTCAAACAGGTATGGGTCCCAAAAAGCTGCTAACCCTAGGACCCGATGAATAAGGGGGACCAAAATCTTTAATGTTTATTTTTCAGATCTTATGCTTTATGACTGGAACCGCAAAGAAGAACAAGGATCTTTGGTACTTGGATAATGGTTGCTCACGACACATGACCGGAGATAATGAACTTCTTTGTGATTTCATTAGTATAAGAGGCCCCCCCAGTAGTGTTTGGAAATAACAAGAAAGGAGAAACAATAGGATATGGAGCAATCAAACGTGGAAAGGTGACCATTGAAAATGTGTAACTAGTAGAAGGACTCAAGCACAACCTTCTCTCCATATCTCAGTTTTGTGACAAAAGAATGAACTGCAATTTAACCTCAACAAATTGTTTCATCAAAGATGCAACTTCTGGAGTTACTCTACTGACCGGCAACAGAACATGTGATGTATATATGATAGATTTGAGTAATATTGTTTCTATTACTGACCTCTGTTTTGTAGCCAAAAATATAAGTGAAAGCATCTGGTTATGGCATAAGCGGCTCAGCCACTTGAACTTCAAGTATCTAGCAAAACTGCAAAGGGACGGTCTCGTCAAAGGACTACCCAAAGTGGCTGATCACCATGATAAGAAATGTAAAGCATGCCAGCTTGGTAAGCAGCCCAAACAGTCATTTCCAAGCAAAACCATGCCTTCAACAAACCGCTGCTTACAACTGCTTCACATGGATTTATTTGGACCAGTCCCAACCACCAGTGTAGGAGGAAACCGATATACCTTGGTGGTTGTTGATGAATTTTCAAGATATACATGGGTGGAAATGATGGCCTCTAAAGATGATACCTATGGCATAGTAACTGCTCTCTTTAGACAGCTCCAAACTCAGAAATTGGATGACATCGTTGCTGTGCATTCAGATAATGGAACCGAATTTACAAACAATGGTGTTGCCCAATATTGTGATGATCATGGTATTGATCATAATTTCTCTGCTGCTGGGGTTCCACAACAGAATGGAGTTGTTGAAAGAAATAACAGGACTCTGATTGAAGCCGGGAAGATCATGATTTCTGAAGCAAAGCTTCCCAAGTACTTCTGGGCCGAAGCTGTCAATACCGCATTTTCACCCAGAACCGCTCCCTCATCATCAAAGTTTACAACAAGACTCCTTATGAATTGTGGAGAGGCAGATCACCCAACATTTCCTTCTTTAAAATATTTGGATGCAAATGCTACATCTTGTATAATGGCAGGGAGAATCGAGGTAAATTTGATGCTAAAGCCGATGAAGGTATTTTTGTTGGTTACTCTAAACACTCTAAAGCTTTTCGTTGTTTCAATAAAACTTCATTAAAAATTGTAGAGTCAGTCCATGTTACATTTGATGAACATGATCTTCTTGAGCCACATATGGCTCCAAATGTTGCTGATGATTTTAGTGGTTTTGAGACAGGTACATCTTACCCTAATCATGCAACCGCAAATGACCAACCTACTCAAACCGCTCCATCAGGTTCTCCAGCCGCTCCAAATCAAACCGAAGGTGTTGCTATAGAACCGCACTCTTTTGATCCCATTCAAACCGTTGATCCAGTTCCAATCATCACCTTCAATGAAGATTTTAATGATTATTAAGAAGATCCTCCTCTAGAAAATCTTCAAGAAATAGTGGTTCATGAAGATCTCCCTCTAGAAATCAATGAGCATAGAGACCATCCAACAACCAATGTTATAGGTCCTATCAGTTCTAGTGTTCAAACAAGAGGAAGCTTAACTCATAGAGATAACCACAGTTTGTTCTCAACCGCACTGTTATCTCAGATGGAACCGAAGAAGGTAGATGAAGCTCTAAATGATCCAAGTTGGGTAGCTGCAATGCAAGAAGAGCTCAATCAGTTTGAAAGATGCAGAGTTTGGACTCTAGTTCCAAGGCCCAGAGATCACACTGTAATTGGAACAAAATGGGTATACAGAAACAAGATGGATGAAAATGGTACTATAACTAGAAACAAAGCAAGGTTGGTTGGTCAAGGTTATAGGCAAGACGAAGGGATTGATTATGATGAAACCTTTACCCCTGTAGCCAGACTTGAAGCCATTAGATTGTTCTTGGCCTATGCCTCCTTCAAGAAATTCAAGTTATATCAAATGGATGTGAAGAGTGCATTTCTGAATGGTGAACTACAAGAAGAAGTTTATGTAGCCCAACCGCCAGGTTTTGAAGATAACAAATTACCTAATCATGTCTTCAAGCTCAAGAATGCCTTGTATGGACTCAAACAAGCTCCAAGAGCATGGTATGACACTCTATCTAAATTTCTTAGGTAAAATTGATACAACCTTATTTATTGCTAAACACAAAGGTCATTCATTATTAGTTCAAATATATGTTGATGATATTATTTTCGGTTCTACTAATGAAACTATGTGTGTTATGTTTGAGAAGCTTATGAAAGGTAAATTTGAGATGAGTATGATGGGAGAGTTGACATTCTTTCTTGGACTCCAAATCAAGCAATGTCATGATGGAATCTTTATCAACCAAGCCAAATACACCAAAGACTTGATCAAGAAATTTGGGCTTGAAACTGCTAAGCCAGTTGATACCCCAATGCAAAAGGCCTGCAGTTTGGATCGAGATGAACAAGGTAAGAAAGTGAATCAGACACTCTACCGAGGTATGATTGGCTCTCTTCTTTACTTAACTGCAAGTAGGCCAGATATAATGTTCAGTGTGTGTGTTTGTGCTAGATTTCAAGCTGACCCTAGAGAATCTCATCTTATAGCTGTTAAACGTATTATTAGATATTTATGTGGCTCTGTTAACCTTGTACTTTGGTACTCCAAAGAATCTTCATTTGATTTGTTAGGTTATTCAGATGCTGACTTTGCAGCATGTAAGATTGATAGAAAGAGCACTAGTGGTACATGTCAGTTCCTTGGATCTCGGCTTGTATCATGGTCCAGCAAGAAACAAGCATCGGTTTCAGTCTCAACCGCTGAAGCTGAATACATAGCGGCTGGAAGCTGTTGCTTTCAAATTCTCTGGATGAAACATCAGTTGGAAGACTATGAAGTATTTGAAAAGAATTGCCCTATCTACTGTGATAGTACTGCAGCAATTTCTATCTCCAACAATCCAGTTCAACACTCAAAAACCAAGCACATTGACATAAGATATCATTTCCTCAAAGATCATGTTGAAAAGAAGAATATTTTTCTAGCAAATGTGGGAACCGATGATCAAATTGCTGATATCCTCACCAAACCGCTTGAAAATTCAAAGTTCTTTCACTTACGAGGAGAAATGGGTATGCTGGTGTAGACACCCCGCCTTGGACCGCTCACCCCGATTGCACATTTGATCTTGTGTTCCTCCCTATTTTAAGTGTTTCTCGTTAGTTTTTGTCACTTCCGTTAAGTTCCTGACTGACTTCGTTAAGTCCAGGGACTAAACTGAATGACAGGGCTGACTTTCTAGTCCATTCTGTCAAAATTGCCTTCTCTGAGTCGCGCGCCTCCGACAGGAAGAGCCAGGCGCGCGCGCCTCCCGCCCCCAAAGCAGGAAGCGCGCGCCTCTGGGCGTCAGTTACAGATTTCTGGCCAGGATTCCCTCCCTTGCTCAATTTACAGTATTTTGCCCGGGAAGGATTTCTTGGTGACTGAGTTTTGGCACCAAAAACACCCCTCTTTCACCTATAAAAACCTCTCTTTACCTCCATTTTCAAGGATCGAAAACTTAGACCGAAGATTGAACTTACAAAAACTATACCAAAATCACTTTCTAAAGGTTCTCCAAGGATCTCATCAAGCAATATTTGAAGTTCTTCAAATTGCAGGTAAAAGTCCATCTTTTCCTTTCTTTTCTACTTCATCTCCTCCCTCTCTTTTACTCTAATCAAATGTGCAATCACCCAAATCATTTTGGGACATGACTCTAATGATCACCTCATCTCATTGAGGTTGGTTGAGGAGTTATCTCCTACATTCCAAATCCTATTTTAAACCTCCCCCTTTTTATGACTTAAAGAAGAAGAAGAAGAATATTTTCGGGAGTTGTAATTTTATGTTTTAAAATTTTGTGTTTTAATTTTGTGTTTTATTTACCGGTCACACGGGTGATTCGGGAGTTGTAATTTTATGTGCTTATGTGTTTTGTGTGTTTTTCTTTCTTTTCAAAAAAAAAAAAATATAAAATTTTTTGTCACTTGCTAGACCTCACACTACATGCACATATTCCTATGAACTGCTCACTATCGAGTCGCACAAGTTCAACCCCAAACCCGTCGAGGCCCATCCTAGAAAGTTTCAAGCTCCACCAGACCTTGGCTCTTTTGAAGCGGTAAACCTCAGCCCGGCGTAGTTCAAGACTACATGCCGGGGGTGACCTTTGAGCCTCATATTCAAGCCGAGCACAAACCACACAATTCTAGTTAGGGTCTAACACTCCGTGACTCAAGTCGGTTTCCATGTACCGAGATTTCCCTAAACTAATGTCTTCAAATCATACATGCCAACTTGTTGAAATGGAAACAATAAAAATCCGTCCCCAAAAGTGGTTATTTTGGACGAAAATAAAAATCCGTCCCCGCATGTATGCTTTACTACATTAATTTAGTTTAATCCCGATACATGTAGGATTCACAAGCGCGATGGAATCCGATGAGTATATGGGACCGCGAGATGCTCTATATACTAGTGTGACGATTCCATTATTTTCTTAGAAACCCCAAAAGGGATTCATTCCCTCCGACTTATGAAAAAAAAAAAAGAGTCTTTTCTTATGTGGTTCGAGTCGTGTGCCCAACTGTGTGTTCTAAGCCTCTTCATGGACCGCAAGTGTTACTCAAGACTGACAAGGGCCTCTTCTGCAATATAGGTTCAATTGGTACTTACAAAGTCTACCGGGATTCAGCAAATCGGTTAGTCCGTGAAGAGATCACTCCAACAGCTCCAACATCAACCATGACCGGCAGCAGCAACACCATGTCTCTCGAACAGCTCTCAACTATGGTCCAACTCCTCCAAGAGCAAGTCTCCACCCTTAACAAGGAGGCACAAAGCAAAGACGATATTTGGCAATCCCACCTCGACAGCCAAAGGGAGGCCCACGAGGCCGTGATGGAGCTAATGAAAGAAAAGGTCACTAACCTTGCCAAGGGAAAGAACAAGAACAATGATGATGAATCCGAATGGACCGAGGGTTTGTTCAAGAGTCCGTATGTCAACACCCGCACCAAGAAAATGGGGGAGCCGAGTTCCGAGAACAATGAGCCCAAAATGGTGGATTCTATCATGGCCTACATCGACCAAAAATTCAATGGGCTCAACATGGGGAAAGGCTCCGACACAAGCCTTTATCAATCATCCATCCTCATGAGTACTATGGCTGCTCTTCCCGATATGTTCAAGATGCCCGACATAAGCAAATTCAAGGGCAACTCTTGTCCCATAGCTCACATTGAGACTTATATTTGGGCAATGGTTCCGAAGAAGGTCTCCCCCAAGGTGATGGCTCAATGCTTCCCTCTCACTCTCGAGGGGGCGGCAAAAGATTGGTATGCTACTCTCCCGCTCACTGTCCGTCTTGATTGGGACTCCGCCATGCTTGCCTTCAAGAACCAATACCAAGGCAACACCACTCACCGGCCCACAAGGAAAAAGCTAGAGAATACTACTCAACGAGACAATGAGTCCTTCATCGACTTCACAAGGAGATGGAATGATAAACTCTCTGAAATTGTTGAGAGGCCAAACACAAAAGAGCAAATGGACATATTTCTCAAGTGTCTCAAGATTGATCTCCGCACCCACCTAAGTGGGGCTTGCTACTCCGACTTCTCCCAAATGTATGAGGCGGGGGTACGCATGGATGACTTGCTCAAGGAGATTAAGAAGGCCACTCCTACTTACCGCTACAAGGCCGCTTCCAACTCCACAAAAGAGGCCTCGGTCAACGCCGTCACTATTGACAAGGGGAATTACAAAAAGATTCCTCCACCTCAAGGGAAGAAGTCCCGAAGTGACCATGTCTACACGCCTCTCCAAGGCATGACTCAAACCGAAGTGTTCGAGGTCCTCAAGGAAAAGGGTCAAGTCACACCCGTGCAAGGGTACCAACCCAAGACGATCCACCCCAATCATGCTCACCACAAATATTGTGGCTACCACCAATATAGTGGCCACACCACCGAGGATTGCTTCGTTCTCCGCAATGTCATTCAAGATCTCATAGATAAGAAAGAATTTGTAGTGACTAATGACGAACATGTCAATGTAATAGAGATAGGAGAACTCGAGGGGACCACCCATTCAATCCCAATTGTGAATGGGGGCCCCAATGTTATGAATAAACTTGACAATTCTTGTTATGTAGTGACTTACGATGAGGTAATGAGGGAAGTACTAGAGAATAGGAAAAAGAAGCAAGATGGGAATGTCAACATGCTAACTCGATCCGGTCAAGTCATAGCAAGCAACCCTTCCACTTCCGCACCGAGCTCCTCTTCTCAAAGGCCGCAAGCTCGCAACACTCCCGAAGATCCTCTACTTGTCCAACTCAAGAAAACTCAAGCTAACATCTCTATTTGGGACCTCATTGCATCCTCAAAGAGACACCGAGATCTTGTCATCCGCAATCTCGATGATACATCAGTTTATCCCGATACTACCCCCGAGGACCTCACGGCAATGATTGGTCACATTCATTTTGGCAACGTCATTACCTTTGCCGATATGGACCTTCCACCATTTGGTTCCGACCACAACGAAGCTATTTACCTCAAGGTACGAGTAAGGGGGAGGCCCGTCTCAAGAGTCTTAGTGGACGGTGGTTCCGCACTCAATCTCATGCCTGGCAGAATCATGGGCATACTGGGGCTTAAGGATTCCGACTTGAAGCCTTCTACTCAAGTAATCCGAGGTTATGACAGCACCGCCCGTACAGTCATGGGTATGATCGAAATAGACATTGAGTTTGGAAGCATGGTCATGTCCATTCCATTCCAAGTGCTCGATATCCCGGCCTCGTTCAACTTACTTTTGGGTCGACCATGGATTCACAGTGCTAATGCCGTACCGTCAACTCTCCACCAATATGTCAAGATCCGAAATGGTGATGAAATAGTGACCGTCATGGCTGAAAACGTCACTATCCACAGAAAAGGTGAGCCCGTCCACCAAGTTCAGCATGGTTTACCAGACTCCACTCTCTCCGGCATCTCAATCAACGCCATTGACAAAGAAGGGGGAAACGGATCATGGACTCCCAGCAACCACAAAGTCCTTCGCATAATGAGGAATATGAACTACTTCCCTGGTTTAGGCCTAGGGAAATATCAACAAGGAATCCTACATCCCGTGCAAGTCCCATTTGTCAAAAACACATTCGGTTTGGGGTACGAGCCTTCCAAGGAAGACTTGAAACAAGAGCAAGCAATCAAGAACGAAAAGGCCCGAGCTCGTAAAGAAGGCCGTCGTTATGAAGTCCCTAATCTAAGGCCTTACCGCAAGACGTTGAATGGTTATTTTGTCCGCCAAGGGGAAGACATTCCATACATGATCTTTCCCGAGCCGTGGGTTAACAATAAGGGTGTCAAAAAGCCCAGCCTCAAAATCTTCTCCGATTGTGAGATCCAGAAATCCGAAAGGGAACCAACTCCCATGTCGCCCCGTGAATAGTGGGGAAGGAAGACGACTATAGAGTTCGAGACAGAAATCACCGTGGGGGAAGAACTGACAGATTTAGCCTCCATGTTCGAAGAGCTTGCCGTGATGAATGAATGCCAAGTTAACACCGTCCATGACACCGTCATTATAAACGAGACTCTCAGTGAGATCCCGCCAAGCTCCGAGCCGATCAACAATTGGTATTCAACAAGGGGACCTGTGGTATCCGAAGAATTCTTAGTCCAAGAAATGGGTTGCATACCCCGCACAACAACAAAGGAAGAGCGGCTCACACTTACTTTCGAGTCCGAGAGTGTCTCTAATACCCTCACCCAAGAGGATTTGGAGGCCATAGCCGAGCGTGTGTTTCCTTTCTTTGCTAATGAAAAATTTGATATTTCTGAGTACCCTGAGATTGCAAACATCATAAATGATGAATTAACTAATAATGAACTTAACGAACAAGTTAATAACGATTCAAATTATGATGAAATAGACCACGAAAACACAACATACTTAAATGAACTTGCTCAACAAGTCCGTAGTCGTGGTGAGAATGGTCCAAAGGCTGACGAAGAATTGCATGTTGTTAATCTGGGTACCGAAGAAGAGCCAAAAGAAACTAAGATTGGAAGCTTCTTCAAGGGGGACGACAGAGACAGATTGACTGCACTACTATGGGAGTTCGTGGATGTGTTCGCATGGTCATACAAAGACATGCCGGGTTTGGACAGAAAGGTAGCAGAGCACAGGATTCCGATCAGAGAAGATGCCAAGCCAGTAAAGCAGAAGCTCAGAAAGATCAAGCCAGAATGGTCTCTGCAGGTCAAAGAAGAGATTGGAAGCTCCTCAGTGTGGGTTTCATCAAGGTTATCGAGTATCCGACATGGTTAGCCAACATCGTGACAGTCAGAAAGGCAAATGGCAAGGTTCGAGTTTGCGTGGACTTCCGGGATTTGAACAAAGCTTCCCCAAAGGATGATTTTCCACTCCCTAATATCGACATGCTGGTCGAATCCACTGCTGCCTATGAGGTTCGCTTATTCGTGGATGGGTTCGCTGGGTACAATCAGATTCTCATGGCCGAGGAAGATCAACATAAGACAGCTTTCACAACACCGTGGGGTACCTTTTGCTACACAGTCATGCCATTTGGGTTAAGAAATGCTCGGGCTTCCTACCAAAGAGCCGTGACAGACTTGTTCCACGATATGATTCACAAAGAAATCGAGGTCTATGTGGACGACATGATTATTCACTCCAAAGGGACCGATGGTCAACATTTAATCGATCTCCGCAAGTTCTTCGAAAGGCTTCGTCAACACAAGATGAGGCTCAACCTTGCAAAGTGCACGTTCGGGGTTATCCGAGGCAAAGTTCTTGGTTATATGTTCACTGAAAGGGGAATTGAAGTAGACCCCTCCAAATCAAGGCAATCATTGACATGCCTCCTCCAAAGACGCAGAAAGAGATTAAAGGTTTCATGGGCAGACTACAATACATCAGTCGGTTTGTGCACCAACTCACTTCCATGTGCGAGCCAATCTTCAAGCTACTCAAGAAGAATGTGGCTCTAGAATGGACCGACGCGTGCCAAGAAGCCTTCGATCAAGTGAAGCATTACTTGACGTGCCCTCCTGTTCTAGTTCCGCCGCACAAGGATAAACCTCTGTTGCTCTATCTCACTGTCAATGATGAAGCCCTAGGGGCTATGTTAGCATAAGAGAAACGAGAGTCCACAAAGGAGAACGCCATTTATTTTGTCAGTCGCCGATTCCAAGGAGGCGAAAAGAACTACTCTGTCTTAGAGAAGTCATGTGCAGCATTGGTTTGGGTCACTCAAAAGCTCAAACACTATATGGAAGCTTTTCTGATCAAGCTAGTAGCAAAGGTGGACCTGCTCCGCTACATCTTCGAGAAGCCTTTCATGTCAACAAGAATAGCCAAATGTTACTTCATGCTCGCCGGCTACGATATCACTTACGTCACACTAAAATCCGTCAGGGGGAAAGTGTTCAGTGACCAGCTTGCCGAATTCCTGTGTGACGAAGTGAAGGGGGAAGATGTACAGTTCCCCAACGAGCATTTAATTTGTACTGCAACCGAGGAAATTAAGTGGCAACTTTTTTTCGATGGCGCCGCCAATAAACATGGTTTTGGTATACGAGTATTGCGTGTCGATCCAAAAGACATCTACACTCCCATTGCCATCCGCCTGGAATTCGAAGCTACCAACAACATTGCCGAGTACGAAGCATGTATAGCAGGGCTCGAAGCAGCTCTCGACAGAAACATCACAGAACTAGAAGTATTCGGCGACTCTTTGCTCCTTATCAATCAACAATCGGGAAAGTGGCGAACCCAAGACCCGACTCTCCAACAGTATGGTCAGCACCTAGAAGAACTGGTTGAACAATTCCAAGAGATCACTTTCAACTACCTGCCATGGGATAAAAATCGCTTCGCCGATGCACTGGCCACCATAGCTTCATTAGTCGAAATGCCCAAAGGGAAAATGGTGAAGCCTTTCAAAATTGCCCGAAGGAACAGTCCGGCATATTGCATGAGTATCGAGATCAACGAGATGCAAAAAAACTCTCCGTGGTATTCGGATATCATGAATTTCCTTAAAGATGGCACTTATCCCGAGAATAGCAATAAGAAGTCTCAAGCAACTCTGCAAAGGCTAGCCTCTCGGCACGTACTGATTGGGGACCGAGTCTATAAAAGACACCACAACGGGATCAATCTCTTATGCGCCAATGAGGCCGAAGCTCAAGAAATAATGTGTGAAGTGCACGAAGGAGAGTGTGGACCCCACATGAATGGGTTTATGCTAGTTAAGAAGATACTTCGCATTGGTTACTATTGGAGCACTATGGAACGAGACTGTATCGAGAAAGTCAAAAGGTGTGCCAAGTGCCAATTCCACTCTAATCTGCAACATGCTCCACCCTCACAACTTTACAACATGGTCACACCTTGGCCTTTCTCTTGTTGGGGGATAGACATCATCGGTAAAGTTCATCCTGCCGGGAGTAATGGGCAGTCATTCGTCCTAGTGGCAGTCGACTACTTCACAAAGTGGGTCGAAGCACAAGCCTATCGGACCCTCAACACCAAGAAAGTGGCCGAATATGTAAAGATTAATATCATGTGCCGATACGGCGTGCCTCATGAAATCATTTCCGACAACGGCTCTCACTTTGAGAAGGAAATGGATGCACTTTTGGTAGAATACAAGATCACCAAGCACAAGTCATCTCCTTACCGTCCCCAAGCAAATGGCGCGGTTGAAGCAGCAAATAAAACCATCGAGACCATCGTCAAGAAAATGGCCTCAACAGGAAGGGATTGGCCCGAGAAGCTACCATTAGCATTGTAGGGCTACCGCACATCAATACGGTCCGCGACAGGAGAAACTCCTTATGCATTAGTCTATGGTTCTGAAGCCGTACTCCCTATCGAACTTGAAGTCCCATCTCTACGGGTCCTCCTCGAGAATCAAGTCAACGAGGTCAACTGGATGCAAAGTCGATACGAACAGCTAGCCTTGCTCGATGAGAAAAGGTTAAGAGCACTCGAACGCACGAGGGCATATCAGCAAAGGATGGCAAGAGCTTTCAACAAAAAAGTGAAGCCTCGGAACATCAATGTGGGAGATTTGGTCTTAAGACAACATCCTCCTAATGCCATGAATCCCCTGGGGAAATGGGGACCCCGATGGATCGGTCCGTACGTGGTCAAAAAGATACTAAGCGGTGGTGCAGTCCGGCTCGTGGATTTAGATGGTGACCAGCTGCCAAAGGAGGTCAACCTCGACAAGCTCAAGAGGTTCTACGCTTAATAAACAAAGACCATTAAAAAAAAATATAAAAAAAAATCGCTCGCTAGGTTGAAAACCCGTAAGGGAGGCCTAGGCAAAAATTAGAGCACGTGCAAAAAAGATGCCCGCTAGATTGAAAACCCGAAAAGGGCGGTCTAGGCAAAAAACAGGGTGCACAAAAAATAAAATAAAAAAAAATAAAAAAAATGGTCTTTGTTTGTTTGAACTACGAAGACCTGAGCCTCCCAACTGGAGGAACGTAGGCAACCTTCGGGTGCGGTCTAAAACATATCAAAAATACCCAATTCACTTCAAATGACAAAATGAAATTCTTATTCATTCAATGAATTATTCAAACCATTACAACGGATTTATTGAGCAACAAAATACATCAAAATACTAAATCCTAAAACAAAGTGGTCTAATTGAAATCTCTTAGGGTACTAAGAAAAATCCAATTTTCTCTTAGCTTTCAAAGGACCACCCGATCGTCTCTCAATCCTTTTCTTCTTGGGTAACGAAGGAGCACTAATACGCACCGAAACCTTCTGTGTTGCAACACGTCTCCTAGCATAAAGGTCATCCAAAGTAGTACCGAAAGGGTCAGCGAAAATGTTACTCGAATCAGCAGCAGCCTCCCTATATCTCAAAGTGCTGCTAGGCTCAAAACCCTTTCCCAACAACTCGGCACGAAGCACATCAACCCAAGTGATGCCACGGTAAAGGGTGCCAAATAAATAATCCAAGTAGCTCTCGGGAAGGAAGACACTCCCCCGATGCAGAGGAGCAAAAGCCCAACGGTTGCGGTCATCTCCCCAAGCCGACTGAAGCTCACTCGAGAAGTCAGGACCCATATAAGCAACTGGACGAAGCATTCCGTCCCTCGGAAAAGGAATTGTCTGTTGGCGACCGAACTACCGCAGAACCCGCTCTGGTTGGTAAAATGAAGAATCTCTCAAACCGGGTACAACCACGTGCTGAAAACCAACAGTCCACTCCACAAAAGGACGAAGACCCCAAGAAGAAGGACACCACTCAATATCAACGGTCACCCGAGAGGCAAAGAATTTCTTCCAACCATCTTCGGATAAATCCCGGATCAACAACTTCCTCCTATGAACAGCAAAAGGAGACAAATCACCATCCAGAGAATAAATCTTGAAGTGTTCTCGGAGCCATATGGTCAAGAGCAAAGGGCTTCCCCAACACATCTTGCCCGTCCTATGTAACTCATCAAGGCCGTGCAACGTCTCCCCTACAATAAAAGGGATTACACTAAATTGCTGCTCCTTAGCTTGCAAAATAATCTCAGCCAACTGCACGTCCGCTGTCCCGAAGGGTGTAACAAACAGTACTTCGCTGAAGAGACAAACGGCCATGGCATTCCTTTTGAAAGATTGAACCACCGGGTCCTCCGAGTGTAAACTGAAGAACATCGGCAACTCAGTTATGTCAATCACGGTACCGTGCAACATCTTCCTCACGTCCTCAACAGGGAGATTCAGTAACTCAACCCAAGAGTCAATGGCACCACGGTGATATTTAGGGACAGCAATCCGACCGGCCAAAGGCATGCCGAGGATGGCCCCGAAATCATCAACAGTCGGCACCATTTCATTAGCCGAAAAGTTGAAGGTATGGCTGTCACAATCCCAGAAAGCCGCGGCAGCTCTCAACAAATTCCAATCCGGCTTCAACGTCCGCAAAGTGAAAAGAATCCGGAACCCGAAGTCTTTGATGAAAGCTTTCTTGGGATGGGTCTTGAAAGAATACACAAAAGTGCCCAAGTCCTTTTCATACTCACTAACGACCTTGGCATCAAGGGAAAAATAATTGGAAGCCATGGAAAATATCGATCACAAGCAAAGTTAAGCAATAATATAATGTTCAAGAATGGCAGAAAGGAGCTGTGAGAATCAAGTGGTCGAACAGAAGGTGATATTATAGCTGTTGGGGGCTCTTTTGGTCAGCAAATGTCAAGCCCGGAATTCCGCCTCCCAGACGCGCGCGCCACCCGCCAGCAGTATGAAATGCGCGCGCGTCCCAAGCCTACATAGGAAAGCGCGCGCCTCCCAAGTCTAAATCACTTCAAGAAAAGGCCTTGTCAGAGATCTCCAGCATAAATCAAGGCACAGCCCCTGTCCTCGGACACCCAGTTGGGCACACATTCTTCTGGTCCGCCCTTAAGGCATGTCAAAAAATTGAAAGTAGGATAAAAACTCCCACTCAAAAGTAGGCCGTCCTCCCACGGATTCCGAACTCCCTAAGTTCTGTCACGGGTGCCACACCCCCCTCAAGAGTCAATCTCAACATTTCATCCCCAGCAGGAACATTTTTCTGGTCGCGGTCAACTGTGCCCACACCCCACAATTCAAAAAGTCAAGTGTGACTCCAAGTGGCACGAGACTTCAAAGCAATATTCATCAAACGGATTCACTAACGGATTCTTCAACAAGGGTTCACCAACGGACTCATCCAAGGGATTCACTAACGGATTCATCAAACGGATTCACTAACGGATTCGTCAACAAGGGTTCACCAACGGACTCATCCAAGGGATTCACTAACGGATTCATCAAACGGATTCACTAACGGATTCATCAATAAGGGTTCACCAACGGACTCATACAAGGGATTCACTAACGAATTCATCAAACGGGTTCACTAACGGATTCGTCAACAAGGGTTCACCAACGGACTCATCCAAGGGATTCACTAACGGATTCATCAAACGGATTCACTAACGGATTCGTCAACAAGGGTTCACCAACGGACTCATCCAAGGGATTCACTAACGGATTCATCAAACGGATTCACTAACGGATTCGTCAACAAGGGTTCACCAACGGACTCATCCAAGGGATTCACTAACGGATTCATCAAACGGATTCACCAACGGATTCGTCAACAAGGGTTCACCAATGGACTCATCCAAGGGATTCACTAACGGATTCATCAAACGGATTCACCAACGGATTCGTCAAAAAGGGTTCACCAACGGACTCATCCAAGGGATTCACTAACGGATTCATCAAACGGATTCACTAGCGGATTCGTCAACAAGGGTTCACCAACGGACTCATCCAAGGGATTCACTAACGGATTCATCAAACGGATTCACTAACGGATTCATCAACAAGGGTTCACCAACGGACTCATACAAGGGATTCACTAACGGATTCATCAAACGGATTCACTAACGGATTCGTCAACAAGGGTTCACCAACGGACTCATCCAAGGGATTCACTAACGGATTCATCAAACGGATTCACTAACGGATTCGTCAACAAGGGTTCACCAACGGACTCATCCAAGGGATTCACTTACGGATTCATCAAACGGATTCACTAACGGATTCGTCAACAAGGGTTCACCAACGGACTCATCCAAGGGATTCACTAACGGATTCATCAAACGGATTCACCAACGGATTCGTCAACAAGGGATCACCAACGGACTCATCCAAGGGATTTCGTCAACAAGGGTTCACCAACGGACTCATCCAAGGGATTCACTAACGGATTCACTAACGGATTCGTCAACAAGGGTTCACCAACGGATTCATCCAAGGGATTCACTAACGGATTCATCAAACGGATTCACTAACGGATTCGTCAACAAGGGTTCACCAACGGACTCATCCAAGGGATTCACTAACGGATCCATCAAACGGATTCACCAACGGATTCGTCAACAAGGGTTCACCAACGGACTCATCCAAGGGATTCACTAATGGATTCATCAAACGGATTCACTAACGGATTCGTCAACAAGGGTTCACCAACGGACTCATCCAAGGGATTCACTAACGGATTCATCAAACGGATTCACCAACGGATTCGTCAACAAGGGTTCACCAACAGACTCATCCAAGGGATTCACTAACGGATTCATCAAACGGATTCACTAACGGATTCATCAACAAGGGTTCACTAACGGACTCATTCAAGGGATTCACTAACAGATTCATCAAACCGGTTCACTAACGGCCTCATTCAAAACATTCAGCCGGCAGGTTCACCTAACGGATCATGCCACCCCCTCTGTCAACAAAAGCCGCTCACACAGGGAGCGCACTACTATCTCTCGCAATTTCGAATTCCTGCTTTCATCGAGTCTTTGCTTTTTCTTGGTGATGTCCTTGGCGGGTGTTTTTAACTTTCATCGACGCATTTTGCTTTGCAATCCACGTCGCCGAGGGGCTCTGTAGACACCCCGCCTTGGACCGCTCACCCCGATTGCACATTTGATCTTGTGTTCCTCCCTATTTTAAGTGTTTCTCGTTAGTTTCTGTCACTTCCGTTAAGTTCCTGACTGACTTCGTTAAGTCCAGGGACTAAACTGAATGAGAGGGCTAACTTTCTAGTCCATTCTGTCAAAATTGCCTTCTCTGAGTCGCGCGCCTCCGACAGGAGGAGCCAGGCGCGCGCGCCTCCCGCCCCCAAAGCAGGAAGCGCACGCCTCTGGGCGTCAGTTACAGATTTCTGGCCAGGATTCCCTCCCTTGCTCAATTTACAGGATTTTGCCCGGGAAGGATTTCTTGGTGACTGAGTTTTGGCACCAAAAACACCCCTCTTTCACCTATAAAAACCTCTCTTTACCTCCATTTTCAAGGATCGAAAACTTAGACCGAAGATTGAACTTACAAAAACTATACCAAAATCACTTTCTAAAGGTTCTCCAAGGATCTCATCAAGCAATATTTGAAGTTCTTCAAATTGTAGGTAAAAGTCCATCTTTTCCTTTCTTTTCTACTTCATCTCCTCCCTCTCTTTTACTCTAATCAAATGTGCAATCACCCAAATCATTTTGGGACATGACTCTAATGATCACCTTATCTCATTGAGGTTGGTTGAGGAGTTATCTCCTACATTCCAAATCCTATTTTAAACCTCCCCCTTTTTATGACTTAAAGAAAAAGAAGAAGAATATTTTCATTCATGTAGATTTTGATCAAGCAAGACCAACTTAAGTTGGGCGAGATGGGTGTTTTGGTACTTCCCATCTCGTAATCTAACCCCAGAACCTCAAAACAAAGAATCTCTGTTTTCGTAATCAAACTTAGGCTATAATCAATAGGTTTTTCTTATGTTCCTCAAAACATAGGTGGCGACTCTAAAACAAGTTAGACATCCTAGGATAATTCACCGCTCGAGCCTAAAGCCGTGGTTCCCCCGGGGTATCTACAGCTGGAACTTACTTAATATATTTCATGCCTATTTATTTCTTGTTCTAATAATATCTGTTAAGTATTTTGGCTCTTCTAAGAAAAAGCAAATAGCTTGCGGTTCTATCAAACATTAAACCGCAACAATAAAGGTTTGGCTGAAGATTCCACTCAAACCGAATAGTCAAGAAGAATATCTTCAGTTTGATCCAAACCGGAGCGTGAAAGAAAAGACTCGGTTTGATCTACTGAAACCGAAGACGAATCTGAGAGGTATCGGTTTCATCAAAACCGATAATAAGGAAAAGGTAACTCGGTTTACTCAAACCGCTCAGGTATGGTTAATTGAAGTTTAGTCCCTACTTTATGTCATTTTATTCTTTAACGACCTTTGTGCAATTATCTCTGCCGCATTTAATGCGAATCGACAGGTACGCTGACGGTTAAGTTTTCCTTAGCCGTCATGGCCGCTCCACTACCCGAGGTGGTTAATTGAGTATAAAAGACAAACTAAATTTTAATTTAACTTTTTACCTTCTTACTCTTTTTAGCAAAATCTCTTTCTCTCTCCTCTGCACTCTCTCTGCACACTCTCTGTTCTCACTCTAAAATTTCATACTTAAACGATTTTTGAAATGGCACCAAAGAAAACCATTGATCTTGCTTCTACTTCTACATCGTCCAAACCATCTAATCCCGATATGGTATGAATTTCTGAACCCTAACTCAGTATTTTTTTCTTATCCGCCATTGTTGCTTGAAAAAGCTTGTTCATCTTCTTTGATCCTTTTGTGCTTTTTCTTTGATTTTTTGGTTGGACTTAACTCACATTTACTTACTTATACTATTTATATGCTTGATTTTGTGATTCGTGTTCTATTTTTGAGCAAAATCGATTTTGGGGTTATTTGGCGTTCTTGCGTATTTTTGCAGATTCTGGGCTCTAGTAATGTTATTTGTTTTAGTTTATTTGGAACTTTGTTAGAATCTGCCATTTGTGATCGTTTTGGTTCAATTCTTTCATATTTTGGTTAAGATTTTGTTTTGCATGTTCATACTCTGTTCTTCGTGTTCTTCGTGCATTCAAACTCTTTTTCAAAATTTTTCCCTCTTTGATCCGTTTTATTTTTACTGTTCATTTACTTTTATGTTTTTACTCTTTTACCCTTACTTTTCTTAGACCGCATATTTTCATTGTTAGGATTACTTGTTACAGTTTATTAGTCTCATTCAAACCACTATGTTTATCCATTTCTTTGAACCGCTCGGTTTGACTAAGTGTTATGAATCTCGGTTTGCCTAAGGTTTCAAACTGATATTCTTCAAATTATTTCTAACTTTGAATACTTTTTCAGGATCCCTCAAACTTTGTCCCTGGTTCTAGGATCATAGAAGAGGACTTTAAGCAATATACAGTTGGGAGAAAGCTACTCAAATTGCTTGAAGATGCTAAACTTCTTTCTTTATTTCTTATGGACGAACCTAAGTTCGTGACCTTTATTTGTGCAGAATTTTTTGAAAATGGGATTCCTACAACTGCTGCTCTGTTGGATGTTAGAGGTGAACCAATCAGAGATCTAGAAACTGGAAAAGTGAAGTTTGAGGATGCTATCAAGTCAACAGTTTGTAGAAAGGAAGTTATCTTAACCGCCTCAAAGATAGCAGTTTTGGCTGGCCTTGAGAACTCCGGTGTCTCTATGATCAAACCGGAGCTTCTAAGCAGTACAACTATGGAGTTGATTGGAGTTAATTCATTCTCCACCAAGAATTCCTCCAAGAAGGATTTTGGAGAAGTGATGGCCCATTTGTGTGACTTGGTTGATTCTGGGGTAATGTGCAAGAATGGGAACCACAACAACTTTACAAGTGAGCAATATGCCTACTGTGTGGCTATTCTCAAAGGGAAGAAACTGCATTGGCCTAGGGTTGTAATGAAAGAGATGATCAACGCCTTAAACTACCTATCTGCTGCTAGAGCCGCTGGGAAGTCCAAGATTAGGACTCATTGCAGGCTACTAACTAAGTTCCTACACCAAGATATTGACATATTCAAGTTCTCTACTGAAAACAAGGAGTATTGGTTAGATCCAGTGGAGAAGTCAATTTTTGGGTTATCAAAGTTTGATACTTTCAGAACCTCTCATGGATGGCGGTTTGCACAGGCAGTTTGGAATGAAGACCCTCTTCCTGAAGCCGAACGTGGACCTTTTCCTAAGGCTCGGCTCAACAAGTCTGGAAAACCGTACGCTGGTGCCATTGCTGATCAGGACCATGCTACGATGTTAAGAAATGAAGGTCAGACTGCTACTCTGAATAGAATGGGGTTAAGTCATTTGGCTCAAACCGCGGTACAGGCTGAGGGGGAGCAAGCGGATGAGGGGGAGTCGGCAGCAAGGCCTAGACCTGCGGCTCAACCCAGGGAAACCGCTCCTTCAAGAAAAAGGAAAGGTGGTGTTAGAATTCCTCAAGTTATTACAAAGACAGACCTAGCCAAACCTCCCTCTAAACCCTCATCTAAACCACTCTCTAAACCTTCATCATCTTCATCTTCATTCCCACCAATCAAACATTCCCCTACCTTTTCAAAATCTATTATTCCCAAACCTCAAATTAAACCTCTCTCCTTTACATCAGAATGTGGAGAAATCCCTTAACTTTGCAATGGATGCCTCCTCTCTCAAAGCTGCCAAAGCTAAATCTATTCCAGAACTCATTCCTTCACCTCATCTTTTCCTCCCTATCTCTTCTCCTCCTAAACCTTCAACTTCTAAACCGTCATCTGTTAAGTTCTCTGAAGAACAGTTGGCTGAGATTTATAAAGCCTTTCCCAACCTTAAACCTTCTACTCAAACCGAGCCTGAGCAGACTGAAGAGTCTGAGGCTGCGGTTCAGTCTGAGCAGACCGCAGTGTCTGAGGCTGCGGCTGTGCCTGAGCAGACTGACATGTCTGAGGCAAATGAATCTAAGCAAGATGTTGAAATTCTTGAGGTTCCACCGCCAAAGAAAAGGAGGAAGTTGATCAAGAAATATGATCATGTAGAACACTGGCAGTCAAGACCTCCAGGTGTAGTGGACTTCTCTGAGGCATATGACAAGAAAGATCACTCACCTTTAGAAGGGTCATTGGCAAAGGAATTAAGAGAAAGGGCAGAAATGAGGAAAGCAAGCATAGACCCAATGTTGATTGAAGTTTCTCCTCCTACACTTAAACGAAAGTTGAAGTTTGACTCACCAGAGCATACTCCATCTCCGGTTCAATCATCTCTAGTTCAACCAGGATCCAGTCCTTCATCTCCAGACTTACCGTATGCTGCAGCGGTTCTACCATTTCCGGTTCAGCCATCCTCTTCGGTTTAACCGCTATCTCCTTCGGCTCCTCCATCGGTTTATTTCATAAAACCGAAGACAAGAAAAAGGAAGAGTGCTGCAGAACTGGCTTCCTATTTGAAGCGGTTCAAATCAGAGACTTCAAGGGAAAGAAGGGCTGGAGCTCGTGCCCGTGCCGCCGCCAAAGCCGAAGACAAATTTTTGAAGGCTGGCCGCCCCAACCCTTATGCAATTTTTCCCAAGGATGAAATGGAAGCAGTTGTTGATCAAATTATTCTCTCTGTTGCAGAACAGATCATTGCTGAAACCGCCTATCAGGTTCTCTTGGATCGTTCTCTTGTCTCCCAATTCTTTCTATACTTTAACTTTCATTGCATTCCAAACCTATACCGCCTATTCATTGTTTCTTCACCTTCTATTTTCCTTCTTGATGATTTTATGAGATATCCAGTTTCTACTCCTTCTCAAACCGACATTGTTCCTTATTCTTTTTCCCTTCCTTTTGACCCCATCGAATTTGAAACCGCTCTTAGGATGTCTATGGGTCATTCATTAGATGAGGCCCATATTCTTTTGAAAAGCAAGGCAAAACTGCATTCCTCCCCTTCCCATCATTTTGATGATTCCATATCCATCTCTGATGATGATGATGATGATGATGAACCTATGCCTGATTATACTCTTTCTGATGAGCCCCCTCCCTCATTTCAATCTTATCCAATTCTGCCTCTTCATGCCTCAACCGCTGATTGATAGATGCGGTTAGACACATTCAGTTTCATCAGCAAGCCTCCACTTCTCAGTTTGACACTCATCTCCTCACTATTCAGTCTGATCTTGATGCCATTACGGGGGAGAGAGTGAATGATATTTTTGAGATAAAAAAGATGCTGAAAGGAATTCTGGAAAATCAAGTTGTACTTCAAGACATGGTCAAAACCAACCATGAGATCTACTCCCTAAAGCAACAAGAAGTTAAAACC
Source organism: Campanula takesimana (assembly GCA_026119855.1). Taxonomy (NCBI): domain Eukaryota; kingdom Viridiplantae; phylum Streptophyta; class Magnoliopsida; order Asterales; family Campanulaceae; genus Campanula; species Campanula takesimana. The sequence goes on from JAOWBW010000207.1 coordinate 367,503, forward strand.
AGGATGGACTCTATAGAAGAAAAGCTTGACATTCTGGCTCAACATTCTTTTGACAGTACTGAGCACTTAATGCTTAGAACTGGCAGATTAGTCAGACAAACTGCTGCTATTGAAACTAGAATCAACGAACCTACCGTGGTTCGGCTTCGTGCAGCAGATTTGGTTATTGAAACCGCTCATGCCTCCGGTTCAGGAAATGCTGTTCCAACCGACAATGCCAATGTTGATCAAGCCGCCCTAGATCAAGCTGCTTTTAATAATCAAGCCGCGCAGGCAAATGTTGAAGAAAATGAAGAAGTGATAGCTCCTGCCGCCGGTGATGAAATAGACTAGATTTCATTTTCTTAGTCTTTTTGATTTCCTTATAATTCACTACATTGTAAGTTCAAAACCTTTATGATTGAATTATAATGAGAATGATTGCATAGCATTATGTTTCAAAAACTTTGTTTATTCAAACTGCTTGTTTGTGAAACAATGCTTGCATTTTCAAAACCTCATGCACTACATTTCATCATGAAAATATTTTTAAGTGCATTATATTTTAAACATTCAGTTTAAACATGCATATCTAATTTTCAAAATCACATCATTTTATATGCATCTGAATGAATTTCTCTTCTATCTATTCCTTTTTATTTTTTTATTTTTTTGATAGATTAGAAATCTATGATCTAGCATAGTGTGTGCATTGACTTGGGACATGCAATTTCATGAAATTTATTTCGAACATGTTTTTACCAAGTACAATGTTTTGCTATTATCATAGTGTGGTAATGGCATTAATCAAATAGGGGGAGATTGTTAGGATTTATTGTTAGTACACCCACCTTAATTTGATTGATCCATGCCACGTGTCTTTTTATGGACTTTAGGACCGCATGTAATGACGTTTTACTTCAATTTTTAGATAAGTCCATTTCTTGATTTTTGTTTGTCTAGGCTGAGTATAGTTCGGTTTTACTCCTCGCGGTTTGGTGTCTCAAGCCGTCATCTTTGAGCTGCCAGCATGGAACCCTAAGTCCTTCATCAAACCGTAGTATGTGGCTTTGATGAAACCGCACATCAAGTTCATCCTTCAAACCGCTCCTATGCCTGGTGGAACCGCAGTGCAGTTATTTAAGAATTAAAGAAATGTTATTTATTCCTTAGACAAATATTCTCTTTTCAACCGTAAAGGAATATTTTATGACATGTCAAAATAACTCTAAGTTAAACTTGGAGTTACTGCAAGGATTGTCGGTCTTGTCCAAGCAATTCGGATTGTTTACCGTTAGTCCTTTCTGCAACAAAGGACGGATGTCAGGTAGTGGTGCTACAACTACCTAGGACTACAAGACAAGATCAAGGACGACAATGACAGCTCAACCAATGGGAATTCGACAGCACTGTACCCTTCAGATTTGATTCAACTCTTTACCCAACAGTCACAAGGGTGCACTGCCTATAAATAGCCTTTATTTCTCAACAATGAAGGTTGCTGAGCTTCAAGAGATTCATTCCCAAGTGTTCAAGTTTGCTTTGAAGATTCAAACCCAGATATTCATATCTTCAAACCATCTCCTTAGCAAACCCAGTTTTCTTCATCAATGCTTTAAGCCTAACAACCTTTCATACTCAGCCTTTACACCGAAAGACTTCCATTTGCTCAATCATCATTTAGATACTTAGAGCATTTGATTTCTTTTCACACACACACCCGAATTATAAGATCACATAGATTATATACTTCAAAAACACCGGTTGTTATTATAGCTTAGGTTAGACTTATTGTTTAGAGTTTAGATTCATCTTGTAAAACCTCCTCTAAATTAATACAAGTCTCATAGCTATTAGAAAATCCTAGACTACCCATCTACGTAGAGGACGTAGTTCATTTAAGAACGAACCTCTTCCATTTGTGTGTTTGATCTTTATTTTCTGTCTTGGTATTTATCTTTCTTGATTGTGGTCTTTAACTTGTCTCCATATACGAAATGACTTAAAAGATGAATTGTGTTTTCCTTTGAAAGTTTAACTATTCAGTTGCATCATAGTGTTTTCTCAAGCTGAGTCAAACCGTCAAACTCTTTAACTATCCTATTTGGCCAAACCGCAAACTCCGCTGTGCATTTTATCAGTTCGGTTCTTGTGCTTTGAACCGCAGTTGGCCACACTGATAAGTACTCAGTTGATTTTAAGGGTGGTATTTTTGAAAAAGTTTTGGACCGCTATTCACCCCACTCTAGCAGTTCTATACCCTTGTTGCCCTCTGGGGCCAACAAGTGGTATCATGGCCTTTCCCTGGGGGGAGGTCTCAAGTTCTACTCCCGCTGGGAGCAGGTTCTATAGTATATAAACGGTTTATATACTAAAGGCACTATAAAGCCAAATTTTTACCAATGACCTCTTGGTCTAGTGGTATCATGGCCTTTCCCTGGGGGGGAGGTCTCAGGTTCTACTCCACTGGGAGCAGGTTCTATTGTATATAAACGGTTTATATACTAAAGGCACTATAAAAGCCAAATTTTTACCAATGACCTCTTGGTCTAGTGGTATCATGGCCTTCCCCTGGGGGGAGGTCTCAGGTTCTACTCCCGCTGGGAGCAGGTTCTATAGTATATAAACGGTTAATATACTAAAGGCACTATAAAGCCAATTTTTTTTACCAATGACCTCTTGGTCTAGTGGTATCATGGCCTTCCCCTGGGGGGGAGGTCTCAGGTTCTACTTCCCCTGGGAGCAGGTTCTATAGTTTATAAACGGTTTATATACTAAAGGCACTATAAAGCCAAATTTTTACCAATGACCTCTGGTCTAGTGGTATCATGGCCTTCCCCTGGGGGGGAGGTCTCAGGTTCTACTCCCGCTGGGAGCAGGTTCTATAGTATATAAACGGTTTATATACTAAAGGCACTATAAAGCAAATTTTTTTACCAATGACCTCTTGGTCTAGTGGTATCATGGCCTTCCCCTGGGGGGGGAGGTCTCAGGTTCTACTCCCACTGGGAGCAGGTTCTATAGTATATAAACGGTTTATATACTAAAGGCACTATAAAGCCAAATTTTAACCAATGACCTCTTGGTCTAGTGGTATCATGGCCTTTCCCTGGGGGGGAGGTCTCAGGTTCTACTCCCGCTGGGAGCAGGTTCTATAGTATATAAACTGTTTATATACTAAAGGCACTATAAAAGCCAATTTTTACCAATGGCCTCTTGGTCTAGTGGTATCATGGCCTTCCCCTGGGGGGGAGGTCTCAGGTTCTACTCCTGCTGGGAGCAGGTTCTATAGTATATAAACGGTTTATATACTAAAGGCACTATAAAGCCAAATTTTACCAATGACCTCTTGGTCTAGTGGTATCTGTAGATACCCCGGGGGAAACCACGGCTTGGCTAGAGCGTGTGAATTATCCTAGGATGTCTAACGTGTTTTAGATTGTTTAGAGTCGCCACCTATGTTTTGAGGAACATAAGAAAAACCTATTGATTGTAGCCTAAGTTTGATTACGAAAAACAGAGATTCTTTGTTTTGAGGTCCGGGGGTTAGATTACGAGATGGGAAGTACCGAAACACCCATCTCGCCCAACTTAAGTTGGTCTTGCTTGATCAAAATCTACATGAATGAAAATGTTCTTCTTTTTCTTCTTTAAGTCATAAAAGGGGGTTTAAAATAGGATTTGGAATGTAGGAGATAACTCCTTAACCAACCTCAATGAGATGAGGTGATCATTAGAGTCATGTCCCAAAATGATTTGGGTGATTGCACATTTGATTAGAGTAAAAGAGAGAGAGGAGATGAAATAGAAAAGAAAGGAAAAGATGGACGTTTACCTACAATTTGAAGACCTTCAAGTATTGCTTGATGAAAATCTTTGGAGAACTTTTAGAAAGTGATTTTGGTATAGTTTTCGTAAGTTCAATTTTCGGTCCTTGGAAATGGAGGTAAAGAGAGGTTTTTATAGGTGAAAGAGGGGGTGTTTTTGGTGCCAAAACTCAATCACCAAGAAATTCTTCCCGGGCAAAATCCTGTAAATTGAGCAAGGGAGAGAATCCTGGCCAGAAATCTGTAACTGACGCCCAGAGGCGCGCGCTTCCTGCTTTGGGGGTGGGAGGCACGCGCGCCTGGCTCCTCCTGTCGGAGGCGCGTGACTCAGAGAAGGAAATTTTGACAGAATGGACTAGAAAGTCAGCCCTGTTATTCAGTTTAGTCCCTGGACTTAACGAAGTCAGTCAGGAACTTAACGGAAGTGACAGAAACTAACGAGAAACACTTAAAATGGGGAGAAACACAAGATCAAATGTGCAATCGGGGTGAGCGGTCCAAGGCGGGGTATCTACAGAGCCCCTCGGTGACGTGGATTGCAAAGCAAAACGCGTCGACGAAAGTTAAAAACACCCGCCGAGGACATCACCAAGAAAAAGCAAAGACTCGATGAAAGCAGGAATTTGAAATTGCTAGAGATAGTGGTGCGCTCCCTGTGTGAGCGGCTTTTGTTGATAGAGGGGGTGGCATGATCCGTTAGGTGAACCTGCCGGCTGAATGTTCTGAATGAGGCCGTTAGTGAACCTTTTGATGAATCCGTTAGTGAATCTCTTAGATGAGTCCGTTGGTGAACCCTTCTTGACGAATCCGTTGGTGAATCCGTTTGATGAATCCGTTAGTGAATCCCTTGGATGAGTCTGTTGGTGAACCCTTGTTGACGAATCCGTTGGTGAATCCGTTTGATGAATCCGTTAGTGAATCCCTTGGATGAGTCCGTTGGTGAACCCTTGTTGACGAATCCGTTGGTGAATCCGTTTGATGAATCCGTTAGTGAATCCCTTGGATGAGTCCGTTGGTGAACCCTTGTTGACGAATCCGGTGGTGAATCCATTTGATGAATCCGTTAGTGAATCCCTTGGATGAGTCCGTTGGTGAACCCTTGTTGACAAATCCGTTGGTGAATCCGTTTGATGAATCCGTTAGTGAATCCCTTGGATGAGTCCGTTGGTGAACCCTTGTTGACGAATCCGTTGGTGAATCCGTTTGATGAATCCGTTAGTGAATCCCTTTGATGAGTCCGTTGGTGAACCTTGGTTGACAAATCCGTTGGTGAATCCGTTTGATGAATCCGTTAGTGAATCCCTTGGATGAGTCCGTTGGTGAACCCTCGTTGACGAATCCGTTGGTGAATCCGTTTGATGAATCCGTTAGTGAATCCTTTGGATGAGTCCGTTGGTGAACCCTTGTTGACGAATCCGTTGGTGAATCCGTTTGATGAATCCGTTAGTGAATCCCTTGGATGAGTCCGTTGGTGAACCCTTGTTGACAAATCCGTTTGTGAATCCGTTTGATGAATCCGTTAGTGAATCCCTTGGATGAGTCCGTTGGTGAACCCTTGTTGACGAATCCGTTGGTGAATCCGTTTGATGAATCCGTTAGTGAATCCCTTGGATGAGTCCGTTGGTGAACCCTTGTTGACGAATCAGTTGGTGAATCCATTGATGAATCCGTTAGTGAATCCCTTGGATGAGTCCGTTGGTGAACCTTGGTTGACAAATCCGTTGGTGAATCCGTTTGATGAATCCGTTAGTGAATCCCTTGGATGAGTCCGTTGGTGAACCCTCGTTGACGAATCCGTTGGTGAATCCGTTTGATGAATCCGTTAGTGAATCCTTTGGATGAGTCCGTTGGTGAACCCTTGTTGACGAATCCGTTGGTGAATCCGTTTGATGAATCCGTTAGTGAATCCCTTGGATGAGTCCGTTGGTGAACCCTTGTTGACGAATCCGTTTGTGAATCCGTTTGATGAATCCGTTAGTGAATCCCTTGGATGAGTCCGTTGGTGAACCCTTGTTGACGAATCCTTTGGTGAATCCGTTTGATGAATCCGTTAGTGAATCCCTTGGATGAGTCCGTTGGTGAACCCTTGTTGACGAATCAGTTGGTGAATCCATTTGATGAATCCGTTAGTGAATCCCTTGGTTGAGTCTGGTGGTGAACCCTTGTTGACGAATCCGTTGGTGAATCCGTTTGATGAATTATTGCTTTGAAGTCTCGTGCCATTTGGAGTCACACTTGACTTTTTGAATTGTGGGGTACGAGCACAGTTGACCGCGACCAGAAAAATGTTCCTGCTGGGGATGAAATGCTGAGATTGACTCTTGAGGGGGGTGTGGCACCCGTGACAGAAATTAGGGAGTTCGGAATTTTGAAGAGGACAGCCTACTTTTGAGTGGGAGTTTCTATCCTACTTTAGATTTTTGACATGCCTTAAGGGCGGACCAGAAAAAGGTGTGCCCAACTGGGTGTCCGAGGATCGGGACAGTGTCTTGATTTAGGCCGGAGATCTCTGACAAGGCCCTTTTCTTGAAGCGATTTAGACCTGGGAGGCGCGCGCCTTCCTATGTAGGCTTGGGACGCGCGCGCACTTCATACTGCTGGCGGGTGGCGCGCGCGTCTGGGAGGCAGAATTCCGGGCTTGACATTTGCTGACCAAAAGAGCCCCCAACAGCTATAATATCATCTTCTGTTCGACCACTTGATTCTCACAGCTCCTCTCTGCCATTTTTGAACATTATATTATTGATTAACTTCGCTTGTGATTAACATTTTCCATGGCTTCCAATTCTTTTGCCCTTGATGCCAAGGTTGTTAGTGCGTATGAAAAGGACTTCGGCACTTTTGTGTATTCTTTCAAGACCCATCCCAAGAAGGCTTTCATTAAGGACTTCGGGTTCCGAATTCTTTTTACTTTGCGGACGTTGAAACCGGATTGGGATTTGTTGAGAGCTGCCGCGGCTTTCTGGGATTGCGACAGCCATACTTTCAACCTTTCAGCTAATGAAATGGTGCCGACTGTTGACGATTTCGGGGCCATCCTTGGCATGCCTTTGGCCGGTCGGATTGCCGTCCCTAAATATCACCTTGGTGCCGTCGACTCTTGGGTTGAGTTAGTGAATCTCCCTGTTGAGGATGTGAGGAAGATGTTGCACGGTACCGCGATTGACATAACTGAGTTGCCGATGTTCTTCAGTTTACACTCGGAGGACCCGGTGGTTCAATCTTTCAAAAGAAATGCCATGGCCGTTTGTCTCTTCAGCGAAGTACTGTTTGTTACACCTTTCGGGATTGCGGACGCGCAGTTGGCTGAGATTATTTTGCAAGCTAAAGACCAGCAATTTAGTGTAATCCCTCTTATTGTGGGGGAGACGTTGCACGGCCTTAATGAGTTACACAGGACGGGAAAGATGTGTCGGGGAAGCCCTTTGCTCTTGACCATATGGCTCCGAGAACACTTCAGAATTTATTCTCCGGATGGTGATTTGTCTTCTTTTGCTGTTCATAGGAGGAAGTTGTTGATCCGGGATTTATCTGAAGATGATTGGAAGAAATTCTTTGCCTCTCGGGTGACCGTCGATATTGAGTGGTGTCCTCCTTCTTGGGGTCTTCGTCCTTTTATGGAATGGACTCTTGGTTTTCAGCACGTGGTTGTACCCGGTATGAGAGATTCTTCATTTTACCAACCAGAGCGGGTTCTGCGGCAGTTCGGTCGCCAACAGACAATTCCTTTTCCGAGGGATGGAATGCTTCGTCCAGTTGCTTACATGGGTCCTGACTTCTCGAGTGAGCTTCAGTCGGCTTGGGGAGATGACCGCAATCGTTGGGCTTTCGCTCCTCTGCATCGGGGAAGTGTCTTCCTTCCCGAGAGCTACTTGGATTATTTATTTGGCACCCTTTACCGTGGCATCACTTGGGTTGATGTGCTTCGTGCCGAGTTGTTGGGACAGGGTTTTGAGCCTAGCAGCACTTTGAGATATAGGGAGGCTGCTGCTGATTCGAGTAACATTCTCGCTGACCCTTTCGGTACTCCTTTGGATGACTTTTATTCTAGGAGACGTGTTGCAGCACAGAAGGTTTCGGTGCGTATTAGTGCTCCTTTGTTACCCAAGAAGAACAGGATTGAGAGACGATCGGGTGGTTCTTCGAAAGCTAAGAGAAAATTGGATTTTTCTTAGTACCTTAAGAGATTGCATTTAGACCACTTTGTTTTAGGATTTAATATTTTGATGTCTTTTGTTGCTCAATAAATCCATTGTAATGGTTTGAATAATTCATTGAATGAATAAAAATTGCATTTTGTTATTTGGAGTGAATTGGGTACTTTTGATAAGTTTTAGACCGCACCCGAAGGTTGCCTACGTTCCTCCAGTTGGGAGGCTCAGGTCTTCGTAGTTCAAACAAACAAAGACCATTTTTTTTTTTTTTTTGTGCACCCTGTTTTTTGCCTAGACCGCCCTTGCGGGTTTTCAATCTAGCGGGCTTCTTTTTTTGCACGTGCTCTAATTTTTGCCTAGGCCGCCCTTGCGGGTTTTCAACCTAGCGAGCGATTTTTTTTTTTTTTTTAATGGTCTTTGTTTATTAAGAGTAGAACCTCTTGAGCTTGTCGAGGTTGACCTCCTTTGGCAGCTGGTCACCATCTAAATCCACGAGCCGGACTGCACCACCGCTTAGTATCTTTTTGACCACGTACGGACCGATCCATCGGGGTCCCCATTTCCCCAGGGGATTCATGGCATTAGGAGGATGTTGTCTTAAGACCAAATCTCCCACATTGATGTTTCGAGGCTTCACTTTTTTGTTGAAAGCTCTTGCCATCCTTTGCTGATATGCCCTCGTGCGTTCGAGTGCTCTTAACCTTTTCTCATCGAGTAAGGCTAGCTGTTCGTATCGACTTTGCATCCAGTTAACCTCGTTGACTTGATTCTCGAGGAGGACCCGTAGAGATGGGACTTCAAGTTCGATAGGGAGTACGGCTTCAGAACCATAGACCAATGCATAAGGAGTTTCTCCTGTTGTGGATCGTATTGATGTGCGGTAGCCCCACAATGCTAATGGTAGCTTCTCGGGCCAATCCCTTCCTGTTGAGGCCATTTTCTTGACGATGGTCTCGATGGTCTTATTTGCTGCTTCGACTGCGCCATTTGCTTGGGGCCGGTAAGGAGATGACTTGTGCTTGGTGATCTTGTATTCCACCAAAAGTGCATCCATTTCTTTCTCAAAGTGAGAGCCGTTGTCGGAAATGATTTCATGAGGCACGCCGTATCGGCACATGATATTAATCTTTACAAATTCGGCCATTTTCTTGGCATTGAGGGTTCGATAGGCTTGTGCTTCGACCCACTTTGTGAAGTAGTCGACTGCCACTAGGACGAATGACTGCCCATTGCTCCCGGCAGGATGAACTTTACCGATGATGTCTATCCCCCAACAAGAGAAAGGCCAAGGTGTGACCATGTTGTAAAGTTGTGAGGGTGGAGCATGTTGCAGATTAGCGTGGAATTGGCACTTGGCACACCTTTTGACTTTCTCGATACAGTCTCGTTCCATAGTGCTCCAATAGTAACCAATGTGAAGTATCTTCTTGACTAGCATAAACCCATTCATGTGGGGTCCACATTCTCCTTCGTGCACTTCACACATTATCTCTTGAGCTTCGGTCTCATTGGCACATAGGAGATTGATCCCGTCGTGGTGCCTTTTATAGACTCGGTCCCCAATCAGTACGTACCGAGAGGCTAACCTTTGCAGAGCTGCTTGAGATTTCCTATTGATGTTCTCGGGATAAGTGCCGTCTTTGAGGAAGTTCATGATATCCGAATACCACGGAGAGTTTGTTTGAACCTCGTTGATCTCGATACTCATGCAATATGCCGGACTGTTCCTTCTAGCAATTTTGAAGGGCTTCACCATTTTCCCTTTGGGCATTTCAACTAATGAAGCTATAGTGGCCAGTGCATCGGCGAAGCGATTCTTATCCCTTGGCAGGTAGTTGAAAGTGATCTCTTGGAATTGTTCAACCAGTTCTTCAAGGTGCTGACCATATTGTTGGAGAGTCGGGTCTTGGGTTCGCCATTTACCCGATTGCTGATTGATAAGGAGCAAAGAGTCGCCGAACACTTCTAGATCCGTGACGTTTCTTTCGAGAGCTGCTTCGAGCCCTGCTATGCATGCTTCGTACTCGGCAATGTTGTTGGTAGCTTCGAATTCCAGGCGTATGGCAATGGGAGTGTAGATGTCTTTTGGATCGACAAGCAATACCCCTATACCAAAACCGTGTTTATTGGCGGCGCCATCGAAAAAAAAGTTGCCACTTGTCTTCCTCGGTTGCAGTACAAATTAAATGCTCGTCGGGGAACTGTACATCTTCCCCCTTCACTTCGTCACATGGGAATTCGGCAAGCTGGTCACTGAACACTTTCCCCCTGACGGATTTTAGTGTGACGTAAGTGATATCATAGCCGGCGAGCATGAAGTACCATTTGGCTATTCTTGTTGACATGAAAGGCTTCTCGAAGATGTAGCGGAGCGGGTCCACCTTTGCTACTAGCTTGATCGGAAAAGCTTCCATATAGTGTTTGAGCTTTTGAGTGACCCAAACCAATGCTGCACATGACTTCTCTAAGACAGAGTAGTTCTTTTCGCCTCCTTGGAATCGGCGACTGACAAAATAAATGGCGTTCTCCTTTGTGGACTCTCATTGCTCTTGTGCTAACATATCCCCTAGGGCTTCATCATTGACAGTGAGATAGAGCAACAGAGGTTTCTCTTTGTGCGGCGGAACTAGAACAGGAGGGCACGTTAAGTAATGCTTCACTTGGTCGAAGGCTTCTTGGCATGCATCGGTCCATTCTAGAGCCACATTCTTCTTGAGTAGCTTGAAGATTGGCTCGCACATAGAAGTGAGTTGGTGCACAAACCGACTGATGTATTGTAGTCTGCCCATGAAACCTTTAATCTCTTTCTGCGTCTTTGGAGGAGGCATGTCAATGATTGCCTTGATTTTGGAGGGGTCTACTTCGATTCCCCTTTCAGTGACCATATAACCAAGAACTTTGCCTCGGATAACCCCGAATGTGCACTTTGCGAGATTGAGCCTCATCTTGTGTTGACGAAGCCTTTCGAAGAACTTGCGGAGATCGATTAAGTGTTGACCATCGGTTCCTTTGGAGTGAATGATCATGTCGTCCACATAGACCTCGATTTCTTTGTGAATCATATCGTGGAACAAGTCTGTTACGGCTCTTTGGTAGGAAGCCCCAGCATTTCTTAACCCAAATGGCATGACTGTGTAGCAAAAGGTACCCCACGGTGTTGATCTTCCTCGGCCATGAGAATATGATTGTACCCAGCGAACCCATCCACGAATGAGCGGACCTCGTAGGCAGCAGTGGAGTCGACTAGCATGTCGATATTAGGGAGTGGAAAATCATCCTTTGGGGAAGCTTTGTTTAAATCCCGGAAGTCTACACAAACTCGAACCTTGCCGTTCGCCTTCCTGACTGTCACAATGTTGGCTAACCATGTCGGATACTCGATGACCTTGATGAAACCCACACTGAGGAGCTTCTCAATCTCTTCTTTGACCTGCAGAGACCATTCTGGCTTGATCTTTCTGAGCTTCTGCTTTACTGGCCTGGCATCTTCTCTGATCGGAATCCTGTGCTCCGCTACCTTTCTGTCTAAACCCGGCATGTCTTTGTATGACCATGCGAACACATCCACGAACTCCCGTAGTAATGCAGTCAATCTATCTCTGTCGTCTCCCTTGAAGAAGCTTCCAATCTTGGTTTCTTTTGGCTCTTCTTCAGTACCCAGATTAACAATATGCAATTCTTCGTCAGCCTTTGGACCATTCTCGCCACGACTACGGACTTGTTGAGCAAGTTCATTTAAGTATGTTGTGTTTTCGTGGTCTATTTCAACATAATTTGAATCGTTATTAACTTGTTTGTTAAGTTCATTATTAGTTAATTCATCATGTATGATGTTTGCAATCTCAGGGTACTCAGAAATATCAAATTTTTCATTAGCAAAGAAAGGAAACACACGCTCGGCTATGGCCTCCAAATCCTCTTGGGTGAGGGTATTAGAGACACTCTCGGACTCGAAAGTAAGTGTGATTGTGCGGGGTATGCAACCCATTTCTTGGACTAAGAATTCCTCGAATACCAAGGGCCCTTTTGTTGAATACCAATTGTTGATCGGCTCGGAGCTTGGCGGGATCTCACTGATAGTCTTGTTCATGATGACGGTGTCATGGATGGCGTTAACTTGGCATTCATTCATCATGGCAAGCTCTTCAAACATGGAAGCTAAATCTGTCAGTTCTTCCCCCACGGTGATTTCTGTCTCGGACTCTATGGTTATCTTCCTTCCCACCATTCACGGGGCGACATTGGAGTTGGTTCCCTTTCGGATTTCTGGACCTCACAATCGGAGAAGATTTCGAGGCCGGGCTTTTTGACACCTTTATTGTTAACCCACAGCTCGGGAAAGATCATGTATGGAACGTCTTCCCCTTGGCGGACAAAATAACCATTCAACGTCTTGCGGTAAGGCCTTAGATTAGGGACTTCATAACGACGGCCTTCTTTACGAGCTCGGGCCTTTTCGTTCTTGATCGCTTGCTCTTGTTTCAAGTCTTCTTTGGAAGGCTCATACCCCAAACCGAAGGTGTTCTTGATAAATGGGACTTGCACGGGATGTAGGATTCCTTGTTGATATTTCCCTAAGCCTAAACCAGGGAAGTAGTCCATATTCCTCATTATGCGGAGGACTTTGTGATTGCTGGGGGTCCATGATCCGTTTCCCCCTTCTTTGTTAATGGCGTTGATTGAGACGCCGGAGAGAGTGGAGTCTGGTAGACCATGCTGAACTTGGTGGACGGGCTCACCTTTTCTGTGGATAGTGATATTTTCGGCCATTACGGTCACTATTTCGTCACCATTTTGGATCTTGACACATTAGTGGAGAGTTGACGGTACGACATTAGCACTGTGAATCCATGGTCGACCCAACATTAAGTTGAACGAGGCCGGGATATCAAGTACTTGGAATGGAAGGGACATGACCATGCTCCCAAACTCAATGTCAATTTCGATCATACCCATGACTGTACGGGCGGTGCTGTCATAACCTCGGATTACTTGAGTAGAAGGCTTCAAATCAGAATCCTTAAGCCCAGTATGCCCATGATTCTACCAGGCATGAGATTGAGTGCGGAACCACCGTCCACTAAGACTCTTGAGACGGGCCTCCCCCTTGCTCATACCTTGAGGTAAATAGCTTCGTTGTGGTCGGAACCAAACGGTGGAAGGTCCATATCGGCAAAGGTGATGACGTTGCTAAAATGAATGTGACCAATCATTGCCGTGAGGTCCTCGGGAGTAGTATCGGGAGAAAATGATGTATCATCGAGATTGCGGATGACGAGATCTCGGTGTTTCTTCGAGGATGCAATGAGGTCCCAAATAGAGATGTTGGCTTGAGTTTTCTTGAGTTGGACAAGTAGAGGATCTTTGGGAGCGTTGTGAGCTTGCGGCTTTTGAGAAGAGGAGTTCGGTGCGAAAGTGGAAGGGTTGCTTGCTATGACTAGACCGGATCGAGTTAGCATGTTGACGTTCCCATCTTGCTTCTTTTTCCTATTCTCTAGTACTTCCCTCATTACTTCATCATAAGTCACTACATAACAAGAATTGTCAAGTTTATTCATAACATTGGGGCCCCCATTCACAATTGGGATTGAATGGGTGGTCCCCTCGAGTTCTCCTATCTCTATTACATTGACATGCTTGTCATTAGCCACTACAAATTCTTTCTTATCTATGAGATCTTGAATGACATTGCGGAGAACGAAGCAATCCTCGGTGTTGTGGCCACTATATTGGTGGTAGCCACAATATTTGTGTTGAGCATGATTGGAGAGGATCGACTTGTGTTGGTACCCTTGTACGGGTGTGACTTGACCCTTTGCCTTGAGGACCTCGAACACTTCGGTTTGAGTCATGCCTTGGAGAGGCATGTAGACACGGTCACTTCAGGACTTCTTCCCTTGAGGTGGAGGAACCTTTTTGTAATTCCCCTTGTCAATAGTGACGGCGTTGACCGAGGCCTCTTTTGTGGAGTTGGAAACGGCCTTGTAGCGGTAAGTAGGAGTGGTCTTCTTAATCTCCTTGAGCAAGTCATCCATGCGTACCCCCGCCTCATACATTTGGGAGAAGTCGGAGTAGCAAGCCCTACTTAGGTGAGTGCGGAGATCAATCTTGAGACACTTGAGAAATATGTCCATTTGCTCTTTTGTGTTTGGTCTCTCAACAATTTCAGAGAGTTTGTCATTCCATCTCCTTGTGAAGTCGATGAAGGACTCATTGTCTCGTTGAGTAGTGTTTTCTAGCTCTTTCCTTGTGGGCCGGTGAGTGGTGTTGCCTTGGTATTGGTTCTTGAAGGCAAGCATGGTGGAGTCCCAATCAAGACGGACAGTGAGCGGGAGAGTAGCATACCAATCTTTTGCCGCCCCCTCGAGAGTGAGAGGAAAGCATTGAGCCATCACCTTGGTGGAGACCTTCTTTGGAACCATTGCCCAAATATAAGTCTCAATGTGAGCCATAGGACAAGAGTTTCCCTTGAATTTGCTTATGTCGGGCATCTTGAACTTATCGGGAAGAGCGGCCATAGTACTCATGAGGATGGATGATTGATAAAGGCTTGTGTCGGAGCCTTTCCCATGTTGAGCCCATTGAATTTTTGGTCGATGTAGGCCATGATAGAATCCACCATTTTGGGCTCATTGTTCTCGGAACTTGGTTCCCCCATTTTCTTGGTGCGGGTGTTGACATAAGGACTCTTGAACAAACCCTCGGTCCATTCGGATTCATCGTCATTGTTCTTGTTCTTTCCCTTGGCAAGGTTGGTGAGCTTTTCTTTCATTAGCTCCATTTCGGCCTCGTGGGCCTCCCTTTGGCTGTCGAGGTGGGATTGCCAAATGTCGTCTTTGCTTTGTGCCTCCTTGTTAAGGGTGGAGACTTGCTCTTGGAGGAGTTGGACCATAGTTGAGAGCTGTTCGAGAGACATGGTGTTGCTGCTGCCGGTCATGGTTGGTGTTGGAGCTGTTGGAGTGATCTCTTCACGGACTAACCGATTTGCTGAATCCCGGTAGACTTTGTAAGTACCAATTGAACCTATATTGCAGAAGAGGCCCTTGTCAGTCTTGAGTAACACTTGCGGTCCATGAAGAGGCTTAGAACACACAGTTGGGCACACGACTCGAACCACATAAGAAAAGACTCTTTTTTTTTTTTTTTTATAAGTCGGAGGGAATGAATCCCTTTTGGGGTTTCTAAGAAAATAATGGAATCGTCACACTAGTATATAGACCATCTCGCGGTCCCATATACTCATCGGATTCCATCGCGCTTGTGAATCCTACATGTATCGGGATTAAACTAAATTAATGTAGTAAAGCATACATGCGGGGACGGATTTTTATTTTCGTCCAAAATAACCACTTTTGGGGACGGATTTTTATTGCGTCCCTTTCAACAAGTTGGCATGTATGATTTGAAGACATTAGTTTAGGGAAATCTCGGTACATGGAAACCGACTTGAGTCACGGAGTGTTAGACCCTAACTAGAATTGTGTGGTTTGTGCTCGGCTTGAATATAAGGCTCAAAGGTCACCCCCGGCATGTAGTCTTGAACTACGCCACGGGCTGAGGTTTACCGCTTCGAAAGAGCCAAGGTCTGGTGGAGCTTGAAACTTTCTAGGACGGGCCTCGACGGGTTTGGGGTTGGACTTGTGCGACTCGATAGTGAGCAGTTCATAGGAATATGTGCATGTAGTGTGAGGTCTAACAAGTGACAATTTTTTTTTTTTTTTTTATTTTCTTTTTTTTTTTTTTTTTTTTTGAAAAGAAAGAAAAACACACAAAACACATAAGCACATAAAATTACAACTCCCGAATCACCCGTGTGACCGGTAAATAAAACACAAAATTAAAACAGTCCGAGGGTTCCATTCTGTTCTGATGCAGGCAACTGTGCCCACACCCCACTGTACTGCTCAGTCACTGAAACCTGTCTCTGTTCTGGGAACCAACCCAGAAGCGTGCGCCTCTGAGTGCTGATGTGGGACGCGCGCGCATGGCGCAATGCTTATGGGAGGCGCGCGCTTCTGGGTCACACCTGTCAGAATGTCAGACTTTGGACTCAGGGGATTGCCCTGGTCCTTTGTTCATATTGTAACCCCTGCAGAAGCGATTAGTGCAGAATAACAGAAGAAGAAGATGAAGAACATGAAGAAGTGGGCGATTCTGGTTCTTGATGCGGGATGCGCGCGCCTTAGGCTTAAAAGGCCAGACGCGCGCGCCTCCCCCATCAGGAAACAGAATGCCCAGAAAAGATGTAGATTTTGATCAGAACGCAAGTTTAACCCTCAAATACTCCCCAGCGGAGTCGCCACTGTAGATACCCCGAGGGGAAACCACGGCTTGGCTAGAGCGTGTGAATTATCCTAGGATGTCTAACGTGTTTTAGATTGTTTAGAGTCGCCACCTATGTTTTGAGGAACATAAGAAAAACCTATTGATTGTAGCCTAAGTTTGATTACGAAAAACAGAGATTCTTTGTTTTGAGGTCCGGGTGTTAGATTACGAGATGGGAAGTACCGAAACACCCATCTCGCCCAACTTAAGTTGGTCTTGCTTGATCAAAATCTACATGAATGAAAATGTTCTTCTTCTTCTTTAAGTCATAAAAGGGGGTTTAAAATAGGATTTGGAATGTAGGAGATAACTCCTTAACCAACCTCAATGAGATGAGGTGATCATTAGAGTCATGTCCCAAAATGATTTGGGTGATTGCACATTTGATTAGAGTAAAAGAGAGAGAGGAGATGAAATAGAAAAGAAAGGAAAAGATGGATTTTTACCTACAATTTGAAGACCTTCAAGTATTGCTTGATGAAAATCCTTGGAGAACTTTAGAAAGTGATTTTGGTATAGTTTTCGTAAGTTCAATTTTCGGTCCTTGGAAATGGAGGTAAAGAGAGGTTTTTATAGGTGAAAGAGGGGTGTTTTTGGTGCCAAAACTCAGTCACCAAGAAATTCTTCCCGGGCAAAATCCTTTAAATTGAGCAAGGGAGAGAATCCTGGCCAGAAATCTGTAACTGACGCCCAGAGGCGCGCGCTTCCTGCTTTGGGAGCGGGAGGCGCGCGCGCCTGGCTCCTCCTGTCGGAGGCGCGCGACTCAGAGAAGGCAATTTTGATAGAATGGACTAGAAAGTCAGCCCTGTTATTCAGTTTAGTCCCTGTACTTAACGAAGTCAGTCAGGAACTTAACGGAAGTGACAGAAACTAACGAGAAACACTTAAAATGGGGAGAAACACAAGATCAAATGTGCAATCGGGGTGAGCGGTCCAAGGCGGGGTGTCTACAGTATCCACTTGGTATTAGAGGCTTCCCCTGGGGGAGGTCTCAGGTTCTACTCCCGCTGGGAGCAGGTTCTATTAATATATAAACGGTTTATATATTAAAGGCACTATAAAGCCAAATTTTTTACCAATGACCTCTTGGTCTAGTGGTATCATGGCCTTCCCCTGGGGGGGAGGTCTCAGGTTCTACTCCCGCTGGGAGCAAGTTCTATAGTATATAAACGGTTTATATACTAAAGGCACTATAAAGCCAAATTTTTTGACTTGCAGTAGTTGTGGGATATCTGGTGTAGAGGACAATCGAAGCGTAGGCAAATTGGTTTGGTGCGCATGGGCATTATGATGTTTGCCTGCTGGGAGATATGGAAGGCCAGGTGCAAATATGTTTTTGAGGGGGTCATTATGGACAGTGCGAAGGTTATTGATGGGGTCAAGCATTCCTTGATTGAGATGTGTTCTTTCTTAAACCCGGAAGGGGCCCCAAGGAGGGAGGACCGTCTTGTTTTGGAGAGGATTGGTCTCAAGGTGGCTTTGCACAAGACTCGACCTCGAAGATACTTGAGATGGGAACCTGGTAAGTCTCACTTTTATACCCTTAATACGGATGGTTCTGCAGTTAATGGGACTTGCACGGGGGGAGGTATAGTCAGAGATAGTAGGGGTGCTTTTGTTTTTGCATTTTCTCGTTATTATGGTATGGGCACAAACATTCAAGCGGAGATTTTCGCACTTCGAGATGGTTTGAGCATGTGCAGGGATTGGGGATTACAATCAGTCATGGTTCGTTCTGATTCATTAGTAATAGTAAACATTCTGAAAGGGACATTTCAAGGCCCGTGGCAATATACTTATGAGCTCCGGAAATGTTCTGTGTTGGTGAGAGGATATGGGTTAGAACACGTCCTTCGTCAGGCTAATGGAGTGGCAGACAGATTGGCTGCGGAGGCTCATGTGCATAGGGAATAAAGGGTTTATAACATGGCTCGGGATCTACCTAGAAGCGTGTTTCAGGCTTTGAGCTTTGATGATAATGGTTGTTATGTCGAACGAAAGTAAATTAATGCTTTTGTTGTTGGTTGGCATTTGTTGGATAGTCTTTGGGGCAATTTTTTGCTTTTCTGCGAAGTGGGCATTACAGCCAAGGAGCGGCCGAGCATATCTGGGCACTCGGCCGAGCAGCACGGTTGGGTTTTTATTTTGGAGCGGCAGTGCACATAATGCCGAGCTCTCGGCAATTGGCGTTCGGCCGAGCATTTTTGGTGACTCGCCCGAGCATGTTTATTTTGCTCGGCCGAGGGGATTCATTGACGCGGCCGAGGTGGGACATCAGAAGGTTTTTGCTTCGAAGAAGCTTAGGATCGGCCGAGTTATCAAGTTTGCACAGCCTTGCTGTTTGGTAGGGCCCGGGCGGGTCCTTGGTTTGGTTCGGTCGGATTCTTGGTTGTTTGGGCTTGGTTTGGTTTATGTTTTGGATTATTGGTGGATGGGGTGTTGGGTTTTCCTTGTGGATTATTGGTACATGGATTCTACTTGGACTTGGAAGAATCATGTTTGGGTCACTAATGGCAATATGAGGATCATTTTATGGTTTAAGTTTTTAGGACTTTATTATTTAGATGGTTTTACCTCTTGAGGATTTGTTTTAATTTTTGGCTTTCGAGGTCCGGCTCCATATCCGGCATTAAGTCGGGTGGTTGTCCCCTTCTTGTAATTTTATTCTATTATTATTAATAAAATCCTCCCAGGTGCCGCCCTGGTTTCTTAAAAAAAATAAAATAAGGGTTAAAGGTTGACCTAAGGGGTCAAAAGGTTGACCTAAGAGGTGGAAGGCGGATAAGGTTGACCAAGGGGGTCAAAGGTTGGTAAGGTTGACCTAAGAGGTCAAGGGTGATAAGGTTGACCTAGGAGGTCGAAGGTTGACCTAAGAGGTCAAAAGGGTGAAAATGTTGACCTAGGGGGTCAAAGGTTGTCCTAAGAGGTCAAAGGTGAAGGGTAGACCCAAATGAATCACAATGATGGGTATACCTAGATGGGTCAAACGTAATGGGTAGGTGACCTAGACAAGTCAAAGTGACGAGTTTTGAAGGACTGGACCACATATGGTTTATGCAATGCACGCTTTATTTTATGAAAAAAATTGCATTATTTACATCCTAATTGGTTGGTCCAAGGAGTGTCCTAATCTCTATGTGTGGGTTGACACGGGTAGGATAAAAGGTTCCCACCGCTCGCAAAGCGTACACGATGAGTGGAGGAAACGAGTGGCTCGAAAAAAGGGCGGCAGTAGCACCACTAATTTCTGCACATCGAATGCTCTGAGGGTGATGAGGGTTATGTGCAGTGCTGACACGTACTAGTGGTAGTGTGTGGCAAGAAACTAATTCTTTTTAGGGAGAAAAAGAGAAGTTTTTGATATTTTTATGATGCAATGCAGTGCAAGAGATAAGAAAAGATAAGAATGTACAAGGGAGCATAGCAAAGTTTTGCATTTGTCCTTAGTACTAGGGTGCGCATTGCAAAGGTACAAGGTGCATGTGACAACATGGCAAAAGCAAAGGGTGCATGTGGTAACATGGCAAAAGTATAAAGTGCATGTGACAACATGGCAAAGGTATAGGGTGCATGTGAAAACATGGTGAAAGAATAGGGTGCATGTGACGAAATGGCATAGTACAAGGAGCATATAGAGGCATAGCAAAATATGAGGTGCATGTGTGAACATGGAAAAATGTGCGGTGCATGCAAGAACATAGCTAAAGTGTAGGGGTACATGTAAGGACATGGAAAACATCATGATAATAACGAAAGTTAGACCCACTAAGTTTGAAAAAGTTTCAAAGCAGTCCCCAGCAGAGTCGCCACTGTGAATACGTGTGTTTAAAATTGGGAATATTCATTGTCGCGACCCCGAACCCGCGGGTCCGGAATACGCGAGCTGGACGTCGACTTAAAACCAAAACTCTAAAATATAGAAGTTAAAAATTCCATTTTGAACCAAAAGATGATAACACAAGGTTTTACAAATCCAAGTTTAAATCAACAAAGTACATCTAACATAAGCTCCACAGCTTATACCCAAAAGAATAAAATATACAATTCTTAATGACGTCAATAATGGTAAAACTATCCCCAAAAGGTTATACATTTAAATAATGTAAACCGATCCATAACAACCTGCCCCAAAATCTCAATCCTCTCGACGTCCTCCTCGATCCGCGAATCCTAATCCTTTTCCTCCTGGGGGGGGGGGGTTAAGGAAAAACAAAGATGGAAATAAACGGGGTGAGATAAAATCTCAGTAAGTTACTAATGCAACTACATGACATGCTATAATGCAATAAGCAATAAGCAATGATAAATATCACATAGCATGTAACAATTAACAGTCAACAGATAGCAGCGGAAAGTAAACACATAACAAAGGATATTAGCCAAGGTTTCCCAACTGAAAGAACCAAATAAAGGTCACTGCGCGGCTTCAACAATCAACCAATCCATATCTTCACAGTAGCATAAAAGCCGAAGAGAAAACCCCGGTCAGAAGCGACCAATCAACCCATCAATCAAACAAACCATCTTCATAGTAGCATAAAAGCTGAAGAGAAACCCGGTACCGGAACCAATAACAATGTAAAGTGCCACAAGGGGCGGGAGCCATGCCACAAAGTCATGCTCCAAAACGATTAGCTAGAATACCCACAACGGAGCTAGCTCATCCCAACCAAGGCCAATCTGGATGAGGACAGAAGGACCAATGGGCGATGCTATACTGGACTTGGCTCGTGCCATTATAGCATTATCCATTGCCTGACTCGATACACAATTTAACCAGCTGGACTTTCAATCATGCTAAGAAATAAAATACTAGCACGGTAAACAACTAAGGATTCCAAAGTAGGGAACCATACCAAATAATCACCATAAATATGCAACGGGTACTCATGAAGAGTTTAACAACAACGATAACAAGAGTTTCTCATGAAGAGCACAACAACGATAAAAGGAACTTCTCATAAAGAGCACAACAACATTGATCATTAAAACAAGATGATTCCAAGACAAGGCACGTATCAAATACATCTTAAATATGATACCCACAAGTAATTCATAAAGAGCACAACCCAAACGGTCGCTCACAAATGGCATAATGACTATTACCAAAATGACCCTAAACATTTACTCATAAAGATATACTAGGACTATGAACTCAACCATCTCATCACACCTGGAATTTCAAAGTAGCAAATCAGAATGAATACACCTTAAGGTTAATCAAACCGTAAGTACCCAATCGCCAATTCACGCTTTACCTCCGCCCATAACGAACCAATTCTAAACACCCCAAATGAATCCAAAAGGTTACCTTTATTAGAACATGATCACGACCGGACTAAACCCTACACTTTAGTGTTCCAAAACAACCCTCTAGGTACTATAGGATATCACCTAAAACCTAGACCAAGTCTTATTCTAAAATCAATCCGATCAGTAAAATAACTTTCAATTAAAGGGTCTCAAGGTATGAAGTCCTCACTTATATCACAAAATGATCATAACAACTCAATAAAGTCACTCAATTGGATTTACAAAACTTGTTCACAATGGATCGATACAACTCCTCTTAACCTCAAACACCCAATAAAATCCCGAAGTATAAAACTTATAACTTAACTGAAAAACCTATACCATATTGTATTACTCGAAGAGAGCTTCGAAACAATAGTTTACACGCCTAAAACGGAGTCCGGATGAGAAAGTTATGGCCTCCGGAAGATCGAACGAAAAACGGACAAACTGGAAAAAGAGGGGTGCGCGCGCCTCCCTAAAAAGTGATGCGCGCGCCTCCCTAGGTCAGAAGGCTGCGATTTCGAAGCAGAAAAGGGGTGCGCACGCCTCCCAAAACATGGTGCGCGCGCCTCCTTGCCCGGAGGGACGAAATCCGGCCAAAATTCTGGGTTTCTCCCAAAAATCAACCCAAACTAAAATCTAACATCTCCAACAAGTATAACAAGGTACTAGAACAACTTATAAGTCTAAAATGACTCATATAACATCATCTAGACAACCCAAACCAAGATTAAATCCCCACATTTGATTTATCACAAAAATCACCCAAAATAACAATAAATTCCAAATAATTTCTAAATCTTCACAAATCATCAATAACCACTTCAAAGCTTCATATATCATCATACAAAATGGGGATGAACAATTTTAGCATATAAATGGGGGAAAGCAACTTACCCGGATTTCTCAAAGTTGATGGATTTCAAATATTTTTGGCTTCCAACGATCCTATCGACGATCTAAACATGTTTCAAGTTTTAAGAAACGAGAGACTAAGAGAGGAAGATGAAGAAAATGAAGAGAGAAGGAAGAAGATGAAACTTACCCACAATGGAGGAGAGAGAGAGAGTGTGCTGGGAGGAGGAAGATGAGTGAGGGAGAAGAGAGGGAGTAGGGGAATTATTTTTTAAAAAGTTACATCTAGGCCCCTCCCCTCCTACTAACACAATACTACACTCCCAACTAACAATTAAGACTCAACAATACCACACTAGCACAAATGACCCAAATAAAATGCTAGGCATGAATTATTATAACACATAAGATGCACATTTAAATTATTAATTAAATAATAATTTAAATAAAGAAACAAGCAAATAATTAAATAATAATTATTTATTACTAATAAAATAGAGCCTAGATTTTGGGTCGTGACATTCACTCCCCCTTAAAGAAAATTCGACCCGAATTTTAACGAGACTTACCCGAAAGACCAAATAGCTACGGATACGATAGCTCCGCCATTTCTCAAATTCCTCAATTGTCCAATCTAACCCACTAAAAGGTAACCTTAAATAATGCTTACGATAACACCACCTCTCGAACCGAATCATTCCATCATTATCTTCATTACTAATCAAAATCCATACTCAAAATCGAAGAATTCAAATTATTTTCACACATAATTCTCGAGGTATCTCAAGCTCGCCTTATTCATAACCTTAACTAGACCGCAGAGGTACTTCCATTTGTAAATCGCATACTTAGTATTATTCCCCAGAAATTCCAAACATTACCATCTCGAGTTTAATTAGCTTTTAAAATATGAAAAGCTAAAGAAATTTTCCATCCCCATAATATTCACCAAAGGCTATATCTCTAAGGATTCCCATTATAGTGCTCTCGCTCTAGGTAGCACCTTAAACTAGAGGTGTAATATAAACCCAAAATTTTAATACAAAATGTTCACTTAAATCTACGCCATAATATCATCGTCATAACACTCCACTCCTTGAAAGCCTAAAATAACTACGAATACGCAATAGTCCGAAAACGATCTAAATTTTATTTTCAAGGGATTTCCTCTAACTCCCTTTTTAGTTAACAACCTGTGCTCATATACCCAAAGAAATCGACAAATCTCAAATCCTCAATAGCTAACCCAAGTTAGTCTTTCACGCATACATTTATTAACCTAATGATACTTAGGCTCAATAGTACTACCATCATAATAAACCAATTAGCTAGCAACGTTCCAACTGACCCAATACCAAATCATGATATTCCTTAATTATGCCCAAGTATTGATACTCCACTTCCTTCACATACCCTTGATCCTATTCGGGAAACGCCACCAAGAAGGGATTTAGAACCATAGAACCACCATTTAACCAAAATTTCAAAATGCCTTTAACATAAATCAAGAAATTATTACTCTCCCAAAATGTACTTCGTCCTTTCTAACTTAACACGCTTACCACCATTAATGATCATAACTCCTACAACAAACTCATCATCCATAACAAATCGTACACCTCTCCATACTAATCCATTCCGATGCATTCACGGAGATGTACTAAAAGTGACCAAAATTTTCCTTAAGAGATCCTCATTGAATCCTCAACTCCTATAACCCAACCGATACAATATGGATATTGATCTAAATATTAGCATTACAACCTTGTACCACAACAACCCAATTTAACCCAAGCTCCTCCCCAAACACTAGGTACTATTCGGAAGAAAATGAAAATCTTACGAATGATAAATACACCCAACAAATTGACCGAAACTAAATACTCGAATTTCAATTAAGAAAAGATAGGTATAACTCTACCCAAAGGAACGGTCTCAAACAGTTTTAAGAAATTAGGAATGGAGAATATAACAATCCCCCTACAATAATAGACTAAAGCAATAGTAACATCAAAATCTTACAATAGCAATATGGCTAATTTAGCAGGTGAGACATAACCATACTTAAGCACATCATAAGCACATAAGACTTCATCAGATACCCTAAACTCCTCCATAGGAGTAGACACCTACAACACATAAGTCAAAGACTCAGAAGAAATAAATGCAACTAATGAACAGAAACACATAAATGCGATGATCCTAAAATGCACGCGCTCGCTCTCACGACGCAAAATAATACCTCCTGAAATTTATCCGTTACCTGGTGAGTGCTGATTGGTCGCAATTACTCTGCCCTATACCTTAGGGTTCCCCGAAGCATCTCTCTTCTGACCCGGTGAAGTACTGGTTCCTGTTCCTGATGATTGAACCTTAAACCTCGGACAGTCTTTTATAAGTGACCCAGTTGACCACAATTGATACATTTTCCTTGTTTCTTCCAACACTTATCCTCCAAATGGCCTTCCCTCTGACAGTAAGTGCAAAGCCACCTACCTTGTTTCCCTTGTTTCCTCGGAATAGTACTCGGATTCCCTAGCGCGGTTTGTCCCTTAAACTGAGATGGTGATCCCAAATTACCTCGGTTATCTGAACGGTGATGTGGTTGAGATTTAGCATGGATTACTTGTTTACCCGCATTTGCAACCTCGGTCTTCCTCTTATGCTCCCCAATATCTTGCTCGATCAAGTATGCCCGGTCTACCGCATCCTGAAATGTCACAATCCTCTGGGCTATAAGCTGAGTCCGAATAGAAGTCTTCAAACCCCGGATGAATCTCATAGCTTTCTGCTCCTCGATCCGCACAAGATAGTCACAATACCGGGCTAATTCTGTGAACTTAGCCGAGTACTGAGCTATAGACAATAAACCTTGCTCCAGGTTGAGCAGCTCGATCTCCTTTCGGTTTTGATCCACTACCGGAATGAAATGCTCCTCGAACTTTCGCACAAACAATTCCCATGCATACACTGTGTGAGTATCATCCCAACTCGCTTTAACACCCTTCCACCAATGCTCGGCGGCACCCACAAGTTTATAAGCCGCAAACCGGACCTTGTCTTCATCGGTGCAACCAAAGACATTATAAATTTTCTCCATCGACTCAATCCATAGCTCGGCCTTCCTTATATCGGGTTCCCCATTGAACTCAACCGGTTTCAATTTCAGAAATTGTTCCAATCCGTAGCGGGGTGGTGGTGCTTGTTCTACCCTCAGACCTTGATCATGTATGGCCTTCATGGCCACCTCAAACATGCCCTGAAACATCGCACGGGCTTCATCCCTTGTTTCATTCTGATTTGCATTACCGGTATTACTTTCACCACTTCTCCTTCGAGCCATTTCAAACAAGTGCCTGCATAAAACAACAATTGTTACTCACTCCGAACACACTACCCTCCTAGGTCATACTAATCCACCTATACTTATACATAGAGCTAAACCATAGCTCTGATACCAACTGTCGCGACCCCGAACCCGCGGGTCCGGAATACGCGAGCTGGACGTCGACTTAAAACCAAAACTCTAAAATATAGAAGTTAAAAATTCCATTTTGAACCAAAAGATGATAACACAATGTTTTACAAATCCAAGTTTAAATCAACAAAGTACATCTAACATAAGCTCCACAGCTTATACCCAAAAGAATAAAATATACAATTCTTAATGACGTCAATAATGGTAAAACTATCCCCAAAAGGTTATACATTTAAATAATGTAAACCGATCCATAACAACCTGCCCCAAAATCTCAATCCTCTCGGCGTCCTCCTCGATCAGCGAATCCTAATCCTTTTCCTCCTGGGGGGGGGGGTTAAGGAAAAACAAAGATGGAAATAAACGGGGTGAGATAAAATCTCAGTAAGTTACTAATGCAACTACATGACATGCTATAATGCAATAAGCAATAAACAATGATAAATATCACATAGCATGTAACAATTAACAGTCAACAGATAGCAGCGGAAAGTAAACACATAACAAAGGATATTAGCCAAGGTTTCCTAACTGAAAGAACCAAATAAAGGTCACTGCGCGGCTTCAACAATCAACCAATCCATATCTTCACAGTAGCATAAAAGCCGAAGAGAAAACCCCGGTCAGAAGCGACCAATCAACCCATCAATCAAACAAACCATCTTCATAGTAGCATAAAAGCTGAAGAGAAACCCGGTACCGGAACCAATAACAATGTAAAGTGCCACAAGGGGCGGGAGCCATGCCACAAAGTCATGCTCCAAAACGATTAGCTAGAATACCCACAACGGAGCTAGCTCATCCCAACCAAGGCCAATCTGGATGAGGACAGAAAGACCAATGGGCGATGCTATACTGGACTTGGCTCGTGCCATTATAGCATTATCCATTGCCTGACTCGATACACAATTTAACCAGCTAGACTTTCAATCATGCTAAGAAATAAAATACTAGCACGGTAAACAACTAAGGATTCCAAAGTAGGGAACCATACCAAATAATCACCAGAAAGATGCAACGGGTACTCATGAAGAGTTTAACAACAACGATAACAAGAGTTTCTCATGAAGAGCAAAACAACGATAAACGAAATTTCTCATAAAGAGCACAACAACATTGATCATTAAGACAAGATGATTCCAAGACAAGGCACGTATCAAATACATCCTAAATATGATACCCACAAGTAATTCATAAAGAGCACAACCCAAACGGTCGCTCACAAATGGCACAATGACTATTTCCAAAATGACCCTAAACATTTACTCATAAAGATATACTAGGACTATGAACTCAACCATCCCATCACACCTGAAATTTCAAAGTAGGAAATCAGAATGAATACACCTTAAGGTTAATCAAACCGTAAGTACCCAATCGCCAATTCACGCTTTACCTCCGCCCATAACGAACCAATTCTAAACACCCCAAACGAATCCAAAAGGTTACCCTTATTAGAACATGATCACGACCGGACTAAACCCTACATTTTAGTGTTCCAAAACAACCCTCTAGGTACTATAGGATATCACCTAAAACCTAGACCAAGTCTTATTCTAAAATCAATCCGATCAGTAAAATAACTTTCAATTAAAGGGTCTCAAGGTATGAAGTCCTCACTTATATCACAAAATGATCATAACAACTCAATAAAGTCACTCAATTGGATTTACAAAACTTGTTCACAATGGATCGATACAACTCCTCTTAACCTCAAACACCCAATAAAATCCCGAAGTATAAAACTTATAACTTAACTGAAAAACCTATACCATCTTGTAGTACTCGAAGATAGCTTCGAAACGATAGTTTACACGCCTAAAACGGAGTCCGGATGAGAAAGTTATGGCCTCCGGAAGATCGAACGAAAAACGGACAAACTGGAAAAAGAGGGGTGCGCGCGCCTCCCTAAAAAGTGATGCGCGCGCCTCCCTAGGTCAGAAGGCTGCGATTTCGAAGCAGAAAAGGGGTGCGCACGCCTCCCAAAACATGGTGCGCGCGCCTCCTTGCCCTGAGGGACGAAATCCGGCCAAAATTCTGGGTTTCTCCCAAAAATCAACCCAAACTAAAATCTAACATCTCCAACAAGTATAACAAGGTACTAGAACAACTTATAAGTCTAAAATGACTCATATAACATCATCTAGACAACCTAAACCAAGATTAAATCCCCACATTTGATTTATCACAAAAATCACCCAAAATAACAATAAATTCCAAATAATTTCTAAATCTTCACAAATCATCAATAACCACTTCAAAGCTTCATATATCATCATACAAAATGGGGATGAACAATTTTAGCATATAAATGGGGGAAAGCAACTTACCCGGATTTCTCAAAGTTGATGGATTTCAAATATTTTTGGCTTCCAACGATCCTATCGACGATCTAAACATGTTTCAAGTTTTAAGAAACGAGAGATTAAGAGAGGAAGATGAAGAAAATGAAGAGAGAAGGAAGAAGATGAAACTTACCCACAATGGAGGAGAGAGAGAGAGTGTGCTGGGAGGAGGAAGATGAGTGAGGGAGAAGAGAGGGAGTAGGGGAATTATTTTTTAAAAAGTTACATCTAGGCCCCTCCCCTCCTACTAACACAATACTACACTCCCAACTAACAATTAAGACTCAACAATATCACACTAGCACAAATGACCCAAATAAAATGCTAGGCATGAATTATTATAACAAATAAGATGCACATTTAAATTATTAATTAAATAATAATTTAAATAAAGAAACAAGTAAATAATTAAATAATAATTATTTATTACTAATAAAATAGAGCCTAGATTTCGGGTCGTGACATTCATAGCAACATTAAAAATATGAGAGTCGCCACGTTGTTTTAATTATAGACAAAACATTGAGAAAAAGCAATTATTTACAAGTAAATGGGTTCGGGGGTCAAATTACGTCAAGAGAAGAATATCAAGTTATCATTCCTATCGTCCGAATGATCAGTCTTTCTATCATGATGAATGTGTTAGTAGTGTGTTAGTGATTGAGACCGAATCCGAAAATTGCCTACGTTCCTCTCAAGGTGAGAAGCTCAGGTCAGCGTAGTTCGAGAAGAATTTAGAATAGGCAGAAGAATTGGGATCATGCATAATGAGGGGGAAATTACCTAAAGATTAGGGTTTAGAAGTAGTTCCTAGATCGTGTTTGGGTTGATGAACCCTAGATCATCATCGGCTATGAAATAACATATAAACATGAGGATCGCAACCCTAAATATAGCATAAATAAGGTTTTAATCTATTAATATGATGAACATGCGAGGAACATATTATGAACATATGAATGTCATGAAGAACATATGAATAAACATGCTAAGAACCTGAATATTATGGATCTACACTAAGAACATGACAAGAATATGAAGAAAAGTTAGAAAAACTTACCTATGTTGGCAAGAAATAAACCTAGATGTTCTTGGGATTCTTGAGAGTGTTCTTGGGAGCTTGAAATGCTTGATTAGAGAGCAAATTCGTCACTTAGGGAGCCTAAGGTTGATCAAAATTCGGATCTTTAACCAAGAGGTGAGGATGGCTTTATATAGTGAACTGATGGAGGGATCAGACGGCTGAGATCTCCTGAGGCGAAGATGGCCGCCTGGCCATGGTCGAATGTGGCCGCGTGCTCAAGGTCGAATGTGGCCGCGTGGCCATCATTCTTGGCTGGCGTGATTTTCAAGCTAGGGTTTTCTTTGGTTTATGGAAACCCTATTTTGGCCATTTTTAAGATGTTCTAGAACAATGAGATATATTTTGGGAATCCGGGACAAGTCTTTGCAAGGTTTCTAATTCCTATAAAGTCCTTGTATATTTGGGAAAGCCCTAATAAACTCATTTTCAGATTGGGTACTAACAATTGCACATTTGATTTTGTGTTTCTACTTGTTTTAAGTGTTTTTTGTTAGTTTTTGTTACTTCCGTTAAGTTCCTGTCTGACTCTGTTAAGTCCAGGGACTAAACTAAACAACAGTTCTAATTTTCCAGTCCATTATGTCAAAATAGCCTTTTCAGAGTTGGGCGCCTCTGCCCCTTGAGGCCAGACACGTGCTCATCCCGCCCCAAAGGCAGGAGGTGCGCGCTTCTCGGCGTCAGTTACAGATTCTCTCCAAGAATCCCTCCCTTGCTCAATTTACGTGATTTTGCCCGGGAATTCCCTCTTTGTTGACCCTGTTTTGGCACCAAAAAACAATTTCTTTTACCTATAAAAACCCCCTTCTTGATCATTGCAAGGGGAGGACTTTTTGAATACAAGAAAATTCTACACAAACTCTCTTAAGGCATTTCGAGCATCTTCCAAAGGCATCCTTGAAGTAGT
Source organism: Campanula takesimana (assembly GCA_026119855.1). NCBI lineage: Eukaryota > Viridiplantae > Streptophyta > Magnoliopsida > Asterales > Campanulaceae > Campanula > Campanula takesimana. The sequence continues at coordinate 397,749 of JAOWBW010000207.1, forward strand.
TGAAAGTTTGGTACTATTTCTTACCTCGCTCTCTTTCTCCTTATTCATCTCTTCTTCTTTTATCAAAGTGTTCAATCAATCCAAACCATTTTGGGACATGACACCAAAGGTTACTTCACTCCATTGAAGTTCACCAAGGAGTTATCTCCCTACATTCCAACCCTTTTTAGAACCCCCTTTTACATTCATTTTCAAAGAATAGGAAGAACACTTTTATTATGTAGACTATGAACAAGCAAGACCAACTTTTATTGGGCGGAATGGGTGTTTAAGTACTTCCCATTCCGTAACCTAACCCCCGAACCCGTCTCTCTCGAATTTCTGGTTTTCATAACAAAACTTAGGCTAATTATTAGGTTTTTCTTATGTTCCTCTAAAACATAGGTGGCGACTCTACTTTGAAACCAAATATACATCCTAGGATAATCCACGCGCTCTAGCCAAGCCGTGGGCTCCCCCGGGGTATCTATAGTGGCGACTCTACTGGGGACGTTTGAGGGTTAAACTTGCGTTTTGTTCTTAGTCTATAAGCTTTCTAGGCATTCTGGGTTCTGATGTTGGAAAGCGCACGCCCCTGGCCTTCCTGGCCTAAGGCGCGCGCGTCTCACATCAGTTACCAGAATCGCCCGCTTCCCATGTGTTCTTCCTTTTCTTCTTTTCTATGCTAATCACTTATGCAGGGGTTCCAAAGCATATTCAGGACCAGGGCAATCTCCTGAGTCCAAATTTCCGACAGGCTCTACCCAGAAGCGGGCGCCTCTCATTTATTGTGCACAAGGCGCGCGCTTCCCATATCACAGGCCATAGGCGTGCGCTTCTGGGAAATTTTCCAGAGCATGAACAAAGTACAGAACATGGCAGAATTATGGGGTGTGGGCACAGTTGCCTGCATCAGGATTGATTTGGACCCTTTAACTGTTTTTTTTATGTTTTCTTTTTATCGGTCACATGGGTGATTCGAAAGTTGTAATTATGTGCTTATTTGCTTTTCTTTTCTTTTCCAAAAATAAAATAATTTTTTTTTTGCATGTGTTTGAGCTCACACTACGTGCACTAAAATTCCTATGAATTGCTCACTATCGAGTCGCACAAGTCCATAATCCCGAACCCGTCGAGGCCCGTCCTAGGAAGTTTCAAGCTCCACCCAACCTTGACTCTTCCGAAGCGGTAAACCTCAGCCCGTGGCGTAGTTCATGACTACATGTCAGGGGTGACCTTTAAGCCTCTCTTTAGCCGAGCACAAGACAACACATTCTAGTTAGGGTCTAACACTCCGTGACCAAGTCGGTTTTCATATGCCAAGATTTCCCTAAACTAATGTTTTCAAATCATACATGCCGTTTCTAAGAGAAACAAGTGGTTATTATCGACAAAATAAAAATCCGTCCCCGCATGTATGCTTTACTACATTAATTTAGTTTAATCCCGTCATGTGTAGGATTCACAAGCGTGGTGGAATCCGATGATTATATGGGACCGCGAGAAGGTCTATATACTAGTATGACGATTCCACTATTTTTCTTAGAAACCCCAAAATGGACCCCGTCCCTCCGACTTATATAAAAAAAAGAGTCTCTTTCTTTATGTGGTTTGGGTCGTTATGCCCATTGTGTGTTCAAGCCTCTTCATGGACCGAAAGTGTTTCTTAAGACTGACAAGGGGCTCTTCTTCAATTTAGGCCCGATTGGTACTTACCGCATCTACCGAGACTCAGCAAACTGGCTAGTTCATGAATTGATAACTCCGACAACTCCAACAACATCAATGGACGGTCCTTCTTCTTGTGACTCTGACAACACCATGTCTCTTGAACAACTCTCCGCCCTGGTTCAATCTCTCCAAGAGCAAGTCTTCACTCTCAACAAGGAGGCTCAAAACAAAGATGACTTTTGGCAAGCTCACCTAGAAAATCAAAGGGGGGCCCACGAAGATGAAATGGACCAAATGAAAGCTAAACTCATTAAGCTTTCTAAGGGCAAGAACATGGATGACTCCGAGGAATCCGAGTGGACAAAGGGTTTGTTTGAAAGCCCGTATGTTAGTACCCGCAACAAGAAGATGGGGGAACCTAGAACCGAGAGCAAAGATCACAAAATGGTTGACTCAATCATGGCATACATCGACCAACGCTTTAATGGGATCAATTTGGGGAAAGGCTCCGACGCAAGCCTTTATTAGTCATCAATTCTCATGAGCACAATGGCCGCTCTCCCTGAAAAGTTCAAAATGCCCGACATCAGCAAGTTCAAGGGAAACTCTTACCCTATGGCCCACAATGAAACTTACATATGGGCCATGGTTCCAAAGAATGTCTCCCCAAAGGTGATGGCATAATGTTTCCCTCTTACTCTTGAGGGGGCCGCAAAAGATTGGTATGCAACTCTCCTACTCACCGACTAACTTGATTGGGACACCGCCATGCTTGCCTTCAAAAGTCAATATCAAGGCAAAACCACTCACCACCCAACAAAGAAGGAGCTAGAAAGTACCACCCAAAGGGACAATGAGTCCTTTATTGACTTTACAAAGAGGTGGAATGATAAACTTGCTGAGATAGTGGAAAGGCCCAATACAAAGGATTAAATGGACATCTTCCTCAAGTGTCTCAAAATTGACTTCCGTACCCACCTAAGTGGGGCTTTCTACTCCGATTTGACCTAAATGAATGAGGTGGGGGTCCGAATTGATGACTTGCTCAAGGAAGTCAAGAAAGCCACTCCAAGCTTCTGATACAAAGCCGCCTCTAATTCAACAAAAGAGGCATCTGTCAATGCCGTCACCACCGACAAAGGGAAATACAAGAAAGTCCCTCCGCCCCAAGGCAAGTGGTTCCAAAATGACCGTGTCTATACTCCTCTCCATGGCATGACTTTAGCCGAGGCTTTTGAGGCTCTCAAGGCCAAAGGGAAAATTACCCCTCTACAAGGGTACAAGCCTAAGATGATTACCGCCAACCATGCTCATAACAAGTGGTGCGACTATCATCAACATAGTGGCCATGTTACCGAAGAATGCTTTAGCCTCCGCAACATCGTCCAAGACCTCATCGACAAGAAGGAGTTCATAGTTCCTAGTGAGGGTGATGTCCATGTAATAGAGCTAGGTGAAATGGAAGAGACCACTCATTCAATTCCTATTATGAATGAGGGCTCTAATGATATGAATGAAATTGACGATTCTTGTTACGTTGTGACTTATGATGAGATAATGAGGGAAGTCTTAGAGAATAGGAAAAAGAAGCAATACGGCAGGGTCAACATGCTAACTCGTTCCGGCAGGGTCATAGCAAGCAATCCCAACACTTCTGCAGCAAGCACCTCTTTTCCAAGGTCGTAAACTCGTGACGCACCCGAAGATCCTTTATTAGTTCAACTCAAGAAGACTCAAGCAAATATATCCATTTGGGACCTCATCGCATCTTCAAAGAAGCATCGAGATCTCGTCATCAGCAACCTCGACGACACATCAATCTCTCCCGACACAACTCTCGAAGACCTTACTGCTATGATAGGCCACATACACTTTGGCAATGTCATCACATTCGCCGACATGGACCTTCCACCATTTGGGTCCAACCACAATGAGGCCATCTATCTCAAGGTAAGGGAAAGAGGGAGACCAATCTTAAAAGTTTTGGTTGACGGTGGTTCCACACTCAATCTATTGCCTAGCTGGATTATGGGCATATTGGGGCTTAAAAATTCAGATTTACAGCCTTCTAGCCAAGTCATCCAAGGATACGACAGCACCGCCCGCACAATCATGGGCATGATAGAAGTGGACATTGAATTTGGGAGCATGGTTATGTCAGTTCCGTTTAAAGTACTCGATGTCCCCTCTTCATTCAATTTACTCTTGGGCCGACCATGGATACATAGCTCCAATGCCGTCCCTTCCACTCTCCATCAATGTGTCAAGATCCGAAATGGAGATGAAATAGTGACCGTCATGGCCGAAAATGTCACTATCCAGAAAAATGGGGGACAACTAGAGCCGTCAATATAGGCTAGTGGGGCGAGGTGGGCCCAACCCACCATAGCCCACCAGTTAACGGGGCAGGGCGGGCTGGGAAAATTGAATCCCAACCCAACTCACCTTGGGTTGGTGGGCCAGGTGGGTCAGGCGGGCTAAGACTACAATGATTTTTTTCTTTCTTTTTTGATGAATATCCCTCAATGATTAAGCAAGGCAGCAACATTTTTAAAGCATAAAGTCCATAATCACATTTTGATATAAAGTTCAAATATCATTTTTGATTACAAACTAAAAGATAAAAATAAAGTAATTAAAGCATGTTCAAGTTTAAAGACAATGGATCCCAATAAAAAAACTCCTCGAAAACTACCTAACTGTCCCAAAAACATTGTATTGATTAACCTGTGTTGCATAAAATATTTTTGGAAACGTGAAAATAGAGTGAAGAGTCAAAGAGAGAGAGGACTTACCAGAAGGCGATGGATCCCGGAATGGCAGAGAAGAGGACGATGAAGATTGAAGACGATGGTGACTGGTAGCGGCGTCGGTCGGTTGAGAGAAGGGTCGAAGAGAGAGAGAGAGAAAGAAAGGTGATAGAATGAAATTGACAAGTGAAAACCTAGAGGCACACCGCACAGTTCACTATTCACTAAACGACATTGGTAGACGGCAAACAGAAAGGAAAAAAATATAAAAAAAAAGTGGGTTGGCCCGCGACCCAAATGGGCTAGCCTAAAATGACCCACTTGTATTTGGGCTAGCATATTTAGGACCCAACCCACCTTTATTCTATGGCGGGCCGGGCTGGCCCAATGGGCTCAGCCAAAATTGACGGCTCTAGGGACAACTCTTCCACCAAGTTTAACATGGGTTAGAAGACTATACTCTCTCCGGCGTCTCAATCAACACCATTGACAAAGAAGGGGGAGATGGGACATGGTTCCTCAGAAATCACAAAGTCCTCCGCATGATGAGAAAAATGAATTACTTCCCCAGTTTAGGCCTAGGGAAGCACCAATAAGGAAGAAAGAAACCCGCGGAGGTTCCTTTTGTCACAAACAAGTTTGGGTTGGGATATGAGCCTTCCGAGGACTGTTCGGTTTCGTGCAATCATGCGCAACAGAAGAATAACATGAAAAAACCCAATAGCCTAGATCCGTTATGATCAATAATTCATAATATGAAGATGAAAGAAACTAACCCTTGTAGATCGAATGTGAAAAATTGGATTAAGATGCTAAGAGAAATGCTCTCTAATGGTGATCCACACTTCGAACAACTTTCAAGAACACCTTCTTGAACTTGACTGCTATCGGTTTAAAAAACAATGGTGAAGAACAATTCTTCAAAGCTCCTAATGATTATTGAAGTTTGATAATTTAGGAATAATCAAACTCAATAACCCAATAATATAATGTGTATTCTCTCTCTCTCCAAGAAAGAGTTTGTGATTTGCAAAATCAATACGTAGGGAACTATTCCCGGTTGTCCACATTATATACAAGGGGTTTCCAAAACCCTTTAGGACTTAGGTATTCTTGTCCAACAAGAATTTTCCAAAAATTAAACTGACAGCCGGGGGGGGGGGGGGCAGCCATACGTCGGCATGCCAGCCGTACGACTCCCCTTGCTAGTTTCCTCATTTTTTGCTCCTTTTAATTACTCGTTCTGCATGTGTGACCCAATAGGATTATACAAAGTTGGAAACGAGTCCGAACCATTCAAACCTCGTAAGTCATAAGCAGACTCTAGCAGGCCATTATGACTACCCAATTAGTATAACTTTGAAATCCAAAGTTTCCTAAATAGAACATAACACAATCTCTTTGTTACACGATGTCTATTGAACGTAAGCCATGGTCAATGGTCAACTTACCTATGTTCAATGCTTTCGCGATCCCGAATGTATTGATAATACAAATGACATTGATCCAATCAATTCATTTGAGCATGGCCATGCATTTCATCAATACCATTCATCGAGTGGCCAAAGCTTGACATCTCTCTTGACGAGGAACAAATCCCATCTTGGCTTATTACTCTTCCCTACATGATTCCGATTATGCCAATCATATTCTTTATAGCTACCCGGTTAATGGTAACGTTTGAATATGTCAAACGTAATGTTCATTATGTGGAAGACTGTAATAACCTCAGGTCTAGAGATTCAAATGATATAACTATTTGAGACTTAATTATGACATTGTGACCATGACATAAATCTCATAGGGATCAGTCCAGTATTTGTTCTCCAACAAATACTCATATGTCTAATTGTATCGTATACACATAATCATCATATGATTATCTATTAAACTAATACTAACAATTAATCATAATTATCAGGGACGGGGATTATTATAATAAACATGCAAAAGATATAATAATCAAACATTCAATATCTTTATTAAATCATAAGCAATTGATAACATTAATCGTTCAAATAACGTGCCTAGGGCATACACACAATAATGTCCCACTTGCACTAGGCCTGATTAATGTATCAAATACCCATAGACCTAACATGACCATCATGCTTTGCTTGCGGAAGACCCTTTGTCAATGGGTCAGCAATGTTATCCTCAGTTGGTACTCTGCATATATTTACGTCTCCTCTATCAACGATCTCTCGAATGATTTGAAAATGCCTAAGTAGGTGTTTAGATTTCTGATGCGATCTAGGTTCCTTTGCTTGAGCAATAGCACCATTATTATCACAATAAAGGTCTATTGGATTAGCAACGCTAGGAACCACCTCTAGTTCACCAATGAAATTCTTAATCCAAACAACCTCTTTAGCAGCATCGGATGCAGCTATATACTCAGCTTTAGTTGTAGAATCAGCTACGGTACTTTGCTTAGAACTCTTCCAGCTAACAGCACCACCATTAACCACAAACACAAATCCATATTGCGATCTAGAATCATCCTTATCGGTTTGGAAGCCTGCATCCATGTAATCATTTACAACGAGATCATCTTCCATACCTCCATATATCAAAAATGAATCTTTAGTCCTTCGCAAGTACTTAAGAATCACCTTGACTGCAATCCAATGACTCTCACCAGGATCTGATTGGTAACTGCTCGTCATGCTCAAAGCATAAGAGACATTGGGTCTAGTACATATTATGGCATACATGATGGATCCAATTGCAGAACCATATGGGATTCCATGCATTCTCTCATGCTCATCAGTTGTCTTAGGACACTGATTCTTACTTAGAGTTATGCCATGACCTACTGGAAAATTTCCTCTCTTAGAGTTTTTCATGCGGAATCTCTTAAGAACTTTGTCAATATATGTACTTTGACTCAAACCAATCCACTTCTTAGATCTATCACGATAGATCTTTATGCCAAGGATGTAGGCGGCTTCTCCCATATCTTTCATTGAGAAACACTTTCCTAACCAAGTCTTTATAGACTGAAGTGCAGGAAGCCAAACTCTTTAACCGATTCATCAAATCAAAGATTCTAACTCCTAGAGGCTTGCTTCAATCCATAAATGGATCTTTGCAACTTGCATACTTTGTTAGAATTTTTTGTATTTACAAAACCTTTAGGTTGTGTCATATACACATCCTCAACTAAGTTCCCGTTAAGGAATGCTGTTTTGACATCCATATGCCATATCTCATAGTCAAAATATGCGGCTATGGCAAGTAAAATTCTTATAGACTTGATCATTTTTACGGGCGAAAAGGTTTCATCATAGTCAATACCATGAATCTGCCTATAGCATTTCTCTACAAGTCTAGCTTTATAAGTATGCACCTTTCCATCCATGTCAGTTTTCCTTTTGAAAACCCACTTGCATCCTATGGTTTTTACACCTTCGGGTGCATCAATCAAGTTCCAAACTTGATTATCATACGTGGACTTGATTTCAGATTCCATGGCTCCAAGCCATTTATCTGAATTAGGAGCGGACATCGCTTCTTGATAGGAAGTAGGTTCGTCATCAACTATGAATTCTACTTCGTTGCTATACGTCATGAGAAATCCATATCTCTCAGGTTCGGATCGCACCCTACCAGTTCTGTGAGGAACTGAGTATTCTGAATAGGTTCCATAACTCCTTGTGAAACTTGTTCAGATCCATCCATCGGTTCCATGTTATTTTCTGGTTCTCGAACCTCTTCGAGATTAATTTTACTCCTACTAATTCCTTTGGAGAGAATCTCTTTCTCTAGAAAGGTACCATAACGGGCAACAAACACTTTGTTTTCCGCGTGGTTGTAAAAGTAATATCCCTTAGTTTCCTTAGGGTAACCCACAAAAATACATTTATCAGATTTTGGTGCAAGTTTGTCAGAGACAAGTCTCTTAACAAAAACCTCACAACCCCGAATTCTCATGAAATAAAGACAAGGTTTCTTTCCAGTCCACATCTCATATGGAGTCTTTTGAACCGATTTAGTTGGAACTCTATTTAATGTAAGAGCAGCAGTTTCTAGTGCATGTCCCCAAAATGATAAAGGAAGATCAACTTGACTCATCATAGAGCGGACCATATCCAATATAGTCCTATTTCTCCGCTCAGACACACCATTCCATTGTGGTGTTCCAGGCGGAGTTAATTGTGAAACAATTCCACAATCTTTTAGATGATTGTCAAATTCTTGGCTCAAATATTCTCCACCATGATTAGATCGAAGTGCTTTAATAGTTTTACTAGGTTGATTTTGTACTTCATTTTGAAATATTCTAAATATCTCAAAAGATTCACTTTTGTTTTTCATCAAGTAGACATATCCATATCTACTAAAATCATTAGTGAATGTTATGAAGTATTGATATCCTCCCCTAGCATTGCTACTTAATGGTCCACACACATCAGTATGTATGAGTCCTAATAAGTCACTCGCCCTTTCACTACTCTTAGTAAAAGGTGCCTTAGTCATCTTTCCAAGTAAACAAGACTCACAAGTTTCATATGATTCAAAATCATGTGAATCTAAAAGTCCGTCCCCATAGAGTTTTGAGATACGCTTCTCATTAATATGACTAAGACGGCAATGCCACAAATAAGTGTGATTTACATCATTAGGTTTGTATTTCTTTTTTACAATATAGATATCCTCATAATTTCTATTCTCAACATCAAGGACATAAAGGCCATTAAATGAACATGCAGTACAATAAAGTATATCATTTAAATAAATAGAAAACTTCTTATTATCAATAAGAAACTTAAAACCTTTAGTATCCAAACAAGAAATTGAAATAATATTTCTACTCAAATCCGGAACGTAATAACAATTGTTCAAAACAAGAATTAATCCGCTAGGTAAAATGACATCATAGGTTCCTACGGCTAATGAAGCAACTCTTGCTCCATTCCCCAAGTTGTAAGTACCCCAATCTGAATCAAAACCAACTTAGAGGAATTCTTAGCACCATTCAGGGATAAACTTGATAGGCTAGGACCTCACTAGGATAAAACAAAACCTTTTGGACTATTCTGGAATAAAATTGGAAAAATCCAGAAAATTGCCAAGTAAAACCGTACGGATGGTTGGGCACGAGAAAGCCCCAGCCGTACGGATATTTTGGGAGTCACCAGTCCCTATAAATTGAGCCTTTGCTGATCATTTCAGGAGGGGGGAGAAAATAGTTTTAAGCACAGAAACTCTGCTGGATTGAGAGGATGAAAGATATCCACCTACCAAGGCATTTCTAAGGAGAAGACGAAAGATGTCCCCCTTTCCAGGTGAGCCCCCGCTAAACAGCTCCCATGTCCCAAAAAAATTCCTTCGCTCGAACTACGTTAGACTTGATTCCTCGCAAACGGGATATGTAGGAATCCTATACCCCTAGGTCTAGTCACCCGACCTTGATGGTCACCCCTAGCTTGAGACGCTAAGTTCCTCACCTGACCTTGATGGTCACCCCTAGCTTGAGATGCTAAGTTCCTCTCCCGACCTTGATGGTCACCCCTGGATTGAGATGCTAAGTTCCTCACCCGACCTTGATGGTCTCCCCTGGCTTGAGAAGCTAAGTTCCTCAACCGACCTTGATGGTCACCCTTAGTTTTAGACGCTAAGTTCCTCACCCAACCTTGATGGTCACCCCTGGCTTGAGACGCTAAGTTCCTCACCCGACATTGATGGTCACCCTTGGCTTGAGACGCTAAGTTCCTCACCCGACCTTGATAGTCACCCCTAGCTTGAGACGCTAAGTTCCTCACCCGACCATGATGGTCACCCCTGACTTGAGACGCTAAGTTCCTCAGTCGACCTTGATGGTCACCCCTGGCTTGAGATGCTAAGTTCCTCAGCCGACCTTGATGGTCACCCTTGGTTTGAGACGCTAAGTTCCTCACCCAACCTTGACGGTCACCCTTAGGTTTGAGATGCCATGTTCCTCACCCTACCTCAATGGTCACCCTTAGGTTTGAGTAGTCTTAAAATCCCTCACCCCAGAACTACGACCGGCTTGATTCCCTCGGATAGGGATACGTAGGAATCCTTTAAGGGTCCAGCCATTTGACCAATTCAGTCACCCGTCCTCCCTTCATCGCCAGATTGGGATTCTAATCTTAATCGACAACCCTGCTTTCCTAAAGCAACATTGCTTAGGGGCTCTGTAAGTACCCTAATCTGAATCGAAACCAACTTAGAGGAATTATTAGCACCATTTAGGGATAAACTTGATTTCTAGGAACTCACTAGGATAAAAGAAAACCTTAGGACTGTTCTGGAATAAAATTGGAAAAATTCAGAAACTCGCCAGGTAAAACCGTACGGATGGTTTGGGCACGAGAAAGCCCCAGCTGTACGGATAGTTTGGGAGTCACCAGTCCCTATAAATTGAGCCCTTGCTGTCATTTCAGAAGGGGGGAGAAAATAGTTTTAAGAACAGAAACTCTGCTGGATTGAGAGCAGAAACACAACATTGTCAAATTTAAGTGAAAGAGAGGAAGATAGGCTAGAATCAAACATTGGTGAGGCCTCATTCTCCCCATCTCCTTCCTCTTCACCTCTTTTATTTACTTTGTTATATCTCTATTTACTTGTCTTGTTGATCATCTTACTCTAATGCCTTTACATTTCATGCAAATCCTATAAATTGGAACCAAGTCTTGAAATGATTCCATGGTGCCCATCATGCTTTATGTGTGATTAAGCGTTACAAACCAAATGATGATTATGGGTTGTTATGTTAATGCAATTTACTTTTTGTCATTTACATTTATGTCATTTACTTTAATGTCTTTACTTTTGGCTTGGTGATCCATTGCACATATGGAGAGAGCCCTTGTACATTTATATTATGTTTGTCTATTTATGTTATGATGATCAAGTTTGGGTGGTAAAGTCTCAATATTTACCATCCAAACTTTGATTTAACCTTAATAATGTCCCTTTGGGTGGTAAAGACTCAATCTTTATCCATCCAAAGGTTGATTTTAGTTCTCCCCTGGTGTTATTTTGGATGAATCATCCATTTGGATGTTAAAGTCCTCATCTTTAACCATCCAAATGGTTGTTTTGGCTCAAAGCCATGTTCATCAACTTTTGTTCTTATTTCCCCAATTATTGCTTTGATCATGCCCAAATCATGTGTTTTGGTGTCTAATCTAATGATTAAAAGTATAGGGATGTTGTTGTACATGTTTATGTACAATGTAAATAATCTGGAAAAGTTACACCCTGTCCAGTTTCTACAGAATTCTCTGTTTCTGCCTGAAACTGGACTGTTTCTGACAAATCTGTAAATTCCCAGGACAACCATCACCAGCCGTACGGATGGTTTGTCCAGGGAATTGTTTTTCCAGTTTTAACCCCATTCTATTATGATCTTTGCAAATAAACCCATTTTGTTAAACTTTTTAACTGTTCTCTGTTAAAGTCAGTTTCTCCCCTTTTAAAAATACACACACACACTTGCACATTTTTGGTCAACAAACTTAGGGAGACTCAGTTTTTCGAAGCGTCTTGGGTGAACTGCGATAAAGTTTTTCCCAAGACGTAACTTAACCTCCGAACTCATTTTCTCTAACCTTTTTCGTTAAAATTGGGTTTAAAATTAATTTAACATGGCGACTCTGTTTTCTTGAACATAATGTTCCGTGTTTGAAACTCGAGGGGAAGATGCCTTTTCGTTTTTTCCCGCGGGTATCTTAAAGTGTAGACTCCGCTGGGGAATAGCTTGTTCTCGAACTTCTTTTTAGGAGATTCGGGGGCATTCTTGTGTGGGTCAAACTCTCATCCCCATTTGTTGACTTTGTACATATCTTGTATGTGGTTTATGTTTCTGTTTTGATTTCTGGAATTGAGACTGCTCTGGAAACGCAATAAACTAGGGCTGGATGGATCAAAAACTAGAAAATTGCAAAAATAATGGACCTCCTACACTAGCCGTACGGATGGTTCTCCCGGGCCCACAGAATGTTTGCCAAAAATTGTTTTTTCCAAGCCGTGGTTATGCACAAAATTTTGACATAAAACTCGGGTTTCAAAACCTTGCTGTGCATAACCCTTTTCATGAAAGTTTGGTTTTCCAAAACCCTTTGCTTGTGCACAATTTTTTTGTATAAATATTTTGAAAGAACCTTTTTCTCCTTGTAAAAATTTTGGTTTTCAAAACCTTCGGTTGTGCACAACCTTCTTCATGTACAAAATTTGATTTTCAAGATTTTAGTTTGTTCATATTCTTGCTTATTACTTGTACAAATTACTTGTTCATTACTTGTTCATATCTTGCTTACTCTTGTTCATGACATTAAAATGCATTGAAAATTCCTATTTTAACTCAAAAGGGAACATAAAAGGCCTCACAATACGCGCACTTGACCTTGTGCACGTCTCAATAACCCTCAAAACTCGGGATGGATGCCACAATGCAGCTTGATTGGTGCTCTTGTTCCCTTATCGCGCGCACGGGTCCATTCCGCCTCCCCATCCTAGCCGAGTCAACCACACATGTCCGTGACACACAAATACCGTGACTTTGGTTGGTTTTTGGTCTAGCTCACGTCACCTTATCTTCAATATGTGCCTGAGTTAATTATCCTCGAAATTAACGTCCAAGTTCATGACTCCTTGCAAAAGCAAGCGTGACCAAGGTCGTCGTTGACCCGGTATTTGACTTTCTGCGTTAATTCTGACCATAATTAACTTAAGTCATTTATTAAAAATGAGATGGCACCGTGTCATTATGTTTTGATGTCTAACCCATCCTAATTATCCTTAAGCCCAAGGTTAAGGTCCAAGATCCCTCATTAAAATGAGATCATGCCGAAATTTCGTTAAGGGATTAAGTTAATCTTGACCTTGACCAAGGTTTAATCATAATAAGAATGGCTTATGCATTGAAACTTTATGGTGCACTAGACCTTAGGAATGGTTCTTTTGGTCAGTGGAAGCCACGTGCCCTATAGGACCCTCGCCCGCGATAGTCCGTCCTTGGGGGTGTGCAATACATGTGAAAAAACAAGGGGCTTATAGACGTAGTGATGGCCTCCACTGATCCAGGATTTAGAGTAGTTGTGAAAAAGAAAAGAAATCTTTTCCAACCATTTAGGAATAAAAATGCGTTTTAAGTAAACTTGAACGGATAATTAATTGCACATTGCATGAATTTGCTTCGTTTTTGCTTCTTGTCTTTGACACATTGCGTTCTTTCGTTAACAAGCGTCATTTCGTTAAGTCTTTGGACGGATCCCCGTTAAGATTCCCATTAAATCCCTAGGAATAGTCCCCTAGGAAGTCAGTCAATTCCTTGGATGGATCCCCGCTATCCTCCAAGAAGCTAGTCAAGTCCTTGGATGGATCCCCATTATCCTCCAAGAAGTCAGTCAAGTCTTTGGATGGATCCCCGTTTTCCTCCAAGAAGCCAGTCGAATCCTTGGATGGATCCTGTTATCCTCCAAGATCTCGTTAAGCCTTAGGATTAGTTTCTTAAGCTCCCATTAAGTCCTTAGGAATAGTTCCTTAAGAGTCCGTCAAGTGCTTGGAAGATCTCCAAGGTACCCGTCAATCTTTGGATGGATTCCGAAGATGCCATTAAAACCTTAGGAGTAGTCGCCTAACCACCCATTGAGCCATTAGGATTAGTCGCCTAAGCGTCCGTTACAACCTTGTAAATAGGTCCCCGTTAGAATCTCAGATGGATTCGAGATCCCATCAAATCCCGTCCACCTTATACTCCATAGGTCTAAGCATAACGGTCCTGTCCCATTAGTCGCATGAGCCTAAGCCTTTTACCCAAGCACTAGCCCAAGTTAATTCCCGAGCTTGAATGAACCCCCTTCTCCTCCGCAGCTCGTAAGAAGCGGGTAAGAGTTCTGGGTTATCGCTTGGTCAGTGCGGAGTCCAACAGTTCGTCAGCAGCTTCGCTCAGACTTCTCAGAATGACTAGCCCAGCGGGAAGTAGTAGTGAGGGTGATAATGCAGTGGATCCGAATGGTCTTACCCAAGAATAATGGTACAATATTTAGAGTCCGCCAGGGCCCGGGAAGAGAATGTCCGTAAGCACCAAGAAGGAATGCAAAATAGGGTAGTGGAAGCCATGAGACAAAAGGGGGTAGCCGTCATGTTTGAAAATGATGGGGATTTTGTGGAAAGTACCGATGAAGATGAGGTCGAAAATGTGCAACCTCAAAGCTACAACCGAGTTCCTCCTCCCCAAGCTTACCCTAATATGTTGACCTCACGTCCTACATTCCAAACCACCATCCACTAAAATGTGCTTGTCACCCAAGCTACTTTTGCCCCGCCAAACAACTTTCCCTCATATCCGTCCGGATTCACTTCGCACGCCCCAATCCCGATGAGCCGAGCACCATTAGCACCAGCCACCATTGGTTTGCCACCTCCAGCTTTGACAACCACATCCCAAGGAGCATCGTACCCATTATACCATCCAATAGCGCAAGGCCCTGATGCCATCTAACCATATTTCCCTACAAGCAATCCGGGACATGGGTATGTCTACACCCACGTACCACCTCAAAATTCTCCTCCCGTGATACCGCCCCCCTGCCACCAACAAAGGAAAGGATACCTCGAGAATAGTCAACAACATCCAAAGGGAAAACCCAAGACAGGACCCTCAAAGGACGGGTAACTCAAATAAGCGCCGGTTTTTAAGGTAAGGACTTCGGGATGCCCATAAGCAGAGTATTTGAGGGATTGGATAAGCAAGGCCTTGCAAAGCCCCTAGTTAACTTCCAAACCAAAAATCCCGAGAGGTATCTCGATGTTAACAAGATGTGCTCCTCCCACAATTACCATGGGCATAATACCAATGATTGCACCGCCATAAAACGCATCATCCTGGGGTTAATTGAGAAGGGAAAGCTTGAACTCTCTCACGCCCACGACACAACCAATAACCCGATCAAGTTCGAAGATCCTAGTGTCAACATGCTTGAATTCAAAGAATCTAATCCCGTGACCTCCCTCGAGTTCAAAACTCCGTTGATTGATGTGAAGGAAAAACGGAGTGATGTCTGCCCCAACGAAAATGAGTTCATGATTGATGAAGTTGTTAATCCCAAAGTGGGAGAGCCTATTTTGGAAAAGTTGAAAAAATTAGTGTCCCAGATGGTGGTTCCTAAAATCAGCAAAGCCGAAGTGACGGAAGGCGTTTGGAAAGGATCAGTGGCACAAAAAATGTCTGAAGGGCTAAATGCCCCGGGTTGGGAAATTGATGGGGCTGCGGTCGCCATAACAGAGGACGAAGTTTCAAAACCCCGTCCATTAACCTCCCCTTAGGAAAAGTCAAAGTCCATTGTTAGGATGTGTGATAAGCCCTTAAGAAAAGATATCTGTTAGGTTTAGTTAGAGTCTTGACTCCCTGGTTGATGCCATGTGGTGACCATTCTGAATCCATTGTCAGTTTTCTTAATAAGATTATTATTATCATTATTGCTTTGTCAAAAGTTTACATAAAAAATGTGTGTGAGTCTTTCACTCAAAAAAAAAATGTGTCTTTCAAAAAAAAAAAAAAAACAAAAAAAATGGCGATCAAGTTTTCTTAAAATAAAAAGATCAAGTTTTTCCTAAAAGGCTAATCCTCTAATGATGCGTTCTTCTCAAATCCCGGTTATAATTTCACCTTGAGGTCTAATATGCTAAAGTCCTTTGCGGTCTTGTCTATTAAAAACATTAACCGAGGAACCCACATCTGAATTAGCATCCGAGACAACCGTCCACATGAACAACAAGATCAAAAAGTTGGAACACTGTCTACAAGAAGGGGCCCGTGCTTCGAAAGCCCAAAGGCGGCTACATCAAATGGAGAATTGTACCCTCGCCGGGTGCCATGCACGAAGGTTGCGCACCTCGAAAGGAAATCACCAAAAGGTGATGGCCAAAGCAAACTCCCAACTCATGAGTAGACGAATCCGGCAATTACAAAACCAAGCCAAGTGGAAACCTCGCGACATCTTTCCCGATGACACGGAACCCGAGTTCCCCATGGAAGACATGGAACATGCCACCGATAACCCCTCCAACAACTGAGGAAGAAAATGGACCATCACGCTTCATAGGAGCCCATCCCTAAAAAAAAAAAACAGAGTCTTCCAGCCTCGTAGGATCTAGATTTTCACCAAAGTCCGTCCCGGACTGTGTCTTTTTATTTTTACAAAGGTCCACACTTGAGACATGTATGTATAAAGTTATCTAAATAAAAGAGTCATTTTCCTTCTCTTCTCTCTAGACTTGAGACATTATTTGCAATATACATTTACTCTTGAAATTGCCTTACTTGTTATTATCAACTGATTGCTACGTCCCCAAAATGATGAATTGACTTTTAAGCATACTAGTCAATGACGACTCATTAAGGATGGATGGACCTAACACAAATGAAAAATGCTAAGTGCAAACAATTAATATTGATGTGAATAAATGTTGTGATCAATTGGCATGAAGAAACCATTAATGGTAAGTCTTCCTTCATACACATCCCCGATACAAATCCTCGATACCCATTTCCCGATACACAACCCGATACACCCTTTCTATATAAATTCTTGATGCACATCAAAGGCATCCCAAGACAATGAAAAGGCAAGGATGTTGTTGCTCAACCACCGAGATTCAAGCGTGATCGCACGTGCGCAACTAAGCAAAAGACTTCCCGGATCCTCAAAGTCATAGCTAGAAGTGACACACATCCCACCAAGGAGCTACAAATGAGCCAGTGTCCAAGATAGCAAGCTGGGACTAATGTTTCCCCTCTCCCTAAAAAAAAAAATTAAAAAATTAAAAAAATTAAGTGAGAAGAGGGAAATGAAATGAATATATGGAAAGAGGGAAAGGAAATGAATACATGCGAAGAGGAAGTTTGCCTCAAAAGCTAACCAACCAAGAGGTCCATCCCAAAGAGTTCACCACAGAGCAAAGTGATCTACATCAAAAAAGCAACAACATCCTTCAAAAGAACACCGACTTCAACAAAAGACGATTCACGCCGAACTACGGCGACCTGAGCTCCTCAAACCGAGGGGAATGTAGGAAACCTTCTGGTCCGGTCACAACATGAAACAAAACCATCAAACCTTGGTCCTCTCAAAATGACTAAGTTCTCTGCCCTCGGTCCCATCAATGACCGATTTCCCAGACACACCTTCTTCTTCCGATCTTGCCATTGATCGAATCTTAATCTCAATTGATCACAACATTTATACATGTTAAGGCTAATTGCTTGTTATAATCTTGACTTAATAATAAACATGGTCCATTCAAGCAATCATTTTGATGATATTAACTAACGCAAATTTCAAATGTCTCGACAAGTCTTCTTTTCTTCATCTTAGGAAAGAGCTAAACACTTATGTTATGTCAAGCAAGGGCTTCCTCCCATTTCATGATACATTGCTCAAAGAGCTCACCAACTTAAAGGGAATCTATTCCAAATAAAATTCCCTTGCATGTTTCCTCCAAAAGATACCTTACATCCCCATCCCATCGAGTCGGCTGGATCACTCATAAAAAAATGAGAAAGGCACCAAAAAAGTAGCCTGCTAAGTTGAAAACCCGCAAGGGCGGCGTAGGCAAAAAACAGGGTGTGCCATAAAAAGACGCAAAGAAAGGGTGCATCATGAAAAAGGGATGGGTTCCTAAACATCATCAAAGGCGGAGAGACGACAACGGGTCCACATCAACATCAAAGGTCGAAGAACGACATTGGGGCTAC
The DNA here is from genome assembly GCA_026119855.1 of Campanula takesimana. Lineage (NCBI taxonomy): Eukaryota > Viridiplantae > Streptophyta > Magnoliopsida > Asterales > Campanulaceae > Campanula > Campanula takesimana. Next base: position 415,881 of record JAOWBW010000207.1, read on the forward strand.
CTCCACATCGACGACAACAAAGACATGGAGCTACCTCGACATCAACGATGAAGATTCCATTGGGGCTATCCCTATACCAATGGCAAATAGATTTCCTACCACTTTCGATGCACAGACAAAGCTCCAAAGGACTTTATGCATAACAAACCTCGCGGTTAAGTTAAAATAAAAAATTTGACTAACACGCTTCTTTAAAAGATTTGCCTTTAGAAATAAGCATTTCCAAATTTTCCCATTTGGCATCATTTGTCAAAAATAATGTTTCAAGCAAAATGCTTTTGATCTCCCCTTAAAATGATTTTTCCAAAGTCTTGGACTTTTCCGTCCACAATGTTTCAAGCCTCGACCCAAAATGGTCATTTTAGGTTGAAGCCTTTGTCCCCGGCAATCCTTAGTCAGACGTAAGACCAGTTTCCCCGTCAAACTCCCCAAAGATGGAGTTGACCCAAGCCTTGACCTAAAATGGACATTTTAGGTTGAAGCCCTTGTCCCCGGCTGTCCTTAGTCGGACGTAAGACCAGTTTCCCTGTCAAACTCCCCAAAGATGGAGTTGACCCAAGCCTTGACCCAAAATGTTCATTTTAGGTTGAAGCCTTTGTCCCCAGCAGTTCTTAGTCGGACATAAGACCAATATCCCAGTCAATTTCCTAAAGATGGAGTTGACCCAAGTCAAGATTTGACCCAAAGTGGTCGTTTTAGGTTAAAACCTTCAACCCTCGGCAGTCCTGACTGGGCGTAAGACCAAATACTCCGATATCCACCTTAGGATAGGATGAGAAGATATCCACCTTAGGATAGGATGGGAAGATATTCACCTATCAAGCCATTTCTAGGAGTGGATGACAGATTTCCACCTAGGTTTAGGAGAGGATGACAGATATCCACCTACCAAAGCCATTTCTAGGAGAAGATGAGAGATATCCACCTAGGTTCTTGGAGAGGATGAAAGATATCCACCTACCAAGACATTTCTAAGGAGAAGACGAAAGATGTCCCCCTTTCCGGGTGAGCCCCCGCTAAACAGCTCCCTTGTCCCAAAAAAATTCCTTCGCTCGAACTACGTTAGACTTGATTCCCCGCAAACGGGATACGTAGGAATCCTATACCCCTAGGTCCAGTCACCCGACCTTGATGGTCACCCCTAGCTTGAGACGCTAAGTACCTCACCGGACCTTGATGGTCACCCCTAGCTTGATATGCTAAGTTCCTCTCCTGACCTTGATGGTCACCCCTGGCTTGCGATGCTAAGTTCCTCACCTGACCTTGATAGTCACCCCTGGCTTGAGAAGCTAAGTTTCTAAGCTGACCTTGATGGTCACCCTTGGTTTTAGACGCTAAGTTCCTCACCCAACCTTGATGGTCACCCCTGGCTTGAGACGCTAAGTTCCTCACCCGACCTTGATGGTCACCCCTGGCTTGAGAGGCTAAGTTCCTCACCCGACCTTGATGGTCACCCCTGGCTTGAGACGCTAAGTTCCTCACCTGACCTTGATGGTCACCCCTAGCTTGAGACGCTAAGTTCCTCACCCGTCCTTGATGAGCACCCTTGGATTGAGACGCTAAGTTCCTCACCCAACCTTGACGGTCAACCTTAGGTTTGAGATGCCAAGTTCCTCACCCGACCTCAATGGTCACCCTTAGGTTTGAGTAGACTTAAAATCCCTCGCCCCAGAACTACGACCGGCTTGATTCCCTCGGATAGGGATACGCAGGAATCCTTTAAGGGACCATCCATTTGACCAATTCAGTCACTCATCCTCCCTTCATCACCAGATTGGGATTCTAATCTTAATCGACAACCCCGCTTTCCTAAAGCGACGTTGCCGAGGGGCTCTGTAAGTACCCCAATCTGAATCGAAACCAACTTAGAGGAATTATTAGCACCATTCAGGGATAAACTTAGGACTTCACTAGGATAAAAGAAAACCTTAGGACTGTTCTGGAATAAAATTGGAAAAATCCAGAAACTCGCCAGGTAAAACCGTACGGATGGTTTGGGCACGAGAAAGCCCCAGCCGTACGGATAGTTTGGGAGTCACCAGTCTTTATAAAATGAGCCCTTGCTGATCATTTCAGGATGGGGGAGAAAATAGTTTTAAGAACAGAAACTCTTCTGGATTGAGAGCAGAAACACAAACATTGTCAAATTTGAGTGAAAGAGAGGAAGATAGGCTAGAATCAAACATTGGTGAGGCCTCTTTCTCCCCATTTCCTCTTCACCTCTTTTATTTACTTTGTTATATCTCTATTTACTTGTCTTGTTGATCATCTTACTCTAATGCCTTTACATTTCATGCAAATCCTATAAATTGGAACCAAGTCATGAAATGATTCTATGGTGCCCATCATGCTTTATGTGTGATTAAGGGTTACAAACCAAAGGATGATCATGGCTTGTTATGTTAATGCAATTTACTTTATGTCATTTACATTTATGTCATTTACTATAATGTCTTTACTTTTGGCTTGGTGATCCATTGCACATATGGAGAGAGCCCTTGTACATTTATGTTATGATGATCAAGTTTGAGTGATAAAGTCTCAATCTTTACCATCCAAACTTTGATTTAACCTTAATAATGTCCCTTTGGGTGGTAAAGACTCAATCTTTAACCATCCAAAGGTTGATTTTAGTTGTCCCAATGTGTTATTTTGGATGAATCATCCATTTGGATGTTAAAGTCCCCATCTTTAACCATCCAAATGGTTGTTTTGGCTCAAAGACAAGTTCATTAACTTTTGTTCTTATTTCCCCAATTATTGCTTTAATCATGCCCAAATCATATGTTTTGGTGTCTAATCTAATGATCAAAAGCATAGGGATGTTGTTGTGCATGTTTATGTACAATGTAAATAATCTGGAAAAGTCACACCCTGTCCAGTTTCTATAGAATTCCCTGTTTCTGCCTGAAACTGGACTGTTTCTGATAAATTTGTAAATTCTCAGGACAACCATCACCAGCCGTACGGATGGTTTGTCCAGGGAATTATTTTTTCCAGTTTTAACCCCATTCTGTTATGATCTTTGCAAATAAACCCCTTTTGTTAAACTTTTTAACTGTTCTCTGTTAAAGTCAGTTTCTCCCCTTTTAAAAATACACACACACACTTGCACGTTTTTGGTCAACAAACTTAGGGAGACTCGGTTTTCCGAGGCATCATGGGTGAACCGCGATAAAGTTTTTCCCAAGACATAACTTGACCTCCAAACTCATTTTCTCTAACCTTTTTCGTTAAAATAGGTTTTAAATTAATTTAATGTGGCCAATCCGTTTTCTTGAACATAATGTTCCGTGTTTGATTCTCGAGGGGAAGACGTCTTTCCGTTTTTTCCCGCGGGTATCTTACACACGCGTAGGTCCACCTCGCTATCTTTGAGTAGCTTCCTATTCTTTAGTACCTGCACATTCAAACAAATGTGAGATCCACATCCGGTATCTAATACCCAGGAACTAGAAGTAGAAAGGAGAATATCTATAACATAGATACCTGAAGTAGAAGCAGTCCCACTGCCCTTCTTCTTGTTCTTTTCTTCCTTGTAAACCTTGCAATTTTGTTTCCAATGACCAATCTCATTGCATTGGAAACAGATTGCATCCTTTTGGGAGGTTGGTTTAGCCACCACAGTATTGGCAAAAGTTGCCTTGCTTATTAGGTTTGACAACTTTTGCTTTACCCTTTCCTTTGGCTTTAGAGCCCTTTCCTTCCTTTGAAACCACAAGCACAAGAGAATCTTTTTTTTCATGATTTTCTTTTCCGCTGTCTTTAGTATCCCATGCAACTCAGATAGGGTCTTATCCATGCAATGCATATTATAGTTCATGACAAACTGATTATAGCTTTTAGGCAATGAATTAAGAATAAAATAAGTGGCCAACTCAATAGAGATGGGATGGCCAAGCCTCTCTAGATGCTAAAAGTGGGCCTTCATCTTTAGAACATGAGGACCCACTGCCTATCCTTCACTCATTTTGCATGAGGTTAGAGCAGCTATGGTATCGAACCTTTCCTGCCTTGCTTGCTCTTGGAACATGTCTTTCAACTGATTGCCTATATCATAGGCCTCCAAGTGTTCAAGAGTTTTTGGAAGTTCAGAACACATGGCAGCAAGCATGAGACAACCAACCTCACGAGAATTACTTTTGTGTTTCTTGTAGGCGTCTCTCTCCGCCCTAGGGGCAGTGGCAGCAGGTTCCTCTTCAGGAATGGGTTCATCAAGAATGTACAGTTTATCTTCATACTTTAGAACAATTCTAAGGCTTCGAATCCAATCCATGAAGTTAGTACCATTCTCTTGAAGTTTTTCCTTCTCAAGGATAGATCGCAATGACAGAGACTGAGTGTTATTAGCCATTATCTACAGTTATGCAAAAATGTAACCACATATAAGTACCAACTTAATTAAAGATATTAAATTTAGTATTTCATAAATACTCCCACTAAATTATATAACCTTCATATACATCCAATGTATAATATAATTCAAATGGGCTAAGATCCATATTTCAATTAATTTTGAGTCGGCTTTGGCACGACTGCTCAAAATAAGTTATTTAGGTAGACAACTCCTTGTCAATCATATCATATATGACTCTTAGATCATTTATGAGATTTTAGACATCATATGTCTAACATGTTTTAATCTCATCTGTGCCTTAGGCCCAAAACTGTTTTGATGGCCTAATTAAGTCGAACTATTTTAAACATATAGGAATCACTGTTTACTCATCTTGCTTATAAATGAATAGAATTAATGCGCCTTGCTTTGGCATAGCCCGCATAAAACTACCCATGTGCTCACAAGTGTTTTAATCATGGATTGGCACTTGACTTAAGATTTTCAAGAAGGTTCATACACATAAAGTTAATCAATTAACCGAATTAATTTTATTTGACATTAGTTGCGCTAGTTATAGGATTAAAGTCTGAAACTGAATCCGCAGAGCATCTTGAAATTAAGAGCACAAACTGTACGGTCGAAACTAAGCTAAAAGTCATCCACATTCCCGTACTAAAATCAAGAAACCAAGTAACTTCTCTATACGGTCGAAACTAAGCCAAAAGGCATCCACATTCCCATATAGATTGGACACTTGTTTCAAGACCCTTTCATTGTCTCTTAATCTCACAGATTAGAACAATTCTAAACTCTTTAGAACTCTGATTTCTGCAATTATTTTTAATTCTTGACAGAAATCTGTTTCAGGAAACACGGTTTCGAAAAGCAGCCGTTTGAAACCAGTTTTTGTTTCCAGATTCGAATTCTGTAAACAATTTACAGAACAATCTGGACACCAGAAAGAGTAACATTCTGGAAAACGGGGCAGGCGCCGTACGGCGGCAAGCAAGCCGTGCGGCTGCCATCTAGCCGTATGACCGCCATGTCCAGTTTCTAAATTTTCCAGATTTTCAGAAATTCGATCAATTCCAATATCATGTTCATACATAATCAGATTACAGAAACATGAAAATACAGATTACAAATTTTAACCCATCTAATACATATAATGAATAACAATTTATTCCACATACAAATTAGATCAAGATTATCAATAAATATAATCCAACTACAACATGATAATCTAAGCATACGATCATACATATCAATCAAATTAATATTACAACCACATAATCCCATCATCAACTAGCATGCATATTTTATATCTCATATAAAATTCCATCACATAAATTCATTTTATCATGATCATACAAATTAAATAATCGCATTAAATAATTATATCATGACAATATTAGAATTATTGATCATCAACGGGGCTCTGATACCACTGTTGGGTTTCGTGCAATCATGCGCAGCGGAAGAATAACATGATGAAACCCAATAGCCTAGATCCTTTATGATCAACAATTCACAATATGAAGATGAAAGAAACTAACCCTTGTACATCGAATGTGAAAACTTGGATTAAGACGCTAAAAGAAATGCCCTCAACCGGTGATCCACACTTCGAACAGATTTCAAGAACACCTTCTTGAACTTGACTGCTAGGCCTTCGGTTTGAAAAACAATGGTGAAGAATAATTCTTCAAAGCTCCTAATGATTATTGAAGTTTGATAATTTGGGAATAATCAAACTCAATAACCCAATAATATAATGTGTATTCTCTCTCTCCAAGAAAGAGTTTGTGATTTGCAAAATCAATACTTAGGGAACTATTCCCGGTTGTCCACATTATATACAAGGGGTTTCCAAAACCCTTTATGACTTAGGCATTCTTGTCCAACAAAAATTTCCAAAAATTAAACTGACAGCCGGGGGGGATGCCGTACAGCGGCATGCCAACCGTACGGTGGTCAGCCAGCCATACGGTTCCCCATGCCAGTTTCCTTATTTATCCGTTCTGCGTGTGTGACCCAATAGGATTATACTAATTTGACAACGAGTCCGAACCATTCAAACCTCGTAAGTCATAAGCGGACTCTAGCAAGCCATTATGACTACCCAATTAGTATAACTTTGAAATCCAAAGTTTCATAAATAGAACATAACACAATCTCTTTGTTACACGATGTCTATTGAAGGTAAGCCATGGTCAATGGTCAACTTACCTATGTTCAATGCTTTTTCGATCCCGAATGTATTGATAATACAAATGACATTGATCCAATCAATTCATTTGAGCATGACCATGTATTTCATCAATACCATTCATCGAGTGGCCAAAGCTTGACATCTCTCTTGAAGAGGAATAAATCCCATCTTGGCTTATTACTCTTCCCTACATGATTTCGATTACGCCAATCATATTCTTTATAGTTACCCGGTTAAGGGTAATGTTTGAATATGTCAAACGTAATGTTCATTATGTGGAAGACTGTAATAACCTCAGGTCTAGAGATTCCAGTGATATAACTATTTGAGACTTAATTATGACATTGTGACCATGACATAAATCTCATAGGGGTCAGTCCAGTATTTGTTCTCCAACAAATACCCATAAGTCTAATTGTATCGCATACACATAATCATCATATGATTATCTATTAAACTTATACTAATAATTAATCATAATTATCAGGGATGGGGATTATTATAATAAACATGCAAAAGATATAATAATCAAACATTCAATATCTTTATCAAAAGCATAAGCAATTGATAACATTAATCATTCAAATAATGTGCCTAGTGCATACACACCAATAAGGATGACATGAAATACGAGCAAGCCATCAAAAATGAGAAGTCATGAGCTCGCAAAGAAGGCCATCGCTATGAAATCCCCAATTTGAGGCCCTACCGCAAGACATTGAATGGTTACTTTTTTCGCCAAGGGGAAGATGTTCCATACATGATTTTTCCCAAGCCATGGATCAACAACAAGGGCATCAGAAAGTCCGGTCTTAAAGTCTTTGTCGATTGTGAAATCAAGCAGCGTGAAGAAGCACCTACTCCGATGTCACCTCGAGAATGGTGGGGAAATAAAGTAACTTTCGAGACCGAGACAGAAATTACTGTGGGGGAAGAATTGACTGATCTAGCCTCCATGTTTGAGGAACTTGCCATAATGGACGAATGCCAAGTCAATGCCATCTCTAACAGCCACGACATGAGGAACGAGCCTACAAGTGAGATCAAACCAAGCTCTGAGCCGATCAATAACTGGTATTCAACGAATGGGCCCATGGTATCCTAGGAATTATTGATCAAGAAAATGAGTTGCATTCCCCGCAAGGCAACAAAGGAAGACGTAATGACATTCACTTTCGAGTCTGAGAGTGTTGGGGTATCAACCCAAGTCCCACATCGGCAATTGAAAGAAGAATTGCCTAGTATAAGAAAGAGTCCACCCACTCCATTAGTATGAGGCCTTTTGGGTCATCTCCCAAAACGCCTCATACTAATGGAGTGGGTGGACTCTTTCTTATACTAGGCAATTCTTCTTTCAATTACCGATGTGGGACTTGGGTTGATACCCCAACAAACCTCCGCTCAACTCAAGTACCTCCAGTGAAACTTGTACCGCCGCTAACACCATCTGCGGGACACGCCGCCCGATCACCTTTATCAAGAAGACTTTCGACACAAGGCTCCATCCGTGAGTTCACACAAGGGTAAATCCCAAACACCACAAACGTGGTCCACCATAACCATCTTGTAACCATGATCTTCAAACTCCATTGATCGTGGTGAGCGATCCCAATATAGAGTTCTTTCGATACCCTTACCCAAGAGGATATGGAGGCAATAGCCGAGCGTGTGTTCCCTTTCTTTGCTAATGAAAAATTTGATCTTTCTGAGTACCCCGAGATTGCAAACATAATAAATGATGAATTAACTAATAATGAATTTAATTAAATAGTTAATAACGATTCAAACTATAATGAAATAGACCATGAAAACGAAACATACTTAAATGAACTAGCTCAACAGGTCCGTAGTCATGGTGAAAATGTTCCAGGGGCTGATGAAGAATTGCATGTTGTTAATCTGGGTACCGACGAAGAGCTAAAGGAAACTAAGATAGGAAGCTTCTTCAAGGGGGAAGAGAAAGATAGATTGACTGCACTGCTCAGAGAGTTCGTGGATGTGTTTGCATGGTCATACAAAGACATGCCAGGTTTAAACAGAAAGGTTGCCGAGCACAGAATACTGATCAGGGAAGATGCCAAGCCAGTCAAAGAGAAACTCAGAAAGATCAAGCTTGAATGGTCTCTACAAGTCAAAGAAGAGATAGAGAAGCTTCTCAGTGTGGGTTTCATCAAAGTCATCGAGTATCCGACTTGGTTAGCAAATGTCATGACAGTCAGAAAGGCTAACGGTAAGGTCTGTGTTTGTGTGGATTTTCAGGATTTGAACAAGGCTTCCCCAAAGGATGACTTCCCACTACCCAACATCAACATGTTAGTCGACTTGACTGCCGCCTATGAAGTCCGCTCATTTATGGATGGTTTTACCGGGTACAATCAGATTCTCATGGCCGAAGAAGATCAACACAAGACTGCTTTCACCATACCATGGGGAACTTTTTGCTATATAGTTATGCCATTCGGATTGAGGAACGCATGGGCTACTTATCAAAGGGCCATGACAGATTTGTTCCATGACATGATCCATAAAGAAATTGAAGTCTATCTGGACGACATGATCATTCACTCAAAAGGACCGATGGTTAACATTTGATCGATCTCTACAAGTTCTTTGAAAGGCTTCGACAACACAAGATGAGGCTCAACCCCGCAAAGTGCACTTTTGGGGTCATACGAGGTAAAGTTCTTGGCTATATGGTCACTAAGAGGAGAATTGAAGCAGATCCCTCAAAAATCAAGGCAATCATTGAGATGCCTCCTCCAAAGACGCAGAAAGACATCAAAAACTTTATGGGCCGACTTCAATACATCAGTCGGTTTGTGCACCAACTCACTTCAATGTGCGAGCCAATCTTCAAGTTACTAAAGAAGAATGTGGCTCTAGAATTGACCGATGCTTGCCAAGAAGCCTTCGATCAAGTTAAGCATTACTTGACATGCCCTCCAGACTTGGTTCCACCGCACAAGGAGAAGCCTCTCTTGCTCTATCTCACTGTGAATGATGAAGCCCTAGGGGATATGATAGCACAAGAGCAACGAGACTCCACAAAAGAGAATGCCATCTACTTCGCCAGTCGCCGATTTCAAGGAGGCGAAAAGAACTACTCCACATTAAAGAAATCATATGCCATATTGGTTTGGGTCACTCAAAAGCTCAAAAACTATATGTAAGCCTTTCCGATCAAGCTAGTAGAAAATGTGGACCCTCTCTGCTACATCTTCGAGAAGCCTTTCATGTCAATAAGGAGAGCCAAGTGGTACTTCATGCTCGCCGGTTATGATATCACTTATGTCACACTCAAATCCATCAGGGGGAAAGTGTTCAGTGATCCGCTTACTGAATTTCTGTGTGATGAAGTGAAGGGGGAAGACTTACAATTTCGCGATGAAGACTTAATTTGCACTACAACCGAGGAAAACAAGTGGCAAATTTTTTTCGACGGGGCAACCAATAAGCATGGTTATGGAATAGGAATATTGCTTGTCGATCCAAAAGGACATCTACACTCCAATTGCAATCCGCCTCAAGTTCAAATCCACCAACAACATTGCCGAATATGAAGCATGCATAGCGGGGCTAGAAGCGGCCCTCGAAAGAAATGTCATGGAATTAGAAGTGTTTGGTGATTCTCTGCTCACCATCAATCAAACGTCTGGCAAGTGGAAAATTCAAGACCCGACTCTTCAGTAATATGGTCAACACCTTGAAGAGTTAGTCGAACAATTTCAAGACGTCACGTTCAATTATTTGCCAAGAGACAAAAACCGCTTTGCCGATGTATTAGCCACCATAGCCTCGCTAGTCAAAATGCCCAAAGGTAAAATGGTGAAGCCCTTCAAAATTTTAAGAAAGACCTGTCTGGCATATTGTATGAGCATTGAGATTAATGAAAATCAAGCAATCCTATAGACACCCCGCCTTGACTTTACCAAATTTCCTACTTTCAAAGCATTTTCCAAAGGATTTCTCCAAGTAATTCAACAAGAAGTGTTTGAAGTCTCTTGAAGTCTAGGTAAAGCTATTTCTTTCCCCTTCTCAACTTCATCTCTTTTCTCTTTCTTTTTTGTATTATCAAAGTGCAATCACCCAAATCATTTTGGGATATGACTCTAATAATCACCTCATCTCATTGAGGTCGGTTAAAGAGTTATATCCTAGATTCCAAACTCTATTTTACAACCCCTTTTTATGATTTAAAGAAGAAGAAGAAGAACATTATCATTCATGTAGATTTTGATCAAGCAAGACCAACTTTAGTTGGGCGAGATGGGTGTTTCGGTACTTCCCATCTCGTAATCTAACCCCCGAACCTCAAAACAAAGAATCTCTGTTTTCGTAATCAAACTTAGGCTATTATCAATAGGTTTTTCTTATGTTCCTCAAAACATAGGTGGCGACTCTAAAAACAAGTTAGACATCCTAGGATAATTCACCGCTCTAGCCAAGCCGTGGTTCCCCGGGGTATCTACAGTGGCGACTCCGCTGGGGAGATTTGAGGGTTAAACTTGCATTCTGATCAAAATCTACATCTTTTCTGGGCATTCTGACTCCTGATGGGGAAGGCGCGCGCTTCTGGCCTCTTCAGCCTCAGGCGCGCGCATCCCGCATCAAGGACCAGAATCGCCCGCTTCTTCATGTTCTTCATCTTCTTCTTTTGCTATTCTCCACTAATCATTTCTGTAGGGGTTACAATATGCATATAGGACCAGGGCAATCCCCTGAGTCCAAAATCTGACAATCTGGCAGGTGTGCCCAGAAGCGCGCGCCTCCTAATAGCATCGCGCCAGGCGCGCGCGTCTCATATCAACACTCAGAGGCGCACGCTTTTGGGTTGGTTCCCAGAACAGAAACAGGTCTCAGAACAGAGCAGTGTGATGGGGGTGTGGGCACAGTTGCCTGCATCAGTGGTTATTCTGAACTTCGGACTGTTTTAATTTTTATGTTCTATCTTATCGGTCACACGGGTGATTCGAAAGTTGTAATTATGTGCTTATTTGTTTTTTTATTTTGTTTCTTTTAAAAAAAAATATAAAAAATATTTTGTCACTTGTTAGAACTCACACTACATTTACATATTCCTATGAATTGCTCACTATCGAGTCGCACAAGTCCAACCCCAAACCCGTCGAGGCCCGTCCTAGAAAGTTTCAAGCTCCACTCGACCTTGGCTCTTTCGAAGCGGTAAACCTCAGCCCGTGGCGTAGTTCAAGACTACATGCCGGGGGTGACCTTTGAGCCTCATATTCAAGACGAGCACAAGCCACACAATTCTAGTTAGGGTCTAACACTCCGTGACTCAAGTCGGTTTCCATGTACCGAGATTTCCCTAAACTAATGTCTTCAAATCATACATGCCAACTTGTTGAAACGGACGCAATAAAAATCCATCCCCAAAAGTGGTTATTTTTGGACGAAAATAAAAATCCGTCCCCGCATGTATGCTTTACTACATTAATTTAGTTTAATCCCGATACATGTAGGATTCACAAACGCGATGGAATCCGATGAGTATATGGGACCGCGAGATGGTCTATATACTAGTGTGACGATTCCATTATTTTCTTAGAAACCCCAAAAGGGATCCATTCCCTCCGACTTAAAAAAAAAAAGAGTCTTTTCTTATGTGGTTCGAGTCGTGTGCCCAACTGTGTGTTCTAAGCCTCTTCGTGGACCGCAAGTGTTACTCAAGACTGACAAGGGCCTCTTCTGCAATATAGGATCAATTGGTACTTATAAAGTCTACCGGGATTCGGCAAACCGGTTAGTCCGTGAAGAGATCACTCCAACAGCTCCTACATCAACCATGACCGGCAGCGGCGACACCATGTCTCTCGAACAGCTTTCAACCATGGTCCAACTCCTCCAAGAGCAAGTCTCCACCCTTAATAAGAAGGCACAAAGCAAAGACGACATTTGGCAATCCCACCTCGACAGCCAAAGGGAGGCCCACGAGGCCGAGATGGAGCTAATGAAAGAAAAGCTCACTAATCTTGCCAAGGGGAAGAACAAGAATAACGATGACGAATCCGAATGGACCGAGGGTTTGTTCAAAAGTCCTTATGTCAATACCCGCACCAAGAAAGTGGGAGAGCCGAGTTCCGAGAACAATTAGCCCAAAATGGTGGATTCTATCATGGCCTACATCGACCAAAAATTCAATGGGCTCAACATGGGGAAAGGCTCCGACACAAGCCTTTATCAATCATCCATCCTCATGAGTACTATGGCCGCTCTTCCTGATAAGTTCAAGATGCCCGACATAAGCAAATTCAAGGGCAACTCTTGTCCTATGGCTCACATTGAGACTTATATTTGGGCAATGGTTCCGAAGAAGGTCTCCCCCAAGGTGATTGCTCAATGCTTTCCTCTCACTCTCGAGGGGGCAGCAAAAGATTGGTATGCTACTCTCCCGCTCACTGTCCGTCTTGATTGGGACTCCGCCATGCTTGCCTTCAAGAACCAATACCAAGGCAACACCACTCACTGGCCCACAAGGAAAGAGCTAGAGAACACTACTCAACGACACCACGAGTCCTTCATCGACTTCACAAGGAGATGGAATGATAAACTCTCCGAGATTGTGGAAAGGCCAAATACCAAGGAGCAAATGGACATCTTTCTCAAATGTCTCAAAATTGATCTCCGCACCCACCTAAGTGGGGCTTGCTATGCGGATTTCTCCCAAATGTATGAGGCGGGGGTCTGTGAATACATGTGTTTGAAATTGGGAATATTCATAGTAACATTAAAATATGAGAGTCCCCAGCAGTTTTAATTAAACATGGCAAGTGTTTGCATGTGTAAACATGGCAAGTGCGTGCATGTGTAAACATGGCAGGTGTGTGCATGTGTAAACATGGCAGGTGTGTGCATGTATAAACATGGCAAGTGTTTGCATGTGTAAACATGGCAGGTGTGTGCATGTGTAAACATGGCAGGTGTGTGCATGTATAAACATGGCAAGTGTTTGCATGTGTAAACATGGCAAGCATCATGCTGTGACGAAAGTTAGACCCACTAAGTTTGAAAAAGTTTCAAAGCAGTCCCCAGCAGAGTCGCCACTGTGAATACGTGTGTTTGAAATTGGGAATATTCATAGTAACATTAAAATATGAGAGTCGCCACGCCGTTTTAATTAAAGCCAAAACATTGAGAAAAAGCATGTTTAATGGGTTCGGGGGTCAAATTACAACAAGAGAAGAATATTGGACGTTATCACTCCTATTGCCCGAATTGATCGGTCTTTCTATCATGATGCGGTGTATGTAGTGTGTTAGTGATTGAGACCGGATCCGAAGATTGCCTACGTTCCTCTCAATGTGAGAAGCTCAGGTCAGCGTAGTTCGAGAGAATTAGAATAGGCAGAAGAATCGGGATCATGCATAATGAGGGGGGAATTACCTAAAGATTAGGGTTTAGAAGTAGTTCCTAGATCATCCTCGGGTTGATGAACCCTAGATCATCATCGGCTATGAAATAACATGTAAACATGAAGATCGCAACCCTAAATATATCATAAATAAGGTTTTAATCTATGAACACGAAGAACATGCGAAGAACATATTATGAACATATGAATGAACATGCAAAGCATATGAAGAAACTATGAATAAACATGTACGAACATGAATATAAAAGATCTACATTAAAATAATGCAAGAACACGAAGAAAAAGTTAGAAAACTTACCTATGTTGGCAAGAAATACACCTTGGATCTTCTTGAGTGTTTGAATGTTAATTAGAGAGCAAAATAGTGTTTAAGAACTCCAAAACTCGGACTTAGAGCTCTCAAAATCGGATCCTTAAACCAATAGCATGGGATTGGTTTATATAGTAAACTGATGGGAAGATCTGACGGTCAGGATCATCCAGCGCAAGGTTGGCCGCCTGGCCATGGTTGAAGCCGGTGACAATAGTGGCCGCGTGGCCAAGATCAACGCGGAGCAAGGTTGGCCGCGTGGCCAAGGATGCCGGCTGACTTGATTCTTAAGCTAGGGTTTCTGCATGGTTTTAAGGAAACCATTTACTACCTAATTTGATAGATTTTGTCATAAATGAGATATTTTGGGAATCCGGGACAAGTCTTTACAAGGTTTCTAATTCCTATAAAGTCCTTGTATTTTTGGGAAAGTCCTAATAAACTCATTTTCAGGTCAGGTACTAACAGTAGCCCCTCGGCGACGCTTCTTGCAAGGCAATGTGGGGTCGACGATAAAAGAAGGATCCGTCTGAAACATGAGTTCCAAAACAGATGAAAGGTAAGGGAACGGTTGAACCTTGACAGGCGACCTACGTATCCGCGGAGGAATCAAGCCAAACGTAGTTCAAATCTGATGGAAATTGGGAATGACTGTCCTCTGATGGGGAACAAAGTCTTCTGCTGGGGAAAATGCACCTGCTGGGGATGAGAGATGACCGCGTCGGTCGGGTGGCTGGACCTTTTCAGGTTCCTACGTATCCTCTGAGGAATCAAGCCGATCGTAGTTCAGAGATATTGGGGAAAGACGAGCCATCGAACTTCTACTGCAGATAATAAACCTACGGATACTATCTTGCATGAAGAACGAACATTCGTAAGCAATGAAGTTATTTGGGAAAATTAAAGACTACGTTGTCTAAATAATCCCAAGATGGAATGGTAAACGCAATCAGGATCGCCAGGGCTCCTGCCGATTATGCTAACGAAACGCCGAGGCTTCTGCCAACCACGAGCGATCAAGGATACGTATGTCATAGAGGCGCCGAAGTCTCTACAATCATACGAATCCTAATAATAGGTATTTGATCTCTCGCAAACAGAAACGCCGAGGCTTCTGCCAATCACGATTGATCAAGGATACGTATGTCATAGAGGCGCCGAAGTCTCTACAATCATACGAACCCTAATAGATGCTGGATCTCTCGCAAACAGAAATGCCGAGGCTTCTGCCAATCACGATTGATCAAGGATACGTATGTCATAGAGGCGCCGAAGTCTCTATAATCATACGAACCCTAATAATAGATGCTGGACCTCTCGCAAACAGAAACGCCGAGGCTTCTGCCAATCACGATCGATCTAGGATGCGTATGTCAGAGAGGCGCCGAAGTCTCTACAATCATACGAAGCCTAAGCAAATATTAGGAAATGCTAAAATAATAGATGCTGGATCTCTCGCAAACAGAAACGCCGAGGCTTTTGCCAATCGCGATCGATCTAGGATGCGTATGTCATAGAGGCGCCAAAGTCTCTACAATCATACGAATCCTAAGCAAATATTAGGAAATGCTAAAATAATAGATGCTGGATTTCTCGCAAACAGAAACGCCGAGGCTTCTGCAAATCGCGATCGATCTAGGATGCGTTTGTCATAGAGGCGCCGAAGTCTCTACAACCATACGAATCCTAAGAAAATATTAGGAAATGCTAAAATAATAGATGCTGGATCTCTCGTAAACAGAAACGCCGAGGCTTCTGCCAATCGCGATCGATCTAGGATGCGTATGTCATAGAGGCGCCGAAGTCTCTACAACCATACGAATCCTAAGCAAATATTAGGAAATGCTAAAATAATAGATGCTGGATCTCTCGCAAACAGAAACGCCGAGGCTTCTGCCAATCACGATCGATCTAGGATGCGTATGTCATAGAGGCGCCAAAGTCTCTACAACTATACGAATCCTAAGCAAATATTAGGAAATGCTAAAATAATAGATGCTGGATCTCTCGCGAACAGAAACGCCGAGGATTCTGCCAATCACGATCGATCTAGGATGCGTATGTCATAGAGGCGCCAAAGTCTCTACAACCATACGAATACTAAGAAAATATTAGGAAATGCTAAAATAATAGATGTTGGATGTCTCGCAAACAGAAACGCCGAGGCTTCTGCCAATCGCGATCGATTTAGGATGCGTATGTCATAGAGGCGCCGAAGTCTCTACAACCATACGAATCCTAAGCAAATATTAGGAAATGCTAAAATAATAGATGCTGGATCTCTCGCAAACAGAAACGCCGAGGCTTCTGCCAATCACGATCAATCTAGGATGCGTATGTAATAGAGGCGCCAAAGTCTCTACAACTATATGAATCCTAAGCAAATATTAGGAAATGCTAAAATAATAGATGCTGGATCTCTCGCGAACAGAAACGCCGAGGATTCTGCCAATCGCGATTGATCAAGGATACGTATGTCATAGAGGCGCCGAAGTCTCTACAATCATACGAATCCTAATAATTGATGCTGGATCTCTCGCAAACAGAAACGCCGAGGCTCCTGCCAATCACGATTGATCAAGGATACGTATGTCATAGAGGCGCCAAAGTCTCTACAACCGTACGAATCCTAATAATAGATGCTGGATCTCTCGCAAACAGAAACGCCGAGGCTTCTGCCAATCGTGATCGATCTAGGATGCGTATGTCATAGAGGCGCCAAAGTATCTACAACCATATAAAGCCTAAGCAAATATTAGGAAATGCTAAAATAATAGATGCTGGATCTCTCGCAAACAGAAACGCAGAGGCTTTTGCCAATCGCGATCGATCTAGGATGCGTATGTCATAGAGGCGCCAAAGTCTCTACAATCATACGAATCCTAAGCAAATATTAGGAAATGCTAAAATAATAGATGCTGGATCTCTCGCAAACAGAAAAGCTGAGGCTTATGCCAATCACGATCGATCTAGGATGCGTATGTCATAGAGGCGCCAAAGTCTCTACAACCATACGAAGCCTAAGCAAATATTAGGAAATGCTAAAATAATAGATGCTGGATCTCTTGCAAACAGAAACGCCGAGGCTTTTGCCAATCGCGATCGATCTAGGATGCGTATGTCATAGAGGCGCCAAAGTCTCTACAACCATAAGAAGCCTAAGCAAATATTAGGAAATGCTAAAATAATAGATGCTGGATCTCTCGCAAATAGAAACGCCGAGGGTTTTGCCAATCGCGATCGATCTAGGATGCGTATGTCATAGAGGTGCCAAAGTCTCTACAATCATACGAATCCTAAGCAAATATTAGGAAATGCTAAAATAATAGATGCTGGATTTCTCGCAAACAGAAACGCCGAGGCTTCTGCCAATCACGATCGATCTAGGATGCGTATGTCATAGAGGCGCCAAAGTCTCTACAACCATACGAATCCTAAGCAAATATTAGGAAATGCTAAAATAATAGATGCTGGATTTCTCGCAAACAGAAACGCCGAGGCTTCTGCCAATCGCGATCGATCTAGGATGCGTATGTCATAGAGGCGCCAAAGTCTCTACAACCATACGAATCCTAAGCAAATATTTGGTGAAGAATGGAAATTCTAAGAGGCTTCCCGTACCCAAAGATAACGAACATCAGTGAAAAATAGCGCTAAGGGCACCCAAAATGAATCAAAGGGGAATGTACTAGGGGTAAAACTGAAATTTTGCATGTGGAGGTAAAGACGGTGGATTGTTATGAAGTCGCAAACGGGATGAACTCTCGGGGAGTTACAAAGGTGATAGACTCTTGGGAAGTCACAAGGGTGACGGACTCTCGGGGAGTCACAAAGGTGATAGACTCTCGGGGAGTCACAAGGGACTCTTTGGTGAGTCACAAGGGCAAACGACCTTTAGGGAGACGCGAAGGAGATGGACTCTCGGGGAGTTTCTAATATGGGAAACATGATCTAGGTTCCGCTTATCCTAATTTAGGAGGGGATGAGGCTACGAGCCATCGAGACCAAGGTGTTAGGTAAGGGACATTTTTCTTGGTTGACTAGAGGTAGGATCTAAGGCTTTTTTAAGGAAAGAGAATAAGGAAGATGGTGATCTCCTAATCTTGAGATAGGAATGCCAAAGATGTCCCGGCTTCTTGGGCTTTAGATTATGTCTTGGAGATAATGTAGGTTTCCTAGGCTTACGGGCTAGGGATTGGAGCATGAGGAGAGTATTCTATCCTAGGCTTAGTGCTAGGGTTTGGAAAGGTTGAGGTTTGGGAACTTCCTAGATGTTAAGGTTTCGAACAAGGGTTTAGAAACTGGTGTTTAAGGACCATGACTCTCCTAGGTTTGGGACTAGGGTTTAGAAATATCCTAGGCTTCGAGGCTAGGGCTTGGAGTTGTGGTAGGTTCAGAGGTTGCAAAGGCGTTGGCTTTAGACCTAAGGCTGGGAGTTGAAAGGGTTATGACTTTCTAGGCTTGATGATAGAGTTTAAAGAGGATAATTTCTACCTAGGCTTGAGGCTAGGGCTTTAGAAAGAGTGCGACTACCTAGGCTTGAGGCTAGGGTTTGGAGCGAATGCGACTACCTAGGCTCGAGGCTAGGGTTTAGAGCGAATGCGGCTTCCTAGGCTTGAGGCTAGGGTTGATTGAGTTTTGGACATGGCATTATATCCTAGGTTTTGGACTAGGGTTCAATAAAACGGAGAATTGAGATTGTAAATTTCCTAGGTTTCGAGACTAGGGTTTCGGGAATTTGGAAATGATGTTGCATACGGGGCTTTGGAAATTCCCTAGAATTTGGGCTAGGGTTAAAGGGGATGTTGTGGTTTCCTAGGCTTAAGGCTAGGGTTTAGATAGGATATGTGACTACCTAGGATCAAGGCTAGGGTTTAGGAAGGGTGTAGCTACCTAGGCTTGAGGCTAGGGTTTAAGAAGGATGTAACTTCCTAGGCTTTAGGCTAGGGTTTTAAAGGATGTAATTACCTAGGCTTGAGGCGGCTAGGGTTCAGAGAGAATGATATGACTACCTAGGCTTGAGGCTAGGGCTTAGAGAATGTGTTTACCTAGGTTAAAGGGGATGTTGTGGTTTCTTAGGCTTAAGGCTAGGGTTTAGATAGGATATGTGACTACTTAGGATCAAGGCTAGGGTTTAGGAAGGGTGTAGCTACCTAGGCTTTAGGCTAGGGTTTAAGAAGGATGTAACTTCCTAGGCTTTAGGCTAGGGTTTGAAAGGATGTAATTACCAAGGCTTGAGGCTAGGGTTCAGAGAGAATGATATGACTACCTAGGCTTGAGGCTAGGGCTTAGAAAATGTGTTTACCTAGGTTTAAGGCTAGGGTTTGGAGACCGAAAGCATTTGAAGGTTTGTCTTGGTTTAGACCGAGCAAGTTTGAGGTCTAAGAGTGTTGCGGTTTGGGGCAAATGAGCTTGATACCTCGTGGCTGGATAGGCTCGATAGATTAGACCTAGGCTAAAGTTCTAGGGTTTAGCTAGGGTAAGACTCAGACATGTGTTAAGGAGACCGGGTCCTAATGGAATGGTAGGCGTGAGATCTAGGAGATCGAAGGCTAGGCAGGGTAGCGTTGGGACATAAGGCTTTCAAGCGGGTAAGTCTTTTGTCCTAGAGAAATCGCGTTATGGATTAGAACCAAGCAGGCTTGAGGCCGGCCAAGGAGCAATGGATTGGGATTGGATGATCCTAGTACCTAATACGCATGTCGGGCTTGGATCCTAGAGCGTTTGAAAGTTTAGGCTAGGTGCGAACCATAGGTGCGGGAAATGGGTTTGGATATGTGACCATGTTGGCGCATAGGTATGGACTTGAGTCTCAAAGACTTTGCTCGAGTGCAATAGGTACCTAACAGGATTGGATATGCTTAGGACTTAATTTTGTCTTAGAGGTCATGCGCGGGACCAACCTCATTTGGCAATTGTGAAGGTAGGTTAGGGATGGGACTAAGGACACGAGTCTTGACCGGATGGGTTTTGAGATCCCTATGGCATGGCGCGGTGCACAGGAGATCCTATATACTTGAACAAGGTTTGAGATTTGGACTCATTGGGGGAGCGATGTTTGAGATCCATGGAGTTCAAGGGTGGACCTTGTAGGTGGCGAGGTTTGGACTCGGCTTGGATTAAGTAGGTTAGAGTCCTTAAGGGGTCGAAGGTCAGACTGGAAGTCTTTTGAGGCTAATGGGTGACACTAGGTTGGTACTTGGTAGGTTTAAGAGTGGTAGGGTCATGGCTTGGACATGACGGGAGTCGGGAGACGTAGATGTGTCACTTTTAGTCGGACCAAGTAGGCTTGGGAATTAAAGAGTCCAAAGGGTGGAGATGTAAGGTGAGAGACCTAAAGGGTAGAAAGTCTTGTGACCTAAAGGTTTAGGGGTTGAGGCCTAAGGTATGAATCAGATATTCTAGAGACCTAAAAGGTAGGTGTTTGGTAGACTCGAATGGTCTTGGGATCTCAGGGATCGCTCAACAGGTTAGACTGAGTAGACCTAAAAGGTTGGAACGAGGAGGATAAGAGAGCCATTGCTTAGACAAGGTAAGGATGAGTATATGTTGGTAGGTTTGAGATCTAGGAGATCGGGTAGGCTCGGGACCGGTAGGTTCGGGACCTAATGGGTCACCCTAAGGATTTGGCTTTGGTTAACTGGTTTAAGGTCTGAATTTTTGGGTAGAACCGGTTTGAGGCCGAAGGGGTCATGCTACGAACTTGCGGAAGGTCGAGCTAAGAGGTAATGATGTAACGTAGGTAAGACTCACCGGGTAGGTTTGGGACCTAGGTAAGACTGATCGGGTAGGCTCGGGACCTAGAGAGTTTATGGTGTAACTTAGGCAAGACTGACCGGGTAGGCTTGGGACCTAAGGTTTTGAACCAGGTAGGTTGGGACCTAAGGGTATCCTATTGTGTAGGAAATAGGGTGAAGGACCGAGTCAACTCAAGAATCACGGAGATGGGTCTCAGATGGATCGAGGATGTTTTTACAATTTTGTGGAGACCGAGCGTGCGGGTTTATAAACAAAGTATCGGGGAGGAGAAAACTTTATGAAAGTGTTATGATCTTATACATATGCCTTATAATTAATTATGATTCTAATCAATCCAAATAGTTCGTCGCGTGCCGAGTTAGACGATGAGGGGTGCCCTTCTTCTAAGTGTATCCTTGTTGACGCCTCGGTATTCTCTGGGAAACCACATAGTCGATCCTTTATTGTTAGGGAAGCCCCAGTTGTATAGAGCGGGGTATCCTCCCTCCTTTGAGAAATCCTACGTCGAGCTTGATGATGAGGAGTCCTCTTCTTCTAAGTATGTTCTTGATGAAGCCCAGGCATTCTTTGAGAAACCTTATGGTCGGTCCCTTATTGTTAGGGAAGCCCCAGTTGCGTAGAGCGGGGTATCCTACCTCTTTTAAGACGCACCCTTTTTTCTGCCTAGACCGCCCTTGCGGGTTTTCAATCTAGTGGGCATCTCTTTTGCGTCATTTTTTTTTTTTTTTTTTTTTGAAATCATTCAGTCGACTCAAAAAAAGAAAAAAGAATTGTTTGAAAACATGCGGGGGCATTTTGGGGAGAGTAAGAGAGAGAGAGAGATAGTACTCACATTTTGACTTTTTGGGTAACTGAGTGTATATATGTACAAAAGGGAGGAAGCCCCTGCTTTGATAGAAAGTAAGCGTTTAGCTCTTTCCTAGATTGTAGAACAGAAGACTTGTCGAGACATTTGAAAATTGTTTTATTCAAGATTCTCATTTGATTGCTCGAGAATGGACCTCGTTGATTAGTTATGCATCTTATGATTATGTTTTAGACAAGTAGTCTCGAAATAATAAATGTTTTGATCAATTTTGAGTGAAGAGATCAGAAGTAGAAATATATGGGGAAGAGAGAAGAGAAAGGAGATTGGCTCAAGGTGGGTTGTGTATATTTTGGACCGAACCGGGAGGTTGCCTACGTTCTCCTCAAGGTGAGGAGCTCAGGTCCGCGTAGTTTGGGGGAGGCCCGGATGATGATGAAGTTGGGGTTTGAGTATGAGGTTCATTTGTCGCGATAGGTTACTCCGTTGTAGCTTGTTGCTTTGGATTGCTTGATTGCAGCTCATTGCGGTGGATTTCTCCATTGTAGTTGTCATGGCTGCCGCTACCGCGTTAATCTTCTTTGTAGGGAAAGAAAGAAAAATAGAACATTTGAAGTGAAAATAAAATGGGACTTTTACTTTTTTATGGTGATAGCCCCTTCTATTTTTCTTTATTTTTTTATTTTATCTCTTTGTGCACACCCTTTTTTTTTTGCCTAGGCCGCCCTTTCGGGTTTTCAACCTAGCGGGCTTCTTTTTGTGCGATGCTCTAACTTTTGCCTAGGTCACCCTTTTGGGTTTCATCCTAGCGAGCCATATTTTTTTTTATATTTGTACATGAAACATTGGGCAAGACAAGCCCCTAGTTTGCTTTCGCCACTCTCGATTGTGAGGTAGCCTCCTTATAGTTCAAGCGGCCTTTTGCTGGCGGCGGGCATCCTAGCCCCTTGATTTTCTCTGGTAGAGCTCCATTGGATTATCACGTGCACCAATTAATGGCATGAATGACTTCGTGCACTTGTCTTACATTTGCGATGGAATACGGACAGCCCCAGTGTAACGGCATGTAGTACTCATGAAGGGAACAAACCAACCCTTTAAATTGTGGCAGCATGGATGTCTATTTGATGATGAGCAACCGCAATCCATTTCTTTGTCACGACCTTATAAAAAGGGGGTCTAATGGTGGGATGAGAGGCGTATAAGGATAGTGTATGGGGGAAGGTGTATATAGAGAGTGTACATGAAGTGTGTACAAAGGGTGAGTGTATAGAGAGAGTGTATGGGGTAGAATGTAGATAGAAGAGAAAGTGATTCGTTCATCCTAATTGGTCAAAGAATTTGTTATCTTGAGACTAATTGTTTACTTAGTTGTGCGAATGGTTTGTGGGTCCATTTACCTTTTAATGAGTCGTCATTAATGATTAAGATTGAGATTAATTCATCATATAAAGATATAGCAATCAAGTTAAAATGGTGAATAAGACAATTTTCATGGAATTGATTTATGCAAGATTATGTCTCAAGTCTAGAGAGAAAATAAATAAAGACTCTTTTATTGGAACTAAAAGATTTAAACTGACTAGTCTGGGGTGGACTTTTACTAAAGAAACAAAAATCGTCCAAGGTGAACTTTTGACTAAGGACACTCTAGAACCTACGAAGACTGAATGATCCCTTTTTTTTTTTATTTATTTAAAGGAGGTAGCCCCAATTTCCTCTTTTGCCCATGCCCATGTATTCCGTTGGCGGGTGATGGCTCCGCTGTCAATGAGGCTTTGAATCTTCCTCCTCAATTGGAGGCAACCTTCGGTGTCATGCCCAACGTACTGGTGGTATTGGCAGTGTTTGGAGGGATCCAAGCATTGCTTCACCCTACTTGGTTCATAGTTGAACAAAGGAGACAACTTGCCGGCTTGAACTAGACTTTTGAAGAGTTTGGCTAACGGCATACCTAAGTCATCGAATTCGCGCTCGTCCTTCCTTTCACGAACTGTCTTTGAGGGTGATTTAGGTACCGGCACCCCTTGTTGATGAGTAGTCATAGGAGGCATCCCGACGGGGACAGTCTGTGGCGGCCCGTACATTTGAGGAGCATACGGGTGTTGACATTGAGCAAGAGGGGGAACTTGACTGAGGTAATCATAAACGCCACGAATGTCAGACAAATGGCGCCTCTCGATATCTCTTAGGGTCTTATGCATCTCCTTCTGAAAGTATGTTGCTTGCTCGTTGAGAATGGCCTTAAAGTGGATTGCTTGTTCATCGAGGATGGCTTCGAAGTGGGATGCTTGTTTACTGAGAGCAGTACCAGTGTAGAGGATTGTCTTGGGATCTTGGGTAGCAGCTTCAGTTGCAACTTCGATGTTCTTTGCAGCCGACATGATGCAGAACTCTATTCATGAAAGAATTAAGCCTCTTAGTTGAATTAAATTAGATTCGTATTTAATGATAAGGCATCGTTATAAAATCATTTTTTGGAAAAGAGTCGGTCTCCACATTTTTGAAATGCATTTTGGTAAAAAATTGAAAGTTTGACCGGGCCGAAGTTGCCTACGTTCCCCTTATCATGGGGGAGAGGTCCCACACAATAAGAGGCTCAGGTCGCCGTAGTTCGAATCAAGTTAGACTTTTAAAAAAAGGTGAGAGATGACCATAGGGGTCAAAAAGAGGGAGATGACTCGGTCCTTGGTCAAGCATGGGTGAGGAAGACCTATAGGAGTTGGTTTTGATTGAGTCGGGTATGGTTTGACCTAAGGTTTGACCTAAATTTGACCTAAGGTTTGACCTAAGGTTTGAGACAAGAAGTGGTTCAAGCTAGAATGCGACAATAATGGTGGTTTGACCTAGATGGGTGTAGGATAGGTCGACCTAATTGAGAAAAGGTTGGATTGACCTATATGGTGAATGGATCAAGATAGCGGGTTGTAACGGGTTGCCTATGGGATGATCTAAACGGGATTGGCATGGTTCGACCTAAGCGGGTCAAAGGTTGACCTATTCGGGTTGGTGGACTAAGGAAGGTTGGAGATTGACCTAGATGGATCCAAGATAGGTAAGTAGACCTAAGCGGGTCACGGGTTGACCTTGACGGGTCTAAGGTGAAGGGGTAGTTTTAACCTAAGACAGACAAGTTGGACCTAAACGGGTTGACCTAGGTTGGTCTGGACGACGGTGGGTCAAATAATGACCTAGGTGGGTCAAGATGACGGCTCGACCTAAGGGGGTTAGGACCAAAGGTAATTGGGTTCACCTATGGAATCAAAGATTGACCTAAGAGGTCGAAAACGGATAAGGTTGACCTGGGAGTCCAAGTTTGACCTAAGAGGTCGAAGGTGATTGGGTTGACCTAGGAGGTCAAAGGTTGACCTAAGAGGTCAACGGGTGATAATGTTGACCGAGGGGGTCAAAGGTTGACCTAAGAGGTCAAAGGTGATAAGGTTGACCTAGGAGGATGAGGTTGACCTAGGGGGATGATGTTGACCTAGGGGGGTCAAAGGTTGACCTAAGAGGTCAAAGATGATTAAGTTGACCTAGGGGGTCAAAGGTTGACCTAAGAGGTCGAAGGCGGATGAGGTTGACCTAGGGGGTCAAGGGTAGACCTAAGAGGTCAAAGATGATAAATGTGATAAGGTTGTCCTAGGAGGTCAAGGGTTGACCTAAGAGGTCGAAGGTAGATAAGTTTGACCTAGGGGGTCAAAGGTGATAAGGTTGACCTAGGTGGTCAAGGGTTGACCTAAGAGGTCGGGAGTGATAAGGTTGACCTAGGAGGTCAAGGGTTGACCTAAGAGGTCGGAGGCGGATAAACTTGACCTAGGCGGTCAAGGGTTGACCTAAGAGGTTGAAGGCGGATGAGGTTGACCTAGGTAGTCAAGGGTTGACCTAAGAGGTCAAAGGCGGATGAGGTTGACCTAGGCAGTCAAGGGTTGACCTAAGAGGTCAAAGGTGGATGAGGTTGACCTAGGCGGTCAAGGGTTAACCTAAGAGGTCAAAGGTGGATGAGGTTGACCTATGGGGTCAAAGGTTGACCTAAGAGGTCGAGGGGTGACCTAAGAGGTTGAACGTGATAGGGTTGACCTAAGAGGTCAAGGGTAGACCTAAGAGGTCAAAGGCGGATAAAGTTGACCTAGGCGGTCAAGGGTTGACCTAAGAGGTCAAAGGTAGATAAGGTTAACCTAGGCGATCAAGGGTTAACCTAAGAGGTCAAAGGTGATAAGGTTAGGAGGTCAAAGGTTGACCTAAGGTTGACCTAGGCGGTCAAAGGTTGATAAGGTTGACCTAGGGGGTCAAAGGTTGAGAAGGTTGACCTAGGGGGTCAAAGGTTGAGAAGGTTGACCTTGGCGATCAAAGGTTGAGAAGGATGACCTAGGCGGTCGAAGGTGAAGGGTAGACCCAAATGGATCGCAATGAAGGCCCAACGGATGAGCGATGGACCTTAGAGGCCGCCTAGATGCAATGCACATTTTATTTTGCGAAAAGTTTTTGCATTTTTTTACATCCTAAATGGGTGGTCCGAGGAGTGTCCTAATCTCTATGTGTGGGTTGACACGGGTTAGGTTAAAGGTTCCCACCGCTCGCGGAACGTACACGGTCAGTGGAGTAGACGAGTGACTCGAAAAGAGGGCATCAGTAGCGCACAAATTCCTGCACATCGAATACTCCGGGTAGTAGGGACCTGTGCAGTGCTGACACGGACTAGTGGTAGTGTGTGGCAAGAAACTAATTCTTTTTAAGGATTAAAGAGAGAAGTTTTGAATGTTTGAATGATGCTATGCAATGTAGGAGAAGGAAAATAACGTACAAGGGAGCATAGAAGAGTTTTGTTTGACCCTAATACTAAGGCAAAAATAACAAAGGTACAAGGATACAAGGTATATACAAAGTACAAGTATCAACAAAGTACAAGTATTAACATTGTGGGGTGCACGGGTGCATGTGTAAACTTGGCAAGTATGTGAGGTGCATGTATAAACATGGCAAGTGTGTGCATGTGTAAACATGGCAAGTGTGTGTAGGGTGCATGTGTAAACATGGCAGGTGTGTGAGGTGCATGTGTAAACATGGAAAGTGTGTGTGAGGTGCATGTGTAAACATGGTAGGTGTGTGTAGGGTGCATGTGTATACATGGCAAGTGTGTGCATGTGTAAACATGGCAAGTGCGTGCATGTGTAAACATGGCAAGTGCGTGCATGTGTAAACATGGCAGGTGTGTGCATGTATAAACATGGCAAGTGTTTGCATGTGTAAACATGGCAAGCATCATGCTGTGACGAAAGTTAGACCCACTAAGTTTGAAAAAGTTTCAAAGCAGTCCCCAGCAGAGTCGCCACTGTGAATACGTGTGTTTGAAATTGGGAATATTCATAGTAACATTAAAATATGAGAGTCGCCACGCCGTTTTAATTAAAGCCAAAACATTGAGAAAAAGCATGTTTAATGGGTTCGGGGGTCAAATTACAACAAGAGAAGAATATTGGACGTTATCACTCCTATTGCCCGAATTGATCGGTCTTTCTATCATGATGCGGTGTATGTAGTGTGTTAGTGATTGAGACCGGATCCGAAGATTGCCTACGTTCCTCTCAATGTGAGAAGCTCAGGTCAGCGTAGTTCGAGAGAATTAGAATAGGCAGAAGAATCGGGATCATGCATAATGAGGGGGGAATTACCTAAAGATTAGGGTTTAGAAGTAGTTCCTAGATCATCCTCGGGTTGATGAACCCTAGATCATCATCGGCTATGAAATAACATGTAAACATGAAGATCGCAACCCTAAATATATCATAAATAAGGTTTTAATCTATGAACACGAAGAACATGCGAAGAACATATTATGAACATATGAATGAACATGCAAAGCATATGAAGAAACTATGAATAAACATGTACGAACATGAATATAAAAGATCTACATTAAAATAATGCAAGAACACGAAGAAAAAGTTAGAAAACTTACCTATGTTGGCAAGAAATACACCTTGGATCTTCTTGAGTGTTTGAATGTTAATTAGAGAGCAAAATAGTGTTTAAGAACTCCAAAACTCGGACTTAGAGCTCTCAAAATCGGATCCTTAAACCAATAGCATGGGATTGGTTTATATAGTAAACTGATGGGAAGATCTGACGGTCAGGATCATCCAGCGCAAGGTTGGCCGCCTGGCCATGGTTGAAGCCGGTGACAATAGTGGCCGCGTGGCCAAGATCAACGCGGAGCAAGGTTGGCCGCGTGGCCAAGGATGCCGGCTGACTTGATTCTTAAGCTAGGGTTTCTGCATGGTTTTAAGGAAACCATTTACTACCTAATTTGATAGATTTTGTCATAAATGAGATATTTTGGGAATCCGGGACAAGTCTTTACAAGGTTTATAATTCCTATAAAGTCCTTGTATTTTTGGGAAAGTCCTAATAAACTCATTTTCAGGTCAGGTACTAACAGTAGCCCCTCGGCGACGCTTCTTGCAAGGCAATGTGGGGTCGACGATAAAAGAAGGATCCGTCTGAAACATGAGTTCCAAAACAGATGAAAGGTAAGGGAACGGTTGAACCTTGACAGGCGACCTACGTATCCGCGGAGGAATCAAGCCAAACGTAGTTCAAATCTGATGGAAATTGGGAATGACTGTCCTCTGATGGGGAACAAAGTCTTCTGCTGGGGAAAATGCACCTGCTGGGGATGAGATATTTTGGGAATCCGGGACAAGTCTTTGCAAGGTTTCTAATTCCTATAAAGTCCTTGTATTTTTGGGAAAGTCCTAATAAAATCATTTTCAGGTCGGGTACTAACAAGGTCAGAATGGACGAGTTGCTCAAAGAAGTGAAGAAAAGTGCTCCTAGCTACCGCTACAAGGCCGCTTCCAACTCCACAAAAGAGGCCTCGGTCAACGCCGTCACTATCGATAAGGGGAATTACAAAAAGGTTCCTCCACCCCAAGGGAAGAGGTCTCGAAATGACCGTGTCTACACGTCTCTCCATGGCATGACTCAAACCGAAGTGTTCGAAGTCCTCAAAGCAAAGGGCCAAGTCACACCCGTACAAGGGTACCAACCCAAGACGGTCCACCCCAATCATGCTCACCACAAATATTGTGGCTACCACCAATATAGTGGCCACACCACCGAGGAATGCTTCGTTCTCCGCAATGTCATTCAAGATCTCATAGACAAGAAAGAATTTGTAGTGACTAATGGCAAACATGTCAATGTAATAGAGATAGGAGAACTCGAGGGGACCACCCATTCAATCCCAATTGTGAATGGGGGCCCCGATGTTATGAATAAACTTGACAATTCTTGTTATGTTGTAACTTACGATGAGGTAATGAGGGAAGTACTAGAGAATAGGAAAAAGAAGCAAGATGGGAACGTCAACATGCTAACTCGATCCGGTCGAGTCATAGCAAGCAACCCTTCCACTTCCGCACCAAGCTCCTCTTCTCAAAGGCCGCAAGCTCGCGACACTCCCGAAGATCCTCTACTTGTTCAACTCAAGAAAACTCAAGCCAGCATCTCTATTTGGGACCTCATTGCATCCTCAAAGAAACACTGAGATCTTGTCATCCGCAATCTCGATGATACATCAGTTTCTCCCGATACTACTCCCGAGGACCTCACGGCAATGATCGGTCACATTCATTTTGGCAACGTCATCACCTTTGCCGATATGGACCTTCCACCATTCGGTTCCGACCACAACGAGGCTATTTACCTCAAGGTACGAGCAAGGGGGAGGCCCATCTCAAGAGTCTTAGTGGACGGTGGTTCCGCACTCAACCTCATGCCTAGCAGAATCATGGGCATACTGGGGCTTAAGGATTCCGATTTGAAGCCTTCTACTCAAGTAATCCGAGGTTATGACAGCACCGCCCGTACAGTTATGGGCATGATCGAAATAGACATTGAGTTTGGAAGCATGGTCATGTCCGTTCCATTCCAAGTGCTTGACATCCCGGCCTCGTTCAACTTGCTTTTAGGTCGACCATGGATTCACAGTTCTAATGCCGTCCCGTCAACTCTCCATCAATGTGTTAAGATCCGAAATGGTGATGAAATAGTGACCGTCATGGCCGAAAATGTCACTATCCACAGAAAAGGTGAGCCCATCCACCAAGTTCAGCATGGTTTACCAGACTCCACTCTCTCCGGCGTCTCAATCAACGCCATTGACAAAGAAGGGGGAAACGGATCATGGACCCCCAACAATCACAAAGTCCTCCCCATGATGAGGAATATGGACTACTTCCCTGGTTTAGGCCTAGGGAAATATCAACAAGGAATCCTACATCCTGTGCAAGTCCCATTTGTCAAGAACACATTCGGTTTGGGGTACGAGCCTTCCAGAGAAGACTTGAAGCAAGAGCAAGCAATCAAGAGTGAAAAGGCACGGGCTCGTAAAGAAGGCCGTCGTTATGAGGTCCCTAATCTAAGGCCTTACCGCAAGACTTTGAATGGCTATTTTGTCCGCCAAGGGGAAGACGTTCCATACATGATCTTTCCCGAGCCATGGGTTAACAATAAGGGTGTCAAAAAGCCCGGTCTCGAAATCTTCTCCGATTGTGAGATCCAGAAATCCGAAAGGGAACCAACTCCCATGTCGCCCCGTGAATGGTGGGGAAGGAAGGTGACTATAGAGTCTGAGACAGAAATCATCGTGGGGGAAGAACTGACAGATTTAGCCTCCATGTTCGAAGAGCTTTCCATAATGAATGAATGCCAAGTCAACGCCATCCACGACACCGTCATCATGAATGAGACTATCAGTGAGATCCCGCCAAGCTCCGAGCCAATCAACAATTGGTATTCTACGAAAGGGCCCGTGGTATCCGAAGAATTATTAGTCCAAGAAATGGGTTGCATACCCCGCACAGCAACAAAGGAAGAGCGGCTCACACTTACTTTCGAGTCCGAGAGTGTCTCTAATACCCTCACCCAAGAGGATATGGAGGCCATAGCCGAGCGTGTGTTTCTTTTCTTTGCTAATGAAAAATTTGATATTTTTGAGTACCCTGAGATTGCAAACATCATAAATGATGAATTAACTAATAATGAACTTAATGAACAAGCTAATAACGATTCAAATTATGATGAAATAGACCACGAAAACACAATATACTTAAATGAACTTGCTCAACAAGTCCGTAGTCGTGGTGAAAATGGTCTAGAGGCTGACGAAGAATTGCATGTTGTTAATCTGGGTACCGAAGAAGAGCCAAGAGAAACTAAGATCGGAAGCTTCTTCAAGGGGGACGATAGAGACAGATTGACTGCACTACTATGGGAGTTCGTGGATGTGTTCGCATGGTCATACAAAGACATGCCGGGTTTGGACAGAAAGGTAGCGGAGCACAGAATTCCGATCAGAGAAGATGCCAAGCCAGTAAAGCAGAAGCTCAGAAAGATCAAGCCAGAATGGTCTCTGAAAGTCAAAGAAGAGATTGAGAAGATCCTCAGTGTGGGTTTCATCAAGGTTATCGAGTATCCGATATGGTTAGCCAACATCGTGACAGTCAGAAAGGCAAACGGCAAGGTTTGAGTTTGTGTGGACTTCCGGGATTTGAACAAAGCTTCCCCAAAGGATGATTTTCCACTCCCTAACATCGACATGCTGGTCGACTCCACTGCTGCCTACGAGGTTCGCTCATTCGTGGATGGGTTCGCTGGGTACAATCAGATTCTCATGGCCGAGGAAGATCAACATAAGACAGCTTTCACAACACCGTGGGGTACCTTTTGCTACACAGTCATGCCATTTGGGTTAAGAAATGCTGGGGCTTCCTACCAAAGAGCCGTGACAGACTTGTTCCACGATATGATTCACAAAGAAATCGAGGTCTATGTGGACGACATAATTATTCACTCCAAAGGGACCGATGGTCAACATTTAATCGATCTCTGCAAGTTCTTCGAAAGGCTTCGTCAACACAAGATGAGGCTCAACCCTGCAAAGTGCACGTTCGGGGTTATCCGAGGCAAAGTTCTTGGTTATATGGTCACTGAAAGGGGAATTGAAGTAGACCCCTCCAAAATCAAGGCAATCATTGACATGCCTCTTCCAAAGACGCAGAAAGAGATTAAAGGTTTCATGGGCAGACTACAATACATCAGTCGGTTTGTGCACCAACTCACTTCCATGTGCGAGCCAATCTTCAAGCTACTCAAGAAGAATGTGGCTCTAGAATGGACCGACGCGTGCCAAGAAGCTTTCGACCAAGTGAAGCATTACTTGACGTGCCCTCCTGTTCTAGTTCCGCCGTACAAGGAGAAGCCTCTTTTGCTCTATCTCACTGTCAATGATGAAGCCCTAGGGGCTATGTTAGCACAAGAGCAACGAGAGTCCACAAAGGAGAATTCCATTTATTTTGTCAGTCGCCGATTCCAAGGATGCAAAAAGAACTACTCTGTCTTAGAGAAGTCATGTGCAGCATTGGTTTGGGTCACTCAAAAGCTCAAACACTATATGGAAGATTTTCCGATCAAGCTAGTAGTAAAGGTGGACCCGCTCCGCTACATCTTTAAGAAGCCTTTCATGTCAACAAGAATAGACAAATGGTACTGTTAGGTTTCGATGTAACATGCGCAGGGGAAATTTAGCATTTAAAATATTATGAAACCCAAAGCCCATAGATCCGTTCATATGATTAAATCAAATACAACAATATGAATAGAAGGAAAAACTAACCCTTGATGACTTTGAATTCTAGCTTTGATCTTGGTGGAGAACTTGAAGCTTTTAATCACAATAGTAAGAACACGAACTTCGAAGATGATAAGCTTCACCCTCTAGCGGTATCCACACCACGAACGAATATCAAGGAGCTTCTTGATCTTGGTTGCTAGACCAACAATTATGAAACACACTTTCACAATTGATAATGACTATATGGAACTTTAATTGTGTATTATTTTGTTCTTCAATCAAAGGATGTCTTGGAACAAAATAAACTCTCTCAAACTCTTTGGAGACTCACAAAATCATTGGTTAAGAGTGCTGGACGAATTTGGTCTTTTATACACAAGTAGGACCTATTCCAAATAGGAAACTTGTGTCAAAATCCGTCCAAAATTCGTTTCCTAATCAAATTAGGAATCTGCCTCCTGACAGCACTGTGCGGCCGCCCAGAATCCTCTGTGCGATCGCACATCTATTTGAAACAAAACTGGTACAAAACTGAGCTAAGTGTGCGGCCGCCCAGTCCATACTGTGTGGTCGCCCACTTCCCCAGAATGTCCAGAATTTCCAAAATTCCAATATAGTCCTTTTAAAGATTCGTTCTCTTGTGTGTGACCCTCTAGGATTATACTAAGTTGGCAATGGGTTCAAACATGAAACCATAAGATATAATTAGGTTCTAGCAAACCGTCATACCTACCCAAATAGTATAACTAGATACAAGTTCACATTCCTTTAGAATATGTCATAATCCCTTTGTCCACGATGTCATTGAACACAAGTCATGGTCAAACAGTCAACTTGTTTTTGTTCAATACTTTCTCGATTTTGAATACGTTGATAATCCAAATGACATTGATCCGATCAATTCATTTGAGTCCGGCCGAACATTTCATCAACATCATTCCTACGAGAGGCCCAAGCTTGACATCTCTCCGAAGAGGGACAAATCCATTTAGCTTATTATTCTTCCCTACGTGAATCCGATTATGCCAATCATACCCTTTATAACTACCCAGTTAAAGGTAGCGTTTGAATATGTCAAAGATAATGTTCATCAAGTGGAAGACTATAATAACTTCATGTCTAAGGATTCGAATGACATAACTAATATGAGATGTATGTTCGACATAGACCATGACATAAATCTCATACAGCGGGTCATGTCCACTACCTTGTTCCAAACAAGTACTCATAAATCTAACATGATCATTCCATGATCATTATCCTTTACACTAGTGCTTAACAAGTACTAGGGAAGGAGATTATTATAAGTAAACATGAATAACAATAATAATCAAAACATCTCTTTATTGATATGAAATAAATGATAACAATTACAACGTTTATTAAACGTGCCTAGGGCACCACTACCAACAATCTCCCACTTGCCCTAGGCCCAATCTCCCATGTATCTAATACCCATGGACTTAACATGACCATCATGTTTGGCTTGTGGAAGTCCCTTTGTTAGCGGGTCCGCAACATTGTCATCAGTAGGTACTCTGCATATATTTACGTCTCCCCTATCAACGATCTCTCGAATGATATGAAAACGCCTAAGTATGTGTTTGGATTTCTGATGTGCTCTTGGTTCCATTGCTTGAGCAATAGTACCATTATTATTGCAATAAAGGTCTATTGGATTAGCAATACTAGGAACCACTTCAAGTTCAGTGATGAACTTCTTAATCCAAACAGCTTCCTTTGCAGCATCCGATGCAGCAATATACTCAGCTTCTGTTGTAGAATCAGCGGTTGTACTTTGCTTGGAACTCTTCCAGCTTACAGCTCCACCATTTAACATAAACACAAAACCCGATTGCGATCGGCTATCATCTTTTTCGGTTTGGAAGCTTGCATCCATATAAGCATTTACAACGAGATCATCTTCCATTCCTCCATAGACCAAAAACGAGTCTTTAGTTCTTTTCAAGTACTTAAGAATCGCTTTTACAGCTATCCAGTAATTTTCGCCAGGGTCGGATTGGTATCTGCTTGTCATGCTCAAAGCATAAGATACATCTGGCCTAGTACAAATCATGGCATACATGATGGACCCAATTGCCGAAGCATATGTAACATCATTCATTTTCTCACGCTCATCTTTTGTCTTAGGACATTGAGTCTTGCTTAGAGAAACTCCATGTAACACTGGTAAGGTGCCTCTCTTAGAATTTCCATACGGAATCTTCTAATGACCTTGTCAATGTATGTACTTTGGCTCAAACCAAGTAGCCTCCTTGATCTATCTCTATAGATCTTAATGCCAAGTATATATGCGGCTTCACCCATATCTTTCATTGTGAAGCATTTTCCTAACCAAGTCTTTACGGACTGAAGTGTAGGAACATCGTTTCCAATGAGTAATATGTCATCCACGTATAAAATAAGGAATAGCACTATGCTCCCACTAATCTTCTTGTATACACAAGGCTCATCTTCGTTCTTGATGAAACCAAACTCTTTGACCGATTCATCAAAATGGAGATTCCAACTCCTAGAAGCTTGCTTCAATCCATAGATGGATCTCTGCAATTTGCATACTTTAGAATCTTGTTCAAAACCTTCTGGTTGTGTCATATACACATCCTCTTGGAGTTTTCCATTCAGGAAAGCGGTTTTGACGTCCATTTGCCATATTTCATAGTCATGATATGCGGCAATGGCAAGCAAAATTCTTATATACTTGATCATTTCTACGGGTGAAAAGGTCTCATCATAGTCAATACCATGAACTTGCCTATAACCCTTCGCTACAAGCCTAGCTTTGTAAGTATGCACCTTCCCATCCATGTCAGTCTTCTTCTTGAAGACCCATTTTCATCCTGGTTTTTACACCTTCGGGTGCATCAATCAAATTCCAAACTTGATTGTCTTTCTTGGATTGCAATTCGGATTCCATGGCTCCAAGCCACTTGTCCGAATCAGGAGAAGACATCGCCTCTTGGTTGGTTGACGGTTCATCATTCTCAATGATTTCTACCTCATTACTATCCGTTACGAGAAATCCATATCTCTCGGGCTCGGATCGTAACCTACTAGATCTGCGAGTTGCTTGTGTATTTTGAACAGGTTCCACAACTCATTGTGGTTCTTGTTCATGTTCCACTATTGGTTCAATGTCATTTTCTGGGTCTCGAGTTTCTTCAAGATTTATTTTACTCCCACTGATTTCTTTGGAGAGAAACTCTTTCTCTAGAAAGACACCAGTTCGGGCAACAAACACTTTGTTGTCCTCTCGGTTGTAAAAGTAATATCCTTTAGTTTCCTTAGGATATCCCACGAAAATACATTTATCAGATTTGTGTGCTAGTTTGTCGGAGATAAGTCTTTTGACAAAAGCTTCGCAACCCCAAATCCTCATGAAAGATAAACTAGGTTTCTTTCCACTCCACATCTCATATGGAGTCTTTGGAACCGATTTAGTTGGAACTTGATTTAGTGTGAAAGCAGCGGTTTCTAGGGCGTAACCCCAAAAGGATATTGGAAGATCAACTTGACTCATCATTGATCGAACCATGTCAAACAAGGTCCGATTTCTCCTCTCAGACACACCATTCCATTGTGGTGTTCCGGGTGGAGTCAATTGTGAAACTATTCCACAATTCTTTAGATGATCATCAAATTATTGACTCAAGTATTCCCCACCACGATCTGATCGAAGTGCCTTAATACTTTTGCCAAGTTTTTTTTTACTTCATTTTGAAATATTCTAAATATCTCAAATGCTTCACTTTTATGTTTCATTAGGTAAACATACCCAAATCTACTATAATCATCAGTGAAGGTTATGAAGTATTGAAATCCTCCCCTAGCATTGGTACTTAATGGTCCTCATACATCGGAATGTATCAACCTCAATAAGTCGCTTGCCCTTTCACCCAACTTGGTAAAAGGTGTCTTAGTCATTTTTCCAAGAAGACACGACTCGCAAGTATCATATGACTCGAAGTCACATGAACCTAAAAGTCCGTCCCCATGGAGTTTTGAGATACGCTTCTCATTAATATGACCAAGACGGCAATGCCACAAATAAGTATGATTTACATCATTAGGTTTAGATTTCTTATTTACATGATAGACATTGTCATTATTTTCATTCTTGATATCCAAGATATAAAAGCCATTAAATGAATTAGCAATACCATAAAGCACATCATTTAAATAAATAGAAAATTTCTTATTCTCAATAAGAAACTTAAAACCTTCATTATCCAAACAAGAAATTGAAATAATATTTCTACTTAAATCCGGAACATAATAACAATTGTTCAAAACAAGAATTAATCCGGAAGGTAAAGTGACTTCATAAGTCCCTACGGCTAATGCAGCAACTCTTGCTCCATTCCCCACGCGTAGGTCTACTTCACCCTCATTAAGTAGTCTCCTATTCTTTAGACCCTGCACATTTAGACAAATGTGAGAACCACATCCGGTATCCAATACCCAAGAGTCAGTGGTAGAAAGGAGAATATCTATCATATAGATACCTGAAGTCAACGCAGCCTTGCTGCCCTTCTTCTTATTTTGCTCTTCCAAGAAAGCCTTGCAATTACGTTTCCAATGACCAATTTCTTGACAATGGAAACAGATTGCATCCTTTTGTGAATCGGGTTTTGCCTCAGAAGCCTTGGCAACACTTGCCTTGCTTATCTTGGGTTTGACAACTTTCTTACCCTTTCCTTTGGCACTAGCCTTCTTCCTATCATGAACTAAGATTACGGGAGAACCTTTCTCCGCAATCTTCATCTCCGCAGTTTTAAGCATCCCATGCAACTCGGAGAGATTCTTATCCATTCCATGCATGTTATAATTCATCACAAACTGATTATAACTTTTAGGCAATGAATTAAGAATGAGATCCGTGGCTAGCTCCAATGGGATTGGATAGCCAAGTTTCTCAAGGTGCTCTACATAACCTTTCATTTTTAGCATGTGAGGACTCACTTGTTGCCCTTCATTCAATTTGCAAGTAGTGAATGCAACAATGGTCTTATACCTCTCTTGCCTAGCTTGCTCTTGAAACATGGCTCTTAACTCCACGCCTATCTCATAGGCTTCCAAATGTTCCAAACTTTGTTGGAGTTTTGAGCACATAGTATCAAGCATGAGACAACTTACATCTCTAGAATCATTACGATGTTTCTTGTAATTGTCTCTTTCTGCCCTAGGGGCAGTAGGTTCTGGTTCAGTAGGAAGTGGCCCATCGAGAATGTACAACTTATCTTCTTGCCTTAGAACAATTCTTAGGCTACGGATCCAATCCATAAAGTTCGTACCATTCTCTTGGAGCTTATCCTTCTCAAGGATCGATCGCAACGAAAATGATTGAGTGTTAGTAGTCATTATCTACAAATATGCAAAATTTCCAAAATTTAATAAGTACCGTTTTTCATTAAAGAAATAAACAATGTATTTTTCAAACGAAAATACTCCCACTAAATTATATAACCTTCTTATACATCCAATGTATAATATAATTTAAATGGGTTAAGATCCCGCTTTAACTTAATTTTAAGTCCGCCAAGGCGGATTACACAAAATCAAATTAATTAGGTAGACAACTCTTGTCAATCATATCTCATATGACTCTTAGTTCCTTTTATGAGATTCTTTAAGAAATCCAATTTCAAAAAGCATGTTAAATCTCATCTTTGCCTAGGCCCAAAACTGTTTTGACGCCCAATTAAGTCCAACCATTTTAAACGTATAGTTAATGTGCCTCGTTAGGGCATGCCCACATTATCTATACTGCTCATACATAAATAAAAGTCAATGCATCTTGCTAGGGCGAGTCTACATTAAATTCACCCATGTATTAACAAGCGTTTTAATCATGGCATGGCAATAAAGGACTTAAACTTTCTTTGAAGGTTCATCACATATAGCATATAACACATTTATGAGCACATAATATAAACATGTTACACATCAAGTTTAGCCACTAAATTAATCTCCATTAATTTAAGCATGATATTCATGTGTCATTAGTTTCTCTATAATTATGAGGATGAGACTATTTCAACTTTGGTCATTATCTCCAAATCAAGACAACAAGAAATGCGGTCGAACTAAGCCATTAGGCAACCACAATCCCGCACTAATTCAAGAAACCAAGAAAGTAGTCCATGTGGCCGAAACTAAGCAATAGATGGTCTCGATGAACGTAGGCCAATTGCATCCACAATTCCACATGGATCTCCAATCTTTGAATCAAGAACTTTGTTTCTCAATTTTAGCAATTATGAACTCTTCATAATTCTAACTTCGTTTTATCTTTGAAACTTCGATTGCGATCAAGTTTGGGAAACACAATCTCGATGAACGTAGATTAGCCCTCCAAACCTTGAACCAATCTAGGAATCACAAGACTAAAACAAATAGGAAAATCAAACCCCAAAATCCATACACAAACAAACTACCCAAAACCCATTCCAGATCAGCAGGTCTGGACTGGTTCTGTTACTGGCTTTGTTGAATTTTTCGAAAAATTCCAGATTCTGTTTTTGACCAAAATCAGACTTTCTGATCCCTTTGTGCGGCCGCCCAAGAAGACCTGTGCGGTCGCCCAAAAAGTGTGCGGCCGCCCAGAATCTTCTGTGCGGTCGCCCATGGCAATCAGAAGGTGCAGAATTTTTCAAAGTTCGAAAATTTTGTCTCAAAATTGTTTTTCCTCGATTATTAAAACTTTGAACCAATCAAAAATTAATAATCAACAATTCTGAATCCACCATAATTTATTTATTGCGATTGAATCGTGCGATTAAAGTTGCAAAACAATAAACCACATAAAATCACATAACACATAAACATCATATATTCCAATATTCATATCATGTAAGGCACATAAACAATTTATATACACATAACATGATCTAGGTATTGAAATAATCAACATGAACGGGGCTCTAATACCACTGTTGGGTTTCAATGTAACATGCGCAGCGGAAATTTAGCATTTAAAATATTATGAAACCCAAAGCCCATAGATCCGTTCATATGATTAAATTAAATACAACAATATGAATAGAAGGAAAAACTAACCCTTGATGACTTTAAATTCTAGCTTTGATCTTGGTGGAGAACTTGAAGCTTTTAATCACAATAGTAAGAACACGAACTTCGAAGATAATAATCTTCACCCTCTAGCGGTATCCACACCACGAATGAATATCAAGGAGCTTCTTGATCTTGGTTGCTAGACCAACAATTATGAAACACACTTTCACAATTGATAATGACTATATGGAACTTTAATTGTGTATTATTTTGTTCTTCAATCAAAGGATGTCTTGGAACAAAATAAACTCTCTCAAACTCTTTGGAGACTCACAAAATCATTGGTTAAGAGTGTTGGCCGAATTTGGTCTTTTATACACAAGTAGGACCTATTCTAAATAGGAAACGTGTGTCAAAATCCGTCCAAAATTCGTTTCCTAATCAAATTAGGAATCTGCCTCCCGACAGCACTGTGCGGCCGCCCAGAATCCTCTATGCGGTCGCACATCTATCTGAAACAAAACTGGTACAAAACTGAGCTAAGTGTGAGGCCGCCCAGTCCATACTGTGCGGCCGCCTACTTCCCCAGAATGTCCAGAATTTCCAAAATTCCAATATAGTCCTTTTAAAGATTCATTCTCTTGTGTGTGACCCTCTAGGATTATACAAGTTCGCATTCTTTTAGAATATGTCATAATCCCTTTGTCCACGATGTCATTGAACACAAGTCATGGTCAAACAGTCAACTTGTTTTTGTTCAATACTTTCTCGATTCCGAATACGTTGATAATCCAAATGACATTGATCCGATCAATTCATTTGAGTCCGGCCGAACATTTCATCAATATCATTCCTACGAGAGGCCCAAGCTTGACATCTCTCCGAAGAGGGACAAATCCATTTAGCTTATTATTCTTCCCTACGTGAATCCGATTATGCCAATCATACCCTTTATAACTATCCGGTTAAAGGTAGCGTTTGAATATGTCAAACATAATGTTCATCAAGTGGAAGACTATAATAACTTCATGTCTAAGGATTCGAATGACATAACTAATATGAGATGTATGTTCGACATAGACCATGACATAAATCTCATACAGCGGGTCATATCCAGTACCTTGTTCCAAACAAGTACTCATAAATGTAACATGATCATCCCATGATCATTTAGCCTTTACACTAGTGCTTAACAAGTACTAGGGAAGGAGATTATTATAAGTAAACATGAACAACAATAATAATCAAAACATCTCTTTATTGATATAAAATAAATGATAACAATTACAACGTTTATTAAACGTGCCTAGGGCACCACTACCAACAGGTACTTCATGCTCGCCGGCTATGATATCACTTACGTCACACTAAAATCCGTCAGGGGAAAAGTGTTCAGTGACCAGCTTCCCGAATTCCCTTGGGACGAAGTGAAGGGGGAAGACGTACAGTTCCCCGACGAGCATTTAATTTGTACTGCAACCGAGGAAAATAAGTGGCAACTGTTTTTCGATGGCGCCGCCAATAAACACGGTTTTGGTATAGGAGTATTGCTTGTCGATCCAAAAGACATCTACACTCCCGTTGCCATCCATCTGGAATTCGAAGCTACCAACAACATTGCCGAGTACGAAGCATGCATAGCAGAGCTCGAAGCAGCTCTCAAAAGAAACGTCACGGAACTAGAAGTATTCGGCGACTCTTTGCTCCTTATCAATCAGCAATCGGGTAAATGGCGAATCCAAGACCCGACCCTCCAACAGTATGGTCAGCACCTTGAAGAATTGGTTGAACAATTCCAAGAGATCACTTTCAACTACCTGCCAAGGGATAAAAATCGCTTCGCCGATGCACTGGCCACCATAGCTTCATTAGTCGAAATGCCCAAAGGGAAAATGGTGAAGCCTTTCAAAATTGCTAGAAGGAACAGTCCGGCGTACTGCATGAGTATCGAGATCAACGAGGTTCAAACAAACTCTCCGTGGTATTCGGATATCATGAATTTCCTCAAAGATGGCACTTATCCCGAGAATAGCAATAAGAAGTCTCAAGCAGCTCTGCAAAGGCTAGCCTCTCGGTACGTACTGATTGGAGACCGAGTCTATAAAAGGCACCACGACGGGATCAATCTCTTATGCGCCAATGAGGTCGAAGCTCAAGAGATAATGTGTGAAGTGCACGATGGAGAGTGTGGACCCCACATGAATGGGTTTATGCTGGTCAAAAAGATACTCCGCATTGGTTACTATTGGAGCATTATGGAACGAGACTGTATCGAGAAAGTCAAAAGGTGTGCCAAGTGTCAATTCCATGCTAATCTACAACATGCTCCACCCTCACAACTTTACAACATGGTCACACCTTGGCCTTTCTCTTGTTGGGGGATAGACATCATCGGTAAAGTCCACCCTGCCGGAAGCAATGGGCAGTCATTCGTCCTAGTGGCCGTCGATTACTTCACAAAGTGGGTCGAAGCACAAGCCTATCGGACCCTCAACGCCAAGAAAGTGGCCGAATTTGTAAAGATTAATATCATGTGCCGATACGGCGTGCCTCATGAAATCATTTCCGACAACGGCTCTCACTTTGAGAAGGAAATGAATGCACTCTTGGTAGAATACAAGATCACCAAGCACAAGTCATCTCCTTACCATCCCCAAGCAAACGGCGCGGTTGAAGCAGCAAATAAGACCATCGAGACCATCGTCAAGAAAATGGCCTCAACAGGAAGGGATTGGCCCGAGAAGCTACCATTGGCATTGTGGGGCTACCGCACATCAATACGGTCATCAACAGGAGAAACTCCTTATGCGTTAGTCTATGGTTCTGAAGCCGTACTCCCAATCGAACTTGAAGTCCCATCTCTACGGGTCCTCCTCGAGAATCAAGTCAACGAGGTCGACTGGATGCAAAGTCGATATGAACAGCTAGCCTTACTCGACGAGAAAAGGCTAAGAGCACTCGAACGCACAAGGGCGTATCAGCAAAGGATGGCAAGAGCTTTCAACAAAAAGGTGAAGCCTCGAAACATCAATGTGGGAGATTTGGTCTTAAGACAACATCCTCCTAATGCCATTAATCCCCTGGGGAAATGGGGACCTCGATGGATCGGTCTGTACCTGGTCAAAAAGATACTAAGCGGCGGTGCAGTCCGACTCGTGGATTTAGATGGTGACCAGCTGCCAAAGGAGGTCAACCTCGACAAGCTCAAGAGGTTCTATGCTTAATAAACAAAGACCATAAAAAAAAATAAAAAAAATCGCTCGCTAGGTTGAAAACCCGCAAGGGCGGCCTAGGCAAAAATTAGAGCACGTGCAAAAAAGAAGCCCGCTAGATTGAAAACCCGAAAGGGCGGTCTAGGCAAAAAACAGAGTGCACAAAAAAAAATGGTCTTTGTTTGTTTGAACTATGGAGACCTGAGCCTCCCAACTGGAGGAACGTAGGCAACCTTCGGGTGCGGTCTAAAACATATCAAAAATACCCAATTCACTTCAAATAACAAAATGCAATTTTTATTCATTCAATGAATTATTCAAACCATTACAACGGATTTATTGAGCAACAAAAGACGTCAAAATATTAAATCCTAAAACAAAGTGGTCTAATTGCAATCTCTTGGGGTACAAAGAAAAATCTAATCTTTCTTAGGTTTGGGAACCCATTGCTTCTTGTTATGCCCTTTAGTCTTCTTGGATGGGGACGAAACATTTTTGGGACCGCCAAGACGGGAGAAAACACTAGGACGGGATGGAGCTTCATCAACGGCTTTCCCTTTGCCCTTATCAAGCGGAGCCTTAGCGGGGACAACCATGGGACGCTTCCACACATGGGAGGAATTTTCCTTACCTTTCTTCTTCTTGGGAAAATGACGGGGTCTATAGTCCCGCACATGAACCACCGGTCTCACGGGGTCAACAACATCGTTATTGGGCCTTCCCAAACGATCAAAAACGCTCGGACGCTTCTCCACCATCGAGACGGACCCCACAGCTGGAACGGCGTTCACCATTGGAACAGACTTCTCATCCTCGGGGACGGAAACCTTGACTTCAAAAGAGAAAGTCATTGGGGCCATTGTGACAAGAATTTTGTGGTTTAGGAGGAGAAAATGTTTGCAGAAGAATGTTGTGTGACCATTCTGGTCGAAAATGGTTCGAAATTATAGCTGTTGGAACATTCTGATCAGAAAAAGAAAGGGGCTGTAATTCAGCAGGCCAGAAGCGCGCGCCTCCGACCAAGGCTGCACAACGCGCGCACCTCCCACAAGCAAGGCCCAACGCGCGCGCCTTTGATAGCAGTTCAGACAGAAACAGCCCTTGTCAGTTCAGAACAGAACCTAAGCACTTCAACATATCCAACCTACAGCAAAATCAGATCCCAGCACAGAAAAGGAGTTCAAGCAACCATGATGAACACATTTGGGCACACATTTGTTTGTAAAGAGTTGACACTTAGGAGCGAGTCTAGACAAATAACTAAAAAGCGTAGTAAATAGCTAGGATTGTAAATACATGTTAAATGTTATTACAGGCAAAAGTAAAGGTGTTTCAATCCCTCATCCTCTCAGCCACAACAGCTTGGGCACATC
Source organism: Campanula takesimana (assembly GCA_026119855.1). Lineage (NCBI taxonomy): Eukaryota > Viridiplantae > Streptophyta > Magnoliopsida > Asterales > Campanulaceae > Campanula > Campanula takesimana. The sequence continues at coordinate 459,949 of JAOWBW010000207.1, forward strand.
ATCACCAGCACTGTGCTCACCCCCTGCTGCCGCTCTCGGTCTCCTCATCATCATCGTCATCCTTATCATCACCATCGTCATCATCATCCTCAGACTCATATGTCTCAACCACAACATCAGGACGGGTCCTCTTGGCAGCTCTCCCTGACGAACTAGCGCCACCCCGGCTTTGGCTACCTTCTCGGCTCAGACTCCTACTATGGCTACCTCCGTGGCTCAGACTCCTGCTCAGCGACTGCCTCGCTGAAGAGACAGCCTCATCAATGTCCAGTGCAGCATCCCTGCAGCCTCGTCCCATGCCCCAAGCACCTCGGGCAGCTCCTCTCGCAGCACCAGAGACAGCACCAGCAACATCTCTAGTCATGGAAGCAATATCCCTGCACAGCTCCAGCACCTTCTCCTCCAGCTGATGGAGCCTCCGCCTCATCCCTTTGTTCTGTCTACCCAAGTGCCTATAAGCAGCTACAGGTACCTGTTGCAACAAAGAACAGAAAAAGGAAGTTACATCAATACAAAGGACAGAAAAACAAGACTGGAACTGAGAAATGCAAAGATGGTCAGAAAAACATACCACAGCAGCCTGAGTGGGAGGCTCTCTCTCCGGTGACATATCCTCGGGAACAATCTCCCTCTGCTCCTCAAAGACCCTGAAGTTGGAATAAGTGTAATAGGGAGGACGCAAAGGAGGATCAAAACAATACCCGGCACCGGTAGTATAAAACCGAGCAGAGGTCGTAGGAGCAGCCTGTGATCTCCTCGGATCAGCAAACATGAAGCCTTGTATCAAGTTGTTCTCCCTGAAGAGGCCATAATCCTGATCCAAGTGAATGTAAGGGACGGCATCAACCCATATCATGTATGCCGCGCGATCAGCCTCTGAAAGTGACCTCCAATTACGAGGGCAGAAAGGAGGAACGTCTGGAACTGCAGGACGAGAGGGGGTGTAAAAGTCTGTCACCTAGGTACCATGCTGCCAGAACACTCTGTCTCCCAAATATAGAGCCATGCACTCACCCGAACTCATCAAAAGCCGAGAACAGGTAAGAATAAGAGTATGCTCAAACCAGTGCTGAACTGATCTCCACGGATACAAAAAGAAGGCAACGGACTCAGGCCTCAAGGTGTCCAAGTGCCGTCGGGCCGAAGTAAGACTAATGGGGTTCGTACCAGTCTTCACATTCCTCTCCTTGTACGCCCACCGTGCGCAGTCCGGATACTGGGGATGGCCTTCCTTAGCAATCTTGAAATCCCTCAGATTCAGGATAGCAAAATCCCAAAGCTGTAAACAAGAGGCAGAAGCAAAGTTAATGACGGTCAATGAAAAGAGGCAGTTATGACCAAAGCAAGGAGAATATAAAAGGGACAGTAAGTGGTATACCTCCCACAGCAAGCTGAATCCCGTAACCGAGCTAGTGGTCGAACGGTTGGTCAAATCCATGCCGTGATAACAAGCAGCTAAGCCCGCTGCGCCCCAGTTATACTGGCCGATCTGGTCCAAATCCACTAACAAGTCAAGCAGAGCCAAAGAGGCCGAAGATCCCCCGTTGGCAAACAGAGTATGGGATAACAGGTACCAAATAAAGCAACGGGCCACGGCATCGACCCGATCAGTAGTAACACCTCGAGCCTCAGCCATCAAGATGCTGAAATAAGCCCGGATTCGCCCCCATGTCACTCGAGAATTTTTGACCTCGAACCGGCAGTCAACCAAAGCCAGTAACTCGTCTGGAGTCCGAACAGCCCCTCTCAAACCAAAAGGGACAGGCATCCCTATGAATGGCAAGCCCGTCAAAGCTGTGAAATCGGTAGGCATCATAGTCACCTCGCCCATGGGTAAATGGAAGGTATGGGTGGTGTCCCACCATCTTTCTCTCAATGCCTGGACCACATCGGGGTCATTCTTCAATGCTGGGAGGCTGGTGACAAAAAGACCAAAATGAGTCCCTGTAACTCGGGCCCGAACATTCTCAGGCAACCTCTTCCATATAGAGATGGGCCCATGAGCCACACCACGAATCTCTGTCAGACGGGTCCACTCCTAAAAGGAAAGAAGGAACAGCGAAAATTTCATCAGCAAGACTGCTAGAAAACGGATGAACTCAACACAGAGATTTCAATGGCAGAACAATGTACAAGCAAGTGTGTGAACATGAAAATGGGCGCCCCAACATATTTATTACAACAAATCAGCAGCAACAAACAACATGCAAGGAATGATCAAAAAAGCGGTTGCAGTAATATTTCGGGTAAAGAAAACGGAACTTCATGAAATCCGAAATCGATAAGAAAGGTGAGGCATTCTTACCAAACCCGAAGTCACGAAGAGAGAAATGTGGGTATGAGGCCGGAAGGTAAGCAAGCTCGGGTCCATAGCTTCAACCCCAATTTCAGGCTCCTCGCCCTGTGGCATCTCGAATGGAGGTGATTGTTGACGATCCAACATCGTTTCTGTGACGGAATTGATCCTAGAGCAGCAAGAAAGTGTTTTGGGGTGATTTCTCTACGAAAATTTGGTTTGGAATTTGGAGGGTTCTTCAAATTTTTGAAAACTCACCGAAAACAGTGAACCGCCTGTTTAAATATGCTGAACTTATGCGCCAGGCGCGCGCCCCCCGACATACTCATCCGAGGCGCGCGCATCCCATAACGAGGCCCGGACGCGTGCTCTTCCCATCATCAGGCAGGTTCAGAAGCAGTCTCCCATGCAAGAAACCATGCACCGTATCAAGGTTTACCCACGGATTCCAAACTCCCTAAGTTCTGTCACGGGTGACATACCCCCCTCAAGGGTCAATCTCAACATTTCATCCCCAGCAGGGATGTTTTTCTGGTCGCGGTCAACTGTGCCCGCACCCACAATTCAAAAAAGTCAAGTGTGACACCAAGTGGCACGAGACTTCAAAGAAATACCTCATCAACGGATTTCACTAACGGCCTCTCCAAAGGTTCACTAACGGCCTCTCTAAAGGTTCACTAACGGCCTCCTCGAAGGTTCACTAACGGCCTCCTCAGAGGTTCACCAACAGCCTCTCCAAAGGTTCACCAACGGCCTCCTCAAAGGTTCACTAACGGCCTCCTCAAAGGTTTACTAACGGCCTCTTCAAAGGTTCACTAACAACCTCCTCAAAGGTTCACTAACGGCCTCTTCAAAGGTTCACTAACGGCCTCCTCAAAGGTTCACTAACGGCCTCTCCAAAGGTTCACTAACGGCCTCCTCGAAGGTTCACTAACGGCCTCCTCAGAGGTTCACCAACGGCCTCTCCAAAGGTTCACCAACGGCCTTTCCAAAGGTTCACCAACGGCCTCCTTAAAGGTTCACCAACAGCCTCATTCAAAGGTTCACTAACGGCCTCTCCAAAGGTTCACTAACGACCTCCTCAAAGGTTCACCAACGGCCTCATTCAAAGGTTCACTAACGGCCTCTCCGAAGGTTTACTAACGGCCTCCTCAAAGGTTCACTAACGGCCTCTCCAAAAGGTTCACTAACGGCCTCGTTCAAAAGGTTCACTAACGGCCTCATTCAAAATATTCAGCCGGCAGGTTCACCTAACGGATCATGCCACCCCCTCCCTCAACAAAAGCCGCTCACACAGGGAGCGCACCACTATCTCTCGCAATTTCAAATTCCTGCTTTCATCGATTCTTTGCTTTTTTCTTGGTGATGTCCTCGGTGGGTGTTTTTAACTTTCGTCGACGCGTTTTGCTTTGCAATCCACATCGCCGAGGGGCTCTGTAGACACCCCGTCTTGGACCGCTCACCCCGAATGCACATTTGATCTTGTGTTTCTCCCCATTTTAAGTGTTCCTCGTTAGTTTCTGTCACTTTCGTTAAGTTCCTGACTGACTTCGTTAAGTCCAGGGACTAAACTAAATAACAGGGCTGACTTTCTAGTCCATTCTGTCAAAATTGCCTTCTCTGAGTCGCGCGCCTCCGACAGGAGGAGCCAGACGCGCGCGCCTCCCCCAAAGCAGGAAGCGCGCGCCTCTGGGCGTCAGTTACAGATTTCTGGCCAGGATTCTCTCCCTTGCTCAATTTACAGGATTTTGCCCGGGAAGGATTTCTTGGTGACTGGGTTTTGGCACCAAAAACATCTCTCTTTCACCTATAAAAACCTCCCTTTACCTCCATTTTCAAAGGACGAAAACTTGAGACAAAACATTGACACAAAACTTTGACCAAAAAGAACCAAAAGACCTTGACTTTACCAAATTTCCTACTTTCAAAGCATTTTCCAAAGGATTTCTCCAAGTAATTCAACAAGAAGTGTTTGAAGTCTCTTGAAGTCTAGGTAAAGCTATTTCTTTCCCCTTCTCAACTTCATCTCTTTTCTCTTTCTTTTTTGTATTATCAAAGTGCAATCGCCCAAATCATTTTGGGATATGACTCTAATAATCACCTCATCTCATTGAGGTCGGTTAAAGAGTTATCTCCTACATTCCAAACTCTATTTTACAACCCCTTTTTATGATTTAAAGAATAAGAAGAAGAACGTTATCATTCATGTAGATTTTGATCAAGCAAGACCAACTTTAGTTGGACGAGATGGGTGTTTCGGTACTTCCCATCTCGTAATCTAACCCCCGAACCTCAAAACAAAGAATCTCTGTTTTCGTAATCAAACTTAGGCTATTATCAATAGGTTTTTCTTATGTTCCTCAAAACATAGGTGGCGACTTTAAAAACAAGTTAGACATCCTAGGATAATTCACCGCTCTAGCCAAGCCGTGGTTCCCCAGGGTATCTACAAATCCCTGTTGGGTTTTGAAGTAACATGCGCAGCAGAAAATAACATTTAAAATTTTAATGAAACCCAAAGCAATAGATCCGTTCATATGATTATATCAAATATATACAATATGAATACTAGAAAACTAACCCTTGATGACTTTGATTTTAGCCTTTGATCTTGGTGGAGAAATCGAAACTTGATCACGAACAAGTAAGAACACGAACTTTGAAGATGATGAGCTTCACCCTCTAGCGGTATCCACACCACGAACGAATATCAAGGAGCTTCTTGATCTTGGTTGCTAGACCAAAATTGTGAAACACGTTTTCACAATTATTATGAATTATATGGAATATTTTTTGTGTATAATTTTGTTCCTCAATCTAGGATATCTTAGAACAAAATAATTCTCTCAAAACTCTTTGGAAAACTTGCACAAAACATAGGTTCTGATTTTGGCTGAATTAGGCTATTTAAATACTAGTTAAACCTATTCCAAATAGGAAACAAGTAGCTAAACCCCGCAAGAAAACTGATTAAGGAAGGTTCCTCCCGAAACCGACTGGTCCAGCCGGGTATGGCAAGTGGTCCGACCAGACCATGCTAGGTCCGCCCGGGTCCTTCCACTGGTCCGGCCGGATCTCCTCTGTTTCCAGTTTTATTCTTCTAATTCTTTAAATCCCTTAATGGTCCTTCGACCCAATATTCCAATGTAGTCCTTTTAAGGATTCGTTCTATTGTGTTTGACCCTCTAGGATTATACTATGTTGGCAATGGGTTCAAACATGAAACCATAAGATATGATTAGGTTCTAGCAAACCGTCATACCTACCCAAATAGTATAACTAGATACAAGTTCACATTCCATTTAGAATATGTCATAATCCCTTTGTCCACGATGTCATTGAACACAAGTCATGGTCAACAAGTCAACTTGTCTTATTGTTGGTAGTGGTGCCCTAGGCACGTTTAGTAAACGTTGTAATTGTTATCATTTATTTCATATTAATAAAGAGATGTTTTGATTATTATTGTTGTTCATGTTTACTTATAATAATCCCCGTCCCTAGTACTTGTTAAGCACTAGTATAAAGGCTAAATGATCATGGGATGATCATGTTAGATTTATGGGTACTTGTTTGAAACAAGGTACTGGACATGACCCGCTGTATGAGATTTATGTCATGGTCTATGTCGAACGTATATCTCATAATAGTTATGTCATTTGAATCCTTAGATATGAAGTTATTATAGTTTTCCACTTGATGAACATTGTGTTTGACGTATTCAAATGCTACCTTAACTCGGTAGTTATAAAGGGTATGATTGGCATAATCGGATTCCCGTTGGGAAGAATAATAAGCTAAATGGATTTGTCCCTCCACGGAGAGATGTCAAGCTTGGGCCCCTCGAAGGAATGATGTTGATGAAATGTTCGGCCGGACTCAAATGGATTGATTGGATCAATAGCATTTGAATTATCAACATGTTCGGAATCGAGAAAGTATTGAACAAGACAAGTTGACTGTTTGACCATGACTTGTGTTGAATGACATCGTGGACAAAGGGGATTATGACATATTCTAAAGGAATGCGAACTTGTATCTACTTATACAATTTGGGTAGGTATGACGGTTTGCTAGAACCTAATCATATCTTATGGAATCATGTTTGAGCCCATTGCCAACTTAGTATATTCCTAGAGGGTCACACACAATAGAACGAATCTTAAAATAAGAGGACTATATTGGAATTTAGGGTCGAAGGACCTCAAAGGAATTTCTGGAAAAATTCTGGGCTTTCTGGTCAATCAAGCGGGCGCTTGGGTTGGACCAGACGGGCGCCTGAATGAATTCTGAAAAGATCTGGACCTTTTGGTCAAATAAGCGGGCGCCTGGGTTGGACCAGGCGGGCGCTTGGTCTGGCGGCAGAATATTCCTAATTCGATTAGGAAAGGTTTTTAGCACAAGTTACCTATTTGGAATAGGTCTTAATTGTGTATAAAAACCCCAATTCGGCCAGACCATATTCACTAGTGCTTTTGTGAGTCTCAAAGAGTTTGAGAGAGATTTTATTTTGTTCTAAGATATCATTGATTGAGGAACAAAATAATTCACAAATAAATTCCATATAGTTCTTTATTAAATTGTGAAAGTGTGTTTCATAATTATTGGTCTAGCAACCAAGATCAAGGAGCCTCTTGATATTCGTTCGAAGTGTGGACACCGCTAGAGGGTGAATTTTATCATCTACAAAGTTCGTGATTTTGTCCGTGATAAAGCTTCAAGTTTCTCCACCAAGACCAAAGAAAAACTTTGATAGTCATCAAGGGTTAGTTTTTTCCTTTATTCATTATGTTGTATTTGATTTAATCATATGAACGGATCCATGGCTTTGGGTTTCTTAAAATTTTAATTGCTATATTCCGCTGCGCATGTTACTTGGAAACCCAACAGTGGTATCAGAGTGCCGTTCATGTTGATTAATTCAATACTTGGATCATGTTATATGTATATAAATTGTTTATGTGCCTAGCATGATATGAATATTGGATTATATAATGTTTATGTGTTATGTAATTTTATGTGGTTTATTGTTTCAACTTTAAGCGCACGATTCAATCGCAATTAATATTATAATGGATTCTGAATTATTTCGATTATTAATTTTTAATCAGATGAAAGTTTTAATAATCAAGGGAAAATAATTTTAAGACAAAATTTTCGAACTTTAAAATTCTGTACCATTCTGACCAAACAGGCGCCCGCTCGCTGGGGACCAGGCGGCCGCTTGCTTCATAAAGCGGGTCATGTCCGGTACTTAACAAGTACCCATAAATCTAACATGATCATCCCATGATCATCTAGCCTTTATACTAATACTAAACAAGTACTAGGGACGGAGATTATTATAAGTAAACATGAACAACAATAATAATCAAAACATCTCTTTATTAATATGAAATAAATGATAACAATTACAACGTTTATTAAACGTGCCTAGGGCACTAACACCAACAATCTCCCACTTGCCCTAGGTCCAATCTCCCATGTATCTAATACCCATGGACCTAAAATGACCATCATGTTTAGCTTGTGAAAGTCCCTTTGTTAGCGGGTCCGCGACATTGCCATTAGTTGGTACTCTGCATATATTTACGTCTCCCCTATCAATGATTTCTCGAATAATATGAAAACGCCTAAGTATGTGTTTGGATTTTTGATGTGCCCTTGGTACCTTTGCTTGAGCAATAGTACCATTATTATCACAATAAAGTTCTATTGGATTAGCAATGCTAAGAACCACTTCAAGTTCAGTGATGAACTTCTTAATCCAAACAGCTTCCTTTGCAGCATCCGATACAGCAATATACTCAGTTTCCGTTGTAGAATCAGTGGTTGTACTCTTCTTGGAACTCTTTCAGCTTACAGCTCCACCATTTAACATGAACACAAAACACGATTGCGATCGACTGTCATCTCTGTCGGTTTGGAAGCTTGCATCTGTGTAAGCATTTACAACGAGATCATCTTCCATTCCTCTATAGACCAAAAACTAGTCTTTAGTCCTTCTTAAGTACTTAAGAATCGCTTTTACAACTATCTAGTGATTTTCACCGGGGTCAGATTGGTATCTACTTGTCATGCTCAAAGCATAAGATACATCCGGCCTAGTACATATCATGGCATACATGATGGACCCAATTGCCGAAGCATATGGAACATCATTCATTTTCTCACGCTCATCTTTTGTCTTAGGTCATTGAGTCTTGCTTAGAAAAACTCCATGTAATACTGGAAAGGTTCCTCTCTTAGAATTTTCCATGCGGAATCTTCTGATGACCTTGTCAATGTATATACTTTGGCTTAAACCAATTAGCTTCCTTGATCTATCTCTGTAGATCTTAATGCCAAGGATATACGTGGCTTCACCCATATCTTTCATTGCGAAACACTTTCCTAACCAAGTCTTTACAGACTGAAGTGTAGGAATATCGTTTCCAATGAGCAATATGTCATCCACTTATAAAATAAGGAATAGCACTATGCTCCCACTAATTTTCTTGTATACACAAGGTTCATCTTCGTTCTTGATGAAGCCAAACTCTTTGACCGATTCATCAAAACGGAGATTCCAAGTCCTAGAAGCTTGCTTCAATCCATATATGGATTTCTGCAATTTGCATACTTTAGAACTTTGTTCAAAACCCTCGGGTTGTGTCATATAGACATCCTTTTGCAACTTCCCGTTAAGGAAAACGGTTTTGACATCCCTTTGCCATATTTCATAGTCATGATATCGGCAATGGCAAGCAAAATTCTTATAGACTTGATCATTGCTACGGGCGAAAAGGTTTCATCATAGTCAATACTATGAACTTGCCTATAGCCTTTCGCTACAAGTCTAGCTTTGTAAGTATGCACCTTCCCATCCATGTCAGTCTTCTTCTTGAAGACCCATTTGCATACTATGGTTTTTATACCTTCGGGCGCATCAATCAAGTTCCAAACTTGATTATCATGCATGGATTGCAATTCGGATTCCATGGCTCCAAGCCATTTCTTCGAATCAGGAGAAGACATCGCCTCTTGGTAAGTGGTCGGTTCATCATTATAAATGATTTCCACCTCATTACTATCCGTTACGATAAAATCATATCTCTCGGGCTCGGACTATTGGGTTTCGATCAAACATGCGCAGCGGAATATAGCATTTAAAATTTATGAAACCCAAAGCCCATAGATCCGTTCATATGATTAAATCAAATAAAACAATATGAATAGAGGAAAAACTAACCCTTGATGACTTTGAATTCTAGCTTTGATCTTGGTGGAGAACTTGAAGCTTGATCACAATGAAAGTAAGAACACGAACTATGAAGATGATGAGCTTCACCCTCTAGCGGTATCCACACCACGAACGAATATCAAGGAGCTTCTTGATCTTGGTTGCTAGACCAAAATTATGAAACACACTTTCACAATTTAATATGACTATATGGAACTTTAATTGTGTATTATTTTGTTCTTCAATCAAAAGATATCTTGGAACAAAATAAACTCTCTCAAACTCTTTGGAGACTCACAAAATCATTGGTAAAGAGTGCTGGCCGAATTTGTCCTTTTATACACAAGTAGGACCTATTCCAAAGAGGAAACTTGTGTCAAAATCCGTCCAAAATTCGTTTCCTAATCAAATTAGGAATCTGCCACCCGACAGCCTTGTGCGGCCACCCAGAATCCACTGTGCGGTCGCACATCTATCTGAAACAAACTGGTACAAAAATGAGCTAAGTGTGCGGCCGCCCAGTCCATACTGTGCGGTCGCCCACTTCCCCAGAATGTCCAGAATTTCCAAAATTCCAATATAGTTCTTTTAAAGATTCGTTCTCTTGTGTGTGACCCTCTAGGATTATACTAAGTTGGCAATGGGTTCAAACATGAAACCATAAGATATGATTAGGTTCTAGCAAACGGTCATACCTATCCAAATAGTATAACTAGATACAAGTTCGCATTGCTTTTAGAATATGTCACAATCCCTTTGTCCACGATGTCATTGAACACAAGTCATGGTCAACAAGTCAACTTATTTTTGTTCAATAGTTTCTTGATTTCGAATATGTTGATAATCCAAATGACATTGATCCAATCAATTCATTTGAGTCCGGCCGAACATTTCATCAACATCATTCTTACGAGAGGCCCAAGCTTGACATCTCTCCGAAGAGGGACAAATCCATTTAGCTTATTATTCTTCCCTACGTGAATCCGATTATGCCAATCATACCCTTTATAACTTCCCGATTAAAGGCAGCGTTTGAATATGTCAAACATAATCTTCATCAAGTGGAAGACTATAATAACTTCATGTCTAAGGTTTCGAATGACATAACTAATGTGAGATATATGTTCGACATAGACCATGACATAAATCTCATACAGCGGGTCATGTCCAGTACCTTGTTCCAAACAAGTACCCATAAATCTAACATGATCATCCCATGATCATTTAGCCTTTATACTAGTGCTTAACAAGTACTAGGGACGGAGATTATTATAAGTAAACATGAACAACAATAATAATCAAAACATTTCTTTATTGATATGAAATAATGATAACAATTACAACGTTTATTAAACGTGCCTAGGGCACCACTACCAACAATCTCCCACTTGCCCAAGGCCCAATCTCCCATGTATCTAATACCCATGGACCTAACATGACCATCATGTTTAGCTTGTGAAAGTCCCTTTGTTAGCGGGTCCGCAACATTGTCATCAGTAGGTACTCTGCATATATTTACGTCTCCCCTATCAATGATTTCTCGAATGATATAAAAACGCCTAAGTATGTGTTTCGATTTCTGATGTGCTATTGGTTCCTTTGCTTGAGCAATAGCACCATTATTATCGCAATAAAGGTCTACTGGATTAGTAATACTAGGAACCACTTCAAGTTCAGTGATGAACTTCTTAATCCAAACAGCTTCCTTTGCAGCATCCGATGCAGCAATATACTCAGCTTCTGTTGTAGAATCAGCGGTTGTACTTTGCTTGGAACTCTTCCAGCTTACAGCTCCACCATTTAACATAACACAAAACCCGATTGCGATCGGCTATCATCTTTATCGGTTTGGAAGCTTGCATCCGTGTAAGTATTTACAACGAGATCATCTTCCATTCCTCCATAGACCAAAAACGAGTCTTTAGTTCTTCTCAAGTACTGAAGAATCGCTTTTATAACTACCCAGTGATTTTCGCCAGGGTCGGATTGGTATCTACTTGTCATGCTCAAAGCATAAGATACATCCGGCCTAGTACAAATCATGGCATACATGATGGACCCAATTTCCGAAGCATATGGAACATCATTCATTTTCTCACGCTCATCGTTTGTCTTAGGACATTGAGTCTTGCTTAGAGAAACTCCATGTAATACCGACAAGGTGCCTCTCTTAGAATTTTCCATACGGAATCTTCTAATGACCTTGTCAATGTATGTACTTTGGCTCAAACCAAGTAGCCTCCTTGATCTATCTCTATAGATCTTAATGCCAAGTATATATGCGGCTTCACCCATATCTTTCATTGCCAAACACTTTCCTAACCAAGTCTTCACAGACTGAAGTGTAGGAATGTCGTTTCCAATGAGCAATATGTCATCCACGTATAAAACAAGGAAAAGCACTATGCTCCCACTAATCTTCTTGTATACACAAGGCTCATCTTCGTTCTTGATGAAACCAAACTCTTTGACCGATTAACCAAAACGGAGATTCCAACTCCTAGAAGCTTGTTTCAATCCATAGATGGATCTCTGCAATTTGCATACTTTAGAATCTTGTTCAAAACCTTCTGGTTGTGTCATATACACATCCTATTGGAGTTTTCCATTTAGGAAAGCGGTTTTGACGTCCATTTGCCATATTTCATAGTCATGATATGCGGCAATGGCAAGCAAAATTCTTATAGACTTGATCATTGCTACGGGTGAAAAGGTTTCATCATAGTCAATACCATGAACTTGCCTATAACCCTTCGCTACAAGTCTAGCTTTGTAAGTATGCACCTTCCCATCCATGTCAGTCTTCTTCTTGAAGACCCATTTGCATCCTATGGTTTTTACACCTTCGGGCGCATCAATCAAATTCCAAACTTGATTGTCTTGCATGGATTGTAATTCGGATTCCATGGCTCCAAGCCACTTATCCGAATCTGGAGAAGACATCGCCTCTTGGTAGGTTGACGGTTCATCATTCTCAATGATTTTTACCTCATTACTATCCGTTACAAGAAATCCATATCTCTCGGGCTCGGATCGTAACCTACTAGATCTGCGAGTTACTTGTGTATTTTGAACAGGTTCCACAACTCCTTGTGGTTCTTGTTCTTGTTCCACTATTGGTTCAATGTTATTTTCTGGGTCTCGAATTTCTTCAAGATTTATTTTACTCCCACTGATTTCTTTAGAGAGAAACTCTTTCTCTAGAAAGACACCAGTTCGGGCAACAAACACTTTGTTGTCCTCTCGGTTGTAAAAGTAATATCCTCTAGTTTCCTTTGGATATCCCACGAAAATACATTTGTCAGATTTGTGTGCAAGTTTGTCAGAGACAAGTCTTTTGACAAAGGCTTCGCAACCCCAAATCTTCATGAAAGATAAACAAGTTTTCTTTCCGCTCCACATCTCATATGGAGTCTTTTGAACCGATTTAGTTGGAACACGATTTAGTGTGAAAGCAGCGGTTTCTAGAGCTTAACCCCAAAAGGATATTGGAAGATCAACTTGACTCATCATTGATCGAACCATGTATAACAAAGTCCGATTTCTTCTCTCGGACACACCATTCCATTGTGGGGTTCCGGGTGGAGTCAATTGTGAAACTATTCCACAATTCTTTAGATGATCATCAAATTCTTGACTCAAGTATTCTCCACCACGATCTGATCGAAGTGCCTTAATATTTTTGCCAAGTTGTTTTTCTACTTCATTTTGAAATATTCTAAATATCTCAAATGCTTCACTCTTATGTTTCATTAGGTAAACATACCCAAATCTACTTTAATCATCAGTGAAGGTTATGAAGTATTAAAATCCTCCCCTAGCATTGCTACTTAATGGTCCGCATACATCGGAATGTATCAACCCCAATAAGTCGCTTGCCCTTTCACCCAACTTGGTAAAAGGTGTCTTAGTCATTTTTCCAAGAAGACACGACTCGCAAGTATCATATTACTCGAGGTCACATGAACCTAAAAGTCCGTCCCCATGGAGTTTTGAGATACGCTTCTCATTAATATGACCAAGACGGCAATGCCATAAATAGGTATGATTTACATCATTAGGTTTAGATTTCTTATTTACATGATAGACATTGTCATTATTTTCAATCTTGACATCCAAGATATAAAGGCCATTAAATGAATTAGCAATACCATAAAGCAGATCATTTAAATAAATAGAAAATTTCTTATTCTCAATAAGAAACTTAAAACCTTCATTATCCAAACAAGAAATTGAAATAATATTTCTACTTAAATCCGGAACATAATAACAATTGTTCAAAACAAGAATTAATCCGGAAGGTAAAGTGACTTCATAAGTCCCTACGGCTAATGCAACAACTCTTGCTCCATTCCCCACGCGTAGGTCTACTTCACCCTCTTTAAGTAGTCTCCTATTCTTTAGACCCTGCACATTTAAACAATTGTGAGAACCACATCCGGTATCCAATACCCAAGAATCAGTGGTAGAAAGGAGAATATCTATCATATAGATACCTGAAGTCGACGCAGCCTTCCTGCCCTCCTTCTTCTTTTGCTCTTCCAAGAAAGCCTTGCAATTACGTTTCCAATGACCAATTTCTTGACAATGGAAACAGATTGCATCCTTTTGTGAATCGGGTTTTGCCTCAGAAGCCTTGGCAACACTTGCCTTGCTTATTTTGGGTATGACAACTTTCTTACCCTTTCCTTTGGCACTAGCCTTCTTCCCATCATGAACTAAGAGCACGGGAGAACCTTTCTCCGCAATCTTCATCTCCGCAGTTTTAAGCATCCCATACAACTCGGAGAGATTCTTATCCATTCCATGCATGTTATAATTCATCACAAACTGATTATAACTTTTAGGCAATGAATTAAGAAAGAGATCCGTGGCTAGCTCCAATGGGATTGGATAGCTAAGTTTCTCAAGGTGCTCTACATAACCTTTCATTTTCAGCATGTGATGACTCACTTGTTTCCCTTCATTCATTTTACAAGTAGTGCATGCAACAATGGTCTTGTACCTCTCTTGCCTAGCTTGCTCTTGAAACATGGCTCTTAACTCCACGCCTATCTCATAGGCTTCCAAATGTTCCAAACTTTGTTGGAGTTTTGAGCACATGGTAGCAAGCATGAGACAGCTTACATCTTTTGAATCATTACGATGTTTCTTATAACTGTCTCTTTCTGCCCTAGGGGCAGTAGGTTCTGGTTCAGCAGGAACTGGCCCATCGAGAATGTACAACTTATCTTCTTTCCTAAGAACAATTCTTAGGCTACGGATCCAATCCATAAAGTTCGTACCATTCTCTTGGAGCTTATCCTTCTCAAGGATCGATCGCAACGAAATTGATTGAGTGTTAGTAGTCATTATCTACAAATATGTAAAATTTCCAAAATTTAATAAGTACCCTTTTTCATTAAAGAAATAAATAATGTATTTTTTCAAACAAAATACTCCCACTAAATTATATAACATTCATATACATCCAATGTATAATATAATTTAATTGGGCTAAGATCCAATTTTAATTTAACTTTTGAGTCCACGGAGGCGGACCGCTCAAAACTAAATTAATTAGGTAGACAATCATGTCAATCATATCCCATATGATTCTTAGATCCTTTTATGAGATTCTTTGAGAAATCCAATTTCCAAAGCATGTTTAATCTCATCTTTTGCCTAGGCCCAAAACCGTTTCGACGCCTAATTAAGTCCAACCATTTTAAACGCATATGAACCATTCAATTTAATGCACCTTGCGGAGGCAAGCCCACATTAAATTAATGAACCTCATCTTGCTTATACATGAATAAAATTAATGCACCTCGCGGAGGCGAACCCACATCAAGATCACCCAATGGCAACGAAGGACTTAAAACTTTCTTTGAAGGTTCATCACATATAGCATATAACACATTTATGAGCACATAATATAAACATGTTACACATCAAGTTTAGCCACTAAATTAATCTCCATTAATTTAAGCATGATATTTATGTGTCATTAGTTTCTCTATAAATATGAGAATGAGACTCTTTCAACTTTGGTTATTATCTCCAAATCAAGACAACAAGAAATGCGGTCGAACTAAGCCGTTAGGCAACCACAATCCCGCACTAATTTAAGAAACCAAGAAAGTAGTCCATGTGGCCGAAACTAAGCAATAGATGGTCTCGATTAACGTAGGCCAATTGCATCCACAATTCCACATGGATATCCAATCTCTGAATCAGGAACTTTGTTTCTCAATTTTACCAATTATGAACTCTTCATAATTCTAACTTCGTTTTATCTTTGAAACTTTGATTGCGATCAAGTTTGGGAAACACAATCTCGATGAACGCAGATTAGCCATCCAAACCTTGAACCAATCTTAGAATCACAAGACTAAAACAAATAGGAAAATCAAACCCCAAAATCCACACACAAACCAACTACCCAAAACCCATTCCAGATCAGCAAGTCTGGACTGGTCCTGTTACTGGTTTTGTTGAATTTTTTCGAAAATTCCAAATTCTGAATTTCAGTAAGGAAAAAATCAGACAATCTGATCCTTATGTGCGGCCGCCCAAAACTCACTGTGCGGTCGCCCAAACATGTGCGGCCGCCCAAGTGATTTCGTGCGGTCGTCCAAACTGATCAGAATGAAGTTCGAAAATTTTGCCTCATAATTGTTTTTCCCCGATTATTAAAACTTTGATCCAATCAAAAATTAATAATCAATAATTCTGAATCCACCATAATTTATTTATTGCGATTGAATCGTGCGATTAAAGTTGCAAAACAATAAACCACATAAAATCACATAACACATAAACATCATATATTCCAATATTCATATCATGCAAGGCACATAAACAATTTATATACACATAAACATGATCTAGGTATTGAAATAATCAACATGAACGGGGCTTTGATACCACTGTTGGGTTTCGATCAAACATGCGCAGCGGAATATAGCATTTAAAATTTATGAAACCCAAAATCCCATAGATCCGTTCATATGATTAAATCAAATACAACAATATGAATAGAGGAAAAACTAACCCTTGATGCCTTTGAATTCTAGCTTTAATCTTGGTGGAGAACTTGAAGCTTGATCACAATGAAAGTAAGAACACGAACTATGAAGATGATGAGCTTCACCCTCTAGCGGTATCCACACCACGAACGAATACCAAAGAGCTTCTTGATCTTGGTTGCTAGACCAAAATTATGAAACACACTTTCACAATTTAATATGACTATATGGAACTTTAATTGTGTATTATTTTTTTCTTCAATCAAAAGATATCTTGGAACAAAATAAACTCTCTCAAACTCTTTGGAGACTCACAAAATCATTGGTAAAGAGTGCTGGCCGAATTTGGCCTTTTATACACAAGTAGGACCTATTCCAAATAGGAAACTTGTGTCAAAATCCGTCCAAAATTTGTTTCCTAATCAAATTAGGAATCTGCCACCCGACAGCCTTGTGCGGCCGCCCAGAATCCACTGTGCGGTCGCACATCTATCTGAAACAAACTGGTACAAAAATGAGCTAAGTGTGCGGCCGCCCAATCCATACTGTGCGGTCGCCCACTTCCCCAGAATGTCCAGAATTTCCAAAATTCCAATATAGTCCTTTTAAAGATTCGTTCTCTTGTGTGTGACCCTCTAGGATTATACTAAGTTGGCAATGGGTTCAAACATGAAACCATAAGATATGATTAGGTTCTAGCAAACCGTCATACCTACCCAAATAATATAACTAGATACAAGTTCGCATTCCTTTTAGAATATGTCACAATCCCTTTGTCCACGATGTCATTGAACACAAGTCATGGTCAACAAGTCAACTTGTTTTTGTTCAATACTTTCTTGATTCCGAATATGTTGATAATCCAAATGACATTGATCCAATCAATTCATTTGAGTCCGGCCGAACATTTCATCAACATCATTCCTACGAGAGGCCCAAGCTTGACATCTCTCCGAAGAGGGACAAATCCATTTAGCTTATTATTCTTCCCTACGTGAATCCGATTATGCCAATCATACCCTTTATAACTTCCCGGTTAAAGGCAGCGTTTGAATATGTCAAACATAATCTTCATCAAGTGGAAGACTATAATAACTTCATGTCTAAGGATTCAAATGACATAACTAATATGAGATTTATGTTCGACATAGACCATGACATAAATCTCATACAGCGGGTCATGTCCAGTACCTTGTTCCAAACAAGTACCCATAAATCTAACATGATCATCCCATGATCATTTAGCCTTTATACTAGTGCTTAACAAGTACTAGGGACGGAGATTATTATAAGTAAACATGAACAACAATAATAATCAAAACATTTCTTTATTGATATGAAATAAATGATAACAATTACAACGTTTATTAAACGTGCCTAGGGCACCACTACCAACACGGACCGTATCCTACCAGATCTGCGAGTTACTTGTGTATTCTGAACAGGTTCCACAATTCCTTGTGGTTCTTGTTCTTGTTCCACTATCGGTTCGATGTCATTTTATGGGTCTCGAATCTCTTCAAGATTTATTTTACTCCCACTGATTTCTTTGGAGAGAAACTGTTTCTCTAGAAAGACACCAGTTTGGGCAAAAAAAACTTTGTTGCTTGTTTGGTTGTAAAAGTAATATCCTTTAGTTTTCTTAGGATATCCCACGAAAATACATTTATGAGATTTGTGCGCGAGTTTGTCTGAGACAAGTCTTTTGACAAAAGCTTCGCAACCCCAAATCTTCATGAAATACAAACAAGGTTTCTTTCTGCTTCACACAAGGTTCGATTCCTCCTCTCAGACACACCATTCCATTATGGTGTTCCGGGTGGAGTCAATTGTAAAATTATTCCACAATTCTTTAGATGATCATCGAATTCATGACTCAAGTATTCTCCACCTCGATCCGATTGAAGTGCCTTAATACTTTTGCCAAGTTGTTTTTCTACTTCATTTTGAAATATTCTAAATATCTCAAATGCTTCACTTTTATGTTTCATTAGGTAAACATACCCAAATCTACTATAGTCATCAGTGAAGGTTATGAAGTATTGAAACCCTCCCCTAGCATTGCTACGTAGTGGTCCGCATACATCGGAATGTATCAACCCCAATAAGTCGCTTGCCCTTTCACCTAGCTTGGTAAAAGGTGTCTTAGTCATTTTTCCAAGAAGACACGACTCGTAAGTATCATATGAATCAAGGTCACATGAACCCAAAAGACCGTCCCCATGGAGTTTTGAGATACGCTTCTCATTAATATGACCAAGACGGCAATGCCACAAATAAGTATGATTAACATCATTAGGTTTAGATTTTTTATTTACATGATAGACATTGTCATTATTTTCATTCTTGACATCCAAGACATAAAGTCCATTAAATAAATTAGCAATACCATAAAGCACATCATTTAAATAAACAGAAAATTTCTTATTTTCAATAAGAAACTTAAAACCTTCATTGTCCAAACAAGAAATTGAAATAATATTTCTACTTAAATCCGGTACATAATAGAAATTGTTCAAAACAAGTATTAAGCCGGAAGGTAAAGTGACTTCATAAGTTCCTACAGCTAATGCAGCAACTCTTGCTCCATTCCCCACGCGTAGGTCCACTTCACCCTCTTTAAGCAGTCTCCTATTCTTTAGACCCTGCACATTTAAACAAATGTGAGAACCACATCCGGTATCCAATACCCAAGAATCAGTGGTAGAAAGGAGAATATCTATCATATAGATACCTGAAGTCGACGCAGTCCCACTGCTCTTCTTCTTCTTTTGTGAATCGGGTTTTGCCTCAAAAGCCTTGGCAACCTTTGCCTTGCTTATCTTGGGTTTGACAACTTTCTTACCCTTTCCTTTGGCACTGGCCTTCTTCCCATCTTGAACCATGAGCACAGGAGAACCTTTCTCCACAATCTTTATCTCCGCAGTTTTAAGCATACCATGCAACTCGAACAGATTCTTATCCATTTCATGCATGTTATAATTCATCACAAACTGATTAAAACACTTAGGCAATGAATTAAGAATGAGATCCGTGGCTAGCTCCAATGGGATTGGATAGCCAAGATTCTCAAGATGCTCTACAAAGCCTTTTATTTTAAGCATGTGAGGACTCACTTGTTTCCCTTCATTCATTTTGTAAGAAGTGAATGCAACAATGGTCTTGTACCTCTCTTGCCTAGCTTGCTCTTGAAACATGGCTCTTAACTCCACGCTTATCTCATAGGCTTCCAAATGTTCCAAACTTTGTTGGAGTTTTGAGCACATAGTAGCAAGCATGAGACAACTTACATCTCTAGAATCATTACGATGTTTCTTGTAACTGTCTCTTTCTGCCCTAGGGGCAGTAGGTTCTGGTTCAGCAGGAACTGGCCCATCGAGAATGTACAACTTATCTTCTTGCCTAAGAACAATTCTTAGGCTAAGGATCCAATCCATAAAGTTCGTACCATTCTCTTGGAGCTTATCCTTTTCAAGGATCGATCGCAACGAAATTGATTGAGTGTTGGTAGTCATTATCTACAATTATGCAAAATTTTCAAAATTTAATAAGTACCATTTTTCATTAAAGAAATTAACAATGTATTTTTCCAAAAAAATACTCCCACTAAATTATACAACCTTCTTATACATCAAATGTATGATATAATTTAAATGGGCTAAGATCCAACTTTAATTTAATTTCAAGTCCGCTAAGGCGGATTACACAAAATCAAATTAATTAGGTAGACAATCATGTCAATCATCTCCCATATGATTCTTAGATCCTCTTCTGAGATTCTTTAAGAAATCCAATTTCAAAAAGCATGTTTAATCTCATCTTTGCCTAGGCCCAAAAATGTTTTGACGCCTAATTAAGTCCAACCATTTTAAACATATAGTTAATGTGCCTCGCTAGGGCGTGCCCACATTATCTATCTTGCTCATACATAAATAAAATTAATGCACCTCGCTAGGGCGAAAACTACATTGAAATCATTCATATACTAACAAGTGTTTTAATCATGGCATGGCAAAAAGAACTTAAAACTTTCTTTGAAGGTTTATCATATATAACATATAACACATTTATGAGCACATAGTATAAACATGTTACACATCAAGGTTAGCCACTAAATTAATAATCATTAATTTAATCATAATATTTATGTGTCATTAGTTTCTCTATAATTATAAGGACAAAACTATTTCAACTTTGGTTATTATCTCCAAATCAAGACAACAAGAAGTGCGGCCGAAACTAAGCCATAAGGCAACCACAATTCCGCACTAATTCAAGAAACCAAGAAAGTAGTCCATGTGGCCGAAACTAAGCAATAGATGGTCTTGATGAACGTAGGCCAATTGCATCCACAATTCCATATGGATCTCCAATCTTTGAATTTTTTTCTCAATTTTGGCAATTATGAACTCTTCATAATTCTAACTTCGTTTTTATCTTTGAAACTTTGATTGCGATCAAATTTGGGAAACACAATCTAGATGAACGTAGATTAGCCATCCAAACTTTGATCAAATCTCAGTATAACAAGATCAAAACAAATAGGAAATTCAAACCCCGAGATCCACACCCAAAACCAACAGCCCAATATCCGCTTCAGACCAGCAGGTCCGACCGGGTACTATCACTGGTCCGGTCGGACCTCCTCGAAAAATTCCAGATTTTGAATCTGACCAAAACCAAACGCCAGAACCACGCTCCAGACCCAAGGGTCCGACCGGGTCCTTGCTCTGGTCCGGTCGGACCTACGCCAAAAATTCCAGAAATTTTAAAGTTCAAAAATTTGTCTCAAAATTGTTTTTTCCGGATTCAATTAGGATTTGGTGTTCTTGACGATCCAATCATCATGAACATCAGAACCTTGAATAAACAATTCATGAATCAATTGATTATCAAAACTTTGATCCAATCAAAAATTGATAATCTAAACAATTTTAAATCGAACATAATTTTTATTGCGATTGAATAGTGCGATTAAAGTTTATAAAACAATAAACCACATAAAATCAAATAACACATAAACATCATAATCCAATATTTATATCATGCTAGACACATAAACAAGCAATTTATATACACATAACATGATCTAGTATTGAAGTAATCAACATGAACGGGGCTCTGATACCACTGTTGGGTTTCGAAGTAACATGCGCAGCGGAAAATAGCATTTAAAATTTTAATGAAACCCAAAGCCATAGATCCGTTCATATGATTATATCAAATACATAAAATATGAATACTTGTAACGACCCAAAACCCGTCCCTATTTATTTTATATTTTTGGGGATTTTAATTTGACTTATATGTGCATTTTATGTGTTGCATATTTTATGATTTGCACATCTTACTTGATTATTTGTGTTATTTACTTAGTTAGTAGTAATAATGGTTAAAGGAGTTAAATGATTAAGTTGAAACTTTAGGCTCCTTGTTGAAAATATAAGTTAAGGGGCTTAAGTGTTGAAAATGAAAGTCCAGTGACTAAAGTTGGAAAATGGGGTAAACTGTCACGACCCGAAAACCCGTCTCTATTTTATTGATAAGTAATTAATTACTTATTTATTTATTTGATTTAAATATTTATGTGCGCATTTTATATCTCATAATATTAAATTGTGCCTAGCATTATTTGGTTGATATTGTGTTAATTGGGTAGAAGGGTGTTATGGGTTTATTTGTACTAGGTAGTGAGGAGAGGGCCTAAGTGTAAGTTTTCAAAATTATTTCTCCTACTCCCTCCCTACTCTTCCCCTTCTCCCTCACTCTTCCTCTCATTTCCCAGCAATCTTTTTCTCTTTCTCTCCATTGGTAAAGGGTAAGCTTCCTCTTCCTTCTCTCTTCATTTTCTTCCTCTTCCTCTCATCTTTTCTTATTTCTCATTTTATGAAATGTGTTTAGATCGTCGATAGGATCGTAGGAAGCTAACAATATTTGAATTCCGTCATCTTTGAGAAAGTTCAAGTAAGCTGCTTTTCCCTCATTTTTATGCTAAAGTGTTCATTTCATGTTTATATAATGCTTTGGTTGATACATTTGATGTTTGATTGAGTTTGGAATTTATTTGGGATTTATTTGTGTTTTGGTTAAAATGGTGTTTTTGGGAATGTGGAGATTAAATCTTGGTTTAAGTTGTGGATGATATTGTTTGTGTCTCCCATAAGCTTAGTTGTGGTTTTGGTTCATCATGGAACTTGTTAAAAGAGTTGATTTTGTGCATTTTTGAATGTGTGGAGTTTTGGTCGAAATGTTGAAAACCCAGCTGATTTCTGCCCAGCCCGTCGACCCGGGCGCCCGCCCAGGTGGAGCCAGGCGCCCGCCCGCCTAGCCGTTTTCCTTGGGCCAACCTTCTGGCGAAATGAGCGCCCGCCCGCCCCTAGCGCGCGCCCGCCCGCTCCCTTTTCTTGGCACTCATTCCTTAGTTGATTTTGGTTTAGGTTATAACTTTAACCCTAGTTTTGGGATTTGTCCTCTTAGACTTAAATGGCCATTTTGGAATACTCTAATAATGAAAATGGTTCCTTTGTGAATATATGTGTTTGGGATTGATAAATCTTTGTTTCGGAATGTTGAAGCACCTTTATGATGTGTATTTGATGTATTCATCTTTTTGGTGATTAATTGGAAGGATTCCCTACTTTGGAATCAATGGTTGTTTATTGTGCTAGTATTTTATTACTTAGCCTTTATTTGGAAGTCCAGCTGGTATTTGTGGTTGTGTCGGGCGATGGGAAAGATTATAATGGCACGAGCCAAGTCCATTATAATGTTAATCATTGTTTTGCCCATATTTTCCTCTTCCAGATTGGCCTTGGGTCTATTGTTCCGGTACCGGGGTTTTCTCTTTGGCTTTCATGCTACTATGAAGATGTTGATTGGTTGATTGTTGAAGCTGCGCAGCGATCCTTTATTTGGGTCTATCGGTTTGGAAACCTTGGCTAATATCCTTTGTTAATTGTTTATTTCCGCTGCTATCTGTTATCTGATAACTGTTATGTGCTACATGGATTATTATACTGTTTATTGCCTATTGGATATTAGCATGTCATGTAGTTGCATTAGTAACTTATTGAGATTTATCTCACCCCCTTTTCTTTTGTCTTTGTTTTTCCTTAACCCCCCCCCCCAGGTGGAAAGGATTAGAATCGCTGATCACGAGCCAGGACGTCGAGTGTGGATATAGCTTTTGGGGAAGGTTGTTATTCGGTTTGCATTATTTAAATGTATAACCTTGGGATAGTGTCACCAAACAATGACGTCGTTAAGAATTGTATATGTTATATTTTGGGGTATAAGCTTGTGGAGCTTATGTTAGTGGTACTTTGTTATTATTAAACTTTGATTTACAAAACCTTGTATTATCTTTTGGTATAAAATGAAATCTTTATCTTCAGTAAATTGATGTATTGGTCCTAAGTCGACGTCCAGCTCGCATACTCCGGGCCCGCGGGGTCGGGGTCACGACAGTTGGTATCAGAGCTATGGTTTAGCTCTAAGTATAAGTATAGGTTGATTAGTATGACCTAGGAGGGTAGTTGTGTTCGGAGTGAGTAACGGTTGATGTTTTATGCAGGTAATTGTCATAATGGCTAGAAGGAGAACAGGTGAAAGTTCTAGTGGGGCTCAGAATCAGAATGATCTTCGGGAAGAGAACTGTGCCATGTTTCAGGGCATGTTTGAGGTGGCCATGAAGGCCATACATGACGAAGGTCCGAGAGTAGAACAAGCTCCACCTCCTTGATATGGTTTCGAGCAATTCTTGAAACTGAAACCGGCAGAGTATAATGGGGAACCCGATGTGAAGAAGGCCGAGCTATGGATAGAATCAATGGAGAAAATTTACGATGTCTTTGGTTGCACCGATGAGGACAAGGTCCGGTTCGCGGCCTATATGCTTGTAGATGCCGCCGAGCATTGGTGGAAAGGGGTTAAAGCGAGTTGGGATGATACTCACACAGTGTATGCGTGGGAATTGTTTGTGCGGAAATTCAAGGAGCATTTCATTCCGGTAGTAGATCAAAACCGAAAAGAGATCGAGCTTCTCAACTTGGAGCAAGGTTTGTTGTCTATAGCTCAGTACTCAGCTAAGTTCACAGAATTAGCCCGGTACTGTGACTATCTTGTGAGGACTGAGGAGCAGAAAGCCATGAGGTTCATCCGCGGGTTGAAGACATCCATCCGTACTCAGCTTATAGCCCAGAGGATTGTGACATTCCAGGATGCGGTAGACCGTGTATACTTAATTGAGCAAGACATTAGGGAACATAAGAGGAAAACCGAGGCATCGAATACGGGTAAACAAGGAATCCATGCTAAATCTCAACCACAACACAGTTCAGATAACCGAGGTAATTCGGGAGCACCATCTCAGTTTAAGGGACAACCCGCACCGAGGAATCCGGGTACTACTCCGGGGAATCAGAATAGGAAGCCTTGTACCTATTGTCAGAGGGAAGGCCATACGGAGGATAGGTGTTGGAAGAAACAGGGTAGATGTACCAATTGTGGTCAAATGGGGCACTTTGCGAGAGATTTCCCGAGGAGTAGAGGACAACCATCCGGGTCAGGAGTTGGTGCTACTCAGGGTCAGAAAAGAGATGCTGCGGGAAAGCCCAAGGTCCAAGGAAGGGTATTTTCCATGAATCAACAACAAGCTACCGATGATCCATCCGTTATTGGAGGTATTGTTTCTGTGTCTAATGTGAGCGCACGTGCGTTAGTAGAACCAGGATCATCGCATTCTTACATATCTGTGCAATTTGCTTCTATGCTAAATGCTGCATTTGAGTCTTTACCTTATATGCTAGAGGTGTCGACCCCTATAGGAGAATGCTTGATATCTGATAGAGTATTCCGTGCTTGTGATGTGGTTATTTGTGGTCGTGTCTTATGTGCGGACTTGGTAGTCCTTCCAATTCAAGACTTTGATGTTATTTTGGGTATGGATTGGTTGAGCAAGTTTCATGCCTCTGTTGATTGTCGTAAGAAAATTGTTACTTTTTCTATTCCCGACGTGCCTAAGTTTATTTTTGAGGCTAGTCCCTTGAGTAGAAAAGTTCGTTTAATTTCTTATATGAAAGCGAGAAAATTATTGCATCGTGGTTGTGAGGGTTACTTGGCCAGTGTGTTAGACACCAAGAAGGAATCCCCTGGTTTGGAAAGTGTTCGGGTGGTACGGGAATTTCCCGATGTTTTCTCTTCCGAATATAATATGCCTCCCGATCGTGAGATAGAGTTTTGTATAGATCTTTTACCAGGTACAGCTCCGATTTCGAAAGCACCGTATAGAATGGCTCCAGCAGAGTTGAAGGAACTAAAGGTTCAGTTGCAAGAGTTGCTTGATCGAGGGTTTATCCGCCCTAGTGTTTCTCCGTGGGGACCACCGGTTTTGTTTGTGAGAAAGAAAGACGGTTCGTTGAGACTGTGTAATGATTACCGGAAGTTGAATCAGGTGACGGTGAAGAATAAATACCCCCTACCGCATATTGATGATTTGTTCGATCAACTTCAAGGCTCAGTTGTGTTCTCTAAACTTGATTTTAGGAGTGGGTACCATCAACTAAAGATTCGATCGGATGATGTTCAGAAAACTGCTTTTCGCACCCGGTACGGTCATTATGAATTCTTGGTTATGCCGTTTGGGTTGACTAATGCACCCGCCGTGTTTATGGACTTGATGAACCGAATTTTCCATCCTTACCTTGACTCGTTCGTAGTGGTTTTCATCGATGATATTCTTGTCTTTTCAAAATTTCGAGAGGAGCATGAGCAACATTTGAGAACAGTTTTATCCGTCCTTGCGAAGGAGCAACTATTTGCGAAGTTTAGTAAGTGCGAATTTTGGTTGGAGAAAGTCTCATTTCTGGGGCATGTCGTTTCTAAAGATGGGATTGCTGTGGACCCTTCGAAAATAGAGGCCATTGTGGATTGGAAGCGACCGGAAACCGTGACTGAGATTAGAAGTTTTCTGGGGTTAGCCGGGTATTACCGGATTGCTACACCGATGACTCAGTTGACCCGAAAGAATGTTCCGTTTGTGTGGACTGAAAAATGTAACAACAGTTTTGAGGAGTTGAAGAAGAGATTGACCACCGCACCGATTCTTGCGTTACCGAATGGGAAGGACGACTTAGTTATTTACAGTGACGCTTCGAAAGAAGGTTTGGGTTGTGTCTTGATACAGAATGGGAAGGTTATCGCGTATGCTTCGAGGAAGTTGAGCCCGAGTGAGCAGAATTACCCGACGCACGATATGGAATTGGCGGCCATCGTATTTGCACTTCAGAAGTGGAAACACTACCTTTACGGAGCGAAGTTTGAAGTTTTCACGGATCATAAGAGTTTGCAGTACCTTTTCTCTCAGAAGGAGCTTAATAACTGACAGCGTCGATGGATGGAACTTTTGAAAGATTATGATTGTAAGATATCCTATCACCCCGGGAGAGCGAATGTAGTAGCCGATGCGATTAGTAGAAAATCTTATGTGGCTTCGATGATGGTTCGGGAATGGAAAATGCTTGAGGATGTTCGAGATTGGTGTCCTCGCGAATCGAGACATGGGGCGATTTTTGCGAATATTAGGGTATCTCCGACCCTAATTCAAAGGATAAAGGATGCTCAGAAAGAAGATCCGGAGTTGGTAAAAATAATGGGAAAAATGAAAGAGAAAAATTTCGAGGATTTTACTATTGGTTCGAATGGGGTGTTGACTTTCCGTGGTCGTTTGTGCGTACCCGATGTTGATGGAATAAAGAGGCAAGTTTTAGACGAGGGTCACAAATCGAGATACACTATTCATCTGGGTAGCACGAAGATGTTCAATGATCTGAGGCAACAATTTTGGTGGAGCAATATGAAGAGGGAAATAGCTGAGTATTTATCGAGGTGTTTAACTTGTCAACAAGTCAAAGCCGAGCATCAGAGACCCGCGGGACTACTTCAACCGTTAGAGATTCCAGAATGGAAGTGGCAACATGTGACAATGGATTTTGTTACGGGACTACCTCGTACCCGTAGGGGATATGATAGCGTGTGGGTAATTGTGGACAGACTGACCAAGGCCGCTCATTTCTTACCGTTGGATATTTGATACTCGATGGAGAAACTCGCGACCCTTTATGTAAATGAGATTGTGAGATTGCATGGGGTCCCGGTTAGCATTGTGTCAGATCGTGACCCGAGGTTTACTTCCAGATTTTGGAAAGCGTTACAAGTGGCTTTGGGTACAGAATTGCAATTCAGTACAGCTTTTCATCCTCAGACTGACGGTCAGTCCGAGAGGACCATCCAGATTTTAGAGGATATGCTTCGAGCGTGTTCAATAGACTTCTCGGATTCTTGGGATAGACATCTACCGTTAGTGGAATTCTCTTACAACAACAGTTATCAGGCTAGTATCGAGATGGCACCTTATGAGGCCTTATATGGGAGGAAATGTAGATCGCCTATCTGTTGGGATGAGGTCGGTGAAGCGAAGATCGTGGGTATTGATTTGCTTCAAGATTCAGTTGAGAAAGTTAGAGTTATCCGGGATCGATTGAAAACAGCCCAGAGTCGACAGAAGAGCTACGCCGATCATCGAAGGCGAGATCTTAGTTTTCAGACCAGAGATTTTGTGTTCTTGAAGGTATCTCCGAAGGTTGGTATCCGAAGGTTCGGGAAGAAGGGTAAATTGGCTCCGAGGTTTGTTGGACCGTTTGAGATTTTGGGGAAAGTGGGACTTCTAGCATACCGTCTTGCGTTACCATCTCCTTTGGACCGGTTACATAATGTTTTCCACGTTTTTATGCTTCGGAAGTATGTGCATGATCCATCTCACGTGTTACCGAGGGTACCGGAGGATATAGAGCCCGACATGACTTACGAGGAACGACCGGTTCGGATTTTAGATACCAAAGTCCAAGAGTTGAGGAACAAAAGCATTCCGTTGGTTAGAGTTCTTTGGAGGAATCACAATGTTGAGGAATCGACTTGGGAGCTTCGAGAGGAGATGGAGCGTAAATATCCGTGGCTTTTTAGTTCGGGTAAGTCTCGTTAAAATTCGGGTCGAATTTTCTTTAAGGGGGAGTGAATGTCACGACCCGAAAACCCGTTTCTATTTTATTGATAAATAATTAATTACTTATTTATTTATTTGATTTAAATATTTATGTGCGCATTTTATATCTCATAATATTAAATTGTGCCTAGCATTATTTGGTTGATATTGTGTTAATTGGGTAGAAGGGTGTTATGGGTTTATTTGTACTAGGTAGTGAGGAGGGGGCCTAAGTGTAAGTTTTCAAAATCATTTCTCCTACTCCCTCCCTACTCTTCCCCTTCTCCCTCACTCTTCCTCTCATTTCCCAGGAATCTTTTTCTCTCTCTCTCCATTGGTAAAGGGTAAGCTTCGTCTTCCTTCTCTCTTCATTTTCTTCCTCTTCCTCTCATCTTTTCTTATTTCTCATTTTATGAAATGTGTTTAGATCGTCGATAGGATCGTAGGAAGCTAAAAATATTTGAATTCCGTCATCTTTGAGAAAGTTCAAGTAAGTTGCTTTTCCCCCATTTTTATGCTAAAGTGTTCATTTCAAGTTTATATAATGCTTTGGTTGATACATTTGATGTTTGATTGAGTTTGGAATTTATTTGGGATTTATTTGTGTTTTGGTTAAAAATGGTGTTTTTGGGAATGTGGAGATTAAATCTTGGTTTAAGTTGTTGGATGATATTGTTTGTGTCTCCCATAAGTTTATTTGTGGTTTTGGTTCATCATGGAACTTGTTAAAAGAGTTGATTTTGTGCATTTTTGTGAATGTGTGGAGTTTTGGTCGAAATGTTGAAAACCCAGCTGATTTCTGCCCAGCCCGTCGACCGGGCGCCCGCCCAGGTGGAGCCAGGCGCCCGCCCGCCTAGCGGTTTTCCTTGGGCCAACCTTCTGGCGAAATGAGCGCCCGCCCGCCCCTAGCGCCCGCCCGCCCGCTCCCTTTTCCTGGCACTCATTCCTTAGTTGATTTTGGTTTAGGTTATAACTTTAACCCTAGTTTTGGGCTTTGTCCTCTTAGACTTAAATGGCCATTTTGGAATACTCTAATAATGAAAATGGTTCGTTTGTTAATATATGTGTTATGGGATTTTATAAATCTTTGTTTCGGAATGTTGAAGCACCTTTATGATGTGTGTTTGATTTATTCATCTTTTTGGTGATTAATTGGAAGGACTCCCTACTTTGGAATCAATGGTTGTTTATTGTGCTAGTATTTTATTACTTAGCCTTTATTTGGAAGTCCAACTGGTATTTGTGGTTGTGTCGGGCGATGGGAAAGATTATAATGGCACGAGCCAAGTCCATTATAATGTTAATCATTGTTTTGCCCATATTTTCCTCTTCCAGATTGGCCTTGGAATGAGATGAGCTAGCTTCCATTGTGAAGTAGTCTAGCTAACTTTTTGGAGTATGACTTTGTGGCATATCTCCTGTCCTTTGTGACATGTTACTTGGCCATTGTTCCGGTACCGGGGTTTTCTCTTCGGCTTTCATGCTACTATGAAGATGTTGATTGTTGAAGCTGCGCAGCGATCCTTTATTTGGGTCTATCGGTTTGGAAACCTTGGCTAATATCCTTTGTTAATTGTTTATTTCCGCTGCTATCTGTTATCTGATAACTGTTATGTGCTACATGGATTATTATACTGTTTATTGCCTATTGCATATTAGCATGTCATTTAGTTGCATTGGTAACTTATTGAGATTTATCTCACCCCCTTTTCTTTTGTCTTTGTTTTTCCTTAACCCCCCCCAGGTGGAAAGGATTAGACTCGCTGATCACGAACCAGGACGTCGAGTGTGGATATAGCTTTTGGGGAAGGTTGTTATTCGGTTTGCATTATTTAAATGTATAACCTTGGGATAGTGTCACCAAACAATGACGTCGTTAAGAATTGTATATGTTATATTTTGGGGTATAAGCTTGTGGAGCTTATGTTAGTGGTACTTTGTTATTATTAAACTTTGATTTACAAAACCTTGTATTATCTTTTGGTATAAAATGAAATCTTTATCTTCAGTAAATTGATGTATTGGTCCTAAGTCGACGTCCAGCTCGCGTACTCCGGGCCCACGGGGTCGGGGTCGCGACATAAACAAAAAACCTTTATAAGGTTATCCTTCTTTTCTCTTTCTCTGTGTTAATTCACTCTGCAACTTTTTCTCGTTCTTTCCTTAGGGTTAAGAAAGAAAAGGTAAGTTCAACCTATTTCGATTTAATTCTTTTTATTTACTTATCCGTTTTAAAATCTAATTATATAAAAATGATCAGGGCGTTGAGTAGGTCATTTCTACCCGAAAAAAACTTATCTCAGTGATACTTTTTCCAGAAATAGGTAAGTTACTAATTCCTCTTTAAATATTAAAATGGTCATATATGTTATACTTGATACTTGTGATTGTTATTTTTGTGATTTGGATAATATTTGTGATACTTGTAATTTTGGGACGAAGGGAGTAAAATTAGCAACTTTTGGGCCTGGCGGGTGTGTTGGGCGGCCGCCCAAATAGGGCGTGCGGCCGCACACTTATCTGGAAGGTTTTTGTCTTGGGACAGAGTGTTTTGGGCGGCCGCACAGGCTGGTTTAGGCGGCCGCCCAGGGTTGCTGAAAAATGGAGTTGTTCCATTTCAAGTGATTTAAAGTTCAAGCTTGGTCTAGGTCTTAGGTGATATCCTAGAGTACCTAAAGGGTTATTGTGGAACACCCTAGTGTTTGAAATTGGTTCCCTTGTGAACACATGTGTTATGGAATGTGAATAAGTGTTACATGGGGTATTGTTGGACATCTTTTGATGTGTGTTGGATTGGTTCATCTTTGTGATGTGTTTGGCTTGATTCCCTACATTGGAATCATTGCCCCCAGTTGTTGTTTAAGCAAGTATTCATTACTATGCTCGTTTGGAAGTCCAGCTGGTACTTGTTGTAAAGTCGGGCTGTGGTAGGGATTATAATGGCACACGAGCCAAGTTCATTATAAGGCTTCTACCATTGGTTTCCCATTTTTAACCCCCTTCCTTGGGCCATGGATTGGCTTTAGGCTAGCTCTCCCTTATGTGAGTTTAGTCACCGTTTGGGTTATGACTATGTGTCATTTTCCCCCTCTTGTTGTTGTTGTTGTTGTTGTTGTTGTTGTTTGGTTCATGAACTGGTTTCAGCCCTTTGGTGCTGCTCAGTTGATACCTCTCAGATGGTTATATGTTTGATTCGAGAACCTTGGCTCAGTATCCACGTATGAGTGTTTTTTTCCACCTTATGTGTGGTATGATGAGTTGGTCGTTATTTCCAATCGGGATGGGACGGTTGGCGATAGGGAGCCTCTCATGTTACGTGCTATGTGGATGTTTATTGACATTGTTCAATTTCGAGTATCATTTCAGCATGTAACATATTTGCATTTTAGTAGCTTACTGAGATTCATTCTCACCCTTATTTGTTTACTGTTTTAGATAAAGGAGAGCCCAGGGGATAGGTCACTTCACAAGGGAGGACGTCGAGGTGGAGATTTTGGGTAAGACATTTTGGGATATGTGTTATGTAAAGGCTACATTATGTAAATGTATAACCTTTTGGGTAGTGTACCCGTGACTTCATCTTTGTATCACCTATTTTTGGAACATGTTGGTGAGTTGTAAATTTGTAAGTAAAGTGTGTAAGCCTTATGGCTAAGTACTTTTGATTGTGAAAGTTTGTTTGTGTGGAATGAAGTCAAGTTTTAAGTAAATGTGTTTGGTTATATGAAACTTTTATGAAAGTACATTTCAAAAAAATTTCCTAAAATGTTTTATGACGTCTTCCGATCGTGTCCCGAGCGTGGGGCCAAGTAGGACCACGGGTGCGGGGCGCGACAGTTGGTATCAGAGCTAGGTTGTAAATGGTCTAGAATGACTAAGTGACATAGGAGGGTAGTTGTGTATAGAGTTAGTAACGTTGAGTGTCTTATGCATGTACTTATTGAAAATGGGTGAAACTGAAGGAGATCAGGCTGGTTCTTCAGGGCAAGGGGATGCCAGAGAAGAGGCCCGAATCATGTTTCAGGGGATGTTCGAAGCAGCCATGAAAACTTTAAATGATCAAAGGTAAGGAGGGGAACAAGCACCTCCGAGATATGGGTTAGAACAGTTCCTGAAGATGAAACCAATGGGTTATGAAGGAGAACCAGAGGTAATAAAGGTAGAGAGGTGGATTGAATCGATAGAGAAAATATTTGATGTTTTGAGATGTACTGATGAAGAAAAAATCAGGTTTGCTACCTATAAACTGAGTGGAGCTGCTGAGCACTGGTGGAGAGCTTTGAAAACAAATTGGGATGAGAATCATGTACCCTATACTTAGGAAAATTTCTGAGGAAGTTCAAGGAACATTTCATTCCTCGGGTAGATCAAGACAAGAAGGAAATGGAGTTTCTTAACTTGGAGCAGAACATTATGTCTGTGGCTCAGTATACATCCAAATTCACGGAGTTATCCAGGTACTGTACTCACTTGGTGGCAACTGAGGAAAGGAAGGAAAGTAGATTTGTAAAGGGTTTGAGAACTGTGATTCGAAGTCAACTAGTATCCCATAAGTTGCAAGACTTTCAAGATGTTGTTGATAAAGCATATCAGGTGGAGCATGATATAGAAGAGCATAAGAGGAAAGTTGAATTGGCAGGTACAGGAAGGCAAGGAAGACCTCAACCACAGCGTGGTGATAATCGATGAGGTCAGGGAACACCATCACAATTTAGAGGGCAACCGCAAGGACAACCAATTGTCAGGAATCAAGGTAAAATAATATGTAATTACTGTCTGAAGGAAGGGCACACTGAAGAGCGATGTTGGAAGTGTAAGGATCCCGCCCCGCGCGCGGAAACGCGATGGTGTATAGGGCGAAACGCCAAACACGGGAACCGGTCAAATTTAACGGAGTCGCCACATTTTGTTAATTTTAAACCCAACAAAATGACAAAGGTTTGAGTTCAAAGGTTCGGAGGTCAGGTTACAACTTGGGAGGAGATTTTACGTCCTCTCAAGTTGCCTCGGACAAAGACGAGTCTCCCTAAGTTAGTTAAAATGTGCATATGTGTGTGTGTGTATTTAACGGAAAAAATTATGTCGTTGATTTTATTTGAGAAAACTCGGCTGAAAAAGGGGCCTTGAGTGATAAGATAAAGGTCAGAGGGAAAAACAGGCAATTTTGCCCTCCTACCTAAAGTAGCCGTACGGCTGGAGAAGGCAATTATGGGGTTTTACAGTTTGCTCAAGAACAGTCCAGTTCAGAACAGAAACAGGGCATGCTGTCTGAAGCTGGACAAACTGTTCTTGATCCCAGTTTGCAAGAAATCATTTTACAAGTTTTATAACATCATTTCTATGCTAAATGATCATCACTTGGTCCCCCAAAACAAGTATTTGGGTGTGATCATGAGCAATCATAGGAGAAAATCAAGAAAGTTGATGAATGTCCCCTTTGGACCAAAGTTGTCACGACCCGAAATCTAGGCTCTATTTTATTAGTAATAAATAATTATTATTTATTTATTTGCTCAATTATTTATTTAAATTATTATTTATTTAAATATTTATGTGTGCATTTTATGTGTGTATAATATTTTTGCCTAAGCATTTTATTTGGGTCTTTTGGGTTAGTGTAGTATTGTTGGGTCTTATTGTTAGTTGGGAGTGTAGTATTTGTGTGTAGTGTGAGAGAGGGGGCCTAAGTGTAAATGTTTGAAATAATTTCCCTACTCCCTCTCTTCTCCCTCACTCTTCCCCTTCACCCCACTCCATCTCCCAGCCACTCTCTTCCTCTCTCCTCCATTTGGGTAAGTTTTCTTTCCCCTCCTTCTCTCTTCATTTTATTCATCTTCCTCTTGTAATCTCTCATTTCTTAAAACATGAACCTTGTTTAGATCGTCGATAGGATCGCGTAGAATCAAAAAGAATTGAATTCCGTCAACTTTGATATTTATCAAGTAAGTTACTTTTCCCCCCATTTTGATGCAAAAATGTTCATATCATGTTTAGATAATGTTTGATGTGTTATATTTGAAGTTTGGTTGAGTTTTGAATTTGTTTGGAATTTATTTGAATTTTTGGTTAAAAATGGTGAATATGTGAATGTGGGTTTAAATCTTGTTTTGAGTTGTTAGGTAGTGTTGTTTAGGTTCCCTTGATGTTTAGATGTAGTTTTAGTACCTTGGAATCTAGTTTGAAAGCTTTGATTTTGAGCATTTGGTGAAGGTTGTGTTTTGGTTCGAAATTGGTGAACCCAGGAAGAATCTGGGCATTGTTCTTCTGGCACGGCCGTGCAACATTCACTTTCCTCTCGTAATGGTTGGCACGGTCGTGCCACTTTCTTAGGCACGGTCGCGCCAAAATTCCCTTTCCTTCCGTCCTGATTGGCACGGCCGTGCCACTTTCTTAGGCACGGTCGTGCCAAGCTGGGACTCTGGTATATTCTTCCCTTTTCTTCTAAAATTGTTTCCTCCATAACTTTCTCATCCGAACTCCGTTTTGGACGAATAAACTATCATTTTAAAGCTCTCCTTGAGCTCTTCGAGATGAGTGAATAGTTTTGCTTGTGTGCTTGAGTTAACTGGATCCTTTGTGATCAAATGTGATAAGGGATTGGTGTTATTATTGTGGAAATTATTAGAGCACCTTAATTGGTTATTGTTGGTTCATTTCACTTTCTTGGTGACTACTTGGTATGGTTCCCTACTTTGGAATCATTAATTATTTATCGTGCTAGTATTTTATTACTTAGCATTTATTTGAAAGTCCAGCTGGTATTTTGTGTGTGTTTGGGCGATGCGAAACATTATGATGGCACGGCCAAGTCCATTGTGATGTTGACCATTATTTTGCCCCATTATTACCCTGCTCTAGATTGGCCTTGGATGTGAGAAGAGCTAGCTCCTTTGTGTGCATTTTAGCTTTACTTGGAGTATGACTTTGTGGCATGTCTCCCGTCCCTTGTGACACTTCATTTGGTTATTGGTTCTGGTACCGGGGTTTTCTCTTCGGCTTTCATGCTATTATGAAGAAGTGATTGGTTGATTATTGAAGCTGCGCAGCGATCCTTTATTTGGATGTTCCGGTTTGGAAAACCTTGGCTATATCCTTTGTTATGTGTTTATTTCCGCTGCTATCTGTTATGTGATAAATGCTATGTGCTATGTGATATTTATTATTGCTTATTGCTTCTTGCATCATATCATGGCATGTAGTTGCATTAGTAACTTATTGAGATTTATCTCACCCCCTTTCTTTTATCTTTGTTTTTCCTTAACCCCCCCCCCCCCAGGTGCTAAGGATTAGTCTCGCTGATCACGAGAAAGAGGACGTCGAGTGTGGATCCATTCTTTTGGGGAAGGTTGATATAGGTTGGTTTACATTATGTAAATGTGTAACCATTTTGGGATAGTTGTACCAAACAATGACGTCACTAAGAATTGTATATTTGTATTTTGTTGGGCATAAACTTGTGGAAGTTTATGATAGTTGTAATTGGTTTTTATCAAACTTGGTTTTGTAAAACTTTGGATCATCACCTTTTGGTATCAAATGGAATTTTTAACTTCGGTATTTCACAGTTTTGGTTTTAGAGTCGACGTCCAGATCGCGGTCTCGGGCCCGCGGGGTTCGGGGTCGCGACAGTTGGTATCAGAGCTATGGCATTAGCTCTAAGTATAATTCTAGGTGGATTAGTATGACCTAGGTGGGTAGTAGTGTGCAGAGTGATTAACGGTTGATGTTTTATGCAGGTACTTGTTACAATGGTTCGTAGAAGGAGTGGTGAAGGTAGTACCGGTAATGCAAATCAGAATGATACAAGGGAAGAAGCCCGTGCCATGTTTCAAGGCATGTTTGAGGCGGCCATGAAGGCCATACATGATCAAGGTCCGAGGGTAGAACAAGCACCACCCCGGTATGGATTGGAGCAATTTCTCAAACTTAAACCGGTTGAATTCAATGGGGAGCCCGATGTTCGGAAGGCTGAGTTGTGGATTGAGTCGATGGAGAAGATTTATGAGGTATTTGGGTGCACGGATGAGGACAAGGTCTGGTTTGCGGCTTATAAGCTTGTGGGAGCCGCCGAGCATTGGTGGAAGGGTGTTAAAGCTACTTGGGATGATACTCACACGGTGTATGCGTGGGAGTTGTTTGTGCGCAAATTCAAGGAGCATTTCATTCCGGTTGTTGATCAAAACCGAAAGGAGATCGAGCTACTCAACCTGGAGCAAGGTGTGTTGTCTATAGCACAATACTCGGCTAAGTTCATAGAATTAGCCCGGTATTGCGACTATTTGGTGAGGACCGAGGAACAAAAGGCTATGAGATTCATTCGGGGATTGAAGACCTCCATCCGCACTCAACTTATTGCCCAACGGATTGTGACTTTCCAAGATGCGGTGGACCGAGCCTACTTGATAGAGCAAGATATTGGGGAGCACAAAAGGAAAACCGAAGTTGTAAATACGGGTAAACTGGGGAGCCATGCTAAGTCTCAACCTCAACACCATTCCGACACTCGAGGTAACTTTGGGGGACAATCTCAGTTCCGAGGGAAACCGATCCCAAGGAACCCGGGTACCACTTCCGGGAACCAAGGGAGCCAAATTAGGAGGCTTTGTTCGTATTGTCAAAAGGAAGGTCATTCTGAGGACCGGTGTTGGAAGAAGCAGGGAAGGTGCACCAATTGTGGTCAAATGGGTCACTTTGTAAAAGATTGCCCGAGAGGTAGAGGACAAGCATCCGGGTCAGGAGTTGGTAATAATCAAGGTCAGAAAAGGGATGCTACCGGGAAGCCTAAAGTCCAAGGAAGGGTATTTGCCATGAATCAACAACAAGCTACCGATGATCCATCCGTTATTGGAGGTATTGTTTCTGTGTCTAATGTGAGCGTACGAGCGTTAGTAGATCCAGGATCATCTCATTCATACATTTCTGTGCAATTTGCTTCCATGTTAAATGCTGCATTCGAGTCCTTACCATACGTGCTAGAGGTGTCGACCCCTATAGGAGAATGCTTGATTTCTGATCGAGTCTTTCGTGCTTGTGATGTGGTCATTTGTGGTCGTGTCCTTTGTGCGGACTTGGTAGTTCTTCCTATCCAAGACTTTGATGTCATTTTGGGTATGGATTGGTTGAGCAAGTTTCATGCTTCTGTTGATTGCCGTAAGAAAACTGTTACTTTTTCTATTCCCGATGTGCCTATATTTGTGTTTGAGGCTAGTCCTCTGAGTAGAAGGGTTCGCTTAATTTCTTATTTGAAAGCGAGAAAATTATTGCATAGTGGTTGTGAGGGGTATTTGGCTAGTGTTCTTGATACTAGGAAAGAATCCCCTAGTTTGGATAGTGTTCGGGTAGTTCGGGAATTTCCCGATGTTTTCTCTACCGAGTATGATATGCCTCCCGATCGCGAGATTGAGTTTTGTATAGACCTTTTGCCGGGTACGGCTCCAATTTCGAAAGCACCTTATAGGTTAGCTCCCGCAGAGTTGAAGGAATTAAAGGTTCAGTTGCAAGAGTTGCTGGATCGAGGGTTTATCTGCCCTAGTGTTTCCCCGTGGGGAGCACCGGTTTTGTTTGTGCGGAAGAAAGACGGTTCCTTGAGATTGTGCATCGATTACAGAAAGTTGAATCAGGTTACGGTGAAGAACAAGTATCCTCTACCGCACATTGATGATTTGTTTGATCAGCTTCAAGGGTCCGTGGTTTTCTCTAATCTTGATTTGAGGAGTGGGTACCATCAGTTGAAGGTTAGATCGGAGGATATTCCGAAGACTGCTTTTCCCACTCGTTATGGTCATTATGAGTTCTTGGTTATGCCGTTTGGGTTGACCAATGCGCCTGCAGTATTTATGGATTTGATGAACCAAGTTTTCCATCCCTATCTTGATTTGTTTGTGGTGGTCTTCATCGACGACATTCTTGTTTATTCGAAATCTCGAGAGGAGCATGAACAGCACTTGAGGACAGTTTTATCCGTTCTTGCGAGGGAGAAATTTTTTGCGAAGTTCAGTAAATGCAAATTTTGGCTCGAGAAGGTGTCATTTCTGGGTCATGTGATTTCTAAAGATGGGATTTCGGTGGATCCTTCAAAGATTGAAGCCATAGTGGATTGGAAGAGACCTGAGTCAGTGACCGAGATTCGTAGTTTTCTGGGTTTAGCCGGTTATTACAGAAGATTTATTGAGGGGTTTTCGAGGATTGCTACTCCGATGACTCAGTTGACCCGGAAGAATGTTCCGTTTGTGTGGACCGAGAAATGTGACAAGAGTTTCGAGGAATTGAAGAAGAGGTTGACCACCGCACCGATCTTGACTTTGCCTAATGGGAGCGATGGTCTAGTGATTTACAGTGATGCTTCGAAAGAGGGTTTGGGTTGTGTTTTGATGCAGAACAGGAGAGTAATTGCTTATGCTTCGAGGAAGTTGACCCATAGTGAACAGAATTACCCGACTCATGATGTGGAGTTGGCGGCGATTGTATTTGCGTTGCATAAGTGGAAGCACTACCTTTATGGGGCGAAGTTCGAGATTTTTACCGATCACAAGAGTTTGAAATACCTTTTCTCCCAGAAAGAGTTGAATAATAGACAGCGCCGATGGATGGAATTGTTGAAGGATTATGATTGTACAATTTCTTATCATCCGGGGAAGGCGAATGTGGTAGCCGATACGATTAGTAGAAAATCTTATGTGGCTTCGATGATGGTCCGTGAATGGAAAATGCTTGAGGACGTGCGAGATTGGTCTCCTCGTGAATCGAGACATGGGGCTACTTTTGCGAATATTAGGGTATCTCCGACCCTAATTCAGAGAATAAAGGAAGCTCAGAAAGAAGATCCCGAGTTGGTGAAGATAATGGGTAAATTGAAGGAAAAGAACTTCGAGGATTTTTCTTTGAGTTCGAGTGGAGTTTTGACTTTCCGTGGTCGTTTGTGTGTTCCGGATGTTGATGGAATTAAACAGAGAGTTCTTGATGAGGGTCACAAATCGAGGTATACTATTCATCCGGGTAGTACGAAGATGTATCAGGATTTGAAGCAACAATTTTGGTGGATTAATATGAAAAGGGAGATAGCGGAGTATGTTTCGAAGTGTTTAACGTGTCAGCAGGTCAAAGCCGAGCATCAGAGACCCGCGGGATTACTTCAGCCGTTAGAGATTCCCGAGTGGAAATGGGAGCATGTGACTATGGATTTCGTTACGGGACTACCTTGTACCCGTAGGAAGTATGACAGTGTTTGGGTAATAGTGGATAGATTGACCAAGAGTGCCCATTTCTTACCTATTGACATCAGATATTCGATGGAGAAGCTTGCGACCCTTTATATTGATGAGATCGTTAGATTGCATGGGGTTCCGGTTAGAATTGTGTCAGATCGACACCCGAGGTTTACTTCTAGATTCTGGAAGGCGTTTCAGGAAGCTTTGGGTACAGATTTGCGATTCAGTACGGCTTTTCATCCTCAGACCGACGGTCAATCCGAGAGGACTATTCAGATTCTTGAGGATATGTTGCGAGCTTGTGCGATAGACTTCTCTGATTCTTGGGATTCGCACCTACCGTTAGTGGAATTCTCTTACAACAACAGTTATCAGGCTAGTATCGAGATGGCACCGTTTGAGGCTTTGTATGGAAGAAAGTGTAGATCGCCTATTTGTTGGGATGAGGTTGGTGAAGCGAAGATCGTGGGTATTGATTTGCTTCGGGATTCAGTTGAAAAGGTTAAAGTTATCCGGGATAGATTGAAGACCGCCCAGAGTCGACATAAGGGCTACGCAGATAACCGAAGGAGAGATCTTAGTTTTCAGACCGGTGACTTCGTATTCTTGAAAGTGTCTCCGAAGGTGGGTATTCGTAGGTTTGGGAAGAAAGGTAAATTGGCTCCGAGGTTTATTGGTCCGTTTGAGATTTTGGAAAAGGTTGGACTTCTAGCGTATCGTCTTGCGTTACCGCCATCTTTGGACCGGTTACATCATGTATTTCACGTTTCTATGATTCGGAAGTATGTTCGTGATCCATCTCACGTGTTACCGAGGGTACCGGAGGATATTGAGCCCGATATGTCTTATGAGGAACGACCGGTTCGGATTTTAGATGCCAAAGTCCAAGAGTTGAGGAACAAAAGCATTTCATTGGTTAGAGTTCTTTGGAGGAATCATAATATCGAGGAGTCGACGTGGGAGCTTCGAGATGAGATCGAGAGGAAATTTCCGTGGCTTTTTGTTTGAGGTGAGTCTCGTTAAAATTCGGGTCGAATTTTCTTTAAGGGGGAGTGAATGTCACGACCCGAAATCTAGGCTCTATTTTATTAGTAATAAATAATTATTATTTATTTATTTGCTCAATTATTTATTTAAATTATTATTTATTTAAATATTTATGTGTGCATTTTATGTGTGTATAATATTTTTGCCTAAGCATTTTATTTGGGTCTTTTGGGTTACTGTAGTATTGTTGGGTCTTAATTGTTAGTTGGGAGTGTAGTATTTGTGTGTAGTGTGAGAGAGGGGCCCTAAGTGTAAATGTTTGAAATAATTTCCCTACTCCCTCCCTACTCCTTCACTTCTCCCTCACTCTTCCCCTTCACCCCACTCCATCTCCCAGCCACTCTCTTCCTCTCTCCTCCATTTGGGTAAGTTTTCTTTCCCCTCCTTCTCTCTTCATTTTCTTCATCTTCCTCTTGTAATCTCTCATTTCTTAAAACATGAACCTTGTTTAGATCGTCGATAGGATCGCGTAGAATCAAAAAGAATTGAATTCCGTCAACTTTGAGATTTATCAAGTAAGTTACTTTCCCCCCCATTTTGATGCAAAAATATTTATATCATGTTTAGATAATGTTTGATGTGTTATATTTGAAGTTTGGTTGAGTTTTGAATTTGTTTGGAATTTATTTGAATTTTTGGTTAAAAATGGTGAATATGTGAATGTGGGTTTAAATCTTGTTTTGAGTTGTTAGGTAGTGTTGTTTAGGTTCCCTTGATGTTTAGATGTAGTTTTAGTACCTTGGAATCTAGTTTGAAAGATTTGATTTTGAGCATTTGGTGAAGGTTGTGTTTTGGTTCAAAATTGGTGAACCCAGGAAGAATCTGGGCATTGTTCTTCTGGCACGGTCGTGCTCCTTTATTTGGCACGGTCGTGCAATAATCACTTTCCTCTCGTATTGGTTGGCACGGTCGTGCCACTTTCTTAGGCACGGTCGCGCCAAAATTCCCTTTCCTCCCGTCCTGATTGGCACGGCCGTGCCACTTTCTTAGGCACGGTCGTGCCAAGCTGGGACTCTGGTATATTCTTCCCTTTTCTTCTAAAATTGTTTCCTCCATAACTTTCTCATCCGAACTCCGTTTTGGACGAATAAACTATCATTTTAAAGCTCTCCTTGAGCTCTTCGAGATGAGTGAATAGTTTTGCTTGTGTGCTTGAGTTAACTGGATCCTTTGTGATCAAATGTGATAAGGGATTGGTGTTATTATTGTGGAAATTATTAGAGCACCTTAATTGGTTATTGTTGGTTCATTTCACTTTCTTGGTGACTACTTGGTATGGTTCCCTACTTTGGAATCATTAATTGTTTATCGTGCTAGTATTTTATTACTTAGCATTTATTTGAAAGTCCAGCTGGTATTTTGTGTGTGTTTGGGCGATGCGAAACATTATGATGGCACGGCCAAGTCCATTGTGATGTTGACCATTGTTTTGCCCCATTATTACCCTCCTCCAGATTGGCCTTGGATGTGAGAAGAGCTAGCTCCTTTGTGTGCATTTTAGCTTTACTTGGAGCATGACTTTGTGGCATGTCTCCTGTCCCTTGTGACACTTCATTTGGTTATTGGTTCCGGTACCGGGGTTTTCTCTTCGTCTTTCATGCTATTATGAAGAAGTGATTGGTTGATTATTGAAGCTGCGCAGCGATCCTTTATTTGGATGTTCCCGTTTGGAAAACCTTGGCTATATCCTTTGTTATGTGTTTATTTCCGCTGCTATCTGTTATGTGATAAATGCTATGTGCTATGTGATATTTATTATTGCTTATTGCTTCTTGCATCATAGCATGGCATGTAGTTGCATTAGTAACTTATTGAGATTTATCTCACCCCCTTTCTTTTATCTTTGTTTTTCCTTAACCCCCCCCTCCCAGGTGCTAAGGATTAGTCTCGCTGATCACGAGAAAGAGGACGTCGAGTGTGGATCCATTCTTTTGGGGAAGGTTGATATAGGTTGGTTTACATTATGTAAATGTGTAACCATTTTGGGATAGTTGTACCAAACAATGACGTCACTAAGAATTGTATATTTGTATTTTGTTGGGCATAAACTTGTGGAAGTTTATGATAGTTGTAATTGGTTTTTATCAAACTTGGTTTTGTAAAACTTTGGATCATCACCTTTTGGTATCAAATGGAATTTTTAACTTCGGTATTTCACAGTTTTGGTTTTAGAGTCGACGTCCAGATCGCGGTCTCGGGCCCGCGGGGTTCGGGGTCACGACAAAAGTTGGTCATTTGGTGAATAAAGATTGGAACTTTATCACCAAGATGACATTTTATGACTTAAAATCCTTCCAAGAGTCAAAATAACACATAAAGATTGAATCTTTATGACCCAAAAGTGGGATTTTGAGGCTAAACCAAAGAGGAAAATGATGGACACTAAGGTTCCACCACCCTCATGATTATCATGGCCAAACAAGCATAACATTTAAATGAATAAGGAATGTAAATGACAATCAACAAGTCTATGAGTGTCTAGGTTTAGAACCTCTTCCATACAAGGTATGG
This sequence comes from Campanula takesimana, assembly GCA_026119855.1. NCBI lineage: Eukaryota > Viridiplantae > Streptophyta > Magnoliopsida > Asterales > Campanulaceae > Campanula > Campanula takesimana. The sequence goes on from JAOWBW010000207.1 coordinate 503,279, forward strand.
AGGGCACCTTTGAACTTCTCATAGCTTGGACAAGATAGTAATGTAATAGATAGGTATATAGTGCTTGATAATGGACAAGTCTTGCAAGAAATAAAAGGTGCTTGAAATGGACAAGTTTTTGCATGAATGAAGAGTAAATACATGTATAACCAAGATATGAGAAAGAAAATAGGAGTAAGATGAAGAGAAAGGAGGGGGGTGGCTTTACCTATGATGGTTATGGCCAATCTTCCTTTCTTCTCTCCTTTTTTGGTTTGTGATCACTCTCACTCTTACTCTGTGGTAATTCCAGCAGAGTGACCTCCCTAATGTGTATTTCTCCCCCCCCCCTAAAATGATCAGTAAGGGGTTCTATTTATAGGGACTGAGGGTGCCCAAACCAGCCGTACGGCTAGGCCCCTCTAGTCCCCAAAGCATCCGTACGGCTCAGCCTGGCGAGCTTCTGGATTTTTCCAATTTTATACCAGAGTAGTCCTGGAATTTATAGCTTATCCTAGGGAGGTCCTGGCCTATCAGCTTATCCCTGAAACGGTGCTAAGGCTACCTCTAAGATAGGTTGGTTTCAGATTGGGGTACTTACAGAGCCCCTCAGCAACGTCGCTTCGAAGGAGCGGGGTTGTCGATAAAAATAAGCATCCCAATCTGACGGGACGACGGCTTTAACCGATTTTGGTTGCATGGATGGACCTAGTGGTATAGGATTCCTACGTATCCCGTTCGCGGGGAATCAAGCCTAACGTAGTTCGGGGATACGCGGGGTTACTAAGGTCCGCAAGGAGGCATGACTCTAGGGGTCAGAGGCGAGACATGGTCAACTTGGCTCTATGGGAGAGGGTTGACTTACAGATTTTTACTGGGCTTACGTGGGGGACGACCTATGGTGACTATTCTAAGTCCGAGCTCGACCGGGGTCAACTCCATCTTCGGGGAGATTGACGGGAAAACTGGTCTTACGTCCCTCTAAGGACTGCCGGGACAAAGGCCCTAGCCTATAACGACTATTCTAAGTCATAACTAATGGGCTTACGTCGGGGACGGCCATGACAAAGGATCTAGCCTATAATGACTATTCTAAGTCATAACTAATGGGCTTACGTCGGGGACGGCCATGACAAAAGCTCTAGCCTATAACGACTATTCTAAGTCATAACTAATGGGCTTACGTCGGGGACGGCCAACACAGAGGCTCTAGCCTATAACGACTATTCTAATTCATAACTAATGGGCTTACGTCGGGGACGGCCATGACAAAGGCTCTAGCCTATAACGACTATTCTAAGTCATAACTAATGGGCTTACGTCGGGGACGGCCATGACAAAGGCTCTAGCCTATAACGACTATTCTAAGTCATAACTAATGGGCTTACGTCGGGGACGGCCAAGATAAAGGCTCTAGCCTATAACGACTATTCTAAGTCATAACTAATGGACTTACGTCGGGGACGGCTAAGACAAAGGCTCTAGCCTATAACGACTATTCTAAGTCATAACTAATGGGCTTACGTCGGGGACGGCCATGACAAAGGCTCTAGCCTATAACGACTATTCTAAGTCATAACTAATGGGCTTACGTCGGGGACGGCCATGACAAAGGCTCTAGCCTATAATGACTATTCTAAGTGATAGCTAATGGGCTTACGTTGGGGACGGCCATGACAAAGGTTCTAGCCTATAACGACTATTCTAAGTCATAACTAATGGGCTTTCATCGAGGACGGCCATATTTTCTCAACAAATTTTTAACTGGGCTTACGTCAAGGACGGCCATAATAAGTACTAGGCAAAAGACCGTTTCCAAATTTTAACTTTTAACTGGGCTTACGTCGAGGACGGCCAAAATAAGCACTAGGCAAAAGACCATTTCCAAATTTTAACTTTTAACTGGGCTTACGTCGAGGACGGCCAAAATAAGCACTAGGCAAAAGACCATTTCCAAATTTTAACTTTTAACTGGGCTTACGTCGAGGACGGCCAAAATTTGTCTCAGAGGGTCGCTCGGGGGACCTGGACTTTTATCTCAAAAGGGTCGCTTGGGGGACTTAGACTTTTCTCAAAATGGTCACTTGGGGGACCTAGACTTTTCTCAAAATGGTCACTCGGGGGACCTAGATTTTTCTCAAAATGGGTCACTCGGGGGACCTAAACTTTTCTCAAAATGGTCACTCGGGGGACCTAGACTTATCTCAAAATGGGTCACTCGGGGGACCTAAACTTTTCTCAAAATGGTCACTCGGTGGACCTAAGTTTTATCTTGAAAGGGGTCGCTCGGGGGACCCAAGCCTTTTCAACAAGGGTGACTCGGAGGACCTAAATGTTTTCAGAAGGGGCTTGACTCTCACTTGGTCAACCGGGTCAACATCGGCTTACATCTAGGACGGCCATAATTAATTTCACAAAGTTGGGCTTACGTCGCTAGGACTGCCTGATTTTCGGGAACCTAAAATTTCTAGGTTCGATTCAAGTTGCATGAGCCAAGGAGGGCATTTTCGAATTTTGGGAAAAATCTTGTTCAAGGTGCGAGGGGCACAAAGGTAATTTCAGGCTGAGACTTTTCTTCGACCAAACCATCTGTACGGCTTAAGAGGGCGTCTTCCTCCTTTTTCAAAAGGCAGCCATACGGATGGTTGCCCCAAACTCAGACGAAAAACATAGAGAAGAGAGGCGATTTTGAGAGGGAAAACTCCATCAATTTCTAAATTTTCTTGCTCGGATTCCTCAAGGATTGATCATGGCGGGACGGGCACGCGCGGGTTATCCTTGAGGGGCGGAGAAGAGGCTAGACATGGCTCGAAACTTTCGAGGCTACGCTATCAATCTCCGGGATGAGGGAGCGGGTTTCTACAAGTCTCCCACAATTCACTTGTGCCATGGTGACGGGGTAAGCGTTCTTCCTACTCGCATTTGAGCCTTGCACGTCTTTCCTAGGCCTAGGGTTTTTGTCCATGCCATTTGAGATCTACGCATTTCTTGACGCGATTTCATGAAATTGACCTCATTTTTGTGTCATTGGGACCATTAGGGACGTGAGTATGTGCTCCTTGCCTCATTTGGACATGCCTAGCTAAACTTTCCGAAATAAAAGTATGTTGCCCGTTGTCCATGCATAAACTACTTGTACCTTAGGTTCGACTAGTCATTTTGGCGCAGTTAAGTGCATGCTAGCATTTCCTAAGATAAGTTGTTGTATGTTTGCGGGGGAAATTATGAGATGGGCATATTGTTGTTGAGACCAAAATGACAATTTCTCCAAAAGTGACTATGTCTTTCGGGGCGGAAAGAATATGACCCTTGAAAATGACTTGTGCAATTTTAAAGGGGGGCGGGAACTTTTCTCCAAAGATGGCCCTTAAAATGACTTATGCAATTTTAAAGGGGACGGAAACTTTTCTCTAAAAATTGACCCTTAAAATGACTTATGCAATTTTTAAAGGGGACGGAAACTTTTCTCCAAAAATGGCCCTTAAAATGACTTATGCAATTTTAAAGGGGACGGAAACTATTCTCCAAAAATGGCCCTTAAAATGACTTATGCAATTTTAAAGGGGACGGAAACTTTTCTCCAAAAATGGCCCTTAAAATGACTTATGCAATTTTAAAGGGGACGGAAACTTTTCTCTCATTTGTTTTTTTTTTTTTTTTTTGCAATCATTATGAGCATTGGTATCTGTAAACTGTGTTATTCAAACCTTTGCTGTGTTTACCTGTAGGGTGGTGATCCCAAGTCTCGAGGGTCGCCGGTGTGAATACCCCTTTCCGATGAAGCGACGCATGGGAAGTATCTTGTGATTATTTTTATTTACAAAGGGAATATTCTTAACGACATTAAAATTATGAGAGTCGCCACGCCGTTTTAATTAAAGCCAAAACATTGAAAAAAGCATTTTTAGTGGGTTCGGGGGTCAAATTACAACAAGAGAAGAATGTTGGACGTTATCACTCCTATTGCCCGAATTGATCGGTCTTTCTATCATGATGAATGTGTTAGTAGTGTGTTAGTGATATAGACCGGATCCGAAGATTGCCTACGTTCCTCTCAATGTGAGAAGCTCAGGTCAGCGTAGTTCGCAGAGAATTAGAATAGGCAGAAGAATCGGGATCATGCATAATGAGGGGGAATTACCTAAAGTTTAGGGTTTAGAAATAGTTCCTAGATCATCCTCGGGTTGATGAACCCTCGATCATCATCGGCTATGAAATAACATATAATTATGAAGATCGCAACCCTAAATATAGCATAAATAAGGTTCTAATCTATGAACACGACGAACATGCGAAGAACATATTATGAACATATGAATGAGCATGCAAAGAATATGAAGAAACTATGAATAAACATGTACGAACATGAATATAAAAGATCTACATTAAAAATAATGCAAGAACACGAAGAAAAAGTTAGAAAACTTACCTATGTTGGCAAGAAATAAACCTTGGATCTTCTTGAGTGTTTGAATGTTAATTAGAGAGAGAAATATTGTTTAAGAACTCCAAAACTCGGACTTAGAGCTCTCAAAATCGGACCCTTAAACCAATAGCCTGGAGTGGTTTATATAGTAAACTGGTGGGAGGATCTGATGGTCCAGATCATCCGGCGCAAGGTTGGCCGCCTGGCCATGGTTGAAGCCGGTTACAATGTTGGCCGCGTGGCCAAGATCAACGCGGAGCAATGTTGGCCGCGTTGCCAAGGCTGCCGGCTGACTTGATTCTTAAGCTAGGGTTTCTGCATGGTTTTAAGGAAACCATTTATTACCTAATTTGATAGATTTTGCCATAAATGAGATATTTTGGGAATCCAGGACAAGTCTTTGCAAGGTTTCTAATTCCTATAAAGTCCTTGTATTTTTGGGAAAGTCCTAATAAACTCATTTTCAGGTCGGGTACTAACAGTAGCCCCTCGGCGACGCTTCTTGCAAGGCAATGTGGGGTCGACGATAAAAGAAGGATCCGTCTGAAACATGAGTTTCAAAACAGATGAAAGGTAAGGGAACGGCTGAACCTTGGCAGGCGACCTACGTATCCGCGGGGGAATCAAGCCAAACGTAGTTCAAAGCTGATGGGAAATTGGGAATAACTGTCCTCTGGTTGGGAGCAACGTCTTCTGCTGGGGAAAATGCACCTGCTGGGGATGATAGATGACCGCGTCGGTCGGGTGGCTGGACCTTTTCAGGTTTCCTACGTATCCTCCGAGGAATCAAGCCGGTCGTAGTTCAGAGATCTACTGGGGATAAAACGAGATATCGGACTCCTGCTAGGGATAATAAACCTACGGGCACTATCCTGTACGAAGGACGAATCATTCGTAAGCAATGAAGTTACTACGCTGTCTAAATAATCCCAAGATGAAATGGTAAATGCAATCAGGATCGCCAGGGTTCCTGCCGATCGCGCTAAAGTAATAGATGTCGGATCTCTCGCGAACAGAAAACGCCGAGGCTTCTGCCAACCACGATCGATCAAGGATACGTATGTCATAGAGGCGCCGAAGTCTCTACAACCACACGAATCTTAATAATAGATGTTGGATCTCTCACAAACAGAAACGCCGAGGCTTCTGTTAACCACGATTGATCTAGGATGGTATATCATAGAGGCGCCGAAGTCTCTATAACCATACGAATCCTAAAATAGATGCTGGATCGCTCACAAATAGAAACGCCGAGGCTTCTGCCAATTACAATTGATCTAGGACGGTATGTCATAGAGGCGCCGAAGTCTCTACAATCATACGAATCCTAAGCAAATATTTGGTGAAGAATGGAAATTTTAAGGGGCTTTCCGTACCCAAAGGTAACGAATATCATTCAAAGTAGTGTTAAAGGCATTTAAAATGAATTAAAGGGAAAAGGTCAAGGGCAAAAGTGGAATTTTATCTGAAGAGGCAAGGTTGGCCGCTTGGCCAAACACACTGAATTGCAAAAGCGGCCGCGTGGCCAAGGCTGCTGAGTGGTCAGATCTCCTTCACGCGGATCGCTGATCTGACGGCTGGGGTTGCAAGGGCAAACGTGGCCGCGTGGCTAAGAAGGGCAAAAGTGGCCGCGTGGCCAAGGATGCAGACGGGCTGACTCCTTGGTCACATCACCAGACACCTCCCCTCTTCTTCTTCTTTTCTTCTTTCTTCTTCTTCCTTCCTCCATTGACGAGTTAGAGAGAGAAAATTAAGTTTTTAGAGAGAGAAAGCTCAGTTTTTAATAATTTTGAAGATTTCATTTCACATAATTCTTGAAGATATGGCGGATTGGATCAATGAGGCATTATTTAGAGACTTTCCGGGCCATGGTGGGTATATGATTCCACAACAAGAGCAACAAGGAGAGGGGCACGGTAATGCTCAGGGCGGAGGAAATGTAGGGGCTGACCCAGGAGCGGGCTTTGAAGCGGCGCCCTTGATTCCGCGGGGCGGTTTGAGACCACGAGCCGCGACTCGGAATTATCGCGATAATCTGCTGCGGTCCACGTTCGACCAAGATTACGATTTTTACATCGACTCTGAGCGTCATTGGTCGATGGGGCTTCCGGAGACGCGAGAGGTAAATTTCGAATTTTCATTCCTCTCCTTCTCGCACATTTGTATGTTTTATGCACATAATATGAAATGCTAGAATAATGGAATGCTAGAATTTAAATTGCTGGAATTGTAAATTGCTAGAATGGTAACATACCTGTGTTGTGTTTACCTGCAGAGGATCAAGGCTCGTGGGTCCACAGTGACTGTGGGCAAACTGTGGGCGTCCCTGCCGGAGGGACCGGGCGGTTTGCGAGCTCGGATCGAGGCTATGGGCTTTGGCCCATTCTTTGACAGTGTCCGTATGGTCGGGGCTACCCTGAAGGTGGCAGCGGTGATAGAGGTGTGCCGGGAGTTCTGGTGGGATACCACCCATACCTTCCACTTCAGTTGGGGAGAGATTACCATCACGCCGACGGATTTCGCGGCCATCACAGGGTTGAGGTTTACTGGCACCCCTTTGCCTTTTGATGAGAGCTTGGCAGAGCGGCGGGATTATAGGCAGGCTCTGCTGGGAGTTGACACTGATCTGGGAGGAGGTGTCAAGGGTTACGGAGTGGAGGCCGGGAAGGTGAATCGCTTGGTGGAGGTGGCTATTGAGGCCTTTAGTAGGGGGGGGAGTATGATTTGGATTGCTTGGTTCGGTTGTTCTTATGGTATAGCTTTTCAGAGATTTTGTTTCCCAGTGGGGCTACTGTCTGCCGGTACTCACTGCTAGGGGCTTTTGTGGACTTGGACTTGGTCGGTGGGATTTCTTGGGGTGGAGCCGGTTTGGCTGAGATTTACCGGGCTTTGGATCATTGCTCGAGGGCTAGCTCGTCGGCCTTTGACAGGTTCCAGTTCGCCTTTGAGGTATGCTCTTGACTACCCTTATTTTCACTTGTTGAGATTTCTGTTCTATCTTTTGGTCTGAAATATCTCTCTTATTATATGCACAGACTTGGGTTTACGAGATCTTTGGTGTCGCCCCTTTTCAGTTGGTGATGAGTGTTAACAAGGTTGTTCCCATCATGTCGTATTGGTGCAAGGGCAACAGGGCTCCTTCCCGCAGACACCGGGACAGGAAGACAGTGGATGCTGCTGATCTGAGGAGGGTGTTCGCGATGTCTGAGCCCATCGGGGTTAGATTTTACCCATGGAGCCCGGCCAACGAGGCTTCGGTGGGTCCCTATATAGTGGAGTTGACCGCTTCTAGGGTTCTGCTTGTGGGTCTCACCGGGGAGGCCATGTATCTTGGGGAGAGGGTGGTTCGTCAGCACAGGGCTGGTGCGTTACCGTGGGCTCCTTATGATCCTCCTCGGGATATGCTCCGTCCCGCGAGGTTGGCGACTTTCTTGGCTCCCACTCCGGCAGAGCATTACAGGGGGGTGATGATTATGCCGGCTATGTACGGACGCGGCTGGTCAGTCCACAGGTACGGGCTAGGATGCTATCGGGAGAGGGATCGAGCTCGGCCCGGTATGTTGGTCGGAGTCGGCCTTTGGTTGACATGCCCCTTCGCTCGAGTAGCGTGAGAGTGGTGAGGGGCGGCCGGGAGGTGGAGCTTAGCTTGGAGCCGACTGATGCAGATCTTGTCGAGGAGATATTCATTCCTCCGCCCGACGCTGGGGTACGGCTTCGTGCTTTATATCAGTCATGTTCGCACACACTTATTTCTTTCTGCATTGTAATCATTGCCTTGGTTTCACTTTCAGGTGACTCGGGAGGCCTACATCCGTTCGGCTCGGCGGGAGAACGTGTTGATGCGCTTACTGAGGGAAGCGTACCATTCATGTACTTGTCAGAGGGATGACGTTGCGTCACCCCAGCGTCGTGAGCGGTCTCCGAACGGCGCGGGTTCTTCTCACACTGGTGGTCGAGCGGTCCGGGGACGGAGTTCGGGTGCCGGTAGCTCTCGGGCTTTAGCGCGGCGTGGAGACACCACGGAGGAAGATTCTGATTAGGCGGGGTCCGCCTTTATTTCCTACACTGTTAGCTAGCAGAGAGCAGAGGGATATGTATGTATAGAACAGATGTACAAAATGCATGTATGTATATTATGTTCTAAAATGCAAATTTTATTGTGGGAGCCTACTTGTGCAAACTAGTTAATTTACAAATGTTCCTAATTTTATATAATGCATGAGCCATGGGAGGGGGCAGGTACGTAGTTGCATGGATCCGTCACGGAGTGGGAAGAAACAAGCTGGATTTCTGCATGGAGCAAAGTTGGCCGCACGGCCAGGGCGTGGCCTAGAACAATGTTGGCCGCCTGGCCATGGCAGGATCTGGAGCAAAGTTGGCCGCGTGGCCTAGGACGAAGTTGGCCGCCCGGCCAAGGACAATATCGGCCGCGGGGCCAAGGGCAATGTTGGCCGCGTGGCCACATCATGCGCCGCCTCCGGTTTTCCTTTTCCTGGCAAGAATCGGGAGTTGTGCACTATTTAATGAACCCTTTGCAGCCATACAAACGTACCAGCAACCTTTTGAGCAGTTTTTTGAGTTCCTTTTTTAGCCAATCTTCTTGCTCTTTGCTATGGATCAAGAGGCTAGAATCACAAGTCTTGAGAAGAAAGTCTTTATAACCTCTTTGGAGAAGTGGGTTGCCAAACTTCCTAGTTCTAGTCGTAGGAAGCTTGATGAACGGTATGGGATAAAGTGTCTTTGGTCACTTTTGCACATGAACTCCAATATCACCCTCTTGCAAGCCTGTGGGATATTTTGGAATGATACCCTCCATGTCTTCAATTTTTCATTCAACGAGATAACACCCACTTATGAAGACATCGCAGCATTATGTGGTTACGAAGGGAAGGGTAAAGTTGCCTTGCCTTTTGACTTCGTTTGCTCGAGGGACAAGTTGGTGACCTTTGGCGTACCCGCGGATGACTTTGATAGGTATGCTAGGGGCGGTTATGTCGACCTTTCTTGGATGCCGCAACACTTCATGCATGCCGACGTGACATCTGACCGCTCCTTGGACCATCTTGCACTGTGCTTGTTCAGCTCTATCCTTTTCCCTTCTGAGGTGGGATTTGCCAGTGAAGGATGTTTGGGTATGGTGAACTTGGCTCGTTTGGGTTATGATATTGTACCGGCCATTCTTGGGGAGATGCTCTGTGGGATTCCCCATCTCACGGCTTATGGTGGGATGCCTTGTGGTAGTGATAGGCTTTTGACCATGTGGTTGCAAGAGCGGCTTCGAGTGAATAAACCGGCGGCTTCTCTGAAAGTGGCCCCATGGATGCACCGCATTAGAGGCATGGTGGAGCGGTTTGAGGGTATGACTCTCAAAGGTTGGGAAAATTATTTGGCGGAAATGGTGACTGACGACATTCAGTGGGTGGTGCCCCATTGGCACATTCACTCTGTGAGGGAGAAACAAGTGGGACTTCACATGATCAAAGTTCCAACCCTTTCTGGGACTACCTTTTACTATCCCTCTAGAGTGCTTCGTCAGTATGGTTTGGTGCAGACCATCCCGGAGGGTTGGGACGAGGAGAGAGATGATTTTCCCTTTGGGGTACTTCAGTTGGATGATAGTGCCTCAGTCCTTCTTTCTCAGATGTGGGGCGAGGCTGGCTTCAGTCGTAGGACCTTCCTCACACGTTCTAGCAACACCTTCCTGCCACGCGAGTATTTGGATTGGTATATGGGGAGACTTGGGCATGCGGAGCAGACTCTAGAGACCCTAAGGGGCACTATCTTGGGATCCTGTGCTCCAAGTTCTTCATTGAGAATTAAGGAGGCTGAGGCTTATGAGAGGAGGATGAGTAAGCGCGTGGCTAACGGAGGCGGAGAAGAAGTGGGGGAGTCAAAGAAGAGGAAAGGCGAAGAGGCTCCTAATGGCAAGGCTAAAGGTGTTAGCAAGTTTGAAAGAAGATTTTGCGAGAGTCCTAGCAAGAAGAAAGTTCGCCGTGGGCAAAGTAAGAAGAAAGAGACCGAGGGCACAAATGGCACTAAGGAGTAATCCCGAGCGTCTCTCTATAGTCATGCAGACACATTAGTTTAATTTAGTTTACTTTTGTTTTAGTTTCAATTTCAGAATAGGTTATTTATTCAAAAGGCATGTCAAGCTTAGACTCATCAAATAAGTGTTAACATGCAATGACTATGGAAATAGAAGTTTTTGCTTTCAGAAAATACAACTTCTATCTTTATTGCTTAACAAGATTTGGATGTTTATTTGTTTTTTAGACCGCACCTTTTGAAAGGCTGCCTACGTTCCCCTTTTACAAATAGGACTAAGGGGCTCAGGTCACCGTAGTTCACTCCAGTCAGACTAGAATGATTTTAAAGAAAGGGAAGATAGAAGGGGGAATGCTCTAACTTTTGTCTAGACCGCCCTTGCGGGTTTTCGATCTAGCGAGCTTTGTACGCACCCTTATTTTGCATAGACCGCCCTTTGCGGGTTTTCAATCTATCGGGCTTCTTTTTGCGTAGTAAATATATATATATATATTTTTTTTTATTTTTTTTTTCTTTTTAGAGGGGGAGTCTAGTCATAGTATCGTCTGAGCTTGCTGAGGCTGACTGGTTCCTTGAACGGGTTGCCATCCAAATCTGCCATTCTGTCTAGTCTTGTGGCGCGTCCCTGACTTCGGTCATTGCATTGACGCGTTGCTTTAAATCCCCTATTTCTCTTGAGATGTCTTGCGTTGTTTCTGCAGTCAGGTGCGAGGGTGCCTCCGAGTCGTTCTTCTCATAAGGCTCGATTTTGCAGCAACCGAGGAGTTCTAAGTTTTCGCCTTCCCTATAGAACCAAAATCCTCTCACGCTGGTGAGCATGTTTGCGTCCATCAAGCCTTGGATTCTCCTTTGTAGAGCGACACAGTCGTTGGTGTCGTGGCCTTCGTCTAGGTGGTAAGAGCAACTTTTGGTAGGTTCAAATGGTTGAAGGGGTGGTAATTCGGAGAGTAGTGAATGTTCTCCTAGAGGCTGCATCTTGCCCATTTGTCTCAGTTGGTCGAATAATTTTGCGAAAGGGGTCCCCATTCTTGTGTATCGGTGGACTGAGAGGGGGTAGTTGTCCAAAAACCTTTGCATTTTTTCACTGATTTCTTTTTCCTGGCACGAAGGCCACGATTCTGTCGTTGGTGTTGTGGTCTGGAGTTCATTCCCATGTGCCGGGTGCAGGATTGGGGTATTCGCGAGGTACTCCTTGAGGCAGCATAATGCGAACTCACATCTCGAACTCCATTCTTGGTCGCGGGCCCTTTCTATTTCTCTGAGTGTCGGTTCCCCCACTGTTGTGAAATGGTTGAGGTATTGCAGTAACTTGATGAGTTCTTCCTTTTTGGCTTTGTTCCGAGGAGATTGAATTCTCAACACGGCTCGAACTCGCCGACTGATGGTCCTCCCCGAAGTTGTGGAGGGGGTCGCTTCTTGGTCCTCTTCAATTGTCTCGACCTGGTTATAGCCGGCAAACCCATCAACGAATGACTTGGCCTCATAATGGGCGGTCGCGTCCGCCAACATGTCGATATTTGGCAAGGGGAAGTCATCCTTTGGCGTAGCTTTGTTGAGATCCCGAAAATCCACACACACTCTGACTTTACCGTTGGATTTCTTGACAGTCACCAGATTTGATAACCACGTTGGATACTCGATCACCCTGATAAAACCCACACGGAGTAGCTTCTCAATCTCCTCCTTTACTTGCAAAGACCATTCCGGCTTAATACGGCGCAACTTCTGCTTGACTGGCTTAGCGTCTGGTGCTGTCGGGATTCTGTGCTCTACGATCGAGTTGTCGAGCACCGGCATGTCCTTATAAGACCATGCGAACACATCCACATATTCTTTGAGTAGCTCAATCAGTGCTTCCCTTTCGGCTCCGCTGAAGAAGCTTCCAATCTGCGTTTCCTTAGGCTCGGCTTCGGTTCCCAAATTCACGCATGTTAACACCTCATCGGCAGCTTGGGCTCGAGATTCTTTTTGATTAATAACCTGTTCTGAGATCTCTTTAATGTATTCATCATTTAGTGTGTCTGTGTTTGCCTCTTCTAATGAATCATTATTAGCTAAGTGTATATCATTAGTTTGATTATTAGCCAATTTATCAGTTAAAAGAGTGACTATGGAGGGATACTCAGAAAGGTCGAGGGTTTCATTCATAGCAAAAGGGAAAATAGCGTTTGCAACAAGATCATAGTCTTCCGACGTAAGGTCGTCAGACTTAGAGGAAGACTCAAATTCAAAATGTAAAACACTAGACTCTGGGGACGGGGATTTTGGGTGAGTGACAGGAGATGCTGCAGGAGCGGCGACAGGAGAAGGAGTAAGCCCCAGTATTCCCATCATAAATTCCGGAGTAGCTATAGGTCCCTCAATGATGCACCAATTCTTGAGCTTGTCCCCCATGGGTACCACCAATGTCCTTGGGTCCACCTTATCTTCAGAATCGTCCCCGATGACGGCAACCATGTCTTCGTGCAGCCCCAGATTACCCATATGTTGAAGCAGATATTGGCCGTCCCACGTCTCAGTCAAACTTGGAGTTTCTACGGCTTCTACTGCTGGCTTGTCAAGGGTTGCGGCTTCAAGTTGATCTGCCAAGTCATCTGCAACCTTGGTGGAGTACTCATGCCTGATGGTTCTAACTCTGCCCGTGGCTTTGTCATATTCCATGTAAGTCAGCTTCATGTTGGACCGATCGAATTCCACATCTCTGAAGATCTCGAACCCTTTCTGCAACTTTCCGGTGTGGTCAATCCATGGCTCTGCGAACTCAAAACACGAAAACTCCTCGCCTTCCCTGACAAAGTAGCTATTCAGGGACAGGCAGTATGGCCGCATTTCAGGCTTTTTGTAGGGAAGCTTCATCTTTTTAAGCAATTCTATCCTTTGTTGATCCATCTTGTCTTCAAGAGTAAGGGTGTATCCTAGACCGAACAACCCTCGATGATTAATCTCTTCAACCAATTCTGTGGGGCCTTGCAAGTTCTTACCTAGCCCCAGTCCCGGTATAAAACCCATGTTACGCAGTATCTTGACAACAGGTGCTACTTTGTCCGTTGTTTTGGTGAGGTCGATGGTGCAGATCTGTGCTTGAGCGACTATTTCGAAGCCATTGAAGAGTCGGCTCTCTTCCCCATGCTGAATCTGTAAGACAGGAATGCCCTTGGTGTCCGTCCCTTGGGCAGTTACAAGATCACTGTAGATGATGGTCACTTCATTACCGGATTGAAACTTCACACACTGGTGCAGGGAAGATGGGACCGCGCCCGACTGATGTAACCATGGGCGGCCAAGGAGGAGTGAGAAGGTTGCTGGGATGTCTATGACGTGGAAGTCGGTCGGCAGGATCTTCGTTCCGATGGTAATGGGCAGGGTGACTTCGCCTATCACGGCGCGGCATGTAGAGTCATAAGCTTTGATGGTTTGCTTGGATGGGCGTAAATCAACACCATGAACGCCAACCACATCCATCATCCTCGAAGGCAGGATATTAATAGCAGAACCATTGTCAATGAATACACGGGGAATCTTCTTGCCATTTACTTCGACAGTGATGTACAAAGGCTCATTATGATCAACTCCGAACACTGGCTTGTCTAGCTCCGAGAAAGTGATGATGTTTCCAGAGTGGATATTACCAATCATGTGGGTGACGTCCTCCGGGGTAATAGTGGATGGTACCATGGTGGCGGCGAGGTTTTGCTCGAGCATGAGGCGATGGGCTAGGGAGGAGGTGAGTAGGGACCATAGTGAAATATGGGCTTGGGTTTGTTTGAGTTGAGTGAGGATAGGGTCTTCTTTGTCTAGGTCGGCTTGCTCGGGTTCCTTCCCAAAGACTTTCTTTGCACCCTTCGGGTCGGATTGGTACACTTGACCGGATCTTGTAAGGAGACAAACTTCTGCACGTAGCTCCTCCAAAGACAATGGCGTGTCAGGACAAGGGGGTGAAACTTCGGTCTTTTCGGCCTCCTCGAAGATTTCGGCCCAAGAAAGAGGTTGAGAGGGTTTGGGACTCTCTTCCTCTAGAGATTCGACTTCACTTACTAGTTCTTCTAAAGACAACAAGTAGCAAGAAGATTCTTTATTATTAGTCATTGAAATACAACCCATCTCATCACAGTCCGCCACAACAGGCTTGGCCGGATCAGTGATCTCACTAAGTTCTACCATGAGTACATTGCTAGCTACATAATCTCTAGGGTCTTCGATTACTCCCTTGTGGATGAGCTCTTGCACGGCTTTCTTGAGTTCGAAACATTCTTCGGTAGTGTGACCGGTGCACTTGTGGTAGTGGCAAAACTTCGACAAATCGCAACCAAGGCAGGGAAGGTGTCCTTCTAATGGTTTGATCATTTCTAACGTCACCAATGCCATGAAGACATCCACCATCGTGAGCCCTATCTTGTCAAAGGCATCCATGAGCTCTAGGATACTAATCTCGCATGTTTGCACCATATTCACCCCACCCCCATTGTTGGGAAGAGGGTTATTCACCACATTAGGACCCTTCGGCTTCTCAATCTTCTTGTCATTGATCAACCCTTGTACTACGCGCTTCAATTGAATACAACCATCCGTTGTGTGCCCGATGTGCTTGTGATACTTGCAGAACTTGGAGGCGTCCAAATCACTTCTTGGGTAGGCAGGTTGGTAATTCTCTAACGGCTTGATAAGACCTCTCTTGACTAACACGTCAAAGACTTTCCCCATAGGCATTCCAAAATCGTCAAAGTTCTCCCTCTCTCTTTGCGGCGGAGCCCCATTCCTTGTCACGGCTTGAACATCTAACGGGGCCTCTTTCTGGACCATATTCACTTGGCCGACGGCCTCTTTTCCACCCCTAGGAGGCGCAGGCGCAGTAGGAGCCTTGTAGCGGAAGGAATTGTTGTTGTTGGCCTTTGGACTTTCCTTTGGTGGCACAATCCCAGTGAACCCTGTTTCGTACCTTACTCCGGCGTCAACCATTTCCCGCAAATCAGGGAAGTACCCATTACCTATAGCTGCTTTCATCTCCGGTAGCAAGCACTTGTAGAAAATCTGTTTCTGTTCCTTCGCCTTTGGTGGATATTGGACCTCACACAACCGATGGTTCCACCTCTTGTAAAAATCATAAATAGCCTCGCCGGGCTTTTGCATAGTGTTCTCAAGATCTGTTCGATTCACGTGCCAATCCAAGTTAGCTTGATACTTCTCACAGAAAATAGCGCTGATTTGATCCCACGTTTGCCTCTCGCTTGGTTCTAGCCCCAAGAACTAACGCAGAGCTATACCATCCAAAGTGCTATGAAATACGCGAGCCATTTGTTCGTTGGTGCAGTCACGAGCCCTCATGGCCAACACATAGCTATCCAAATGAGTCTTAGGACACGAGTCACCATGAAACATTGCCACCTTAGGCATCTTGAAATCCTTGGGGAGAGCCCCCACTTGGCTAGGGTTGATTGTCTTGGTAGTTGGTGCACTTTGCTTATCCACGGTCTCGATCAACTTTCGCATTTGCTCTTGCATGGCCATAACCACAGGGTGATTGGAGATGTCGGGGATAGTTTCTGACAGAATGACGGGAGGAGTAGTGGAAGCAGTAGCAGCGGCCATCCCAATACTCAGAGGCAACGAGGGTGCGGGTAGTTTGCTAGCGGAGAGGTAGCCGCCAAGCAGTTCAGGGGAAGGTTCATAGACAGCCTTGTTCTTGCTCATGGTAGTGAAACCTTGTTGGGTGTAGAGAGAAGGAGGTGGAACATTGCGGTAGCTTGGGAATGGGAAGGTGGTAGCATTGGTGTTGGGGGGACAGTTGGTATTGACCTCTTCATCCTCGACATAAATGAAATTCTTCCATCGGGCACCAGTTTAGTCCCCTTTTGTTGAATGTGACCCTTCAACTGTTGGTTCTGATCTTCCAACATCTTGTTGCTTTCCTCAAGATTCCTGATTTTGGCTTCGAGACCGGCTAGGAAGTTCTGGAGGCTAGGGGGAATACCATTGAGAGTAGCCTCGGTGTTGAGCTCGGCGGTACTGGCAGGAGGAGCAGAGGCTGAAGCTGAAGCGGGAGTTGACATTGCTGATGATGAGACTGAGAACGCGGACGGAGTAGAAGCTTCACGTTGTAGTCGACCACCCGAACGGATCCAAACTCGCTTTGCTGAAAGGTTGAAGGGCAATGAAGCTTTAGGAGAGGGGGAAGGCTCATGCAAAGTATATTTTAATTTACAAAAACATACATTATTTACATCCTAATTGGTTGGAAGGGGTACCCCTTTTTCGCAACTAGTTAGAAGACTACGATCAGTGGAGGCCATCATTACGTCTATAGACCCCTCGTTTTTCACCTGCATTGCACACCCCCAAACGGACAATTTGGGCGAGGGTCCTATAGGGCAAGCGGCTTCCACCAACCATCGGATCCTACGACTAACCCTCCCTTAAAGGCATTTAACGTGATGTCTATGTTACATCCTACGCAAGTTAATGATGAGCGGAGATCTTGACAATAAACACTCATCTCACCATGGCACGTCCCTTGTAGGGAAATCACTTTTTTGTGCACTTTCTCTCAAAGATCTCGATTCATCATTGACTTGGGGATGACTCGACATAGACAGCACGTTAATTGACTATTAAGAAAAAGCTAGCCAAACCAACCGGTCAAAACCTAGGTGTGTTACCTATACTAGTGTGGGTTGACACGGGTTAGGTAAAAGGTTCCCACCGCTCGCGGAACGTACACGGTGAGTGGAGTAGACGAGTGACTCGAAAAGAGGGCGACAGTAGCGCACAAATTCCTGCACATCGAATACTCCGGGTAATGGGGACCTGTGCAGTGCTGACACGGACTAGTGGTAGTGTGTGGCAAGAAACTAATTCTTTTTAAGGAGAAAAGAGAAAAGCTTTTGATGTTAGGATGATGCAATGCAATGCGTGAGAGAGGGAGAGAGAGCCATGTACAGGGGAGCATAGCAGAGTTTTGTTTGACCCTAATACTAAAGCGAAGATAATAAGGGTACAAGGATACAAGGTATATACAAAGTACAAGTATCAACAAAGTACAAGTATTAACATTGCGGGGTGCATGGGTGCATGTGTAAACATGGCAAGTATGTGAGATGCATGTATAAACATGGCAAGTATGTGAGGTGCGTGTGTAAACATGGCAAGTATGCGAGGTGCATGTGTAAACATGGCAAGGTTTGTGCATGTGTAAACATGGCAAGGTGTGTGCATGTGTAAACATGGCAAGTATGCGAGGTGCATGTGTAAACATGGCAAGTGTGTGCATGTGTAAACATGGCAAGGTTTGTGCATGTGTAAACATGGCAAGGTGTGTGCATGTGTAAACATGGCAAGTATGCGAGGTGCATGTGTAAACATGGCAGGTGTGTGCATGTGTAAACATGGCAGGTGTGTGCATGTGTAAACATGGCAGGTGTGTGTGTGTGTAGACTTGGCAAAGTGTGTGATGCATGTGAGAACATGGCAAAGTGTAAGGTGCATGTGAGAACATGGCAAGCATCATGATGTGAACAAAAGTTAGACCCACTAAGTTTGAAAAAGTTTCAAAGCAGTCCCCAGCAGAGTCGCCACTGTGAATACCCCTTTCCGATGAAGCGACGCATGGGAAGTATCTTGTGATTATTTTTATTTACAAAGGGAATATTCTTAATGACATTAAAATTATGAGAGTCGCCACGCCGTTTTAATTAAAGCCAAAACATTGAAAAAAGCATTTTTAGTGGGTTCGGGGGTCAAATTACAACAAGAGAAGAATATTGGACGTTATCACTCCTATTGCCCGAATTGATCGGTCTTTCTATCATGATGAATGTGTTAGTAGTGTGTTAGTGATTTAGACCGGATCCGAAGATTGCCTATGTTCCTCTCAATGTGAGAAGCTCAGGTCAGCGTAGTTCGCAGAGAATTAGAATAGGCAGAAGAATCGGGATCATGCATAATGAGGGGGAATTACCTAAAGTTTAGGGTTTAGAAATAGTTCCTAGATCATCCTCGGGTTGATGAACCCTCGATCATCATCGGCTATGAAATAACATATAATTATGAAGATCGCAACCCTAAATATAGCATAAATAAGGTTCTAATCTATGAACACGACGAACATGCGAAGAACATATTATGAACATATGAATGAGCATGCAAAGAATATGAAGAAACTATGAATAAACATGTACGAACATGAATATAAAAGATCTACATTAAAAATAATGCAAGAACACGAAGAAAAAGTTAGAAAACTTACCTATGTTGGCAAGAAATAAACCTTGGATCTTCTTGAGTGTTTGAATGTTAATTAGAGAGAGAAATATTGTTTAAGAACTCCAAAACTCAGACTTAGAGCTCTCAAAATCGGACCCTTAAACCAATAGCCTGGAGTGGTTTATATAGTAAACTGATGGGAGGATCTGATGGTCCAGATCGTCCGGCGCAAGGTTGGCCGCCTGGCCATGGTTGAAGCCGGTTACAATGTTGGCCGCGTGGCCAAGATCAACGCGGAGCAATGTTGGCCGCATGGCCAAGGCTGCCGGCTGACTTGATTCTTAAGCTAGGGTTTCTGCATGGTTTTAAGGAAACCATTTATTACCTAATTTGATAGATTTTGCCATAAATGAGATATTTTGGGAATCCAGGACAAGTCTTTGCAAGGTTTCTAATTCCTATAAAGTCCTTGTATTTTTGGGAAAGTCCTAATAAACTCATTTTCAGGTCGGGTACTAACAGCCGGACGCTTGCTTCTCTTTGTGGGGAGCCATACCTGAGTCTGTTGATGATGCTCCCGGTCCGAGGGAGTGGGTGGCACGCACGGGACTGGTGCCTTTTATAGAGGCTGTGGGCCAGCTGGTGAACACCAATAGGAGTATGGGGCTTCTTAATGCCCTGGGTGAATATTGGTGGGACACAACCCACAAGTTCCATCTGAGCTGGGGAGAGGTGACTGTGACCCCTACCGACTTTGCGATGATTACCGGGCTTTCCTTTGGTGGGCATCCGGTTGTTTGGAGGGATAGGATCCCTGAGGCCGAGATCAGGGCGTTCATTGGATTTTCAGGTCCTACCAAGGGTTTGGGCATCCTAGTGCAAACAGTGGAGAGGGTTATTCGGGCCAACTTTCTGGAGTATGCGGCGGGCCGGATTACCGCTGAGCAGCTTGGGAGCTCCTATGTGTGGCTCCTTCTCAGTAGAACCATTTTTGCCAATGCTGACACTACCTGTATGTTCCCTCTTCTTGGGTCTTTGACTACACCTGAGGCCATCAGAGACATTGCTTGGGGTGAGGCTGGTCTGGCCGAGCTATTCATGGAGCTCGACAAGTATAGCCGGAAAGCGAGCAAGTCTTTGGCTTGCTTTCAGTTTGCCCTAGAGGTACTTCCACTTCGGCCTTTGCTTTACTTTTTGCATTCGGCCTATTCTTCATTTCAGTGTGCTGACGGCTTTCATTGCCGTTTCTTTTGTAGGCTTGGTATTACGAGATCTTTGGCAACTATCCATGGAGGCTGGCTCTTGACCGGGAGCTCATCTTTCCGGCCATGACCTGCTGGGCTAGGGAAGCTCGGGAGAAGAGAGGGTCTAAGGGACGAGTTTTTGTCCGCTATGCTGATGTGAAAGCAGTTTTGAGGGGTGCCATGCCGGTGGAGCTCAACCTTTTCCCTTGGTCTCGGTATGAGGGGCGGGAGGTGGGCTTTGATCCGAGCGAAGCCCTGAGGGTGACCAGACAGCGGAGATTGCTGGTGGGGTTTAGAGGTGAGGCCTTTTATTTAGGTGAGAGAGTTTTGTGGCGGCATGGACTAGGCCTTATGCAGAGGGCGCCCGTTGATCCGCCCGAGACCATGTTCGTTGCCGACCGTGGGGATGACCCTTTTCTCATGGGAGCGGATGCCGCTGAATTGATTACTGATGATCCATACGGGCGGTTTGTGGCCACGAGGCTGAGATCGCCACAGGTGGTGGCCTCTGGGGTAGCTCCTCCAGTGTGGCAAGACTATTCTTTTGTTTATGCTGACGGCCGGGTTCACATGGTGGCCGTGTCTGTTGCAGGAGGGGAAGCCCCGGTTGAAGAAATTCCCGTTGACGTGGTATGCATTCTTTTCCATTTGTGCACGTTCATCCCATATTTTTGTCTCCTCCCTTGCTTAGCAGTTTTCTTATCCATGTGCAGGTCGCTGCGCGGGCTTTGCTGGGGAGGCCTTCTCTCTTAAAACGGGCCAAAAGGTGGTTAAAGAGATTAGTTGGATGCTCTTCTAAGGGGCCTCGGACATAATTCAGGTTTGCACCGAGCAGAAACTCGGTGAGTGGTGGGGAGAGGCCTTTCCGTCGGTCGTCGAGCGTGGAGCTACCTCCGTCCTTTGTTCGCCGCCATACCTTAGGCGGGGCTGACTTGGAGGCCTTTCGTGATTCGCTCCGTAACCCTGGCTCCCACGAGGTCGCTCCGGACCCATTTGCCCACTTGGCCTTAGAGCGCGTGGATCTCCTGCCGGCAAGACATTTGGGTTTTCACTCCCAGATTCCTCCTTCCTTCTTTCCAGGCCAATCCTCTTCGGGTGAAGGTTCCAGCATGGCAGAATCCATTTTCTTCTTTGACCCTAGCATGTACCCGCGTCGTCCTTTGGAGAGAGTTCATTCGCCTCCGGAGGATCCTTACCCAGATTCAGACTAGGGTGCACCAACCTGAACAATTTTTCTTTTGGCTTGTTTTATTTGAAAACAGTGTATGAAAATTTGTTATCTTTGGTTGTTTAACTCATTGTAAATTCATCATTTATGCCTGGCTTGGGCCTCGAGAGGGCTTTGTGGTCATTATTGGACCGTCGGGGATTCCCAAGATGTGTTTAGACTCAATCACGAGGGGTTTGACAGACTTTGAACAAGCGAAAATGAGCTTGTGGGAGATCAGTTGATATAGGCTACTGATGTGAATTTTTTCTCAGGGACAAAACCAGCCGTACGGGTTGTTCAAGCATGGTTGACTTTTTCTACCAAATTTTCTGGGTGCTTCTGGGGAATTTTGACAGAGGAGGGTTTATTTGGCTTAGACTGTTTTGCTCAAAGCATGACTTTTCGTCGATCCTTCCATTGCACGATTACGGCTAGCCAGCCCCATTGTGATGTCTAATCCTCAGGTTTTTCGACCACGGTTTGCCAGCCCCAGTGTATCACCTTTCTGGGAATCACTTCTCGGGTTTCTTTCCCTTAATTGTCCAACCGTATCACTTTTCTACTTTCCATATTTCCTTTATCTTCCCTCTTTAGGAGTGGCCTAGTTGACTTTTGACACAGACGAAAGCAAAAGTTGACTTTGACACGGACAAGAGCAGATTACACCTGCTCACGCGAATAGACACACATAGGCTTTTACGGGAGTGAGTCCCTTTTCTGAGAGAGGAAACCTATGGACAGAAATTCACGTGTTTGGCTCTTTCCTAAGATGTGGAAGAGAAGACTTGTCGAGGCATTCGAAATCAACTTCAATTAATGTAATCAAGATGTTTGCTTGAATAGATCTTGATTAGTTTTTAGGTCAAAATTCAAGTAATTAGCCTTAACGTGCATAACTGTTACGACCGTTGGGATTAAGATTCGATCAATGGCAAGATTGGGAAGAGAAGTTGTTTATGGGGGATTAGTCATTATCTGGAGAATTGGTCATTGATGGGACCGGGGAAGGAGAACCGGATCATTTTGGGAGGACCAAGGTTGTATTGATTCATTTCGTGTCATGACCGGACCCGAAGGTTTCCTACGTTCCCCTCAGTGTGAGGAGCTCAGGTCGTCGTAGTTCGGCTCTTGGGCCCCCTTGGCCAGGGTTGGTATCTTTTGCTGTCTCGGAGAACGTCATTGCTGACTTTTCCTCGGGTGAACTCTTTGAGATGGGCCCTTTTGGGTGTACCCCTTTTGATATGGACGGGCTCTCTGTGCAAGCATTTCTTTTTGCCATTTTTTTTCTTTTTTTTTTTTTTTCCACCTATCCTCTCTTTGATTTTGACAATTCGGGAAGTCTGTACACTTATGGCTGAACTTTGGTGGCTGAGCAACAACGTCCTCGTTTTTTCATTGTCTTGGGATGCATTTAGTGTGCATTGGGAGTTTGCCTAAGAAAGGTGTCTTGGGTCGTGTATCGGGTAGTGTATGGGGGAAGATCTGCCATTGATGGTCTCCTTCATGCCAACGGGTCACAACATTCATTCATCTTAAGATTAATTATTGGAATTTAGTACCTTTTACGTTTAGATCCATTCGTCCCTTTATGAGTCGTTGTTGACTTCTATGTTTGGGGGAATCAACTCATCATATCGGGGATATAACAATCATTTGGAAACATTAATGGGAGTGATTCCGAGAGTTAGTGTAATTTTTCAAATAATGCCTCAAGTCTAGGGAGAATAGAAGTAAAAGACAATTCATTTCACGGAAGACTCAATTTTTACAACTCTGGACTTGACTATTGACTCAACCATCGCCACATTGTGGCTTTTTACATACTTTGCCCTCGTAGGGCCTTTTGGGAAAGCTAAAAGAAAAAGAAAGACAAAAGACTATATCCACTACGGATTTAGGAGACTCTCTAGAACACAAACACTAGGCCACTCCTAACGACTTCTTCTCTTCCTCATTTCTTCTCCTTGCGTTCCTAGCTTAGACCCACTTGTCCCCTCGTTTGGTAACGACACCCTCATCAATGAGTGCTTGGATGTGATTTCTCAGGGTGAGACATGCATTTGTGGAATGACCTGGTGCTTGGTGGTACTTGCAATGTTGTTTTGGGTCGTGACGGGCTCTGACCGGCTCTGTCCATATCACATGTCGGCCAAGAAGCTCAACCTTACCGGCCTCGAGTAGGTGGTCTAGCACTTGTTCTCTAGGAATTCCCAACTCATGGAACCAGCGGTAGTGAGCCCCTTTGCCCTGGAGGTGAAATTCTCCCACAGCCGCTGCGGGCTTTCCATGGGACACCGTGACAGGTCGGAGCTGATCGCAGGGCTCTTGTTCGACCTGAGCCAGCTGGTTGGGGGAAGTCTTTGGTGGGGAGGAAGACTTCTCGGAAGACCTTTTGAGCTCCTCAATGGACTTCACAATTTCGTGGAGGCACTCTCGGGTGTTCCTTGAGTTGTGCCTTTCCAATTCATCGGTCAAGTCTGCTCGGCTATGTAGAAGATCGTACCGGTGATCATATTTTTTCTCAAGGTCCCTTTTGAGTCTCTTTCCCCTCTCTTCCCATAGTTCCTCGACTTTCTTGTGAAGTACCTCCTTGATCTGTTTTCGAAGTTGTTGGACCACTTTGATCGCTTCATTGCGATCGACCTCCATCTTTCGCATTTGGTCTCTCATTGTACCCACCGTTCGTTCTAGGAGCTTAACCCTACCCTCTAGCCGTGGTTGCACATCCAAACGGACGTCTTCCTCGACTACTTGGTACTTGTTCTCCATTGTTTCCTATCTTACAAATGACCAACAAACCGTAAGGGCACCGTGGAAGGATTTTTCGGGAAGTCATGCTTCGAAGTAAAACAAAAACTCGACACACAAGAGACACTGACTCGAAGGGGATAACAAGTTTGACTCTTCTTTAGGGGGGAAGAAACCCAAGCCAAGCGTTTCGATGAATTTAGCAATTCTCTTTTCCTTTTCTGTCTTTTTTTTTAAAAAAAAAAACAATCATTTATTCTTTGGATTACATTAGCCGGCTTTGTCACATAAACAAACGTTAGTGCACAATTCAAGGGATCAACTTTCATTTTTCTCAAGGCATGTCTTATTCCTAATTGGTTGGAAAAGATCGCTCTTCTTTTTTTTCGCAACTATTCTATAATCCTAAATCAGTGGAGGCCATCACTACGCCTATAGACCCCTCGTTTTTCACCTGTATTGCACGCTCCCAAGGACGGACTATCCCGGGCGAGGGTCCTATAGGGCACGCGGCTTCCACCGATCAAAAGAAGTCAACCTAGGGTCTAGTGCATCGTAAGGTTCCCGATATGCGGGTCATCATAATCATGGTTAAGCCCCAGTCGGAATCGAGACTTTTCCCCGAAGGCTACACCGAAGGCTCCACCGACATTCCGTCATGACCTCATTTTGAATGAGGCGTCTCGATCCTTGACCATGGGCTTAAGGATGATTAAAGTAAATCGTTCATTAGGGCTCGACGACACGGTGTCACCCTATCCTTAGTACATGGCCCTTGCTAATTGCGGTCGTCACTAACACACGAGTTGGAGGCTGGTTAGGCCACGCTTGCATTTCATCAAGGAGTCACAACTCGGGCATTAATTTGGCCACAATTAGCTTTGAGCACGTATCAAGGATGTGGTAACGTGATCTAGACCAAAAACCAACCATAGTCACGGTATTTGTGTGTCACGGACAAGTGTGGTTGACTCGGTTCGGAAGGGAAGGTGGGATGGACCCGTGCGCACATCGAAGGGAACAAGAGCGCCCAACGAGCTGCATCGTGGCATCCACCCCGGGTTTAAAGGGTATTTGGAACGTGCACGGTCAAGTGCGCGTGGTGTGAAGTCATTATATGCTCCTTTTTTGAGTAAAAAAAGAGATTTTCATTCGTTTTTCGATAGCATGAGCATGGCATAAGCAAGATATGAACAAGCATGGATTGAGCAATCTATACACAACAAATCAAGGAATATAAGCGAACAAAGACCAAAACTTGTACATGTAGCAAGTTGTGCACCACAAAGAATTTTGAATCAAACTTTTGCAAAAGAAATATTCTACATTGAAACCCTTTTGTACAAAGCAATTTGTGCACAACGAGAAGACTCAAGAAAACCCTTACAAAAAGGATTATGCACGACGAGGTTTTGGAAACCATTTTATTGACAAAAGATCATGCATAACCAAGTTTTATTACCTTTTAAATCCAAGTTTTGGCCAAAAGAATGAAGGTAATGTGCACAAGTAAGACTGTAAATTTGGAACCTGGACAAGTAGAAGCAGAGGGGCACCCAGAATGTTGCAGCCCTGCACCAAACTGTTAATTGGCAACATTCCGGCCCCTACCCAAAGTAGCCGTACGGCTAAAGCAAGAGGGTGAAGATTTTTCTCAGTTTCTCCAACTTCTGATCATCAAGCCCCAGTTTATTGTATTTCCAGAACGTATGTACTCAAAACAGTTCAACCAGAAACATCAAACACACACAAATATGCAAGAAGTCAACTAACGGGAACGGGAGTTTGACCCACACAAGAATGCCCCCGAACCTTCTAGAAAGAAGTCCGAAAGTACTGTTCGATCCCCAGCGGAGTCGCCACTGTAAGGATCCCGCCCCGCGCGCGGAAACGCGATGGTGTATGGGGCGAAACGCCAAACCAGGGAACCGGTCAAATTTAACGGAGTCGTCATATTTTGTTAATTTTAAACCCAACAAAATGACAAAGGTTTGAGTTCAAAGGTTCGGAGGTCAGGTTACAACTTGGGAGGAGTTTTTACGTCCTCTCAAGTTGCCTCGGACAAAGCCGAGTCTCCCTAAGTTAGTTAAAATGTGCATATGTGTGTGTGTGTATTTAACGGAAAAAATTTTGTCGTTGATTTTATTTGAGATAACTCGGCTGAAAAAGGGGCCTTGAGTGATAAGATAAAGGTCAAAGGGAAAAACAGGCAATTTTTCCCTCCTACCTAAAGTAGCCGTACGGCTGGAGAAGGCAATTCTGGGGTTTTACAGTTTGCTCAAGAACAGTCCAGTTCAGAACAGAAACAGGGCATGCTGTCTGAAGCTGGACAAACTGTTCTTGATCCCAGTTTGCAAGAAATCATTTTACAAGTTTTATAACATCATTTCTATGCTAAATGATCATCACTTGGTCCCCCAAAACAAGTATTTGGGTGTGATCATGAGCAATCATAGGAGAAAATCAAGAAAGTTGATGAATGTCCCCTTTGGACCAAAGTTGGTCATTTGGTGAATAAAGATTGGAACTTTATCACCAAGATGACATTTTATGACTTAAAATCCTTCCAAGAGTCAAAATAACACATAAAGATTGAATCTTTATGACCCAAAAGTGGGATTTTGAGGCTAAACCAAAGAGGAAAATGATGGACACTAAGGTTCCACCACCCTCATGATTATCATGGCCAAACAAGCAAAACATTTAAATGAATAAGGAATGTAAATGACAATCAACAAGTCTATGAGTGTCTAGGTTTAGAACCTCTTCCATACAAGGTATGGAGGGCACCTTTGAACTTCTCATAGCTTGGACAAGATAGTAATGTAATAGATAGGTATATAGTGCTTGATAATGGACAAGTCTTGCAAGAAATAAAAGGTGCTTGAAATGGACAAGTCTTTGCATGAATGAAGAGTAAATACATGTATAACCAAGATATAAGAAAGAAAATAGGAGCAAGATGAAGAGAAAGGAGGGGGGGGTGGCTTTACCTATGATGGTTATGGCCAATCTTCCTTTCTTCTCTCCTTTTTTGGTTTGTGATCACTCTCACTCTTACTCTGTGGTAATTCCAGCAGAGTGACCTCCCTAATGTGTATTTCTCCCCCCTCCCTGAAATGATCAGCAAGGGGTTCTATTTATAGGGACTGAGGGTGCCCAAACCAGCCGTACGGCTAGGCCCCTCTAGTCCCCAAAGCATCCGTACAGCTCAGTCTGGCGAGCTTCTGGATTTTTCCAATTTTATACCAGAGTAGTTCTGGAATTTATAGCTTATCCTAGGGAGGTCCTGGCCTATCAGCTTATCCCTGAAACGGTGCTAAGGCTACCTCTAAGATAGGTCGGTTTCAGATTGGGGTACTTACAGGAAGAAGCAGGGAAAGTGTTTGAATTGTGGTCAGCTTGGCCATTTTCAGAAGGACTGTCCAAGATCAAGGATTGTACCACATGGGAGTGGAGCAGGATCATCTCAGGGTCAGAAGAGGGATGCCTTAGGGAAGCCTAAGGTGCAAGGTCGTGTTTTTGCTATCAATCAATAACAGGCTTCAAATTCTTCTAACGTTATAGGAGGTAGAATTTTTGTGTCTAGTTTGAGGGTACGAGCACTTATAGACCCTGGCTCTTCGTATTCTTAT
Organism: Campanula takesimana; assembly: GCA_026119855.1. Classification (NCBI taxonomy): domain Eukaryota; kingdom Viridiplantae; phylum Streptophyta; class Magnoliopsida; order Asterales; family Campanulaceae; genus Campanula; species Campanula takesimana. The sequence goes on from JAOWBW010000207.1 coordinate 530,762, forward strand.
GTGTTTGTGCATTTTGCTTCTCGATTGCATGTTTCTTCTAAATCTCTACCTTATGTGTTAGAAGTGTCTACTCCAATAGGGGAGTGTTTGGTGACTAATAAGGTGTTACATGGCTGTGATGTGCATATTTGGGAGCATGTTTTATTTGCTGATTTAATTGTTTTGCCATTACAAGATTTTGATATTATCTTGGGAATGGATTGGTTGAGTAAATACCATGCTTCAGTTGATTGTTATAAAAAGGTGGTTACATTTTCTATTCCTGATGTGCCTGAATTTACTTTTGAGGCTGTTTCTTTGGGTAAGGGAATTCGTATTATTTCTTATGTGAAAGCTAGAAAGTTGTTGCATCGTGGTTGTACGAGGTATTTGGCCAGTGTTCAGGATACTACTAAAAAGTTGCCTGAAGTAGAGGATGTGCATATTGTGAAAGAGTTTCCTGATGTGTTCTCTACTGAGTATTCTATGCCTCCTGATAGGGAGATCGAGTTTTGTATTGACTTACTTCCAGGTACTACCCCGATATCAGAATCACCTTACAGAATGGCTCCAGCTGAATTAAAGGAGTTGAAAATTCAACTGCAAGAGTTGCTTGATAGAGGGTTCATTCGACCCAGTGTATCACCGTGGGGAGCTCCTGTATTGTTTGTAAAGAAGAAAGATGTGTCCTTAAGACTATGCATCGACTATAGAAAACTGAATCAGGTGACTGTAAAGAAAAAATATCCTTTGGCTCACATTGATGATTTATTTGATCAACTCCAAGGGTCAGTTGTCTTTTAAAAGCTTGATTTAAGGAGTGGGTATCACCAGTTGAAGATTCACTCAGAAGACATTCCTAAGACTGCTTTTCGTAGTAGGTATGGTCATTATGAGTTTCTTGTTATGCCTTTTGGGTTAACAAATGCTCCAGCTGTTTTCATAGATATGATGAATCGGGTTTTTAAGCCTTATCTTGATTCTTTTGTGGTTGTGTTCATTGATGACATCCTGGTTTATTCTAAGTCTCGGGAAGAACATGAGCAACACTTGTGAATGGTTCAATCTATTCTTTAGGAGAAGCAGTTGTTTGCAAAATTCAGTAAGTGTGTTTTTTGGCTTGATGAAGTTTATTTTCTGGGACATGTGGTTTCTAATAGAGGTATATCAGTTGATCCATCAAAAATTGAAGCTATTGTGAATTGGAAGAGGCCAGAATCAGTTACTGAAATTCGAAATTTCTTGGGGTTAGCTGGGTACTACAGAAGATTCATTGAGGGGTTTTCCAAGATTGCAACACAATTGACTCAGTTGACTCGAAAGAATGTGCCATATGTATGGGATGATAAATGTCAAGTTAGTTTTGAAGAGTTAAAAAAGAGGTTGACCACCGCTCCTATTCTTGCACTGCCTAATGGGAATGATGAATTGGTAATTTATAGTGATGCTTCAAAAGAAGGCTTGGGGTGTGTTCTAATGCAAAGTGGGAAGGTAATTGCGTATGATTCAAGGAAGTTAACTCCTAGTGAACAGAATTATCCGACCCATGACATGGAGCTTGCAGCTATTGTTTTTGCGTTACACAAATGGAAGCATTATCTATATGGAGAAAAGTTTGAGATTTTTATAGATCATCAGAGTTTGAAGTATCTTTTCTCCCAGAAAGAGTTGAATAATAGACAGCGTAGATGGATGGAGTTGTTGAAGGATTATGATTGCACCATTTCTTATCATCCGGGCAAGGCGAATGTGGTAGCTGATGCTATTATCTAGAAGTCTTATGTAGCTTCATTGATGATACGGGAATCGAAGATGCTCGAGATTGGTGTCCTTTTGAATCAAGGCATGGGGCTATATTTGCGAATATCAGAGTATTGCCAACCTTAATTCAACAAATCAAGGATGCTCAGAAAGATGACCCCGAGTTAGTGAAGGTTGTGGGAAAGATCAAAGATGGAAGATTTGAAGACTTTTCTCTCAGTTCAGAAGGAGTATTGACTTTCAAAGGTAGATTGTGTGTTCCTAATGTTGATGGGATTAAACTTCAGTTCTCGATGAAGGCCATAAGTCGATGTATACTATTCATCCTAGGAGTACCAAAATGTATCAAGATTTTAAGCAACACTTTTGGTGGAACAACATGAAGCGGGAGATAGCGGATTATGTGTCAAAGTGTTTGACTTGTCAACAAGTGAAAGCTGAACATCAAAGGCCCGCGGGATTGCTTCAACCATTAGAGATTCTGGAATGGAAGTGGGAACATGTTACTATGGATTTTGTGACAGGGTTACCTCGTACTCGAAGAAGGCATGATGCAGTTTGGGTGATCATAGACAGATTGACAAAGTCTTCTTATTTCCTACCTATTAAGATTGGTTATTCGATGGAAAGGCTTGCTACGTTGTACATTAATGAGATAGTGAGGTTGCATGGAGTTCCTGTTAGCATTGTTTCTGATCGAGATCCTAAATTCACTTCTCGGTTTTAGCAAGCATTTCAAAAGGCTTTGGGTTCAGAATTGGGGTTCAGTACTGCTTTTCATCCTCAAACAGATGGTCAGTCAGAAAGAACCATTCAGATTCTTGAGGATATGTTGAGAGCTTGTTCAGTTGATTTTGCAGATTCTTGGAATATTCATTTGCCTCTCGTAGAATTTGCTTATAACAACAGTTTTCAGTTGAGTATTGGGATGGCTCCTTATGAAGCACTGTATGGGAGAAAGTGTCGTTCACCTATTTGTTGGGATGAAGTTGGGGAAGCAAATATTTGGGGTATTGGTATGGTTAATGACTCAGTTGAGAAGGTTAAGCTTATTCGGGATCGATTGACTATTGCTCAGAGTCGTCAGAAGAGTTATGCTGATCACCGGAGGCGAGACCTTGAGTTTGAAAATGGTGACTTTGTGTTTCTGAAAGTTTCTCCAAAGGTGTGAATTAAAAGATATGGGAAGAAAGGCAAGCTTGCTCCGAGGTTTGTTGGGCCTTTTGAGATTCTGGGAAGAGTTGGAGATCGAGCTTATCGTCTTGCGTTACCTCCTTCTCTTGATAAGATTCATAATGTGTTCCATGTTTCTATACTTCGAAAGTATGTGTATGATCCATCTCATGTGTTATCTGAGATACCTGAGGATATTGAACCCAGTATGTCCTATGAGGAGCATCCAGTTCAGGTGATTGATTCTAAAGTTCAAGAATTGAGAACTAAGAGTATTCCTCTTGTTAGAGTTGTATGGAGGAACCATAATGTGGAAGAATCAACTTGGGGAGCTTTGAGATGAAATGGAGAGAAAATATCCTTGGTTGTTTGATTCGTTTGGTAAGTTATTCTAAAATTCGGGACGAATTTTCTTTAAGGGGGAGTGATTGTAGCGACCCCAAAACCCGTCCCTATTTATTTTATATTTTTGAGGATTTTAATTTGATTTATATGTGCATTTTATGTGTTGCATCATTTTTATGATTTGCAGATCTTACTTGATTATTTGTGTTATTTACTTAGTTAGTAGTAATAATGGTTAAAGGAGTTAAATGATTAAGTTGAATCTTTAGGGTCCTTGTTGAAAATATAAGTTAAGGGGCTTAAGTGTTGAAAATGAAAGTCCAGTGACTAAAGTTGGAAAATGGGGTAAAAAAAAAAAAACCTTTATAAGGTTATCCTTCTTTTCTCTTTCTCTGTGTTAATTCACTCTGCAACTTTTTCTCGTTCTTTCCTTAGGGTTAAGAAAGAAAAGGTAAGTTCAACCTATTTCGATTTAATTCTTTTTATTTACTTATCCGTTTTAAAATCTAATTATATAAAAATGATCAGGGCGTTGAGTAGGTCATTTCTACCCGAACAAAACTTATCTCAGTGATACTTTTTCCGGAAATAGGTAAGTTACTACTTCCCCTTTAAATATTAAAATGGTCATTTATGTTATACTTGATACTTGTGATTGTTATTTTTGTGATTTGGATAATATTTGTGATACTTGTAATTTTGGGACGAAGGGAGTAAAATTAGCAAGTTTTGGGCCAGGCGGGTGTGTTGGGCGGCCGCCCAAATAGGGCGTGTGGCCGCACACTTATCTGGAAGGTTTTTGTCTTGGGACAGAGTGTTTTGGGCGGTCGCACAGGCTGATTTAGGCGACCGCCCAGGGTTGCTGAAAAATGGAGTTGTTCCATTTCAAGTGATTTAAAGTTCAAGCTTGGTCTAGGTCTTAGGTGATATCCTAGAGTACCTAGAGGGTTGTTGTGGAACACCCTAGTATTTGAAATTGGATCCCTTGTGAACAAATGTGTTATGGAATGTGAATAAGTGTTACATGGGGTATTGTTGGACATCTTTTGATGTGTGTTGGATTGGTTCATCTTTGTGATGTGTTTGGATTGATTCCCTACTTTGGAATCATTGCCCCCGGTTGTTGTTTAAGCAAGTATTCATTACTATGCTCGTTTGGAAGTCCAGCTGGTACTTGTTGTAAAGTCGGGCAGTGGTAGGGATTATAATGGCACACGAGCCAAGTTCATTATAAGGCTTCTACCATTGGTTTCCCATTTTTAACCCCCTTCCTTGGGCCACGGATTGGGTCTGGGCTAGCTCTCCCTTGTTTGAGTTTAGTCACCGTTTGGGTTATGACTATATGTCATTTTCCCCCTCTTGTTGTTGTTGTTGTTGTTGTTGTTGTTATTGTTTGGTTCATGAACCGGTTTCAGCCCTTTGGTGCTGCTCAGTTGATACCTCTCAGATGGTTATATGTTTGATTCGAGAACCTTGGCTCAGTATCCACGTATGAGTGTTTATTTCCGCCTTATGTGTGGTATGATGAGTTGGTCGTTATTTCCAACCGGTATGGGACGGTTGGCGATAGGGAGCCTCTCATGTTACGTGCTATATGGATGTTTATTGACATTGTTCAATTTCGAGTATCATTTCAGCATGTAACGTAGTTGTATTATAGTAGCTTACTAAGATTCATTCTTACCCTTATTTGTTTACTGTTTTAGATAAAGGAGAGCCCAGGGGATAGGTCACTTCACAAGGGAGGACGTCGAGGTGGAGATTTTGGGTAAGACATTTTGGGATATGTGTTATGTAAAGGCTACATTATGTAAATGTATAACCTTTTGGGTAGTGTACCCGTGACTTCATCTTTGTATCACCTATTTTTGGAACATGTTGGTGAGTTGTAAATTTGTAAGTAAAGTGTGTAAGCCTTATGGCTAAGTACTTTTGATTTTGAAAGTTTGTTTGTGTGGAATGAAGTTAAGTTTTAAGTAAATGTGTTTGGTTATATGAAACTTTTATGAAAGTACATTTTGAAAAAATTTCCTAAAATGTTTTATGACGTCTTCCGATCGAGTCCCGAGCGTGGGGCCAAGTAGGACCACGGGTGCGGGGCGCGACAATACTAGAAAACTAACCCTTGATGACTTTGATTTTAGCCTTTGATCTTGGTGGAGAAATTGAAGCTTGATCACGAACAAGTAAGAACACGAACTTTGAAGATGATGAGCTTCACCCTCTAGCGGTATCCACACCACGAACGAATATCAAGGAGCTTCTTGATCTTGGTTGCTTGACCAAAATTGTGAAACATGTTTTCACAATTATTATGAACTATATGGAATATTATTTGTGTATAATTTTGTTCCTCAATCTAGGATATCTTAGAACAAAATAATTCTCTCAAAACTCTTTGGAAAACTTGCACAAAACATAGGTTTTGATTTTGGCCGAATTAGTCTGTTTAAATACTAGTTAGACCTATTCCAAATAGGAAACAAGTAGCTAAACCCGCAAGAAAACGGATTAAGGAAGGTTCCTCCCGAAACCGACTGGTCCGGCCGGGTATGGCAAGTGGTCCGACTGGACCATGCCAAGTCCGCCCGGGTCCTTCCACTGGTCCGCCCGGATCTCCTCTGTTTCCACTTTTCTTCTTCTAATTCTTTAAATCCCTTAATGGTCCTTCGACCCAATATTTCAATGTAGTCCTTTTAAGGATTCGTTCTATTGTGTGTGACCCTCTAGGATTATACTATGTTGGCAATGGGTTCAAACATGAAACCATAAGATATGATTAGGTTCTAGAAAACCGTCATACCTACCCAAATAGTATAACTAGATACAAGTTCACATTCCACTTAGAATATGTCATAGTCCCTTTGTCCATGATGTCATTGAACACAAGTCATGGTCAACAAGTCAACTTGTCTTTGTTCAATACTTTCTCGATTCTGAATATGTTGATAATCCAAATGACATTGATCCAATCAATTCATTTGAGTCCGGCCGAAGATTTTCATCAACATCATTCCTACGAGAGGCCCAAGCTTGACATCTCTCCGAAGAGGGACAAATCCATCATAGCTTATTATTCTTCCCTACATGAATCCGATTATACCAATCATACCCTTTATAACTACCCGGTTAAAGGTAGCGTTTGAATATGTCAAACATAACGTTCATTAAGTGGAAGACCATAATAACTTCATGTCTAATGATTCAAATGACATAACTAATATGAGATATATATATGACATTGACCATGATATAGATCTCTTAAAGCAGGTCATGACCGGTACTTAACAAGTACCCATAAATCTAACATGATCATCCCATCCGTGGTACACTGACATCTCTTTATTAATATGAAATAAATGATAACAATTACAACGTTTATTAAACGTGCCTAGGGAACTAACACCAACAATCCATCCGTGGTACACTGACATCATAAATTTCCTCAAGGACGGCACTTTCCGCGAAGGTAGCAATAAGAAGGCTCAAGTAGCATTACAAAAGCTGGCATCATGATATGTGTTGATTGAGAACCGAGTTTACAAGAGACACTATGAAGGGATCAATCTCTTGTGTGCTAATGAAACTGAAGCTCAAGAGATAATGCATGAAGTCCACGAAGGCGAATGTGGCCCCCACATGAATGGGATCATGTTAGCCAAGAAGATACTCTGTATTGGTTACTATTGGAGTACCATGAAAAGGGATTGCATCGAGAAAGTCAAGAGGTGCACCAAGTGCCAGTTCCATGCCAACTTACAACATGCTCCACCTTCGCAGCTATACAACATGACCACGCCGTGGCCATTTTCTTGTTGGGGTATAGATATCATCGGCAAGATCCATCCCAAGGGAAGCAATGGGAAATCATTCGTTCTAGTGGTAATGGATTATTTTACAAAGTGGATTGAGGCACAATCTTACCGAGTTCTCAACGCCAAGAAAATGGCCAAATTTATAAAGACCAACATCATGTGCCGATACGGTGTCCCTCACGAGATTATCTCTGATAATGGTTCTCACTTCGAGAAATAAATGGATGCACTCTTGGTCGATTACAAAATTACTAAGCACAAGTCATCCCCATACCGTCCCCAAGCTAATGGAGCGGTCGAAGCGCCTGTAAGGTTCCCTCCCCCGCGCGGAGGATCGCGACGAGTTTTGGGGCGAAAAAGCCGAACACGGTTATCTCACAAAACATAATGGAGTCGCCACTTTTGTTAATTATTTAACCCAACAAAAGAAAAGGTTAGAGATTCTATTAGTTCGGAGGTCAGGTTACGCCTTGAGAAGAGTTTCACGTCACCCAAGTCGCCTCGGATAGGACCGAGTCTCCCTAATGTTAGTTAACGAAAGTGCATGTGTGTGTGTGTGTTTTCAAAATGGGAGAATCTGACTGTTTTGGCAAAACCAGTTAATTATTTAACAGAAAAGGTTTATTTTGCATACTTTCTGGTCAGAAAAGGAAGAAACTGGAAAATGCCCTCCCTGGCCAAAGTAGCCGTATGGATGGGGAGGGATCTCCAGGGAATTTTTACAGTTTATCAGAAAAACAGTCCAGTTTCAGTCAATACAGAATATCTTTGCTGAAACTGGACTGGAATGTTGATTTCCAGTTTATGATTAACAACAAAACTTTGAAAAGTTCATTCCTATGCACTTTGATCATCAAAGGAACCCCAAAAACAAAGATTTAGGTGTGATCAAAGGCAATCATTGGAGAGATTTATGAAAAGTTGATGAACATGGCATTTAGACCAAAATGACCATTTTGGTGGATAAAGATTGAAACTTTATCACCAAAATGGACTTATTATACAAGATTAAATCCTTAGGGACAAAAATATAACATAAAGATCAAATCTTTATGTCTCATACTTGGTGATTTATGGCTAGATCATGGTTGGGATGATAAAGATTGAAACTTTATCCCCCAATCATGACTCTTATGGCCAAACAAGAACAACATCAACATGAAATTTAACAAATCATGATCATCCTAGGTTTTATCCCATAAATCACACACTGGGTGTGAAGGGACCTTGAATCACCTCATGATTTGGATCATATACATATATAATCATAATATATATAGCTTGGAAGGCCAAGACTTGTATAATATATAGATATAGTGCTTGAAAATGGACAAGACTTGCAAGAAATGTAAAGTGCTTGAAATGGACAAGACTTTGCAAGAACAAGAAGAAATAATACAAGATAAACAAGTAATATGAACAAAGATAAAAGAGTTTGAGATGAAGAAGAAGATGGGGAGAAGGAGGCTTCACCTATGATGGTTATGTCTATCTTCCTCTCTTTTCACTCAAATATGTGTATCACTCACTTTCTACTCTCAAACTGGCAGAGTAACAGCTCTCAAAACGTTTTCTCCCCCCTGAAATGATCAGCATGGGGTTCAATTTATAGAGGCTGAGGGTGCCCAACATAGCCGTACGGCTAGGGACCTCATGCGCCCAAACCATCCGTACGACTCGACTTGGCGAGCTTCTGGATTTTTCTAAGTTTAATTCCAGTTCAGTCTTGGAATATCAGGTTTATCCTAGTGAGGTCCTGGCCCATTGGTTTATCCCTAAATGGTACCAAGAATTCCTCTAAAGTTGGTCAATTTCAGATTGGGGTACTTACAGAGCCCCTCGACAACATCGCTTTTGAAGAAAGCGGGGTTGTCGACAAAACAGGCATCCCAATCTGATGGGAGGACAGCTTGGCCAATTTGGGTGAGAGATTTCAAGGCTACTCAAACCTATAAGCATCCCATTTTAATGGGAGGACGGCATAACCGATTTGGGTGAGAGATTCTAAGGCTACTCAAACCTATAAGCATCCCAATCCGATGGGAGGACGGTATAGCCGATTTGGGTGAGAGATTCTAAGGCTACTCAAACCTATAAGCATCCCAATCCGATAGGAGGACGGCATAGCCGATTTGGGTGAGAGATTCTAAGGCTACTCAAACCTATAAGCATCCCAATCCGATGGGAGGACGGCTTGGCCGATTTGTTCTATGGCTGGACCTAGAGGTATAGGATTCCTATGTATCCCTATTCAAGGGAATCAAGCCTAACGTAGTTCGGGTGAGAGATTTTAAGGCTACTCAAACCTATGGGCCTTAGGTGGATATTCATTCATCCCTTCCTAAACAGGCTTGGCTCAAAGGCCGGACTTGGTCAACTTGGTTCTATTCGGAGAGGGTTGACTAAGGGGGTTGGCATGGCTCAGAGGCTCAAATAATGGGCATGGCTTAGAGGCTAGATTCGATCGACTTGGCTCTATCGGAGAGGGTCTACTCAAGGAATAGGTATGGCTCAAAGGCTCAAATAATGGGCATGGCTCAGAGGCTAGACTCGATCGACTTGGCTCTATCAAGAGAGGGTCGACTCGAGGATAACTGGTCTTACATCCGACTAAGGACCACCGGGACACATTGATAGGTTTTATCTAACCTGGCCACTCTCGGGGACAAAGGTTTTCTTAACCTAATCATGACTATACTGGTCTTACGCCCTACCAAGGGCTGCCGAGGCGATAACATCTTAACTTTCATCCTGGACTTACGAGGTACGGCCGGGACTTTCACGATTTCACTTTCTACCCTGGACTTACGAAGTACGGCCGGTCAACAAAATCCAATGGTCTTACGTCACGCCGGACGGCCAAGGACGAATCTCACGGAGCCTAATGGACTTATGTCATTCCGGACTGCCAAAGGACGAATCTCGCAGAACCTAATGGTCTTATGTCATGCCGGATGGCCAAGGACGAATCTCACAGAGCCTAATGGTCTTATGTCATTCTGGACTGCCAAAGGACGAATCTCGTAGAACCTAATGGTCTTACGTCACGCCGGACGGCCAAAGGACAATTTTTCATATTTTTAACTGGACTTACGAAGAACAGCCACGTTAACTTTCCAAATTCAAACTCTTAACCTGGACTTACGAAGTGCGGTCGGGTTAAATTTAAAACTCTTAACCTGGACTTACGAAGTGCGGCCGGGTTAAATCACATTCTTAACCTGGGCTTACGAAGTACGGCCGGGTTAATTTCACAATCCTAACCTGGGCTTACGAAGTACGGCCGGGTCAAATTACATTCTTAACCTGGGCTTGCGAAGTACGGCCGGGTCAAATCGCATTCTTAACTTGGGCTTACGAAGTATGGCCGGGTCAAATCACATTCTTAACCTGGGCTTACGAAGTACGGCCGGGTCAAATCACATTCTAAACCTGGGCTTACGAAGTACGGCTGGGCTAAATCACATTTTTAACCTGGGCTTACGAAGTACGGCCGGGTTAAATTACATTCTTAACCTGGGCTTACAAAGTACGGCCGGGTCAAATTACATTCTTAACCTGGGCTTACAAAGTACAGCCGGGTCAAATCACATTCTTAACCTGAGCTTACGAAGTACAGCCGGGCTAAATCACATTTTCAACCTGGGCTTACGAAGTACAGCTGGGTCAAATCACATTCTGAACCTGGGCTTACGAAGTACGGCCGGGTCAAATCACATTCTTAACCTGGGCTTACGAAGTACGGCCGTGCTAAATCACATTTTCAACCTGGGCTTACGAAGTATGGCTGGGTCAAATTACATTCTTAACCTGGGCTTACGAAGTACGGCCGGGTCAAATTACATTCTTAACCTGGGCTTACGAAGTACGGCCGGGTCAAATCACATTCTTAACCTGGGCTTACGAAGTACGGCCGGGCTAAATCACATTTTCAACCTGGGCTTACGAAGTACGGCCGGGTCAGATCAAAGAGCTGGTCTTACGTCCATCTAGGGACTGCCCGATTTCATTTTCATTGGGAACCTAATTTTTCTAGGTTCAATTCAAGTTGTAAGGGCATTTTAGACGTTTTCCAAAGGGAGGGGGCCTAAGTTCTATTTCAGAAACCTGGGGGAAACCAATATTCAAGGCGCCAGGGGCCAAAGTGTAAATTTTGGGCTGAGATTTCCTCTCAGCCAAACCAGCCGTACGTCTTAAGGAGGCGTCTCCTTCTTTTTCAAAAAAGCAGACATACGGATGGTTGCTGGACATTTCAAAACTCAGGCCGAAAATCAGAGAAGGAGAGGCGATTTTCGAGAGCATAACTTCACCCTTTTCCCAAAATTTCTACCTAATTCGTTCTAGGTTTGCTCATGGATTCTCGGGCAAGAAGAGGTTACCCAAGGGGAGTGAATAGAAGGCTTGACATGGTCCGGAATTTCCAGGGCTACCATATTGCCTTAAATGATGTGGGAGCGGGTTTCTACAAGTCTCCTGACGTCCATCTATGTCACGAACGAGCGGTAATCATCCTTTCCTACTCGATTCATGTCCAATTTGAGCATTTTGTACATTCCCTAGTCTTAGGGCCTACGTTCATGCTATTTGAGATCTTTGCATTTCTTGACACAATTTCATGAAATTAGCTCCATTTTTGTGTCGTTGGGATCACTAGGGACGTGAGCACGTGCCCATTGCGTCATTTGGACATGCCTATCTATATTTCCCAAAATCGAAGTGCGTTGTGTATAAACTACTTGTACCTAAGGCTCGACTAGTCATTTTGACACATTCAAGTGCGTGCTAGTATTTCCTGGGACAAGTTGTCGCATTTTAATGAAGGTTCGGGACACTAAGTCTTGGAATGGGGAAGGTTTTTTTTTTTTTTTTTTTTCGGGACATGATAACACCTTTATAAACAAAACTTTGCACATTCCCTATATAAACACACCCCCAAACGCTAATCGCAATTTGAAAAGGGAGAAAACATTTTATACACACATCCTCGAATGCTTATCGCAATTTGAAAAGGGAGAAAACATTTTATACACATGATTTACTCATCACATTCATTTATCACATGCATTGGTATTTTAAATCTGTGTTATTCATACCTTTGTTGTGTTTACCTGCAGGGCGGTGATCCCAAATCTCGAGGATCTCCCGACATGTGCTGTTCCTTGTGGGAGGCTATGCCCGTGGCTGTCGGCGATGAGCCTGGTCCGAGAGATTGGGTAGAGGGCACCATCCTGGTGCCGTTCATTCATGTTGTGGGCTAGCTGGCGAGCACTAACAAGAGTCTTGGGCTCATTACTGCCTTGGGCGAACATTGGTGGGATACCACCCACACTTTCCATTTGAGCTGGGGGGAGGTGACTGTGACCCCTGCCGACTTTTCTGCCATCACCGGGCTTTCCTTTAGTGGCGGGCCTATTATCTGGACCGATCGACTCTCGTCCCCGGACATCCAGGCACTTATTGGCTTCTCAGGCCCTACCAAGGGCTTGGGGATCACGGTGCAGGCTGTTGAGTGGGCCATTCGGGACAGGATCCCAGAATATTTGGCGGGCTTGGTGACCGCGGAGCAGCTCGGACGAGCTTATGTGTGGCTCTTTCTCAGCAACACCTTCTTCGCCAACGCCGACACTACCTGCATGTTCCCTCTCCTCGGGTCATTGACTACTCCTGAGACCGTCCGGAGTATTGCTTAGGGAGAGGCTGGGTTGGTCGAGCTGTATATGGAGCTTGACAAGTTTAGCCGAAAAGCAAGAAAGTCCTTGGCTTGCTTCCAGTTTGCCCTAGAGGTAGATTCTTTCTTTTCCCTCATTATGTTTTCTCCTTCTCATTCTCTTTTTCCAGTTTTCGGCATCTTAACGTTTCCCTTGCCATTTTCCTTTCAAGCTTGGTACTACGAGATCTTCGGTGGCTATCCGTGGGAGCTGACCGTTGACCCCGCCATTACATTCCCGGCCATGGTCTGTTGGGCTCGAGAGGCCCGAAAGAAGAGGGGGTCCAAGGGGCGTGTCTCCGTTCGCCATACCGATGTTCGGACAGTGCTGAGGGGCGCCATGCCGGCAAACTCAACCTCTTTCCTTGGTCGAGGTATGAGGGGCAAGGGCTAGGCGTTTACCTATCTGAGGCCCTGCGGGTCACACGGGAGAGGAGGCTCCTGGTGGGGTTCCGAGGAGAGGCCTTCTATTTAGAGGAGAGAGTGCTCTGGCAGCACGGGCTCGAGCTTATGCAGAGGGCTCCCGTTGATCCTCCTGACTCCATGTTTATGATTGACCGAAGGGATGACCCCTATCTTATGGGAGCGAGCGCCACTAATTTCATTACCAACGAGTCGTATGGGCGCTTCGTGGCCCGGAAGCTGAGGTCGCCGCAGGTAGTGGCTTCTGGGGTGGCTCCTCCGATGTGGCAGGACTTCTCATTCATATATTCAGATGGTCGGGTCCACATGGTGGCCACATCCATGGCTGGAGAGGGGGCCCCACCTGAGGATGCTCCTGAGGGCGTGTCATGTTTTCATTCCTTTCTCTCACACTCACTCATCCCATATCCCTATCTCTTCCACTGAACTGTTTAATTTCCCTATGTAGGTTGTGGCGCGGGCTTTGTTGGATAAACCCTCCCTCATGAAACGGGCCAAAAGGTGGGAGCCCAAGACATGCATTTTGGATGAATTCAACAATTTTCACCTTTTAGAAAAGGAATTTTGTTTATTCTTTCGATTGTTATTAGGTAATCTTTCCACACGAACAAACGTTAGTGCATAGTTCAAAAGCTTAGCATTTGTTGTTCATGTTTACTTAAAACACATTTATTCCTAACTGGTTGGAAAAGATCTCTCTTCTTTTTCGCAACTATTCTACATCCTGGATCAGTGGAGGCCATCACTACACCTTAAGACCCCTCGTTTTTCACCTGCCTTGCACACTCCCAAGGATGGACTGTCCCGGGCGAGGGTCCTATAGGTCAAGCGGCTTCCACCGACCGAAATTAACGAATCTAGAGTCTAGTGCGTCGCAAGATTCCCAATGCGTGAGCCATCCCAATCATGATTAAGCCCCGGTCGAGATCGAGATTCGTCTTAGGGACTTAAGGGACTTCCGTCATATCCTCATCTTTGTTGAGGGCTCTCGAACCTTATCCTTGGGCTTAAGGATGATTAGCATGGACCATTCATTAGGGCTTGGCAATACGGTGTCACCCTATCCTTAATACATGACTTAGGTTAATTACGGTCAACATTGACGCATAAGTCAAGGACCGGGTCAAAGTTGACCATGGTCACACTTACTTTCACAAGGAGTCATGACTCGGGCATTAGCTTGGTCACAATTAATCTCAGACACGTATTAGGTACGTGGTAATGTGAGCTAGACCAAAAACCAACCAAGGTCTTGGTATTTGTGTGTCACGGACGAGTGTGGTTGACTCGTCTCGGAAGGGGAGGTGGAATGGACCCGTGCGTGCTAGAAGAGCACAAGAGCACCAATCAATCTGCATCATGGCATCCATCTCGTGTTTTAAGGGTATTTGGAACGTGCAAGGTCAAATGCGCGTAGTGTGAAGCCATTCTATGTTCCCTTTTGAGTTAAAATAGAAATTTTCGATTCGTTTTAACATCATGAACAATGCACAAGCAACATATGAACAAGAATGAATAAGCATAATCAACAAAAATGAGCAAGCATGAATGAGCTATTTACACAAGCAATCAAGCAAGAATCATATGAACAAACAAAGCCAAAACTTGTATGTACAACAAATTGTGCACAACCAAAGAATCCTTTGAAATCAACATTTTTCAAGAAGAACAATTCTTTTGAAAATCATTTTCAAAACAAGTTGTGTACAACAAAGAATTCAAAAATCTTTTACAAAATGGGTCATGCACAAGGAGGTTTTGAAAACCCAAATTTATGTCCAAAAGTTTGTGCATGACCAAGCTTCAAAAACCAAGTTTTGGCTAGAAAAGAAGAAGGTAATGTGCTCAAACAAAACTGTAAATTTGGAACCTGGACAAGCAGAAGCCAAAGGGACACAGAATGTTCATTCCCTGCACAAAATTGTTAAATTTTGGAACATTCTGTTCCCTGCCCAACATAGCCGTACGGCTATATCATGCTGGAAATTATTTTTTGCTGTTTTTCAACTTCTGATCATCAAGCCCCAGTTTATTGCATCTCCAGAACAGTTTCATCTCCAGAAAGTTCAAACAGAAACACAGCACACACAAAATAAACACAAAAGTTAACAGAAATGGGGAACGGGAGTTTGACCCACACAAAAGCACCCCCAAAATTTCTTAAAAGAAGTTTGTGGACACTTTATTCCCCAGCGGAGTCGCCACTATAAGGATCCCGCCCCCGCGCGGAGGATCGCGACGAGTTTTGGGGCGAAAAAGCCGAACACGGTTATCTCACAAAACATAACGGATTCGCCACTTTTGTAAATTATTTAACCCAACAAAAGAAAATGTTAGAGATTCTATTAGTTCAGAGGTCAGGTTACGCCTTGGGAAGAGTTTCATGTCACCTAAGTCGCCTCGGATAGGACCGAGTCTCCCTAATGTTAGTTAACGAAAGTGCATGTGTGTGTGTGTGTGTTTTCAAAATGGAAGAAACTGACTGTTTTGGCAAATCCAGTTAATTATTTAACAGAAAAGGTATATTTTGCAAACTTTCTGGTCAGAAAAGGAAGAAACTGGAAAATGCCCTCCCTGGCCAAAGTAGCCGTACGGATGGGGAGGGCTCTCCAGGGAATTTTTACAATTTATCAGAAAAACAGTCCAGTTTCAGTCAAAACAGAATATCTTTGCTGAAACTGGACTGGAATGTTGATTTCCAGTTTATGATTAACAACAAAACTTTGAAAAGTTCATTCCTATGTACTTTGATCATCAAAGGAACCCCAAAAACAAAGATTTAGGTGTGATCAAAGGCAATCATTGGAGAGATTTATGAAAAGTTGATGAACATGGCATTTAGACCAAAATGACCATTTTGGTGGATAAAGATTGAAACTTTACCACCAAAATGGACTTATTATACAAGATTAAATCCTTAGGGACAAATATATAACATAAAGATCAAATCTTTATGTCTCATACTTGGTGATTTATGGCTAGATCATGGTTGGGATGATAAAGATTGAAACTTTATCCCCCAATCATGACTCTTATGGCCAAACAAGAACAACATCAACATGAAATTTAACAAATCATGATCATCCTAGGTTTTATCCCATAAATCACACACTAGGTGTGAAGGGGTCCTTGAATCACCTCATGATTTGGATCATATACATATATAATCATAATATATATAGCTTGGAAGGCCAAGACTTGTATAATATATAGATATAGTGCTTGAAAATGGACATGACTTGCAAGAAATGTAAAGTGCTTGAAATGGACAAGACTTTGCAATAACAAGAAGAAATAACACAAGATAAACAAGTAATATGAACAAAGATAAAAGAGTTTGAGATGAAGAAGAAGATGGGGAGAAGGAGGCTTCACCTATGATGGTTATGCCTATCTTCCTCTCTTTTCACTTAAATATGTGTATCACTCACTTTCTGCTCTCAAACTGGCAGAGTAACATCTCTCAAAACGTTTTCTCTCCCCCTGAAATGATCAACATGGGGTTCAATTTATAGAGGCTGAGGGTGCCCAACATAGCCGTACGGCTAGAGACCTCATGCGCCCAAACCATCCGTACGACTCGACTTGGCGAGCTTCTGGATTTTTCTAAGTGTAATTCCAGTTCAGTCCTGGAATATCAGGTTTATCCTAGTGAGGTCCTGGCCCATTGGTTTATCCCTAAATGGTACCAAGAATTCCTCTAAAGTTGGTCAATTTTAGATTGGGGTACTTACAGCGCCAAACAGGACAATTGTGACCATTATATGGAAAATGGCTTCCACAGGAAGGGATTGGCCCGGTAAATTGCCTCTAGCATTGTAGGGCTACCGCGCATTAATTCGATCACCAATGGTAGAAACCCCGTACACATTGGTTTATGTTTCCGAAGCCGTGCTACCGGTTGAACTTGAAGTGCTCTCTTTGCGAGTCTTGCTCGAAAATCAAGTCAATGAGGTTGAATGGATACAAAGTCGATATGAACAATTAGCCCTACTCGATGAAACGAGGCTAAGAGTGTTCGAGCGTATAAGGGCCTATCAACAAAGAATGGCCAAGGCTGTTGGTAGTGGTGCCCTAGGCACGTTTAATAAACGTTGTAATTGTTATCATTTATTTCTTATCAATAAAGAAATATTTTGATTATTATTGTTGTTCATGTTTACTTATAATAATCTCCGTCCCTAGTACTTGTAAAGCACTAGTATAAAGGCTGAATGATCATGGGATGATCATGTTAGATTTATGGGTACTTGTTTGGAACAAGGTACTGGACATGACCCGCTGTATGAGATTTATGTCATGGTCTATGTCATACATATATCTCATATTAGTTATGTCATTTGAATCCTTAGACATGAAGTTATTATAGTCTTCCACTTGATGAACATTATGTTTGACATATTCAAACGCTACCTTTAACCGGGAAGTTATAAAGGGTATGATTGGCATAATCGGATTCACGTAGGGAAGAATAATAAGCTAAATGGATTTGTCCCTCTTCGGAGAGATGTCAAGCTTGGGCCTCTCGTAGGAATGATGTTGATGAAAATGTTTGGCCGAATTCAAATGAATTGATTAGATCAATATCATTTGGATTATCAACATATTCGGAATCGAGAAAAGTATTGAACAAAAAACAAGTTGACTTATTGACCATGACTTGTGTTCAATGACATCGTGGACAAAGGGGTTATGACATATTTTAAAGGAATGCGAACTTGTATCTAGTTATATTATTTTGGTAGGTATGACGGTTTGCTAGAACCTAATCATATCTTATGGTTTCATGTTTGAACCCATTTCCAACTTAGTATAATCCTAGAGGGTCACACACAATAGAACGAATCTTAAATAAGAACTATATTGGAATTTAGAAATTTGGGAAATTTGGGGAAAGTGTGCGACCGCACAAAAGGGCTTGGGCGGCCGCACAGTTTAGCTCAGAATGTACCAGAAACCTTCCAGATAGATGTGCGACCGCACAAGGGTTTTGGGCGGCCGCACACCATGTTGGGACTGGTTTCTTTATTTGATTTGGAAAAGAATTTTGGACGGGTTTAGACACAAGTTTCCTATTTGGAATAGGTCTAACTTGTATATAAACAGCCAAATTCGGGCCAGAACATAACATAGCTTTTGTGCAAGTCTCCAAAAAGTTTGAGAGAGTTTTATTTTGTTCTAAGACATCTTAGATTGAAGAACAAAATAATACACAAAATAAATTCCATATAGTTCTTGTCAATTGTGAAAGTGTGTTTCATAATTTTGGTCTAGCAACCAAGATCAAGAAGTTTCTTGATATTCGTTCAAGGTGTGGATACCGCTAGAGGGTGAAGCTTATCATCTTCAAAGTTCGTGTTCTTACTTTTTGTTACTAAAGCTTCAAGATCTCCACCAAAAGAAAAGACCAAACTCAAAGTCATCAAGGGTTAGTTTCTCTAGTATTCATATTGTTGTATTTGATTTAATCATATAAACGGATCTATGGCTTTGGGTTTCATTAAAATTTTGAATGCTAATTTCCGCTGCGCATATGACTACGAAACCCAACAGTGGTATCAGAGCCCCGTTCATGTTGATTAATTCAATACCTAGATCATGTTGTGTGTATATAAATTGTTTATGTGCCCTAGCATGATATGAATATTGGATTATATGATGTTTATGTGTTATGTGATTTTATGTGGTTTATTGTTTTGCAACTTTAATCGCACGATTCAATCGCAATTAATATTATGATGGATTCTGGATTGTTTGATTATTAATTCTGATTGGATCATGGTTTTAATAATCAGGGAAAAACAATTTTGAGACAAATTTTCGAACTAAAAATTACCTTCTGATCTCACTGTGCGACCGCACAGAATGACCTGGGCGATCGCACAAAAGTTGCGCGACCGCACAGTAATTCTTGGGCGGCCGCACACAATGATCAGAATCTCTGATTTTTTGTTAAAAATCAGAATTTGGAATTTTCGAGAGGTCCAACCGAACCAGTGACAGAACCAGACCAGACCTGCTGATCTGGAATGGGTTTTGGGTAGTTGGTTTGGGTGTGGATCTTGGGGTTTGATTTTCCTATTTGTTTTAGTCTTGTGATTCCAAGATTGGTTTAAGGTTTGGATGGCTAATCTGCGTTCATCGAGATTGTGTTTCCCAAACTTGATCGCAATCAAAGTTTCAAAGATAAAACGAAGTTAGAATTATGAAGAGTTCATAATTGCTAAAATTGAGAAACAAAGTTCTTGATTCAATGATTGGAGATCCATGTGGAATTGTGGATGCAATTGGCCTACGTTCATCGAGACCATCTATTGCTTAGTTTCGGCCACATGGACTACTTTCTTGGTTTCTTGAATTAGTGCGGAATTGTGGATGCCTGATGGCTTAGTTTCGGCCGCACTTCTTGTTGTCTTGATTTGGAGATAATGACCAAAGTTGAAATAGTCTCATCCTCATAATTATAGAGAAACTAATGACACATAAATATTATGCTTAAATTAATGGAGATTAATTTAGTGGCTAAACTTGATGGGTAACATGTTTATATCATGTGCTCATAAATGTGTTGTATGCTATATGTGATGAACCTTCAAAGAAAGTTTTAAGTCCTTTATTGCCATGCCATGATAAAAACACTTGTTAATACATGGGTGAATTTAATGTAGACTCGCCCTAGCGAGATGCATTGACTTTATTTATGTATGAGCAAGATAGATAATGTGGGCAGGCCCTAGCGAGGCACATTAACTATACGTTTAAAATGGTTGGACTTAATTGGGCGTCAAAACAGTTTTGAGCCTGGGCAAAGATGAGATTTAACATGCTTTTTGAAATAGGATTTCTTAAAAGAATCTCATAAAAGGAACTAAGAGTCATATGAGATATGATTGACAAGAGTTGTCTACCTAATTAATTTGATTTTGTGTAATCCGCCTTAGCGGACTTAAAATTAAATTAAAGCGAGATCTTAACCCATTTAAATTATAGTATACATTGGATGTATAAGAATGTTATATAATTTAGTGGGAGTATTTTCGTTTGAAAAATACATTGTTTATTTCTTTAATGAAACCGGTACTTATTAAATTTTGAAAATTTTACATATTTGTAGATAATGACTACTAACACTCAATCAATTTCGTTGCGATCGATCCTTGAGAAGGATAAGCTCCAAGAGAATGGTACTAACTTTATGGATTGGATCCGTAGCCTAAGAATTGTTCTAAGGCAAGAATATAAGTTGTACATTCTCGATGGGCCACTTCCTGCTGAACCAGAACCTACTGCCCCTAGGGCAGAAAGAGACAGTTACAAGAAACATCGTAATGATTCTAGAGATGTAAGTTGTCTCATGCTTGCTACCATGTGCTCAAAACGCCAACAATGTTTGGAACATTTGGAAGCCTATGAGATAGGCGTGGAGTTAAGAGCCATGTTTCAAGAGCAAGCCAGGCAAGAGAGGTACAAGACCATTGTTGCATTCACTAATTGCAAAATGAATGAAGGGCAACAAGTGAGTCCTCACATGCTGAAAATGAAAGGTTATATAGAGCACCTTGAGAAACTTGGCTATCCAATCCCATTGGAGCTAGCCACGTATCTCATTCTTAATTCATTACCTAAAAGTTATAATCAGTTTGTGATGAATTATAACATGCATGGAATGGATAAGAATCTCTCCGAGTTGCATGGGATGCTTAAAACTGCGGAGATGAAGATTGCGGAGAAAGGTTCTCCCGTGCTCTTGGATCATGATGGGAAGAAGGCTAGTACCAAAGGAAAGGGTAAGAAAGTTGTCAAACCCAAGATAAGCAAGGCAAAGGTTGCCAAGGCTTCTGAGGCAAAACCCGATTCACAAAAGGATGCAATCTATTTCCATTGTCAAGAAATTGGTCATTGGAAACACAATTGCAAGGCTTTCTTGGAAGAGCAAAAGAAGAAGAAGAGCAGCAAGGCTGCGTCGACTTCGGGTATCTATATGATAGATATTCTCCTTTCTACCACTGATTCTTGGGTATTGGATACCGGATGTGGTTCTCATATTTGTTTAAATGTGCAGGGTCTAAAGAATAGGAGACTACTTAAAGAGGGTGAAGTAGACCTACGCGTGGGGAATGGAGCAAGAGTTGCTGCATTAGCCGTAGGGACTTATGAAGTCACTTTACCTTCCGGATTAATTCTTGTTTTGAACAATTGTTATTATGTTCCGGATTTAAGTAGAAATATTATTTCAATTTCTTGTTTGGATAATGAAGGTTTTAAGTTTCTTATTGAGAATAAGAAATTTTCTATTTATTTAAATGATGTGCTTTATGGTATTGCTAATTCATTTAATGGCCTTTATGTCTTGGATATCAAGAATGAAAATAATGAAAATGTCTATCATATAAATAAGAAATCTAAACCTAATGATGTAAATCATTCTTATTTGTGGCATTACCGTCTTGGTCATATTAATGAGAAGCGTATCTCAAAAAACTCCATGGGAACGGTCTCTTGGGTTCATGTGACCTTGAGTCATATGATACTTGTGAGTCGTGTCTTCTTGGAAAAATGACTAAGACACCTTTTACCAAGCTAGGTGAAAGGGCAAGCGACTTATTGGGGTTGATACATTCCGATGCATGCGGACCATTAAGTAGCAATGCTAGGGGAGGATTTCAATACTTCATAACCTTCACTGATGACTATAGTAGATTTGGGTATGTTTACCTAATGAAACATAAAAGTGAAGCATTTGAGATATTTAGAATATTTCAACATGAAGTAGAAAAACAACTTGGCAAAATTATTAAGGCACTTCGATCAGATCGAGTGGAGAATACTTGAGTCATGAATTTGATGATCATCTAAAAAATTGTGGAATAGTTTCACAATTGACTAAACCCGGAACACCACAATGGAATGGTGTGTCCGAGAGGAGAAATCGGACTTTGTTAGAAATGGTTCGATCAATGATGAGTCAAGTTGATCTTCCAATATCCTTTTAGGGTTACGCCCTAGAAACCGCTGCTTTCACACTAAATCAAGTTCCAACTAAATCGGTTCCAAAGACTCCATATGAGATGTGGAGCGGAAAGAAACCTAGTTTGTATTTCATGAGGATTTGGGGTTGCGAAGCTTTTGTCAAAAGACTTGTCTCCGACAAACTAGCACACAAATCTGATAAATGTATTTTTGTGGGATATCCTAAGGAAACTAAAGGATATTACTTTTATAACCGAGAGGACAACAAAGTGTTTGTTGCCCGAACTGGTGTCTTTCTAGAGAAACAGTTTCTCTCCAAAGAAATCAGTGGGAGTAAAATAAATCTTGAAGAAATTCGAGACCCAGAAAATGACATTGAACTAATAGTGGAACAAGAACAAGAACCACAAGGAGTTGTGGAACCTGTTCAAAATACACAAGCAACTCGCAGATCTAGTAGGTTATGATCCGAGCCCGAGAGATATGGATTTCTCGTAACGGATAGTAATGAGGTAGAGATCATTGAGAATGATGAACCGACAACCTACCAAGAGGCGATGTCTTCTCCTGATTCGGACAAGTGGCTTGGAGCCATGGAATCCGAATTGCAATCCATGCAAGACAATCAAGTTTGGAACTTGATTGATGCACCCGAAGGTGTAAAAACCATAGGATGCAAATGGGTCTTCAAGAAGAAGACTGACATGGATGGGAAGGTGCATACTTACAAAGCTAGACTTGTAGCGAAAAGGTATAGGCAAGTTCATGGTATTGACTATGATGAGACCTTTTCACCCGTAGCAATGATTAAGTCTATAAGAATTTTGCTTGCCATTGCCGCATATCATGACTATGAAATATGGCAAATGGACGTCAAAACAGCTTTCCTAAATGGAAAACTATAAGACGATGTGTATATGACACAACCAGAAGGTTTTGAACAAGATTCTAAGGTATGCGAATTGCAGAGATCCATCTATGGATTGAAGCAAGCTTCTAGGAGTTGGAATCTCTGTTTTGATGAATCGGTCAAAGGGTTTGGTTTCATCAAGAACAAATATGAGCTTTGTGTATACAAGAAGATTAGTGGGAGCATAGTGCTATTCCTTATTTTATACGTGGATGACATATTACTCATTGGAAACGATATTCCTACACTTCAGTCCGTAAAAACTTGGTTAGGAAAATGCTTCGCAATGAAAGATATGGTTGAAGCCGCATATATACTTGGCATTAAGATCTATAGAGATAGATCAAGGAGGCTACTTGGTTTAAGCCAAAGTACATACATTGATAAGGTCATTAGAAGATTTCGCATGGAAAATTCTAAAAGAGGTGCCTTGTCCGTGTTACATGGAGTTTCTTTAAGCAAGACTCAATGTTCTAAGACAAAAGATGAGCGTGAGAAAATGAATGATGTTCCATATGCTTCGGCAATTGGGTCCATCATGTATGCCATGATTTGTACTAGGCCGGATGTATCTTATGCTTTAAGCATGACAAGTACATACCAATCCGACCCCGGTGAAAATCACTGGATGGCTGTAAAAGCGATTCTTAAGTACTTGAGAAGAACTAAAGATTCGTTTTTGGTCTATGGAGGAATGGAAGATGATCTCGTGGTAAATGCTTACACAGATGCAAGCTTCCAAACCGACAAAGATGATAGTCGATCGCAATCGGGTTTTGTGTTTATGTTAAATGGTGTAGCTGTAAGCTGGAAGAGTTCCAAGCAAAGTACAACCGCTGATTCTACAATGGAAGCTGAGTATATTGCTGCATCAGATGCTGCAAAGGAAGCTGTTTGGATTAAGAAGTTCATTACTGAACTTGAAGTGGTTCCTAGCATTGCTAATCCAATAGACCTTTATTACGATAATAATGGTGCTATTGCTCAAGCAATGGAACCAAGAGCACGTCAGAAATCCAAACACATACATAGGCGTTTTCATATCATTCGAGAAATCGTTGATAGGGGAGACGTAAATATATGCAGAGTACCTACTGATGACAATCTCGCTAACCCGCTAACAAAGGGACTTCCACAAGCTAAACATGAAGGTCATGTTAGGTCCATGGGTATTAGATACATGGGAGATTGGGCCTAGGGCAAGTGGGAGATTGTTGGTAGTGGTGCCTTAGGCACGTTTAATAAACGTTGTAATTGTTATCATTTATTTCATATCAATAAAGAAATGTTTTGATTATTATTGTTGTTCATGTTTACTTATAATAATCTCCGTCCCTGGTACTTGTAAAGCACTAGTATAAAGGCTGAATGAACATGGGATGATCATGTTAGATTTATGGGTACTTGTTTGGAACAAGGTACTGGACATGACCCGCTGTATGAGATTTATGTCATGGTCTATGTCATATATATATCTCATATTAGTTATGTCATTTGAATCCTTAGACATGAAGTTATTATAGTCTTCCACTTGATGAACATTATGTTTGACATATTCAAACGCTACCTTTAACCGGGAAGTTATAAAGGGTATGATTGGCATAATCGGATTCACGTAGGGAAGAATAATAAGCTAAATGGATTTGTCCCTCTTCAGAGAGATGTCAAGCTTGGGCCTCTCGTAGGAATGATGTTGATGAAAATGTTCGGCCGGACTCAAATAAATTGATTAGATCAATGTCATTTGGATTATCAACATATTCGGAATCGAGAAAGTATTGA
The DNA here is from genome assembly GCA_026119855.1 of Campanula takesimana. NCBI lineage: Eukaryota > Viridiplantae > Streptophyta > Magnoliopsida > Asterales > Campanulaceae > Campanula > Campanula takesimana. The sequence continues at coordinate 555,627 of JAOWBW010000207.1, forward strand.
ACAAAAACAAGTTGACTTATTGACCATGACTTGTGTTCAATGACATCGTGGACAAAGGGGTTATGACATTCTAAAGGAATGCGAACTTGTATCTAGTTATATATTTGGGTAGGTATGACGGTTTGCTAGAACCTAATCATATCTTATGGTTTCATGTTTGAACCCATTGCCAACTTAGTATAATCCTAGAGGGTCACACACAATAGAACGAATCTTAAATAAGAACTATATTGGAATTTGGAAATTTGGGAAATTTGGGGAAAGTGTGCGACCGCACAAAAGGGCTTGGGCGGCCGCACAGTTTAGCTCAGAATGTACCAGAAACCTTCCAGATAGATGTGCGACCGCACAAGGGTTTTGGGCGGCCGCACACCATGTCGGGACTGGTTTCCTTATTTGATTTGGAAAAGAATTTTGGACGGGTTTAGACACAAGTTTCCTATTTGGAATAGGTCTAACTTGTATATAAACAGCCAAATTCGGGCCAGAACATAACATAGCTTTTGTGAAAGTCTCCAAAGAGTTTGAGAGAGTTTTATTTTGTTCTAAGACATCTTAGATTGAAGAAAAAAATAATACACAAAATAAATTCCATATAGTTCTTGTCAATTGTGAAAGTGTGTTTCATAATTTTGGTCTAGCAACCAAGATCAAGAAGTTTCTTGATATTCGTTCAAGGTGTGGATACCGCTAGAGGGTGAAGCTTATCATCTTCAAAGTTCGTGTTCTTACTTTTCGTTACTAAAGCTTCAAGATCTCCACTAAAAGAAAAGACCAAACTCAAAGTCATCAAGGGTTAGTTTCTCTAGTATTCATATTGTTGTATTTGATTTAATCATATAAACGGATCTATGGCTTTGGGTTTCATTAAAATTTTGAATGCTAATTTCCGCTGCGCATATGACTACGAAACCCAACAAAGGCTTTCAACAAGAAGGTAAAGCCCTAAGACATCAAAGTGGGAGACTTGGTTCTGAGACAACATCCTCTCAATACAATGAATCCCCTTGGGAAATGGGGACCCAGATGGATTGGTCCATACATGGTCAAGAAGATACTGAGTAGCAATGCAGTATGACTCGTAGACTTGGATGGCGATCAACTGCCGAAGGAGGTCAACCTCGACAAGCTCAAGAAGTTCTATGCTTAAGAAATGAAGACTATATAAAAAAAAGAGTTCGCTAGGTTGAAAACCCGCAAGGGCGGCCTAGGCAAAAATTAGAGCAAAGTGCAAAAAAGAAGCCCGCTAGATTGAAAACCCACAAGGGCGGTCAAGGAAAAAAATAAAAAATAAAAAATAAAAAAATAAAATAAAAAAATGGTCTTTATTTGTTTGAACTACAGAAATCTGAGCCTCTATACTGAAGGAAAGTAGGCAATCTTTGGGTGCGGTCTAAAACAATCATTAACGAGATGCAATTTTATTCATTCCTTGAATTATTTTCATCATTACATACGGGATTGTTGAGAAATAAAAGACATTAAAACACTAAAATCCTAACAAGTGGTCTATTTAATTCCAATCTCGGGGTACTAGGAAAAATTTAATTTCTTCTTAGCCTTCAAAGGGTGACTCGAGTGGCTCTCAATCCTACTCCTCTTGGGCGGCCTAGGAACACTGAGATGGACCATGGCTCTCTCCACAGCAAGACGCCTCCGAGCAAAAAAGTCATCCAAGGGAGTGCCGAAAGGGTCAACCAAGATTTTGTTCGAATCAGCAACTGCCTCCTTGTATCTCAAAGCACTGCTAGGCTCAAAATCCTTCCCTAGCAATTCAACCTGAAGAGCGTGAACCCAAGTGATACCATAGTAAAGGGTGCCAAACAGATAATCCAAGTAACTCTCAGGAAGAAAAATACTACCCCGGTAAGGAAGAACAGAAGCCCACCGATGGCGGTCATCTCCCCAAGCCAACTAAAGCTCCCTCGAAATGTCTAGGCCCATGTATGAAACTGGATGAAATACTCCGCTCCTCGGAAAAGGGACAATCTGCTGACAACCAAACTGTCTCAAGACTTGCTCCGGCTGATAAAATGAGGAGTCTCTGAGGCCGGGAAGGACCATGTGTTCAAAACCCAAAGTCCATTCCACAAAATGACGGAGGCCCCAAGAAGAGGGACACCACTCAATGTCGGCTGATGATCGAGAATCAAAGAACCTCTTCCAACCATCCACAAATAAATCTCGAATCAGTAGTTTCCTCCTATAAATGACATGAAAGTAAATAACATAAACTAAATTGCATTAATCATAACAAGCCATGATCATCTTTGGTTTTTAACCCTTGATCATACACAAGGCATGAGGGCACCATGAATCATTTCAAGGCTTGGTTCCAATTAGTAATATCACGAGAAATATGTTGACATTAAGTAAATAAGAACATGAACAAGTAAATAAAGAGAAGTGAAGAGGAGATGGGGGAGAAGAAGGCCTCACCAATGTTTGATTCTAGCCTATCTTCCTCTCTTTCACTTAATTATAACAATGTTTATGTTTTTGCTCGTATTTCAGCAGGGTTTCTTGCATACAAAACTATTTTCTCCCCCCTTGAAATGATCAGCAAGGGCCTTAATTTATAGGGACTGAAGGCACCCAAATCATCCGTACGGCTGGGGCCTTCTTGTACCCAAACTATCCGTACGGCTCAGCCCGGCGAGCTTCTGGATTTTTCTAAGTTTAATTCCAGAACAGTCCTAAAGTTTTTGGTTTATCTTAGTGAGGTCCCAGCCTATCAGTTTATCCCTGAATGGTGCTAAGAATTCTTCTAAGGTTGGTTTAAGTTCTGATTAGGGTACTTATAGAGCCCCTCGGCAACGTCGCTTTTAGGAAAGCAGGGTTGTCAACCTAAAAAGCATCCCAATCTGCCTATCATGGGAGGATGGCTTGGCCGATTTGGTTATGGGGCTGGACCTAAGGGTATAGGATTCCTACGTATCCCGTTCGCGGGGAATCAAGCCAAACGTAGTTCGAGAGAAGGAAGTTTTTTTAGACACAGGAAATGTTTAGCGGGGGCTCACCCAGAAAAGGAGACGCCTTTCGTCTTCTCTTTGAATGCTTTGATAGAGGGATATCTGTCATCCTCTCCTAAACCTAGGTGGATATCTGTCATCCTCTCCTAGAAATGATTTGATAGGTGCATATCTGTCATCCTCTCCTAAGCTTAGGTGGATATCTGTCATCCTCTCCTAGAAATGGTTTTACTTGGACTTGACTCTCATTTGGTCAAAATCGGGATTTAGTCAACTCCACTCTATGGGGAGGGTTGATTAAAGGATGGACTTGACTCTTATTTGGTCAAAGTCGGGATTTGGTCAACTCGACTCTATGGGGAGGGTTAACTAAGGGATGGACTTGACTCTCATTTGGTCAAAGTCGGGATTTGGTCAACTCGACTCTACGGGGGGGGTTGACTAAATAATGGACTTGACTCTCATTTGGTCAAAGTCGGGATTTGGTCAACTCGACCCTACGGGGAGGGTTGACTAAGGGATGGACTTGACTCTCATTTGGTCAAAGTCGGGATTCAGTCAACTCGACTCTACGGGGAGGGCTGACTGAGGATGGACTTGACTCTCATTTAGTCAAAGTCGAGATTTGGTCAACTCGACTCTACGGGGAGGGTTGACTAAGGGATGGACTTTACTCTCATTTGATCAAAGTCGGGATTTGGTCAACTCGACTCTACGGGGAGGGCTGACTGAGGGATGGACTTGACTCTTATTTGGTCAAAGTCAGGATTCGGTCAGCTTGACTCTTTGGGGAGGGTTGACTAAGGATGGACTTGACTCTCATTTGGTCAAATTCGGAATTTGGTCAACTCGACTCTACGGGGAGGGTTGACATAAGGATGGACTTGACTCTCATTTGGTCAAAGTCGGGATTTGGTCAACTCGACTCTACGGGGAGGGTTGACTGAAGGGTGGACTTGACTCTCATTTGGTCAAAGTCGGGATTTGATCAACTCGAATCTACGGGGAGGGTTGACTTAAGGATCGACTTGACTCTCATTTGGTCAAAGTCGGGAAATTTTCAACTAGGGCAATGGTCTTACGTCACATTGAGGACTGCCTAGAATTTTATCAACAATGGGCTTACGTCGCGCTGGGACCGCCTGGTGTGTTTTTCCAATATTCAATGGGCTTACATCAAAGACCGCCGAAGGGTTTTCACACTTTTCTAAGGGGGAGTTTTTGAGCAACTCTTCAGAAGAGGGGCCTAGGGAAAATATGGTTCAAGGTGCCGGGGGCCAAAGTGTAAATGTTGGGTAGGAATTTTTCTCGCCCAAACCATCCATACGGTTGGTAGGTCGTCTCCCTTTTTTTTCAAAAATGCAGCAGCCTTACGGCTGTTCTTCTAGTTTTACCAAGTTCAGGCGAGAAACAGAGAGAAATTTGAGAGGGAAACTCCACCAATTTTCGAATTTCTTCCCTAGATTGTTCAAGGATCACTCATGGCAGTACGGGCACGCGCGGGTTACCCAAGAGGAGCGGACAAAAGGCTCGACATGGTTCGGAATTTTCGTGGCTACACCGTTGATCTCATGGATGCGGGAGCGGGCTTTTACAAATCTCCTACTGTGCATTTGTGCTAAGATGGAGGGGTAAGCATTCCTAAGCCATTCCCTTTTCAATTTGTGTCAAATTGGTGCATTTCCTAAACCTAGGGTTCATGTTCATGTAAATTGGGATTTTTGTGCTCCTTGGTGTCATTTTGTGAAATTGACTTGATTTTCATGAAATTGGAGTCACAAGGATTATGTGTATGTGCTCATTTTTTCAATCGGACATCCCTAGTGTGTTATGCTAAGTTTGTGCATAAAATGTTTGTACTTAGTGTTCTTGGTTAGTTATTTGGCTCTTTCGGGCGTTGTCGCTTGTGTGCATGCATGCCATGAGAAATTGTTTACAATGAGAGAGATTGGTCCTACAATGGGGACGGATTTTAGTGTTTTTCAAAATGACTATGCAATTCGAAAAAGGGATGAAAAAATGATTTTCAAAATGACCCTCAAATGTCTATGCAATTTGAAAGGGGACGGAGTATGATTTTCCAACATGGCCCTCAAATGTCTATGCAATTTGAAAGGGGACGGAACATGATTTTTCAAAATGACCCTCAAATGTCTATGCAATTTGAAAGGGGACGAAAAATGATTTTCAAAATGGCCCTCAAATGTCTATGCAATTTGAAAGGGGACGGAACATGATTTTTCAAAATGACCCTCAAATGTGTATGCAATTTGAAAGGGGACGGAACATGATTTTTCAAAATGACCCTCAAATGTCTATGCAATATGAAAGGGGAAGGAACATGATCTTTAAAAATGACCCTCAAATGTCTATGCAATTTTAAAGGGGACGAAAAATGATTTTCAAAATGGCCCTCAAATGTCTATGCAATTTGAAAGGGGACGGAACATGATTTTTCAAAATGACCCTCAAATGTCTATGCTATTTGAAAGGGGACGGAACATGATTTTTCAAAATGACCCTCAAGTGTCTATGCAATTTGAAAGGGGACGGAACATGATTTGCTTAACACTTTCATTTTATGACTTGCATTCACGATATGTTTTGGTATTTTGGACCGAGTTATTCATACCTTTGCTGTGTTTACCTGCAGGGCAAGGATGTCAAATCACGGGGGTCTCCGGATGCTTGTTTATCCTTGTGGCAGGCTATGCCAGAGTCTGTTGATGGTGAGCCTGGTTCGAGGGAGTGGGTGGAGCGCACTAGCTTGGCACCATTCATCGAGAGTTTGGGTACGTTGGTGAACACCAATAAGAGTATGGGGCTTCTCAATGCCCTTTGAGAATATTGGTGGGACTCGACCCACACATTTTATTTGAGCTGGGGGGAGGTGACTGTGACTCCTGCTGAATTTTCAGCGATCACCGGGCTTTCTTTTGATGGGCGACCAGTTGTGTGGAGGGATAGGATCCCTGTTGAGGAGATTGGGGCACTTATCGGCTTCACGGTCCCTACCAAGGATTTAGGCATCTTGGTCCAGAGTGTCGAGAGGACCATTCGTGCCAACTACTTGGAGTATTTGGCAGGCAGGGTGACGGCTGAGCAGATAGGGCGCTCTTACATGTGGCTTCTTCTCAGCAACACCATTTTTGCCAATGCCGACACTATGTGCATGTTTCCCCTCCTCGGCTTCGTTACGACGCTCTAGAGTATTATGAGCATCGCTTGGGGTGAGGCAGGCCTTGCTGTACATGGAGCTTGACAAATATAGTCATCAAGCAAGCAAGTCTTTGGCTTGCTTTCAGTTTGTCCTCGAGGTATATCTCCTTACTTTTACCCCTTCTTCTTTTCTGCCTTTGCTTTACTTTCTTCTTTGGCTTTTATCTCATTCTCATGTACTAAAGGCCTCTTTGTTTTTTCTTTTTAGGCTTGGTAATACGAGGTATTTGGTGGCTATTTGTGGAAGCCATCATTGGACGGAGACCTTAACTTTTTGGCTATGATCTGTTGGGCCAGGAGTGCCCGAGAGCCACGGGGGTCCAAGGGAAGAACCTCTGTCCGGTATGCCAATGTGAAGGCGATATTGAGAGGGCCCATGCCAGAAGGGCTCAACCTTTAACCATGGTCGAGGTATGAGAGGCCTGAGATCGGGTTTGATTTGAGTGAGGCTCGGAGGGTGACGAGCCAGAGGAGGCTGCTTGTGGGGTTCCGAGATGAGTCCTTCTACTTGGGAGAGAGAATCCTATGGCAACATGGGTTAGAGCTCGTGCAGAGGACACCAGTGGATCCTCCTGAGGGCATGTTCCTTTCTGACCATCGGGATAATCCTTTCCTTATGGGGGCAAACGCGGCTGAGTTGATCACCGACGAGCCATACTGTCATTTTGTGGCCACGAGGTTGAGGTCGCCATATGTGGTGGCTTCTGGGGTAGCTCCTCCAGCTTGGACCGACTTTTCTTTCATCTTTGTGGATGGCAGGGTTCACAAAGTTGATTTGTCTACAGCGGGAGAGGGGGTTTCGGTTGAGGAGATCCCAGCCAAGGTGGTGTACTTTCTATTTTCTTTGCACACATATACCTTTCATTGTTGTCTCTTTTGCTGAGCCATTTTATTTCCATGTGCATATCGCAGGGCGAGCATTGCTGCGGCAACCTCACTTCTTGGGACGGGCTAAGAGATGGTTTGGGAAGCTCACGGGCCATTCATACAAGGGAACTCGGATGGAGCGCAGCTTTGTACCGGGTAGGAGTTTGATGAGTGGCGAGGAGAGGCCTCGCAAGAGGGCATCGAGCGTGGAGCTGCCTCCCTTCTATGTTTGTAGTCATTCCATGAGTGCTGCAGATATCTCATCCTTTCGAGGTTCACTCCAGAGTACGGGCACCCATGAGATTGGTCCGGACCCTTTTGCTCACTTGACTCTAGAGCGGCCCGAGCCACCTTCTGCTGATTGCCTGGGTACTTCTTCCCAGTTTGCTTGGCGTTCCCTTTAGCCACTTGCCAGCGAGGGCATGAGCTTAGCAGAGTCCCTTTTCCATTTTGACCCTAGCGCTTATCCATCTCAGGGGCCAGGCATTTTCCATTCGCCTCCACTTGACTCGGACCCAGATTCCGAGTAGATGTACCTGTTTAAACATCTTTATGTTTCGTTTTGTTTGGAAACAATGTGTGTAAAAACTTGTAATTTTATTAATGTTCAAATTGTTCTTTATTTATAAAGTCACTTAAATGCATAGCTCGGGCCTTAAGAAGGCTTTTCGGTATTATGACTCGTTGGGGAATTCCCAAGAAAGTGTTTAGACCCGATTATGTACGATTGGGACATGTTTTTGACAGGTTTTGAGCAAGTAAAAGTGAGTTCCACTTGTGGGCAGTTTGCTGGCATGGGCTGCTGATATGAATTTTTACAGGGGACAAAGTATCCATACGGCTGGTGTAGAGGGTTGAATTTTTCTGACCAAAATTTTCTGAGGACTTCTAGGGAATTTTGAAAAGCTGGGGATTTTATTGGGAGATTGTGACTCTGGGTTTTGGCCTAGACTGAGCTTACCAAAGCATGACCTTTCCGTTAATCCCTTCAATGTGCTGTTACGGCTTGATAGCCCCGGTTTAATTCTTTGATCGGGAACTGCTCTTTGGGCCTCGGCCATTCCTTGGGAGCGAACCTTCTTTTACTTGGAATGCAATCCATCCCTCGTGTGAGTCATCTTTCCGGGTTCTCAACCTTATCGACCTTCTCTTCTATATCCCTTGCTTTCTCTCTCTAGGAATGGTCTAATCGACTCAAGACACGGGCGTGAGCAAAATTATGCTTGTTTGTACCAAGACAGACATAGGCATTTGTGGGAGTGAGTCCCTTTTGTGAGGAAGGAAGCCCATGGACAGCATTTAGTGTTTGGCTCTTCCCTAAGATGTAGAAAAGAAGACATGTCGAGACATTTGAAATTTACCTTAGTTAAGATCATCACAATGATTGTTGGGTAGGGACCATGTTTATTATTAAGTCATTATTATTACGGGCAATTAGCCTTAACATGTATAAATATTGTGATCAATTAAGATCAAGATTCGATCAATGGCAGGATTGAGAAAGGGAGTGTGTTTAGGTGGGATTGGTCCTTGATGCGACCAAAGAAGGTACTGTCTGGGAAGTTGGTCACTGATGGGACCAAGGGAGAAGGACTTGGTCATCTTGAGAGGACCGAGGTTTGATGGTTTTGTTTCATGTTATGACTGGACCCGAAGGTTGCCTATGTTCCCCTCAATTTGAGGAGCTCAGGTTGCGTAGTTCGGCCGTGCGCCACCTTTAGTGAAGGCGGGGGATCTTTTGGAGGAAGTTGTTGCCTTTTTGATGGAGATGACTTTGCTCCTTTCGGAAGGGCTTTTGATGACGGACCTCATGGTGGACTCCTTGCGATGTGAATCTTCCTTTCAGAGGTGTTCATTTCCTTTTGTTTTTTCCACATATTTATTTCCTTTCCTTCTTTCCACATATTCATTTTTTTTTAGGGAATGACGAGGCGACATTAGCCCTACTTTGGATGATGGCTCTTTTGCAGCCTTGCCTCTTGTTTTGACATACAAATCCCCTTGCTTGGTTGTTCATGTGCAATCTCGGTTGGGTCTTGGCGATTGAGAAACAATATCCTTGCCTTTTCATTGTCTTGGGATGCCTTTGATGTGCATCAGGAAATTGTATAGGAAAGGTGTATCGGGTGTGTATCGGGAAAGTGTATCGAGGATGGGTATCGAGGGGAAACTTGCCATTAATGTTTTCTTCATGCCAATTGATCACAACATTTATTCACATCAAGATTAATTGTTTGCATTTAGCATTTTTCATCTGTGTTAGGTCCATTCGCCCTTAATGAGTCATCATTGACTAGTATACTTAGAAGTCAACTCATCATTTTGGGGATGTTGCAGTCATTTGATAAAGCTAAGCAAGGCAGTTTCAAGAGTTAATGTACTTTGCGAATAATGCCTCAAGTCTAGAGAGAATAGAAAGAAAATGACTAATTCATTTCATGACTCAATTTTTTATAGACTCGATGACTTAACTCGATTACACACAACCTTGGTGCCTTTTACATAAACCTTGCCTTGTAGGGCTTAGGGGAAAATAAAAGACAATGTCCAAGATGGACTTTTGATATATCTATACCAATCCCATTCACTCTCTCTTTCCTTTTCCTTCTTTTCTCACATCCTCAAATTCTACTTCCTTGCCCTTCACTCGAGCTTAAACCCAGCGGTTGCCTTTCTTGGTGATGATCCCCTCATCAATGAGCTCTTGGATTTCGTTCCTCAGGGTCGGGCAGGTCTCTGTGGAATGACCCAGGGCTTGCTGATACTTGCAATGTTGTTTCTGATCACGGCGTTGGGAGGAAGGTTTATTCCAAATCACATGGCGGCTGAGCAGCTCGATCTTCCCGATTTCCAGCAGATGGTCTAGCATTTGATCTCTAGGTATTCCTAGATCATGGAACCAGCAGTAATATGCTCTTTTACCTTGGGGGTAAAAACCTCCTATGACAGCCGCGGGTTTTCCTTGGCACAGCGCGATGGGTTAGGCTTGTTCATAGGGCCTTTGCTCGCCTTGGATTGGGTCACTGGGGGTAGCTCTTGGTGGGGGTAATGGCCCTTGCGAGGACTTCTTAATCTCCTTGATGGATTGCACGATCTTATGAAGGCATTATTTGGTATGCCTCGAGTTGTACCTTTCCATTTCATCGGTCAACTCGGATCGACTGTGCATGAGCTCATACTTACGGCTGCATTCCTCCTTAATGGCCTCTTTGAGCCTCTTACTGTGTTTCTCGCATGCTTCTTCAACCCTTTCACGAAGGATTTCTGTGATTTCCTCCCGGAGTTGTCGGACGACATTGATTAATACGTTATGGCTAGCTTCCGATTTTTGAACCCAGTCTTCCATCATGCTAATCGCCTTCTCCAACATTTTCAATCGGGCTTCCAATCGGGATTGGGTGTCCATCCCTACTTCGGATTCCATTGCGGGGGGATTGATTTCCATTACTTCCTATCAAACGGAGGACCATTAAACTATAAGGGCACTTTGGCGGGATTTTTCGGAAAAGTTATGCTTTGAGCAAGAAGGAGACTTTGACACAAGGAGATTTGACTCGTGGGGAAAATAAATTTGACTCCAAGAACAAGTTTTAGGGGAAAGACCCAAGCTATGCGTTTTGGTGAATTTACCAATTTTATTTAAAAAGGCGCTTTATTTTCTTTCATTATCGAACGATTTTCTTCACATGAACAAACGTTAGCACACAATTGAAAGTCATGTATTTATTTATTGTTCGAGTTTACTTAAAACACACTGTAGATACCCCGGAAAAACCACAGCTTCGCTAGAGCGGTGAATTATCCTAGGATGTCTATTTGATTTTAATTTGTAGAGTCGCCACCTATGTTATTAAGGGAACATAAGAAAAACCTAAAGAAATAGCCTAAATTTATATACAAAACCAGAGATTCGGGAAGAGAAGGGTTCGGGGGTTAGGTGACGGAGTGGGAAGTACTTAAACACCCACTGCGCCCCGCTTACGCGGGTCTTGCTAGGATTGGTGTTCTAATGCTAAATGTCCTTCTTATAATATAAGAAACGTGCTAACAATTACTCCCTCCGTTTCATGAGAACTGAGACTAAAAGAAATGGCACAAGAGCTAAGGAATACTAATAAAATAAGGAAAATGTGTGATAGAAAATGAAGAGAGAGAATTAGTGGGGTAAATAGTAGTGTTGGTTGAATAAAATGAGTGGTGGAGAATGAAGAGAGAGAATGAGTGGTGGGGTTCGGTGAATATAAAATATTAAAAAGTTTTCCATTTTGGGCAGTCTCAATTGAGGTGAAACGGACGAAAAGGGAAATAAGTCTCAATTCTCATGAAACGGAGGGATTACATAATAGAGAAAAGGAGGAAATAAAAGAGAATTGTTTTATTTATAAATTTATGCTAAAGATTACATATCAAACAATTACATTAAGAAATGAATGATATATTAAAATGGAGTTTAGAATGTTGGAATGTAACCTTGACCAAACTTCAATAGTGAAGTGGCCTTTTGGTTGTATTCCTTTTATGGAGATTGCATACACATTTAGAAGAGATGAAAGACGAAGAAAGCAAATAAAGTGTTTTGATAAAGAGAAGTAAAAGAGTTTAGAATGAGAAAGTGGGCATTGTACCTTGTGCTTGAATGGGGAAGAACCAATTTGTCTATAGTAACCACTCTTGAAAATGAACTTTTTAGTTTGAGAGAGTTTTTGAACCAAGAATACTTCCTCCCCTTCCATGATGGAATTAAGAGGTATTTATATGTGTAGGGAGAATGTTTGTGGTCACAAAGATGGCCTCTCCCCGGATCAAGCCAAGGCATAATGGTTTTGGGGGTTACAAATCAGAAAAGGGGAAAAATTTGGCAAAATCTGAGATTCTGGAGGTGGGAAGCGCGCTTGTCCCACCCCCCCCCCCTATGAGAGGCGCACGCCTCTCACAAAGGAGGGCAAAGGCGCGCACGTACCGCCTTCAGAAAAACCATATTTTAGTCCAAAAGTTAACCCCGTTATGCAGTTAAGCCTCGAAACTAACGAAATCAGTCAGAAACCTAACGAACACCACGAAAGTCAACAAAAACAAAGTTGACAAAGACTCAAGGTTGACCTTGTCACTTAGTCAAATCCAAGACTAACGGAGTAAGTCAAAAACTTAATGGAAAGTAACGAAAGTTAACGAAAAGTGACAAAACTTAACAGAAAGGAGAAAGACAGAGAATGTGTATGCAATCGGGACATGAGAGGTCCAAGGCGGGGTGTCTACAGAGACCCTCAGTGACATGGATTGCAAATCAAAACGCGTCTATGAAAGAAAGACAACCACCGAGGACATCGACAAAAGAAAATAAAGACTCTATAAAAAAATAGGAATTATTGAAATTGTAAGGGATAGAAATGCGCTCCCTGTGTGAGCGACTTTTGCTGATGGAAGAGGGGGTACGGTAGTATGAAAACATCCCACCGTGGCCGAGGCTTAAAGTCCGTATAGAGGACTAGCGGGATCCGAGAATCCGTTTGCTGATAGCGAGATCCGAAAATCCGTCTGCTGATAGCGAGATCTGAAAATCCGACTGCTGATAGCGAGATCCGAGAATCCGTTTGCTGATTTAAAGTCTGTATAGAGGACTTGTCAGGATCCGAGAATCTGTCTGCCGATTCTATTTTGTGCTTGTACCTGTTATGTGTGTGCTTTGTAGATACATGTGCTTGTGTGAAAAGTGTGAAATTGTGCTTGTGGTGCTTTGTGATTTTGAAAAGCAGATTTTCATGAGAGAGATTTTGAAAGGATGGAGAAATTGCTTTTGTGTGTGATGTGATTTGTAGAAAGTGTGAATGATGTTTATACCTTCACTTACCATGGCCGCTTGATTCGGGATGGATTTCTGATGCCGTGGATTTGATGAAGGATGTTGACACTTTTGATGAAGATGAGTCGCTTGTACTTTGATGGAGTGTCGGTGAGATGACATTCTTGATGATGGGTTGGTTGTACCAAAAGGCTGCCTACGTATCCCTTAAGGAGAATCTGACCAGCGTAGTTCAAGGATGATGAAGAATGCTGGGAAAGAATCTAGGAGTAAAGCAAAATGAAGCACATACTTTTACGCAAGTAAGGAGAAAAAGAAAGTTTATTTGCAAAAAAAAGATTTTTTTTAGTTAGTGGGTAAACCATTTTCACCATTGTGTGTTTGTGAAGCCAACCCAAGATCAAATCATGTTCGGTCGAAGTCCGGATTGCCTCACTTGAATTCCGTTGTCGCTTTTGTGCCCAACGAAGATTGATGTCTAGCCCCAAGAGACTTGTCGGTTATGGGGCTTCAAAGACTTTCGATGCCGAGATACCAGGGGTTGTTGGTTGTAAAGCCCCTAGGATGCCTTTGATGCCAAACTTTGAGTGACTGGCATAGCCCCAAGATAAATCAACTCTTGGACCATTCAAATAAATTGCCTTTTGTTATTGACGTGAGTAAGCCCCAAGAGGAGATTATTGATACCAAGCTTCGAGAGGTTGCCAAGCCCCAAATGTCATGTACTTGTTGTTTGCGAGCTTCAATATGGTGGGATGTGAAGACCGTTCCATACACCGTCTTTGATATAAATCTCCTTCTTACTCTTACTGGGGAGATGAGTGGCCTCATTGTGGTCTGTACCCCAAATGGCCTAGGGATTACGTCAAAAGATGCAGTAATGTCTTGTGGTGTTGTCGAGGTCGCGGATGATAAGGTCTTGGTGCGATAAGGTCCCCAGATGGGTATGCTTGCTTGAGTCTTCTTGAGTTGAACTAAAGACTGATCTTCGGATGCAACTAGTGCTTGAGGCTCAAAAGCCACACTTTTTGCTTTTGATATTGGAAAAGGGGGTGCTGAATTGCAGAAACATTGGGATTGTCTAAGGCATTTCCCGCTATAACCCTAGAGTTTAGCATATTCAATCTTTTTCCTTTTCTCTAAGACTTCCTTCATAATCTCGTTGTAAGTTCTAACAAGAATCATCAAATTCATTCATAACTTCAGAGCCCTCCTTTCAAACCAGAAGACCTTTGACGTGAAGTACTGAAAGACCTTTGAAGCTTGCTTGGTTCCATGAGGACTATTCCCCACATTGAATTGCTCGGGTATCATTCCCCCAAAAAGATTGCCAATTGTGAAGCCCCAATATTGCCCTTTGCTTGGATTACTGTAATGTCGTAGCCCAAAGGATTGTAGATTGCAAAGCCCCTTGAGACCTTTGGTGCCAAAAATGAGGATGCTCCCAATGTTGCATATGACTTTGCTAAGGCCATTGTTGGGAGGTGAAGTGAATTGCTTCTTGCTGAGGGAGCCCTTCAAACTTAATTATAGCGCCTAGGGTGCCACCATTGATTGCAAGTAGAATGAGAAAGCTTTCATCATTCCTTTTGAGAGACTTTGAAGATAGTCTCATACATCTTTTTTTAGCATAGCCCCTAGGGCTCATTAATTGTCAAACGAAGCCAAAAGAATCTCTCGTTCTTGAGTCACATAGCCCCTAAGGCGTCATCATTTGTCGAGCAAAGCAAGACACTCGTCCTTGTGTGGGGGAACAAACATAAGAGGACATGGAAAGAGTTACTCCATTTCTCTTGAAACCTTTTGACATATTATAGGGGCACATGCTTGGAGAAGATTGAAAACTGAGTCACACGTTGTTGCCATTTGCTGCCCAAACCAATTGACTTACTGGGGACCATTTGTGTAACCTCGTACCCCTCAATGATGGGCTCGTTCTCGGATGGATCTTAGTTACCATGGGGATTCTTTCACATGAACCCAAAAATGCAAATTTCAAGAACAATCTCTCTTATGCCAATAACCCAAAACGACCTCTGATTGTGCCATATCTTGTCGAGCCTTTTGCGATTCCGAAGTTGACTCGGTGGAGAATTGGCTTGCTGAGGAGATTCAATGTAGAACTTGTGTAGTTGTCTTCTTTAGAGGCTGGGGATCTCCATTTCTCTTTCCCTTCTCTCACTCTCTCATTTTTTTTATATGACGCACCCTATTTTTTGCCTAGACCGCCCTTTCGGGTTTTCAATCTAGTGGGCATCTATTTTGCGTCTTCATTTTTTTTTACTCAATTAATGAGGAAGTGTGCATTGACTCTAGCTGAGGATGAGAGACATGTGATTTTGCGGTGGAGACCTTTTGTCACTAATGATGAGTGACATTGACTTGACTAGGGAAGTGGTCCCTAGCATTGACTTCATGTATTTATTTATTTTTTGAGTGACTCACGAAGGCAAGTAAGTCATTAAGAGAGAAGAGAAGGAAAGCCACAATTTGATTGCAAGAAACTGGGAGTATCGCTAAAAGATAAGAAGCCCCTAGACTCGACAAGGAACGTGAAATGATTTCAAATCTAGGAAAGTTGTTCAATCTTGAAGTGATTAATTCATTAGCAAATGACTCGTACAAAGATGTCTTGACAAGTTCGAGATGAAGGCCAATCACCATAACGCACTAGGGATAAACATATCTTCTTTCTTGCATGAGACCGGACCCGAAGGTTGCCTACGTTCCTCCAGTGTAGAGGCTCAGGTCACCGTAGTTCTTGTGGATCCTCCATTCTTCGTGATGGAATTGTTGCTTCGTCGTGATGGTTGTTGATGTAGCTTCGTCCTTCATTGGTGGAATGATGTTGATTTTGTACTTCTTTGATTGAGGGGGGTTTTTTTTTTTTGTGCTCTAACTTTTGCCTAGGTTGTTTTGAAGAGTCAACCTAGCGAGCTTCTTTTTTTTTAATCCCCCTTTGAAAAATTTGCTTGATTTCTCCATGGTTGGTGCTCCATCTTTATTTGGTGCTTAATGTCTTGGATTTGTCGTTGATGTTATCGCCTTCGCAATGATGTTTAGCCCCTAGGCGTTCAAGTGATGACCTTCGTTCTAAAACTCGTTTAGACATCTTTTCATCATTTTCCCAAGAATTAAATTGAATAACTTGGAAGAGTGTATGAGGACAAGAACGACTTTTATTTGATGACTCAAAATTTAACATGGGACAAGAGAAAACATTAATGCACACTTAAGAGGACAGTTGACTCTTTTTTTTAATCCTATTTCTAGGTAGAGAAAGAGAAACGGAGATTGATGTCGTCGTCCTTGTCGTTGTAGTCCTTCTTGTTGAAGCCCCTAAGTCATTCCTTGTTTCACGGTTTCTCTTCACCCACGGTAAATTCCCCATTGTCGATCAAATCTTGGATGATGTTTTGGAGAGCGAAGCACCTCTCGGTAATGTGGCCGCTATGCTTGTGGTAGTTGCACCATTCATCATGTGCATGATTTTTATGTATCATCTTGGGCTTGTACCCTTCCAAAGGCTTGACCTTTCCATTTGCTACCAAGGCTTCAAATGCTTCGGCTTGGGTTACTCCTAGGAGAGGAGTGAAAAGTCGGTTGCTGGCGGCACGTTTTTGACTTTTGAGGGACGGGCCACTTGAGCATGTTTTACCGCTGACCTTTCCCTTGTTGTCGGTGAACTCTTGCAGACGGGCCTTGAGTTCGGAAACCTCTTCTTCGCAAATCCTTTTCTCATGATCAAAACGGGCCTTGAGTTTGGAAACTTCTTCCTCGTGAATTCTTCTCTCGAGATCAAAACGGGCTTGCCACAAATCGTCTTTGCGTCGGGCATCCTTCACAAGTCTATCCATTTGTTCCCCCATGGCTCTTATTATGTTGAAAAGCCTTTCGTTGGACACGGAAATGTTCTCACCCTTGATGTTGTTGCCGTTGGAAGCCATTGAACCTATTGGAAGAACACGGTTGATCTTAGATTGGCCCACAAACACCTTTTGAGTAAAATAATTTCACCCACAAACAAGAGAAAAGACTCAACCACATAAAAAAATGACTGTTTTTAATTTATTTATTTACAAAAGTCGGAAGGACGTAGTCCTTTTTGGGGTTTCAAGAAAAATAGTGGAATCGTCACACTAGTATATAGACCTTCTCGCGGTCCCATATACTCTTCGGATTCCACCACACTTGTGATACCTACATGTCACAAGATTAAACTAAATTAATGTCATAAAGCATACATGCGGTGTCGGATTTTTATTGTCCATAATAACCACCTGGGGACGGATTTTTATTTCGTCCATGACAACCACTTGTTTCTTTTGGAAACGGCATGTATGATTTGATGACATTAGTTTAGGGAAATCTCGACACATGAAAACCGACTTGGTCACGGAGTGTTAGAACCTAGACTAAGAATGTGTTAGCTTGTGCTCGGTTAAAGAGACGCTTAAGGTCACCCCCGGCATGTAGTCGTGAACTACGCCACGGGTTGAGGTTTACCGCTTCGAGAGAGTCAAGGTCGGGTGGAGCTTGAAACTCTCTAGGACGGACCTCGATGGGTTTGGGGTTGGACTTGTGCGACTCGATAGTGAGCAATTGATAGGAATATGTGCATGTAGTGTGAGGTCAAGCCAAGTGACAATTTTTTTTATTTTTTTTAAACAAAAGAAAAGAAAATAATCACATATTTACAACTTTCGAATCACCCGTGTGACCGATAAAATAATCAGAAAGTAAAATTATTCATGTGCAGGCCCGGTGCCCACACACTGTCAAAACTGTTCTGTTCTGTGCACTGTTCTGTTCTGGAAATGTGCCCAGAAGCGTGCGCTTTGGGATGCCTCTGCGGAAGGCTCGCGCGTTAGGAGGAGGCGGGCAGAGGCGCCCGCTTCTGGGTGAAAACCTGCAAATCAGTGGGTTCAAGGGATTGCCTTGACCCTAAATGAAAAAAATTTCCCCTGCAGTAATTGTTATCACAGAAATATGGAATTGAAGGACGAGATAAGAGGCGGGCGATT
The DNA here is from genome assembly GCA_026119855.1 of Campanula takesimana. Lineage (NCBI taxonomy): Eukaryota > Viridiplantae > Streptophyta > Magnoliopsida > Asterales > Campanulaceae > Campanula > Campanula takesimana. The sequence continues at coordinate 573,509 of JAOWBW010000207.1, forward strand.
CTGGTGGTGAAGGTTGGAGGCACGCGCCTTAGGCCAAGAAGGCCAGAGGCGCACGCGTCCCACCTTTTTCCACCAGAATGCAGATATAAGAACACCAAAAATAAAAAACGCAAGTTTAACCCTCTAAATTATCCCCAGCGGAGTCGCCACTGTAGATACCCTGGAAAAACCACAACTTGGCTAGAGTGGTGAATTATCCTAGGATGTCTATTTGATTTTAATTTGTAGAGTCGCTACCTATGTTATTAAGGGAACATAAGAAAAACCTAAAGAAATAGCCTAAATTTATATACAAAACCAGAGATTCGGGAAGATAAGGGTTCGGGGGTTAGATGAAGGGGTGGGAAGTACTTAAACACCCACTCCGCCCCGCTTACGCGGGTCTTGCGATGATTGGTGTTCTAATGCTAAATGTCCTTCTAATAATATAAGAAACGTGCTAACAATTACATAATAGAGAAAAGGGGGAAATAAAAGGGAAATAAAAGAGAATTGTTTTATTTATAAATTTATGGTAAAGATTACATATCAAACAATTACATTAAGAAATGAATGATAAATTAAAATGGATTTTAGAATGTTGGAATGTAACCTTGACCAAACTTCAATAGTGAAGTGGCCTTTTGGTTGTATTCCTTTTTATGAGATTGCATACGCATTTAGAAAAAATGAAAGATGAAGAAAGCAAATAAAGAGTTTTGATAAAGAGAAGTAAAAGAGTTTAGAAGGAGAAAGTGGGCATTGTACCTTGTGCTTGAATGGAGAAGAACCAATTTGTCTATAGTAACCACTCTTGAAAATGAACTTTTTAGTTTGAGAGAGTTTTTGAACCAAGAATCCTTCCTACCCTTCCATGATGGAATGAAGAGGTATTTATATGCGTAGGGAGAGTGTTTGTGGTCACAAAGATGGCCTCTCCCCGGATCAAGCCAAGGCATAATGGTTTTGGGGGTTACAAATCAGAAAAGGAGGGAATTTTGCAAAATCTGGGATTCTAGAGGTGGGAAGCGCGCTCACCCCTCCCCCCTTTGGGAGGCTCATGCCTCTCACAAAGGAGGGCAAAGGCGCTCACGTCCCGCCTTCAGAAAATCCATATTTTAGCCCAAAAGTTAACCCCGTTAAGCAGTTAAGCCCCGAAACTAACCAAATCAGTCAGAAACTTAACGAACACCACGAAAGTCAACAATAACAAAGTAAACAAAGACTCAAGGTTGACCTTGTCACTTAGTCAAATCCAAGACTAACGGAGTAAGTCATGAACTTAATGGAAAGTAACAAAAGTTAATGAAAAGTGGCAAAACTTAACAGAAAGGAGAAAGACAGAGAATGTGTATGCAATCGGGACATGAGAGGTCCAAGGCGGGGTGTCTACACACACTTTATCCCTAAATGGTTTGAAAATATTGCTCTTCTTCTTCGCCACTACCCTAAATCCTGGATCAGTGGAGGCCATCACTACGTCTATAAGCCCCTCGTTTTTCACATGTATTGCACGCTCCCAAGGACGGAGTATCCCAGGCGAGGGTCCTATAGGGCACGCGGCTTCCACCGACTAAAAGAACCATTCCTAAGGTCTAGTACATCGTGAAGTTCCAATGCGTGTGCCATTCTTATCATGATTAAGCCCCAGTCAAGGTCAAGATTGACTTAACATTTTGATGAAATTTCAGCATGACCTCATTTTAATGAGGGACCTCAGACCTTAAACTTGTGCTCAAGGATGATTAGGATGGGCCAAGCACTAGGACTTAACGACACGGTGTCACCCTATCCTTAATACATGATTTTGGTTAATTATTGTCAAAATTAACGCATAAGTCAAAGACCGGATCAACGACGACCTTGGTCACGCTTGCTTTCGCAAGGAGTCATGAACTCGGGCATTAATTTGACTATTATTAGCCTTGGGCACACATTAAGGGTAAGATGACATGAACTAGACCAAAAACCAACCAATAGTCACGGTATTTGTGTGTCACGGACATTTGTGGTTGACTCGGCTCAGATGGAGAGGTGGAATGGACCCGTGTGCGTGAGAAGGGCACAAGAGCACCAACCAAGCTGCATCGTGTCATCCATCCCGGGTTTTAAGGGTTATTGAGACATCTACAAGGTCAAGTGCGCGTAGTGTGAAGTCTTCTATGTTCCCTTTTGAGTCAACATAGGAATTTTCAATGCGTTTTAATATCATGAGCAAAAGTATGAACAAGTAAGGCACAAGATATGGACAAGTAATTTGCACAAGTAGTAAACAAGCATATGAACAAATAAAGATTCTTGAAAATCAAATTTTGTACATGGAAAGGTTGTGCACAATCAAAGGTTTTGAAAACCAAATTTTTTTTGCAAGAGGAGCAAGGCTTTTTGAAAATCAATTTGTACAAAAAGATTGTGAACAACAAAAGGATTTGGAAAACCAAACTTTCATGAAAAGGGTTATGCACAATGAGGCCTTGAAAACCCAAAGTTTTATGTCCATAATTTGTGTATAACCAAGCTTTGGAAAACAAGTTTCGGTTCAAGAAAACAAAGGCATATGTGAACAAGTAGAGGCTGGAAATTTAGAACCTGGACAAAAGAATGTTTCTGCCGTGCAAGAAATTGTTGAATTTGAAACATTCTGTGGGCCCAGTAAAACTAGCCGTACAGCTAGACCAAGAGGTCCATTATTTTTCGCAATTTTCCAGTTTATGATTCTTCAACCCCCAGTTTATTGTGTTTTCAGAACAGTTTTATTTCCAGAAATCAAAACAGAAACATAAAATACACACAAAATATGCACAAAGTCAACAAACGGGGATGGGAGTTTGACCCACACAAAGGTGCCCCCAAAGTTTCTAAAAAGAAGTTTGGAAACAACTTATTCCCCAGCAGAGTCGCCATTGTAAGGTACCCACGGGAAAAAAATGGAAAAGCTCCCTCGAGAAGCCAAATACGGCACTTTATGTTCAAGAAGACGGAGTCGCCACGTTAAATTAATTTTAAACCCAATTTTAACGAAAAAGGTTAGAGAAAATGAGTTCATAGGTCAGGTTACGTCTTGGGAAAACTTTTGACGGTTCACCCAATCCACCTCGGAAAACTGAGTCTCCCTAAGTTTGTTGACCAAGAAGCGTGCAAGTGTGTGTGTGTTTTTTTAAAAGGGAGATAAACTGACTTTAACAGAGAACAGTTAAAAAGTTTAACAAAAGGGGTTTATTTGCAAAGATCATAATAGAATAGGGTTAAAACTAAAAAACAATTCCCCGGACAAACCATCCGTACGGTTGGTGATGGTTGTCCTGGGAATTTACAGATTTATCAGAAAACAGTCCAGTTTCAGGCAAGAACAGAGAATCTTGCTGAAACTAGACAGAATGAGACTTTTCCAGATTATTTTGTAGTACCAAAACATGCATAACAACATCCCTATGCCATTGGTCATTATTTAGACACCAAAAACAAGTGGTTTTGGGCATGATCAAGGCAATTATTGGGGAAATAAGAGCAAAGTTGATGAACATGGCTTTTGAGCCAAAACAACCATTTGAAGGGTTAAAGATGGAGACTTTAACCTCCCAAATGGATGATTCATCCATGACAAGGCTTTGAAACATCAAAAATCAACCTTTGGATGGATAAAGATTTAGTCTTTATCATCTAAAGGGACATTATTAAGGCTTAAATCAAAGTTTGGATGGTAAAGATTGAGTCTTTACCACCCAAACTTGATCATCATTAAGATAAACATAAATATCATAAATATGCAAGGGCCCTCTCCAAATGTGCAATGGATCACCAAGCCAAAAGTAAAGACATTAAATTAAATGACATAAATATAAATGACATGAAAGTAAATGACATGAAAGTAAATGAAATAAAGTAAATTGCATTAATCATAACAAGCCATGATCGTCTTTGGTTTGTAACCCTTGATCATACACAAGGCATGAGGGCACCATGAATCATTTCAAGGCTTGGTTCCAATTAGTAATATCACAAGAAATATGTAGACATTAAGTAAATAAGAACATGAACCAGTAAATAAAGATAAGTGAAGAGGAGATGGGGGAGAAGGAGGCCTCACCAATGTTTGATTCTAGCGTTTCTTCCTCTCTTTCACTCAATTCTAACAATGTTTGTGTTTTTGCTCGTATTTCAGCAGGGTTTCTGCATACAAAACTGTTCCCCCCCCCCCCCTGAAATGATCAGCAAGGGTCTTAATTTATAGGGACTGAAGGCACCCAAACTAGTACCCAAACTATCCGTACGGATCAGCCTGGCGAGCTTCTGGATTTTTTCTAAGTTTAATTCCAGAACAGTCCTAAAGTTTTTGGTTTATCTTAGTGAGGTTTCAGCCTATCAGTTTATCCCTAAATGGTGCTAAGAATTCCTCTAAGGTTGGTTTAAGTTCCGATTTGGGTACTTACAGGTAGTAATTACATCATTTGAATTTTAGGTTTTAGCCAGAAATATTTCTTTTAAGCCTTGACAACTCTTGTCTTGCCTTTACCTTAAATCCTTTTCTTTATTGACCTTAGAGTTTGAGAAGGTTTCCATTTGATATTAAGACTTAGCATTTTAAACATCAAATGTCGCTTATGAATTAATATCAAATACGTTGTCAGTTCCAAACTAAATTGATAACCAAGCCTTTTAAGGTGATCAATATGTCTCTCCATATTCTAAACATAAGAACTTATTGATATACCTTTCAGTCATCCTATTAATGTTAGGCTTCTTATCAGTCTCAAACTTTTATTGCCTTGTTTGCTTATAGGTCGCTTCCTACATGATTGCTTATTTCATAAGCATCCATGTGTTTCAGATCTCAAGTTCTAAACATATGGTAGCAAGACATAAAACAATTAACATATATAGAATCATCCACATGTTTCTAATTAATATATTTGTCCGTCCTTAAGGCATTAGGTTTTTTAGGAATAGGATTTATAAAGAATGTATAATCTCCGATCTTGCTTTAGAAAAATTCTTAAGCTCACGACTAGGTCAAAAAAGTTAATCTCATTCCTTTTAAGTGGAATCTATCGCAGTAATTAAACATGATTAAAATTTAAAACATTCTACACAAATATGCAAATAAATATACACCTATATTTTATACTATTATCATTTAGATATATTTAATGTATATTATAAATACTCTCACTAAATTATACACCTTCAAATACAACGATTGTATAATATAATTTATGTGGGCTAAGATCTATATTTCACGTAATTTTGAGCGGCTAGGGAACGACTGCTCAAAATCAAGTTATTTAGATAGATAATTCTTTATCAAACACGTCACATTTGACTCTTAGATCCTTTATGGGATTTGGAAATCTATGGCACAACATGTTTTAATCACATATTGTGCCTTAGGCCCTAACTGTTATGATAGCCTAATTAAGTCAAACCACTTAAAACGTATAGGAATCACTGTTTCCTCATCTTCCTCATATAAGAATAGAATTAATGCGCCTACGCTAGGGCGTAACCCACATAAAACTACACGTGTACTCACAAGCAGGGCTGTTATACGAACCGAGCTGGCTCGAGCTCAGCTCGGGCTTGGCTCGTGAAAGTTCGAGCTAGAGTGAGCTCGAGGTGTAGCTCGAGTTGAGCTCGAACCTATTGTCAAGATCGATTGTGTTATCGAGCCGACCGTGTTCAACTCGTTTAGCTCGTTAAAAGCTTGAGTTCGGCTCGTAAGCTCATTAAAATTTAATTTTTGTTTTCGAACGGCTTGAACTCGGCTCGATAAGCTCGAATTCGGCTCGATAAGCTCGTTAAGACCATATTTTTCTTAAAAAATGTCTAAGCTCGAGCTCGGCTCATTAAAACTCGAGTTCGAGCTCGCCTCGAGTTGTTCACGAGCAGCTCGCGAGCTCGATTCGACTCGAGCTCGAACAAGCAAGTGGACTCGAGATCGAGCTCGATAAAAGCTCGAGCTCGATAAGTTTTAAATGAGCTCGAGCTCGACACCCCAAATCTCGACTCGGCTCGGCTCGTTTACAGCCCTACTCACAAGTGTTTTAATCATGGATTAGCACATGACTTAAATTTTATGAAGGCTTATTTACATAAAGACATGCATCATATATTTAATTAAATCATACATAATATAATATAGTATTTGCATAAAGAATGTTAATTAATCTAATTAATTAACGGAAGCAAAATCTTTTGATTTAATTACGTAGCAAAATTATAGGGACGGATTCTAAATTCTCTGTAAACAATTTACAGATATGATGTTTCATTCGTATGTCCAGAAACAAGGCGTAAGTATGCTATTGGCCCTTACGATGAATCAATCCAAACTTAGTTTTCTTCTCTGCAAACAATTTGTACTTTGTTTCAAGGGATAAATTCTGAAACTTTTGAATCCGCAGAACATCTATAAATTGAGAGCACAAAACTTACAACTGAAACTAAGCCATAAGGCAACCACAATTCCGTATGGAATGATAACTTATTTCAAGATCATTTATTGTCTCATCAATTTCATAGAATACAGCAATCCTGAACTCTTCAGAATTCTGATTTCTGCGATTTTCTGGTTTAAATCATATTTCAGGAAACACAATTTCGAAAATCTGCCATCTGAAACCAGATTTAATTCTTGATTCGAATTCTGTAAACGATTTACAGAACAATCAGAAAACTAGAAAATAAAACAAATCTGCCCATGAAACCCTAGCCAGCCGTACGGCTGTCTAGGAGGTGTATGCCTCCTAGGGCGCCGTATGGTGCTCTGTGCCAGATTTCCAGATTTTCAAATTTTTAAATTCGATCAATTCCATTATCGTGTTCATGCATTAATCAGATTAAATCAACACGAATTTACAGATTACGAATTTAAATAGATCTAATCAGTATCATGAATAAAACAATTTATTACAAATAAAAATTAGATATAAATTATCAATACACATAATCTAATTATTTATTGATAACCCTAACATGCAATTATTCATATGAATCATATCAATATAATAATCACATAATATCCATCTAATGATGCTCATAAATTTTATATCTAATATAAAACCCTAATCACATATTCATCTTATTATCATGCAAATCATATAATCGAAATAGACAATTTTAAACATGATATATTAAAATAATCAACGATGAACGGGCTCATATACCACTCTTGGGTTTTGATGGATCATGCGCAACAGAATAATAACATGTAATCAAAACCCATGAGCCCGGATCCGTCCATGTATATTAAATTAAATACAAGATGAAAGAATACTAACCCTTGAAGATCGCATCCATGAACACTGACTTTAAGTTGCTAAAGCAAACACCTTCTATCGGTATCCACACGTTGAACGGACTCAAGAACACTTTCTTGATGCGACTGCTGGATCTAAAGGCTTGATGATGAAGAAACGATTTTTTTTATAAGAATTATTTTGCTTCATTGATTATTGTATTTTGATGATTCAAATCCCAATAGGATTATACTATGTTGGCAACGAGTGCGAACCATTCAGAACCCAAAAGTCATAAGTGGAGTCTAGCAAGCCATTGTGACTACCCAATTAGTATAACTTTGAAAGTCCAAAGTTACCTTATAGAACATATCACAATCCCTTTGTCACGCGATATCATATTGGACATAAGTCATGGTCCAAGTTAACTTATGTTGTCAAATGATTTCTCGATCTTGAGTAGATTTATATGAGAAAATGACATTCATCACTTCAATTCATTTCATTTGGGCACGGCCATGCACAATCATCAATCTCACTCATCGAGTGGCCTAGTCAGATATCTCTCCGAAGAGGGACAAATCCCATCTTGACTTATCATTCTTCCCTACAAGAACCCGATTATGCCAATCATAGCCATTATAACTACCCTCTTAAAGGTAGCATTTGACTAAGTCAAACATAACGCTCATCATGTGGAAGACCATGATAATCTCAGGTCTAAGGATTCAAATGGTATGACTATTATGAGATTGAATTATGACATTTGACCATGACATAAATTTCATAACGGGTCTATCCAGTATCTTGTTCTCCAGCAAGTAGCCACAAGTTTAATCCGCATCCTATGCACCATAATCATCATATGATTATCCATTAAACTCATGCTAGCTCTTCATAAGTGCTAGGGACAATGATTATTATAAAATGTATGCAAAATATATAATAATCAGGTTTGTTATCTTTATAACAATGAATCTATGATGTAACGCATACGCCTTTCTCAAGGGCCTAGGGCATTATATCCAACAAAATGAACCTCCTTCGAACACTTTTTTTACTCCCATATTGACTTGGTGTTGCCGTGCCTCCCCGCTTAAGTGCTAAGGCGAGTTGAAACCAAGCGACGTTTCAACCCCTCCGTGTTAGATTGTTCTTGCCTCTCCAAATCAGCTTCTACCTTGATTTCTCCCTGCAAGTCTAACTTCGCCTTCTCCCTTCAGACCCACCTTCCTCGAAATGCTTGCCCATGAAATTTGGACACATCTTGTTTCTTCCATTGTCTTCTCTGGGTCTGAACACGCTCTCTGTTAGGGTACGTTGACTTCCAAACCGCATTGATAAACTTCGTGTCACTCTCCCCCCTAACACACCGTTTCTTGATGTCTCTCCTTTCTACACCAATAGGCCGGTCCTTTAGCCTCTTGCTCCCACCCGAGCGAACATCGATATTGTAGGTAGAGTACAATATCTTCTCCTGAACTCCATAAGCGATCACCTTAGATCCGTTTGTAACGTCCCAATACCCACCAATGAAGGTTACACCATACCCTTCATCATCAAGTTGCCCAACATAAATCACCCTCCTCCTTAATTCCAGAACATGCATTACATCATGTAAATAAAACAGCCCCATTAGGTGTCTTCATCATCACATCCCCCTTACCTTCAATCTTCAATGGTTGATCATCACCAAGATATACAACCCCAAATCACCTGGTGTATATTGCTCCATTGACTCTGCATCCCCACTAGCATGACAAGAAGCTCCAAAATCCAACACTCAATCTTCACCTGATTGCACCTCTCCTAGGATTAATACATCATCATCATCCACCATGTGTGCATCACCATTTTCCTTATCCAGACAATCATAACTAATACGACCCTTCGCGCCACAACTGTAGCACTTGACGATTTATTTTCCCCCTTTTTCGGTCCTCCCCTTCCTCTAGCTTTCTCCACCCTAAGTGCAGCCCCATCTGCAGAAGTTTCTCCCCTTTTCTCTTTCCTTATCAACTCCTCTTGAAGGATAATATCTCTAACCTCCACATATACTAATGGTGCCTTGGACGTACTAATCATCGTGACAGTTACCTCCCAACTACCACGCAGCGATTTTAGTAGAAAACATGCTAACACTTCATCAGAGAAAGTAATATCAACACTTTTCAATTGGTCCACCATACCTTTGAAATTGCCGATATGACTCGCTGCTGTCCGCCCCTCCGACATTTTTGCATTCGCAAACCTCTTTATCAAGTGCACATTATTGATATTAGACGACTTCTCATACATGTCATACAACATCTATAGCAACCCCACCGTTGTCTTGGCCTCCATCGCGTTCTATGCAACATCGTCGGTTAGATCACTCCTCACCGCTCCCAACGCCTTACGATCCAACGTCTCCCAATACCCTTGTGACATGTCTGCAGGTTTCTCACCTAAGGGTTTATGAAGATCCTTACAATAAAGGTAATCGTCAACCCTTGTCCTCCAAAACGTGAAATTCACACCATTGAATTTCTCTATCGAGTTCTTCATCATGATTGCTTCACAAAGTCCCCAAGAACGTGATTCAAAATAATCAACAGATGAAAATTTGAATCCTCCTAACCAAAGCTCTTGATACTAGTTGTTGGGAATTTAGTGGTACCTCGTTGCAATTGAGATCAAGAACACAATACCCACAAACAACAAATAAGAGAGAATGACACACAAAGAACACAATAATTGTTTGCCCGGTTCGTTCAACACATGAACTACGTCCGGGGGCAATCGCCAAGCCAATATTTTATTAAATATTCTTTAATATCATGCTACCATGTGTTCTAGGCCGGAACTATGCTTATATAGGTGTACAAGGAAGTCCTAAGTCTATTTGGAAGAGATACAATCAGAATAGGAAACAACTCAGAAATCAGATCTGAGACCGGCATAACTGTGCGGTCGCCCACTTTCAGGTGTGCGGCCGCCCACTGTAGCCAATTTAAGGCCAAGTTGTTGGTTGGGGCAGTCGCTCAGCTCCTCCCTGTGCGGTCGACCACTTCCTCCGGTACCGTGTTTCCTTCTCTTGTTCGAACTCCGCTTCAACTCTTCCAGTTCCTTTGACTTACCCATTGCTCCCTCTTCGGTTTAGGACTCCGATCCCAACAGAAAAGTGAGGTAAAAAATAGTATTAAATAGTTGTTGTGAGTATGACAAAGTGAATATTACTAAATAAAAAAGTATTATTAACCACTAAAAATAAAAAAGTATTACTATAATTTTTTTATGGGAGGGGCTAAAGCCACTACGCTTTTTGCTCTTCCACTACACTTTTTATAAATAGACTAAATTGCCACTACTCTTTTCCTTAACAGACTATATTACCCTTTTTTAAGTGTTCATCATTAAGTTAAAAAATTTATTGTACCGAAATAACCCTTCCCATTTAGACGCTATCCAATGCGGAATCAAGAGACGTTCCAGGAAAGAAAAAACGCAGAAAAGAAACCCTAGGTACCCATTCGATGAGCTTGATACCCCCCTTCTGCGGCATCATGGGAATGCGCATGAGGAGTTGAAACTTGCTTCTACAGCCTCTTCTTTTACAGCCTTTTTACGCTCCTAGTCAATCAAGTGCTAATTTTGAATCAACAAACATAACCAAGGTACAAACTGAATACGTATTGCATGCTACTGCAAGTTAAGTATTGATTTTGCTTCCTCAATTCTGATTTTAATAACTTCAAGATATGATTTGCTCTATCAAACCTTTTGCGATAATCTTAGTATTTATTATTTACTCTTCTAATTCGTTCAAATCAATTTTAGAGTTAGTAGACGTAGGCTTTGTATAAAAATCATTAATTAACTTTTTTTGGAAGAGGTTGCTCCATACAATTATCACATTTTAACTTTTGGGATGGACAGTATTAGTAATACTTTAATAATGTACAACTTGATTTCCATGATTTAAAATGAAAAAAGAAAATAAAAATATTACAGTAGACTACAGATCCTATCAATTATCACATTTTAATTTTTGGAACAGAATGTTTTGATTTTTCTTTTAATATTTTATGGAAGATTGAAGTTACCATTGGCTATTTAGTTTGTTGATTTGCTACTTTGAAATCATGTAGTTGTCGACATCTTGAAACATATGAAATGGAGCATGTGACGAGTGAAAGTCAAGAGCAAATTGAGGAAACTGAGCAAAATGAGACATTGTTACTACCGACGGGTGTATTTCAGGATCGGGAAGAGCTTCTCAGTGTTGTCCGCGAGTTTACTTTAAGACAAGGTTATGCAATTTCCATTAAGCAATCCCGAAAGGATGATTATGTGCTTCTTGGTTGTGACAGCAGAGGTATATATAGGAATCGGTGCAAAGTAGTTGAAGATAATCGGAAGAGAAAGGCTGCATCTCGTCTTATAAATTGTCCGTTTCAACTTCGAGGTAAAAGGAAAGTTGATGGCTCTTGGGTGCTTGAGGTAAAAAATGATCTTCATAATCATAAGCCTTCTGAGGATATGTCTGGTCATCCTTTCTATCGTCGTTTCTCTGAAAATGAAATTTTACATATTAAACAAATGATCAAGGCTGGTTTACCAACTCGTCAAATACTTTCCTCATTGAGGCTTGCTAATCCAAGCCTTAAAGCAATATCAAAGACTGTGAATAATATGAAGGCTAGAGTTCGAAAAGATTACTTGGATGGTCGTACTACTATTTAAGCTTTCCTAGTAGAACTTAGTGATGGAGGCTTCATGCATAATTATGAGCATGACTCAGATGGTTGATTGATACGCTTATTTTTTGCCCATCCACTTTCAGTTGTGTTGACCAAAAGCTATTCGAATGTCTTCATAATGGATTGTACTTATAAAACTAATAAGTACAAGATGCCACTACTTGAGATTGTTGGCGTTACAAGCTTTAATACTTCATTTTGTTCGTGTTTCATTTTCTTACAGAAGGAAGAAGAAGAACATTATATATGGGCTATGAGGATGTTCAGTAAGATATTAACTGATGATTGTGAACCTTCTACTATTGTGACCGATAGAGAACTGGCGTTAATGAAAGCTATCCAGGTTATCTTTCCAAATTCCACTAATATCTTATGTATCTGGCATATAGAAAAAAACATTCTCACTCATTCCAAGCCCCATTTTAAAGAAGGAGAAGACTTACCCGGGTTTTTATCTTCATGGACTTTACAAAGACAAGTACAAAGACAAGTCAGTTGAAATCCGCTGAAAGAGCATTTTATTGGTGCATGGACTGAGAAGCATCTTCATTTTGGAACTCGTGTTAGTTCAAGAGCTGAAGATACGCATGCAATGTTGAAATCCTATTTACAAGTCTCCACGGGCAATCTTTGTGAGGTGAAGAATAAAATATGCCTTGCTATCGAAAACCAGTTCCAAGCAATCAAGACACAATTTTACAGCGAAAAGGTTAGAATTCCACACCACCTTCATATTCCTTTATTCAAAGAGCTTATCACACATCTCTCAATTTTTGCCTTGAATAAACTTTTCAAGCAATATGAATTGCTCAAATATGGAAATGATTTGGCATTTGGTTGCAAAAGTCATTTTTCAACAACTATGGGTCTTCCTTGTGCTCATAAGACGAGAGATTTGTTTAATGGAGTTATCTGTCTCGATGATGTACATGCTCAATGGCGACTTGACATCAAGTCATTTACTGACACCGAAAAAGCTTGTAGTACTGATGAGACTAATTTTAAGGAATTGCTTGGGGCATTGGAGGGGAAGTATCAAGAATGGCCCATTGATAAAAAGGAAATTGTAAAAAGTCAAGTTGCTTCGCTAGTAAATGAACCAAACCCGTTGATATACGAGCCTGATGTACGTCCGCATAGAGGTCGTCCTTCGTTAGCTAAGAAGAAAAATGAATCTAACTCTACACGACGTGATCCTTCCGCTCATGAAATTGTTGAAAAGGGTAGAAAATGTGGTATGTGCAAAGGCTTTGGTCACAACATTAGAACTTGTCCAAGTAAGAAAATTGGAGTTTCTGAGCAAGGATGTTCTTCACACACAGCAAATCTTGATTGCTTCTCTGACACAGAAAATTTGGATGCGTTTGATTCATCAACCACCGACTTATTACGTTGTTGATTCATGTGAGCTTCTCTACTTCCATACATTCTTGTTTTGTTACTGGTATTCTTATGACATGAAAAATTATGTGAAAATATATCTAATACATTCTTCTTTGACTCGATATTCAAGAACCGATAGATCATGAATTAAATATTATCTTATACTCCTTCGTGAATAATGATTGAATTTTCTTTTGATCAAGAGCAAATTTAGGCATTCACCTTGGGACAGAGGTAGTATATATTTTTTGTCATATTTTTTATTGCTAATTCAGTTGTAATACCCGCATTTTTTTTATTTAATTAATTAATGAGTCACATTAAAATTAAGAGAGCAATTAATGAGTGGGCCGAAATATGGGTTGGCCCGAACTTAGTTAATTAGACCCAACCCAATTAATTTTACCTAAGAATATAAATACTATGGCTAGTGAAAAATTAGGTTTTACTTATTAATTGACAAAAACAACAAAACACAAAATCCTAAACCCTACCACTATAGCCGCCGGCCGAACACTAGGAGGAGGGAGAAGAGATTTTCCGGCCATTGTTTTGGAGATACAATCCGACTAAATCCAAGGTAATGTCAAACCCTATACTCTAGAATTTAATTCATTGATTTTGGTTGGGTAAAAACTTGAATTATGAATGTTTTAAAAGAATAAATATTAGGGTTTGCATGCTAGTGATTATTGGGAAAATTCTAAAGGTAAATTGATTTAATCTAATTGCTATAGTGAAATAATGATCTTCATGTCTAGCTTTATTTTAAGGTTGATTTATAAGCATGATTTGAATGGATTAATACTATGCAATGCTTGGGGATTGAACAAATAAATTATTTATGATGAATTGGGTTTAACAAAAGAAGGGAAATATGTATTTCTCCCCATAACACTATTCGGCCGAATGGCCTAGATCATTGGAGAATTATTTTGTTGAGTTTGATAATTTTTGGTTATTAGATTATGAATAAAATTGATGTTTGGGAAGTTAGAAAAGTTTAAAGAACTAGAAAAATTAATCAAATCAATGGATTTTGATGGTATATAATTCGGCAATGGTGACATAACTTGGGTGTTAATTCTTGATTGAAGATGTTAAGAATTGGGACGGGAAGTTAGTGTTTTCGTTAAGTATCTAATGGAAAGAAAACAAAATCGTTAAAAGGATTGTTAACAAGTTAAAAAAAATTAACTTGAGAAAATAGAATAAGTACTTGGAAGACCTTGGGAGTTAAAAAGTTAACGAGAAAGGAAAAGATTAGAAATTTCAGTTAGTTTCCTAACGGAAAAGGACTAAACTGAAAAAGAATTAAAGTTAAAAGAAATAAAAAAGGAAACTTTGAAGTTAGAGGGGCCTAAGTGATTAAAAAAGAGAAACTTGGGGGACCTTATGAACAAAACCAAAGTCAAAAGACCTTTTTGTAATTAAAGGAAAGTTGAAGGACTGAATTGTAATTAATCCAAAGTTGAAGGACCAATTTACAATTAAACTAAAGTTGAAGGACCAATCTGCAATTAATCCAAAGTTGAAGGACTAAATTGTAATTAAACTAAAGTTGAAGGACTAAATTGCAATTAATCCAAAATTGAAGGACCAATTTGCAATTAACCCAAAGTGGAGGAACCAAATTGTAATTAACCCTAAGTTAGAGGACCTAATTACAATTATATTAAAGTTAAAGGGCTGACTCGCACATCAAAGTCAGGAACTTGAACGTAAGTAAAGAAGTTAAACCGCACCTCTCAGTTAACTAAGTAGAAATAGTTAACAATGTTGAGAGTACTAAAGTAAATTCCTCCGTGCCTTGTAGATTTGCACAGAGAGGAGATTGCGAGGAAAAGCAATTCAGGTAAGGGATTACGTTCCTTACAGTATTTGAACTCCTGTTTATTGGAATTCCGTATTTTTTTTCTAAAGTTAGCTATCAGTATGGCATGATAGTATTTGAATGAACTCTGCGTGATTGAACGTTCCTTGAAAGAATCTATACTTAGTGATGTCCCCATCGATCTACTAAGTATCGAAGTTTGAAACTTGTATCACATACTTGTACCTTAGTATGTTCTCATTTTAACTTGTAAGTTAACCACTTACTTGTTAAGGCAGCCAATGTCCAGTTAGAAAAGACATTGACGGACAGTCCAGTTAGAAAAGACTCGTCCTTAAACTAGGGATTGCATGAGTGATCACATGCCTTCTCTCAGGAATTGTCTGATTACAAGGATGATTCTAGACCCCGAGCATATGTGTGTGGATACCATATATGTTACGACCCACACTATTGGCTTGAGAAGCTAGGTGTATAAATTGTACCTTTGGCATTGAGGTTATAATGTACGTTACCAAGGAATTGACGGAACTTGAATGAATCCCTTTGGAGTGTAGTGCCATAATCCTTTGAAAGTAAAATCTTAAAAGAAATACGACTGTATTGTTCTGCAGTCTTGAATCCAAAAGTAATTGAACCTATCCTTGTAAAAGTTATTCATAGTATTCGTTCTGGTCGTCTCTCCTTAGTAACCGGAGAGGCCACGTATGAACTTACTGAGCATTCGTTCGCTCATCCCTTCTCTATAAATTTTGTTTTCAGGATTTAAGTAGAAGGGCAAGACAAGGAAAGCAGCCGTAGGAAGACGGTGGATTGAAGATTCCTAATTTAGTAGTTTTAAGTACGTTTATTTATTTTGATGTAAGTTGAAGTACATTGATGGTTAGGGTTGTTACCTACCAAGACAAGTTTAAGTTACGCTTCCGCTATTGTTTTGAATTTATGGTTTAAATAAGGGGCCGTTGTGAACCCTAAATTGAGGTATTTATTATTGTTATTATAGTTATTTAATGCCATTAAATGCTCAGATATTATAAGAAAAATTCGGGGTGTTACAGTTGGTATCAGAGCAATGGCTTTAGGTCTTATGGGAGAAAACTGAAAGTTAGGACTAATGGGAGAACTTAGTACTTAACTTGAATAAGATCTTACTTGAGGAAGTTCAAGTGATAAAGTCTAACTATAGGAATAATACTAAGAGTGTACATAAAGTATGAATATACTTGGGGAGATAGAAACCTCTTCATTGCATGTCTATTTATATTCTACTAATATGTTATAGTGGAATCTTGGGGCTATGTACTAATTAAGTTTACTATTGGGGTGTGTAGGATCATGCCGAGGAGACCCATGAAGTCGGTAAGGTACAGTGCTACCCTAAGGGAAGAAATAGAAGCCAAAGAGGAGATTATTAAGCAGCTAACTAAAGAACTTCGCTCAGCTAAAAGAGAGCTTAGGAAGGAGACTCGAGGAGTTGGCAGTCTACAGAATGTCATCAAAGAACACGATGAGGACATAATGTATGTAGAAGGAAAGTTAGCAGTACAGCTGAAGAAGGTCAAAAGCCTAGAAAGCCATGTGGTTAGAGCTAACCGCGAATGGAATCGAATCAGTGTACAACTGGTAGATGAGATAGAACAAAATAATGAACTGAAAAAGAAGATAGATGAGCAAGCAGCTTATGAGGAAGAGCTTAGGGCTTCAGACTATCAGATTTGGGCTGAGAAGTTAGAATTGCAAGAGAAATACGACCAACTTGCAGCAGAACACGCACACTGTGGGAATTGATGCAATTAATGACAGATAGTTATAAGAATAGATTCTTTTATTTTGTTATTAGTGGGTAATGCAGTTAGAATTTTTCCTTATGTTAAGTTGAATTTTGGGTGTATTTTGAGATGTTTAAATCTCACACATTAGTTGAATAAAGTTAGTTATTTAATTTAAATACCCAAAATTTTGAATTTACTATTGTTATGTAGGCAAAAGTTAACTTGTCGAGAAAAGACAAGGGAAAACGTTGGAGTGATTTGAAATAATCTCCGTAACCATGGTACGAAGTAAGACGACCATTGGAATAAGTTAAAGCTAGTTAAGTAATAAAAACTAGTGAAATAAAGAAATAATAATCAACCAAGTAAAACGGTTGTAAATTATGAAGTATGAAAACTCCTGAACCGGAGAAGAAAGGTTAAGTAAACTAACCACATCTAAATAATGGTCTAGTACAAAGGACCTACGAACACGATTCAAAACTAACAAGTACCCGTTAGTAAAAGAATAGTAATGATTAAGTATATCATGAATACTGCACGTATTGTGTAGTGATGAATATTGCTAGAACACGAATTTGTTCTAAAGTGAAAGTAAAATTTGCAGATGAATACCAGAAGGGGAAACAACAGGAACGGTGAGGGAAATGACAACACCGGTAATGCAGGCGGGCAGTTGGACCCGGCCCTGGTAAACCTTTTACAGACGCTATCACAGACAGTAGCTGGGATAGGTCAGACTGTTGCTGGAATTGCTCAACCACCACCACAAGCTCCATTACGTGATCCGCTGGAGCTATTTCAAAGGAGGAATCCAGACTCATTCTCGGACACTGCTAAGGAGAAACCCGAGGACTGGATTAAGAGCACAGAAAGAATATGCGAGACCCTGAACTGTACTGAGGAGCAGAAGGTAGTATTTGCGACCTTTATGTTGAAAGGGAAGGCTCAAACGTTGTGGGAGGCGGAAAAGCGAGCGGCTGTGGCTCGTGGTGATGCAGCCTTTACTTGGACCAGATTTAAGGCTATTTTCAACGAAAAGTATTATCCCGCAAGCACAAGGAACGCTAAGATAACGGAATTCCTGACTCTAGTTCAAGGGAGTATAACTGTGGCGGAGTATGGTGAGAAGTTCACTGACTTGCTAGAATTTGCACCAAGATTCTTCGATACTGAAGAACAGAAAGCAACAAAGTTTGAAGCGGGATTGAGTGATAGAGTTCGGTACAGAATCACACCGTTGGCTCTGCCTACGTACTCAGCGGTGCTGGACAGGGCAAAGATAGTAGAGCGGGAGTCGGATAACTATCGTAACCGACGAGAAGAGAAAGGCAAAGCAGTGGCTGAAAAGTCGGAAGGAAACAAGGGTGGTAAGGACCACAACAACAATAAGAGGAAAGCGGTGGATGACAGTCGAGATAAGGGCAGTCATGGGAATAAGCATTCCAATAACAACCAAGGTGGAAATGGTCAGTATTCTAATGACAACAGGCGTGAGTGGAATAAGGGCAAGGGCCAAGGTTTCACCAGTTATGATAAATGTACCATTTGTGATGGAGCTCACAAGACAGAGGTTTGCTGGTATAAGGAGCGGCAGTGCTACAACTGTAAGAAGGTGGGACACCCGAAGTGGAAGTGCCCAGAACCTAAGAAAGATGAATCAGCCGCAGGAAATAAGGACCACGGGGGAGGAAACGGTGGAGGCCGTGGTAGAATGTACACCATGACCGCAAAAGCAGCTGGAGTTAATGCCGATCTTGTAGCAGGTACAATGCAATTAAATTCCCGTGATGTTTATGTGTTAGTAGATACTGGCGCTACTCATTCAGTAGTTAGTAATGTTGTGGCAAAGAAGTTAAAACTACACCCAGAGAATTTAGAGATACCTTTAGTAATAGATACACCTACTAAAGACGCTATCCCCATTACTACCTTTTATAGAAACTGCACTTTAGGGATAGGAGGCACGAGCGTAAATATCGACCTCATTGAACTAGATATGTCAGAATTCGACATAATACTGGGAATGGATTGGTTGGCTTTGCATCAAGCTAAAGTGGACTGTCAAGAGAAAATAATGACGTTCCTAGGAGAGGAAGGTAAAGAATACAGATTTGTGGGTTCGAGGCCGAGGAAGAGGATAGGCTTAATATCGGTGATGAAGGCCCGTAAAATGTTGAGAAAAGGATATGTAGGATTCCTGGCACACATAGGTGAAACAGAAGAAAAAGGAGTAACTTTAGGGTCACTTGAAGTAGTGAATGAATTTCAAGATGTATTTCCTGAGGATTTACCCGGTATACCACCAGTGAGGGAAGTAGAGTTTTCCATTGACTTAGTACCAGAAACCACACCTATTTCGAGAGCACCGTATAGGATGGCTCCAACAGAGTTGAAAGAACTAAAGGAACAGTTGCAAGAACTGTTGGACAAGGGGTTGATTAGACTGAGTGTATCACCATAGGGTGCACCGGTACTATTTGTGAAGAAGAAAGATGGATCCATGAGACTGTGTATTGACTATAGAGAATTGAATAAAGTGACGGTTAGAAACCAATACCCGCTGCCGAGAATTGATGATTTGTTTGATCAATTGAGGGGAGCATGTTACTTTTCAAAGATTGATCTTAGATCCGGATACCATCAGCTAAGAGTCAAGGATGTGGACGTGGCGAAGACAGCGTTTAGGACAAGGTATGGGCATTATGAGTTTGTCGTGATGCCATTTGGGTTAACGAACGCACCAGCTGCATTCATGGAGTTGATGAATAGAATATTTCAGGAATACTTAGACAAATGTGTGATAGTATTCATTGATGATATTTTGGTGTACTCGAAGACAAAGGAGGAACATGCTGAACATTTGAGGATAGTACTAGAAATTTTGAGGAGACAGAAATTGTATGCGAAATTTAAGAAATGTGAATTCCGGTTGGAGAAAGTAGCATTTTTGGGGCACGTAGTGTCGAAAGAAGGAATTTCTGTGGACCCGACGAAAGTAGAAGCAATAATGGATTGGGAAAGGCCTACTACGGTAACCGAAATAAGAAGTTTTTTGGGTTTAGCTGGTTACTATAGAAGGTTCGTAGAGGGATTTTCAAAGTTATCAGGACCATTGACGAAGCTGACACAGAAGGCAGCTAAGTTTGTTGGGTCAGAAGAATGTGAGAGAAGTTTTCAAGAATTGAAAAATAGACTAGTATCTGCACCAGTATTAACTCTACCGACAGGGACGGAAGGTTTTGTTATCTACAGTGATGCGTCGTTGAAAGGACTAGGCTGTGTACTGATGCAAAATGAGAAGGTGATAGCTTATGCATCTAGGCAGTTGAAGGTACATGAAAGGAATTACCCGACCCATGATCTGGAGTTAGCAGCAGTAGTGTTTGCCTTGAAAATTTGGAGACATTATCTGTATGGCGTAAAATGCTAGATTTTTACAGATCACAAGAGCCTTAAGTATATCTTCACGCAGAAGGAATTGAATATGAGACAACGGAGGTGGTTAGAACTTCTCAAGGATTACGACTGTGAAATATTGTATCATCCTGGGAAAGCCAACAAGGTGGCAGATGCCTTGAGTAGGAAGAATCACGGAATGTTGGCGACGTTGATCTCTAAGGGGGTAAGCATATGGAAGGATGTCAAGGAGATGAACTTGATAGTAAAAGTAAACGGATACTTGGCTCGACTGACGTTACAACCTGCATTGTTGGGCAGAATTAAAGAGGCACAAGAATTAGACGAGGAGAGAGAAACTCTAATCGGAAAAGGGCAAGCAAAAGATCTTCATATGGGCGAAGATGGAATTCTGAGATACCAAAAGAGAGTGTGGGTGCCAAGCAATGATGAGATCAAGAGAGAGATACTGAGAGAAGCTCATTGCTCGAAGTTCTCTGTACATCCGGGAAGTACTAAAATGTATAGGGATCTAAAGGAGTCATATTGGTGGAATAATATGAAGAATGACGTGGCAGAGTATGTGCATAGATGTCTGACGTGTCAACAAGTTAAGAGTGAACATCAGAAGCCAGCAGGGTTACTGCAATCATTACCAATTCCCGAATGGAAGTGGGAGAAT
The DNA here is from genome assembly GCA_026119855.1 of Campanula takesimana. Lineage (NCBI taxonomy): Eukaryota > Viridiplantae > Streptophyta > Magnoliopsida > Asterales > Campanulaceae > Campanula > Campanula takesimana. The sequence continues at coordinate 594,535 of JAOWBW010000207.1, forward strand.
ATTGCTATGGATTTCGTAAGTGGGTTGCCAAAGACGGTAGGGAAGTATGATGCTATATGGGTTATAGTAGATCGATTGACTAAGTCAGCACATTTTCTGGCAATCAAGAAGACTGATTCGTTGGAGAAGTTGGCCAAGTTGTACATCGACGAGATAGTAAGGTTACATGGAATCCCGGTCACAATCGTGTCAGATCGAGATGCTAGGTTCACTTCGAAATTCTGGAACAGCCTACAAGAAGCATTGGGAACAGAGTTGACCATGAGTACGGCGTTTCACCCACAGACAGATGGGCAGTCGGAAAGGACTATCCAGACGTTGGAAGACATGCTGAGGGCTACTTCGTTAGATTGGCCAAACGCATGGGACGAACACTTACCGTTAGTAGAATTCGCATACAACAACAGCTTTCACGCAAGCATTGGGATGGCTCCATATGAAGCGTTGTATGGGAGGAAGTGTAGATCACCGGCGTGTTGGGATGAAGTCGGTGAGAGGAAGTTAAGTGGACCGGAACTTGTACAAGTCACGGCAGATAAGGTACAACAGATCCGGAAGTGGCTACAGACTGCACAGAGTAGGCAGAAATCTTACGCAGACAATAGAAGGCGAGAACTGGAATTTCAGCCAGGGGATCGAGTATTCCTAAATATATCACCCACGAAGGGAGTTATGCGTTTTGGGATTAAGGGAAAGTTAAGTCCACAATATGTGGGACCATTCGAAATCCTTGATAAGATCGGGGAAGTGGCTTATCGATTGGCGTTACCGCCGGTATTAGCTGGAGTGCATAATGTGTTCCATGTCTCCATGCTAAGGAAGTATATTCATGATCCGAGTCATGTGATAGAATACAAGCAGTTAAGAGTTCGGGCAGACTTGACGTACGATGAACGACCAATCAAGATCGTCGGCAGAAAAGACGAGGTCGTAAGAAAGCGTACGGTTCCCTATGTAAAAGTGCAATTGAGCAATCACTCAGAAAGAGAAGCGACATGGGAACAAGAAAGTGAAATGCGTGAATTATACCCGGACATCTTCTCGGATTAAGACTGGTCAAAGTTTGAGGACAAACTTCTTTTAAGGGGGTAAGAATGTAATACCCGCATTTTTTTTTATTTAATTAATTAATGAGTCACATTAAAATTAAGAGAGCAATTAATGAGTGGGCCGAAATATGGGTTGGCCCGAACTTAGTTAATTAGACCCAACCCAATTAATTTTACCTAAGAGTATAAATACTATGGCTAGTGAAAAATTAGGTTTTACTTCTTAATTGACAAAAACAACAAAACACAAAATCCTAAACCCTACCACTATAGCCGCCGGCCGAACACTAGGAGGAGGGAGAAGAGATTTTCCGGCCATTGTTTTGGAGATACAATCCGACTAAATCCAAGGTAATGTCAAACCCTATACTCTAGAATTTAATTCATTGATTTTGGTTGGGTAAAAACTTGAATTATGAATGTTTTAAAAGAATAAATATTAGTGTTTGCATGCTAGTGATTATTGGGAAAATTCTAAAGGTAAATTGATTTAATCTAATTGCTATAGTGAAATAATGATCTTCATGTCTAGCTTTATTTTAAGGTTGATTTATAAGCATGATTTGAATGGATTAATAATATGCAATGCTTGGGGATTGAACAAATAAATTATTTATGATGAATTGGGTTTAACAAAAGAAGGGAAATATGTATTTCTCCCCATAACACTATTCGGCCGAATGGCCTAGATCATTGGAGAATTATTTTGTTGAGTTTGATAATTTTTGGTTATTAGATTATGAATAAAATTGATGTTTGGGAAGTTAGAAAAGTTTAAAGAACTAGAAAAATTAATCAAATCAATGGATTTTGATGGTATATAATTCGGCAATGGTGACATAACTTGGGTGTTAATTCTTGATTGAAGATGTTAAGAATTGGGACGGGAAGTTAGTGTTTTCGTTAAGTATCTAATGGAAAGAAAACAAAATCGTTAAAAGGATTGTTAACAAGTTAAAAAAATTAACTTGAGAAAATAGAATAAGTACTTGGAAGACCTTGGGAGTTAAAAAGTTAACGAGAAAGGAAAAGATTAGAAATTTCAGTTAGTTTCCTAACGGAAAAGGACTAAACTGAAAAAGAATTAAAGTTAAAAGAAATAAAAAAGGAAACTTTGAAGTTAGAGGGGCCTAAGTGATTAAAAAATAGAAACTTGGGGGACCTTATGAACAAAACCAAAGTCAAAGGACCTTTCTGTAATTAAAGGAAAGTTGAAGGACTGAATTGTAATTAATCCAAAGTTGAAGGACCAATTTACAATTAAACTAAAGTTGAAGGACCAATCTGCAATTAATCCAAAGTTGAAGGACTAAATTGTAATTAAACTAAAGTTGAAGGACTAAATTGCAATTAATCCAAAGTTGAAGGACCAATTTGCAATTAACCCAAAGTGGAGGAACCAAATTGTAATTAACCCTAAGTTAGAGGACCTAATTACAATTATATTAAAGTTAAAGGGCTGACTCGCACATCAAAGTTAGGAACTTGAACGTAAGTAAAGAAGTTAAACCGCATCTCTCAGTTAACTAAGTAGAAATAGTTAACAATGTTGAGAGTACTAAAGTAAATTCCTCCGTGCCTTGTAGATTTGCACAGAGAGGAGATTGCGAGGAAAAGCAATTCAGGTAAGGGATTACGTTCCTTACAGTATTTGAACTCCTGTTTATTGGAATTCCGTATTTTTTTTCTAAAGTTAGCTATCAGTATAGCATGATAGTATTTGAATGAACTCTGCGTGATTGAACGTTCCTTGAAAGAATCTATACTTAGTGATGTCCCCATCGATCTACTAAGTATCGAAGTTTGAAACTTGTATCACATACTTGTACCTTAGTATGTTCTCATTTTAACTTGTAAGTTAACCACTTACTTGTTAAGGCAGCCAATGTCCAGTTAGAAAAGACATTGACGGACAGTCCAGTTAGAAAAGACTCGTCCTTAAACTAGGGATTGCATGAGTGATCACATGTCTTCTCTCAGGAATTGTCTGATTACAAGGATGATTCTAGACCCCGAGCATATGTGTGTGGATACCATATATGTTACGACCCACACTATTGGCTTGAGAAGCTAGGTGTATAAATTGTACCTTTGGCATTGAGGTTATAATGTACGTTACCAAGGAATTGACGGAACTTGAATGAATCCCTTTGGAGTGTAGTGCCATAATCCTTTGAAAGTAAAATCTTAAAAGAAATACGACTGTATTGTTCTGCAGTCTTGAATCCAAAAGTAATTGAACCTATCCTTGTAAAAGTTATTCATAGTATTCGTTCTGGTCGTCTCTCCTTAGTAACCGGAGAGGCCACGTATGAACTTACTGAGCATTCGTTCGCTCATCCCTTCTCTATAAATTTTGTTTTCAGGATTTAAGTAGAAGGGCAAGACAAGGAAAGCAGCCGTAGGAAGACGGTGGATTGAAGATTCCTAATTTAGTAGTTTTAAGTACGTTTATTTATTTTGATGTAAGTTGAAGTACATTGATGGTTAGGGTTGTTACCTACCAAGACAAGTTTAAGTTACGCTTCCGCTATTGTTTTGAATTTATGGTTTAAATAAGGGGCCGTTGTGAACCCTAAATTGAGGTATTTATTATTGTTATTATAGTTATTTAATGCCATTAAATGCTCAGATATTATAAGAAAATTCGGGGTGTTACATCAGTGGTTACAAATATTTTCAGCTGATTCAAGCCGAAGATTGTTGAAGATTCGAAAATTGTTGAAGATTGTGAGGGAGCTTGCAGTTTTTATGATGCTTCAAGATTCCTATGTTACCAAAATAATTTTTTGTTAGTTTATTAAGATATGAGGGTTTGAGTAGTAGTTTTGGATTGTTATTTTTATTTATTTTTCTTTTGGATTTGATTTTGCTTTCATTTGTTATGAAACTTTTAGTTATGTAGCAGCTTTTGAAAGGGTTGTTAAAATGTTGGGTCTTAGCACAGTAAAATTTTGTCTTTAAGATGTTCATGATACCTCCAGTATGACTGTGTTTAGTTCTAAAAAAATAAATTTGCAATGTTATGCCCGTAAGAATTTTAATTTATTTTTGTATTGGTTTTGTTCTAAATAAATGTTAAAAAGTAAGAAATTATAAAAAATACTAAATGTATCCATACATATTCATTTACTGGAGAGAAGAGAAGCTTGAAAGGGTGATTTTGGAAATATGTACAATTTTTATAAATGGTAGGTTCTTCATGGGCAATTTTGTCCAAAACACATTTAATTTTGTTTGATTATTAATAATGTAGTGGAAGAGCAAAAAGTGTAGTGACTTTAGCCCCTCCCATTTTTTATTTAGGGTAAATGAAACGCTTTAAACAAAAATTTGTGCATATTTTAATGAAGTGGAAGGAGTATTGTATTTGTATTACTAGGTATATAAACGGCTATCTCTTGTCTAATTAAAGGATGCAAGTAACATAATTTAGAAATCAAACTAAAAGTACTGCCTCAACAATAGTAAATACTTCCCTCTTTCTATAAGTATAAATATATATATAAATATATATATATATATATAAATATATATATATATATATATATATATATATATGTAGGTGCTCAATTGAGAACCTAAATATCGTGAGAACCGTGAGAACTTTGATTCATTAGGTAAGAACCTAATGTATCCAAGTAATGTATCCAAGTGAATCATTGGATACATTAGGTAAAAACTAATGTATCCAAGTAATGTATCAAATGTATCCAAGTGAACCATTTGATACATTAGGTAAAAACCTAATGTATCAAAGTTCTCACGGTTCTCACGATATTTAGGTTCTCATAGGAGCACGACCATATATATATATATAGTTTCAGAGTTGGTCTCCCGTAAAACGTGTTTTTTTTAGTGGTTAGGAAAAACGTGTTTTTCAAAATCATCCGGCGGTCCTCAACACACTCACTGGACCTTCGTAATACAGCAACTGGCCATCCTAAACATTGTCGCTGATTTTTTTTTTATACTAACACTTTTGCTACTCTAAAATTTTTTTCAGAAAAAAACTTTCTGGTGATCACTTTCAAAAGTTCTGGCTATCAATCTCATATCCAGAAGACTTTATATTGATATCCAGATCTGTCTATCACTTTCAAAGGTTTTAGCTATCAATCTCATATCCAGAAGGCTTTATATTGATATCCAAAACCGTTGAGAAGTTCCGATTATTTTAAAAAATGACCCTTCTGGCTATCACTTTTGTATGTTGTGGCTATCAATCTTATATCCAGAATGTTTTATAATTATATCCAGAACCGTTGAGAACTTCCGATTATTTACAAAAATGTCACCGCGTTTTTTTAAAAACACGTTTTTCCCAAGATTTTGCGATAGTTCCATCTTTTACTGCAATTACACTATGTTTTTATTACTATTTTTTAAAAATAATTATTCTAATGATATTATAAAA